>JAHTLZ010000015.1:31381232-31406591 GCA_023846285.1 Phrynocephalus versicolor | reverse complement strand
ACACACACACACACACACACACACACACACACACACACACACACACTTCTCTCTCTCTCTCTCTCTCTCTGTGTGTGTGTGTGTGTGTATAAAGAGAGAAGTTCATCTATTCTAACAAACAATACTAAAGTATTAGTGATCAATCCACCAGAATTTTATTTAAGAAAGCTAGTTGTACAGGCAACAATTCCCCCCCCCTACTCCCCTGGGACCTTTAGAGACAGGGATGTTTGGAAAAGACTAACTTGAATCCTAAAACCATACTGGTTCCAAGTCATCATCCTTCTTTATGGACACACAGAGCTATAAAGCTGCATTTATAAATTAATTTTGAAAAGAGCTAGTTACAAAGCCCCTCAAGTAACTGGTAATTGCTAACTTCACAAAACTTTTTGATCACATGTTACTTGCTACATTTGAGTTCCTTTATAAAAGTCATTCAAAAAAGGAAGAAAACTGCCTAAAGTGGAGGGAAAGAAAGCTGTTTTAGCCCCTAGAAAGTTACAGAGAAATTAAGGAGTAAATTTTAATTATTACAGAGGGAAAGTAATGATGTTGTCAGTAAGTTGACTTAACTGCAAAAAAAAAAAAAATCTGCTATACTCCTCTGGAAGACACGTCCCACAGTGAACAGCTCCAGGGGAGGTTTCAATTTTCTCTTCTAGCTGGCTTTAAAGTCTGGGCACATATACCCACTCATCTCTAGATATTTCATAGCTCACTGGCTCATGATGATGATATATGTTTGTCCTGATACCCCAAATGATGAGAGAGAGAGGAGGGGACTGGCAGAGAGGTGATGACTTAGACATAGTGGAACTGGAAAAGGTGCAAAAGAGAGCGACTACAATGATTACTGGGCTGGGGCACCTCCCTTATGAGGAAAGGCTAAAACATTTGGGGCTCTTTAGTCTGGAAAAAAGGCGCCTGAGGGGGGATATGATTGAGACGTACAAAATAATGCAGGGCATGAGTAAAGTGGATCGAGGGAAGCTCTTCTCCCTCTCACAAAATACCAGAACTAGGGGGCATACACTCCAATTGAGGGCTGGGAGAGTAAGAACAGACAAAAGAAAATATTTTTTCACCCAGCGCATTGTTAGACTGTGGAACTCCCTGCCACAGGATGTGGTGATGGCATCTGGCCTGGATGCCTTCAAAAAGGGATTGGACAGATTCCTGGAGGAAAGGTCCATCACAGGTTACAAAGCATGAGGGACGTGTGTGATCTGCAGGCTTAAAACCGGGGTACTCCAAGGGCCAGATGCAGGGGAGTGCTATCAGGAGACAGATGATATCTAGTCTCATGCGCTCCCAAACACATCTGGTGGGGCCATTGTGATATACAGGAAGCTGGACTAGAAGGGCCGTTGGCCTTATCCAGCACGGCTCTTCTTATGTTCTTATGTTCTTATGACTTCACGGACCTGAAAATGTCCATTGTGCCATTTGTACCAAGACAAGGCAAGGAAGATTTCTTGTTGCAGAAGTCTGGCAGAAGCAGTGCAGACCTTGTGGTGGGTCGGGGGCAAAATCTCTGTGGGCTGATGTTGGACCGTCACAAACTGCAGCAGCAGCACAGGAACAAGGAAAACTCTCCACATGTTATGAGCTGTAGGTATAGTGACAGGAAAGGCTGTGTGGGACTATGAGCCATAGTAAGAGCTATAACAATGCTGCAGCTGCTGAGTGTATTCTGATAGATACCGATCCAAAAACATTTGTTGATATTGCTGCTGGTGGTGGTGGCGGCGGCACTGCTGCTGTTATTTCCTATCAAGTCATCTCTTGAGTGGTGGCAGTCCTATCAACAGTGATCTCCAGAACACCCTCACATTAGCAGCCCTGCTGAGCTCTTGTAAACTCAAGTCCTTGGTCCTCCTGGATGGAGTCAGTCTATTTCTCCTTATTTTGGATTGCTAAGACTGCCTGCTTTTGGCAGGTTTTACATGGGCTCCTTTATTTATTTACCACAGTTCCCCTCAAACCTCTTTCCACTCTAGCCTTGGCAGCTTACGTTTTGTCCCTGGCCCCAGGTATTGGCCCTGACATCTTAAAGAATGCAGTACTGCTGCTGACCTGGCAACTTTAAGATGGATGCCCTTTGTTCAATCAATGGCTCGTCCAACAAGCAAGCCCAGACCCCTTGCCTATGGACTTTACTCTAGGGATGTTCTGTGAGGGAATGGATCCGATTGCTTCTTCAAGCAGGAAAAGCAGGAAAGAATCTTGTGGCACCTTTCAGATTAACCAGTTTTATTTGGCATGAGCATTTATGCACTGTGGAGTAGACCACTTTTTCAAATGCACAGAAAGGAGACATCGTCTGCATAACGGGTAGGGAAAGAGTGCGAAATGTCATCGAAATGTAAGGCGCTAAGTATGGTGATCATCACATGCCATTAAGTGTCCTGGATTGTCCTTGGGGGTGACACATAGAGATATTAATGGTGGTTGTTCAGGTCACTAGATGATTTTGAGTACATTCCAGCAGAGATAATTGAATTACTCAGAAGGCAGAGGAAAAAAAACCCTGTTGTTTAGCTCCAGTATAGTAGAAAAGTGTGGTCCAGAGTTTGATGGGTTTATAAGCATATTTGTTCGGAGGGGTGTGCGTGTTGAATGATATAAGATACAGAAAATGGCAATTGAACTAAGAATACTGCCTGTAAATTTTCAAATGACTAATTAGCATAAACATCCTGGGAATGGTGAAGAGAGTTACTCCTTAAGATGTAAAGCAATGTCTTTTACATAAAAGAAAATGACTATTTTAGTTGAAAAAATAACTGACCCGCTTTCTTGCAGAGGCTTGCTGGGATAACTGTTCAGCTTATAGGATAGGATACATCAAATCTACATGGGTAAACTGATTAATATACATAATGATAAGTCCCTATGTTTGTTTGTTTGTTTGTTTGTTTTTACCCACCTTTCTCCTTGGAAAAGGACCCAAGGTGGCTTACAATAATGAGGGGCAATATACATTTAAGACATATTCAAGTTAAGAACAGGGAATGAAAAGAGACATCTTAGAACAATAAAATATAACAGTATAGCTACAAAGAGCACGCAAAAAAGAAAAGAAAAATCCATTATCAGGGGTGAAAATCAACATGGCAAACACTAGTGTTCTTATGAAATCAGTCAATGCAATCATGTATGGTAATCCATATAAAGTTACATAGTAGGAAGTCCCTCAGTCAGGGAAAGCTTGCCTGAATTTGAGCCAAGAGAGATAGAATGTCTTAATGTATTCTTGTTTTCCTTTGGAGTCCTTGCAGTTCTTTTATTCAAGGATGGCAGACACAAAATGTTCAGGGAGAATGAACCAATTTGGCCAATTAGTGTTGTCCAAAATGAAATGGAGACATCCTCCATAAGTACAGAAAAATCTGATTAAGGGGTGGTTTCACAGAAGTCACAACCATTTGGACTTCTACCGGCATCAGAAATGAGGCTGTAGTACCTGTAGATGGAGAAGCAATGGCTACGGAGGCTAAGGATCTGAATGGGTCTTGGTACAGTTGCAGGAATTACTGCAACTGTAGTGATTGATTCCACTCAAGTAGGGCCTCTTACATGTGTGTTTGGAAAACTCCAAGAAAACTGCCCTTCTCAGCTCTCTTGACGCTTCAGTTCTGTTATTGTATGCACAGCATTTTCAAGGCAAGGCAGAGGCAAAAAGAAATTGGAGCCGTTTGTCTGTTTTGGAAGGGATGTGGAGTGGGCATAATTCCAGAGTGATCTTTGAAGTACCTAGCTAGCGAAGCTGAGAGGAGGGACTTTGTCATGGTTAGACAAGGAAATCCCAGCCTCACCAGGGAAACCAGATCCAGATGGTTCCTTACACCTTTCCCAAGAAACCCTGACATTTCAAGCTTGTTGATCAGCCCTCCCGAGCCTCCCCCTCCCTTTGCTCCAGCAACAACCAGCTTTAAGCATATTTCCACACAGCTGGAGGGAAACCCCAGCTGCAGTCATGAAAAATAACAAATGATAAAAGTGGCTGTGAGCAGCAGTGAGGCTGGCCGGAAACATTCCCAGTAGCACCTGCTTCCTGAGTGCGACGTTTATTTGATCCCCTGGCACCATCTGGGCCATGCCCCACTCTTTGTTTTTGTTAAGAGTTTAGAAAAACAATTCAGCTTTGACTAATTGCTCTTTAAGGTTTTCGGACTCACCCTTTGTCCTCCCCTCCAACTTCCTCTCCCACTCGGTTACCCCCCTACAGTGTCCCCCTCCACCCTCTCTTCTCCATCCCACCTCAGCCCACACCTCCCGCCACCAGCCAGAAGCATATATAATTCCAGAGAAGACGGGCCTGTCTCTCAGTGGCCTGGCCTCCTCCTTCTGAACCTTCTGGCATTATCTTCCTCGAAAGGAACTTCTGGCATGATGCACTTGGATCTTCCCTGAACTTTTCCAAATCAATCATCCGTTCCCTTTCAACTTTGGGATCATTGGACTGGTCACGACTAGGAGGCAGTTCTCACGCAGCGTTTCCCCTCATATTGAGGAACATACGAGGAAAATATTCTGTTGGGACTGAAGATGTGCAACACGTTTCCAGGACAGATTTGTATGCAGAACTATTGTGGGCTTACTAGCCCTTGTTCTTGAGTTTCCATCTTGGACGACACATTTCAGTTCCGACAAGTGTTTTGCTTGTGCATTGCAGGAAATCATTGTAGTGTATTAAAGGGGTGGTCTGAGTTGCATGCAGATGGTACCATTTTGAGGTCCCATAAGGCTCTATTTTTATTCAACATGATTTGTATGGCTAGAAGCAGCTGATGACCCATCAGGCTATGAGGCAGAGCAGGTAATGGTAGATGAAACCAAGAAGTTATACTGGAAGGAGCCAAAGGAGAGCCTTGGTAGGAGCACATGAAATAATGTTTTGAACTCATATCCAGAGTGGCCTTGTTGCCGGATGGGCAGTATATAAATAAATAAATAAATAAATAAATAAGATGCAACAGGAACCCACTGCACAGAAAAGCAAAGTGTGGTTTTAATGGGAAGAGGCCCTACCCATGTAAGGAGAACACAAAAGTTGTCCCTTGAATGCACATTTGCTTACTGCAGTTTTCCAGCAAGCACTACAACACCAAAACAGTAAACAAGTTAACACGAATGCAAAACAGGTGGAAAAGAGATCAAGAATGAAAGAATAGGAAACACATTTAACGGGGCATAAAAGGAGCAAAGCATTGAACATTTCCCAAATAGCTCTTGTCCCGCTCCATGGTTGTTCCTGCTTCTCTAGGATGCCAGGTTAAATAGCAGATCAAATAAAATAGTAAAGGGGCTAGGAGCGCCAAGGAAATCTTCCTTCCTCCATGACCACTTGTCTTATAGTGCTAAGTAGCATGCTTTGCTTTGCCTTATATGGCCTCCAGATTTTTTTTTAAAGGATGGAAATCAAAATGGAACAAATGGGCGAAAGGGTCCTTATGCATTTGTGTCAGAGGCACCAACAAATTATATTGACATAGATACATACACTAAGCAGAATATAAATACAGTAAGTAATACAATTATTGTGCATAAAAAGGTATATAAAATGAATAAGAGATTTTTTTCAAAACTTGATGCCATTCACCCAATACTGGGCCAGATCCACAGCATCCCCTCTTGTCAACATAACATCTTCCTCCATGAATGTTGAAGGGCATTGTACGCATTGCAACATGTGTGAGATGGCTTGTTCTTCTCCACACTTGCAAAAAGGTGAAGAGTAGGAAATGCAAGGAAAACCTAACAAATGCATCTTTTACACATACCTGGGTCTCTACTTTATTCAAAAAACATTTTAAAAGTGATTGAAAACTGTTTTTAAAAAAAAAATAAGAAGGGAAGTGTCTAAGGAAGCTTCCCAGTTACCAGTAACTCCATGCCTTTTTCATGCCTCCAGGTGTAAAATATTTTTAGAGGACTTAAATGTGAAAAATAAATACAGTGGTATCTCGACTTACGAATTTAATCCATTCTGAATGCAAGCTCTTAAGTCGAACCACTCTTAAGTTGTGGTACCTATTAGAGATGGGCACAAATCGAAAAAAATGACATTTTGGTTTTTTGTTTTTCATTGCGGGTTCATTTCGGTTCATTTTCATTTTTCATGAAATTTTTGAAAAAATTTCGTTTCATTGTTTCATTTTTCGTTTTTCATTTTTATCTGCTTTTTGCGTGATTTAAAGCATTTCCGCGCATGGGCGTCTCCCAGCGCCCCAGAAAACACTAAAAAAATGGATGCTGGCAGAGACACAGTATAGACTAGGTATGCAGGGAGGCTGCAAAGGCAGCGGCAGGCGTTGCCCAGGGTGTAAGGCAGCCGCAGAGTGACTGCACTTGCAGGGCAGGGGAGGGTACTCACCGAGAGGTACGCACGCACACAGGGAGGCTGCAAGAGAAATCTCTTCTTTCTCTCCCCTAAGAGCCAGGTTGCAGCCAGCAGGAACACAGAGACACACACCTGCCTGGCTGGCCTAAAGTAATGAGTCGCAGAGACAGCAATCCCACCCTAACTCCCACCACAGACTGCAAAGAGGACGGGGGCTGCCAGAGGTTTTTATGCCCTCTGTGGCTGCCACACCTACCCAGCCTGCAAGCTGGGCATGCTATTGGTTGAAATTGTCCAAGAATTTACATGATCCCATCACATGGCTTGCATCCATCTTGTGGCTGGGATCCATTTTGTGTCATCCTTATAGGGAAAAGAAAAAATACATCGCGATGGGAGAAAGACAAAAACAAATGTTTTAAGGAGCGCAACCCCCTGGTAGGTAATAATTTCAAATAATTATCACTGCGTTTTTACGGATGTCCAGGGTGTTTTAATACCCAAGAAATCAATATTAGGCATCTAGAAGCCATTTTGGGTTGATGTCCCCTAACTCCCCTTAGAGGAAAAAAATACAGCAATCTGAGAAAAGACATAAATGCACGTTTTAAGGACCCCAACCCCCCTGGTAGGTATTATCAGGCAGAATAAATAATTATCACTGGGTTTTTATGGATATTCAGGATGTTTTTTAACATTTAAAAACAGCTCATTTCATTGCGCGTCGCCATTAACGAAAACAAAACGTAATGAACCTAATTTTCGTGGTTCTGTTCAGTTCATTCCAATTTCATCACAATTTTCGTTATTCATTTCATTATGTAACAAAACGAATAACGAATAACGGAATGTTTTTTTTCGTTTTGTGCCCATCTCTAGTACCTATATAAAAATTGAAAAAATAAGTTAAAAATTTTTAAAAATGAAAAAGAATATTTGTAAATCGAGCAGACCATATCTAAAATTTGTAAGGTGGCAGTTAAAATGCCAAAAGTTTTCCACTCTTAAGTCGAATTGCTCTTACGTTGAGCCGTTCTTAAGTCCGGGTACCACTGTAAATGGAGTGTATGTTTTTGAGAGGCTCATGGAACACCCCCCCCCCGAATTTTCTTATGTACCTCCAGGTAGTTGTTTAAAAAACAATTTAAGCATACAACAAGGGCGTACCCAGGGTCATCCTCTCATTTACAGCTTTTCTTCCTTGACTCATCCCTTAAAACTCCAGAAAGAAGGGTCTCCAGCTGCACTCCTAGTTTCTTCTCTTTCCTCTGTTCTCTCTCAGCACTTTCCAAGCATTAGAGACAAAACTATAGTATACTGCTATGACTGTCAGTGGGCATTTGATTCATGTACCAGGATACTGATTGGTTGTTGTTGTGGAACCCAACACAGGTAAATATAAAAGTGCTAAAGCAGAATGGGCGGACAAAATGGCAGCAGACATTAGGTTAATGACTAGGAGCCAACTCCACTGGCTATGTACTACACAGTGTGTCTTGGATTTGGCAGAGATAAAATCCAGTTAAATACTAGCAGTTACACAGTGTACAGCTTAACATGGGAAACCTTTTGTTTTTCATTGGGAAGTCCTCTCTTTCTTTTCAGCCAGGAAAGGGTACAGTGGTCCCCCACCCATTCGCGGTTCATATACTGCGGTCCCACTTATATTATGGGACCACAGTACAGTGGTACCTTGTATAAAGGAATTAATTCGTTCCATTCCAAATGAAATTCTGTTAAGCAAATTTTCTTTTGTACAAATTTTCCATATGAATGCATTGAAAACAGCTTAATCCCTAATCGCAACCGTTTTTCTGTTGTACGGATTCGTCCCATAGGCAATTCTGTTAAGCGATTTCTCCCTTCTTCAGAATTTTTTTTCCTTTAAGTGGATTTTCTGTTAAACCACTTATTATACGAGGGTCCACTGTATATGAAAAAAGCCCCCTGCCCCCCTGGGGCAAGGGGGGAAAGGCCTGTTTCAGGCCTCCCATACTCACCCCAGGACTGGTGCTGCCCGCCTGTGAGGGGCTTCCTGGGGCTTCTGGAGGCCCAAAAAGGCCCTCCCTGCAAACCAGAAGTCTCTTCTGGGTCACCAAAAATCATTTCTGAGGCCTCCAAGGGCCTTTCTAGGCCTGTTGGAGGCCTCAGAAATGATTTTTGGTGACCTGGAAGTCACTTCCAGTTTACTGGAAATCACTTCAGGTTCGCAGGGAGGCCCCTTTGGGACCTCCAGAAAGCCTGAAAAGGCCCTTGCAGGCCCATTCGGGGCAGCCCCAGTCCTGGGGTAAGTACAAGAGCCCCCAGCTAGGCACCCAGGCCTGACGCAACCTGCATCTGCATATCATGGATTTTCAATTATCGCGGGTTGGGTCGGGTCCCTAACCCCCACGATAGGCAGGGTCACTTGTATGTCATTAAAAATAATATAATTTAAAAAGCGGATGAAGGGAAGAGGAGGGCCTGATGTCAATCTCAGCTCATTCCTCAGTCCCTAGAGAAGAGCAGCCTACAATCCATATTTTATTGGATTTAGGAGAGATGCAATACTGTACAGTGGACTCTTGTATAACAAACAGTTTGTATAACATAAAGTCTGTACAACATAAAAAATTCCGGAGATAGGGGAAATTTGCTTAACAGAATTGTCTATGGGGTGAATCCGTACAACATAAAAATAGTCACGATTAGGGATTACTGTTTTCAATGCATTCTGATTGGAAATTTGTATAAAGGAAAATTTGCTTAACATAATTTCATTTGGAATGAATTAATTTCTTTATACAAGGTACCACTGTACTTTAAATCCAGGATTATGGTGGCTCTCCATCATTCACCTTCACACTGAGGAGTGACACCACCTACATCCCACACTGTTCTCACTGTGGTGTCCTGTCAAGCACAATGGCTGATCAAGTGGAAACCACTCAAGTGTTCCTTGTTGAATTCACTGATATCATAGACTTACCGGTCAAGACAAATAAAGCAGAGGGAACCGGTACATCCACTGGTGGCAAAAGTATCAATGGGAGACAGAGCCTCAAGGTGTATGAAAATATTGGCAACATAGGCTTTAATCTAAGAAACTCAGGCTCAACGTGTTTCGGCTATGGCCTTCTTCTGAAGCTAAGCGCAAGACAAAGATATACTGTACAGTGGTACCTTGTATAAAGGAATTAATTCATTCCAAATGAAATTATTTTAAGCAAATTTTCCTTCATACAAATTACCATAGGAATGCATTGAAAATGGAGTAATCTTATTTTTATGTTGTACGGATTCTCCCCATAGGTAATTATGTTAAGCAAATTTCCCCTATCTCCGGAACTTTTTATGTTGTACAAATTTTATGTTATACAAGCTGTTTGTTATACAAGGGTCTAGTGTATATTCATTTTAAAACATTTAAAAACAACTGGCTAGGGACAGTTACAGCTAATTTTTGTCATATCTCTATAGTAAACAGTATACATTACTAATGAATATGCACATAATACTATGAGCAATAAACTTCTCATAAAGATAAATGACAGCATTTAAGGTACATACCAAGCTTTTAGAATTTTAGCTTTTCATTCGGTCTGTACCAGATTGAGCGTACGGTAAATTCCGCATGCAAATACAAAAGAGGGATGGTAACTACTTATTCTCACCTAGCAGATGTCAAGAACGGTTGATTCTAAAAGATTGATATGTATCTTCAATGCTGTCCTCTCCCATCACTCCTGATTTTTAGATGCACCGATATTGCAAACGCACAACGCACATGAAAATGTTTCTTCTGGGGCAGTAGGAAAGCGGCGCACTTCTGTGCTGAGCGAGTGAGTCCTGGTGTGAGCTGGGAATGGGCTCCGATAGGAGACTAGCTTTTAAAGCAGCTTGACACCCAATTACACCTTTTTTTGCTTCTGCATGACGCCTGCTCTGAGATTTGTTTTTCCACCTGCAGAACTTGAAAAGCACGGCTGTTCTCAGAAGCTTCAGCTTGGCAACCCTATCCACCAGGCAGGTTAGAAAGACAAGACCTTGTCTCAGTGATCCATTATATCTCCAAGGAAATGGACTGCATATTAAATAGGACTACCTTGGAAGACTATGTGGAAACTTCAGTTGTTTTTAAAATAAAAAACCACAAGCGCGGTTATATTCAGGCTACTTGGGAGGAGCCCTTTTAAACCGTAGCTCCACACCCTACTTTAAAAACACTAGAATTTTCGAAGCGAAAGCATTATTTTTATTTCATGCCTTTCCAACCTTCTATATTTCTCTCACTAAACTACTGTATATTATTAAGTTGTTTTGCATCTTCTAATGTCTCATTCAGCCTCTTAGATTACTGTTTTATTGTGCTGTTTTAAAAAATTGATTCATGTGAATTTGGGGTTTTATCTGTGTTTTTATTGTGTGTCATTTTGAAAGCCTTTATTTAATCTGGGGTGACTAATAAACCTAAAAAAAAAAAAAAAACCCATGAGGCTCACGTTTAATCAGATATAAAGCTACAGAATCTTTTTCGCTGACAATGTTATCTGTGTCTTAACCAGTGCATATTTCTAAATTGAAATGAATTAAGAATGTGAAATTATAAATTGTATAAAAGCTTTATACATTAACAGGAAAAGAGAAAATTCTGTTTATCTGCCATATGTCTTCCTCCTTTAAAACAATACAAAGTTTTTATAAGTTTAATCCGTTCCAAATGCATGCTCATAAGTCGAACAACTCGTAAGTAGAGCATTCATATCTTAAAAATTAAAAAGATAAATAAAAAATTGAAAAAATAAAAAAATGTAAGTAGAGCAGATCACATCTAAAATTTGTAAAGCAGCAGTTTTCCGCTCTTAAGTCAAATTGCTCGTAATCAGAGCTGCTCGTAAGTAGAGGTACCACTGTAGTTTACTAGCATGATAACGTTTAGAAGCCTTAGCCCATGATAATGGATAAAACAATTCTAAACAACTCTGAGGAGGGGGGTTATAAGTTTATTAAAGAAGTAACAAAAAAAAAACATTGTATTGTGTATGGTTAAAAATCTATTTCAAAATTTCCACAAACAGATGAGAAATCTTGCATTCACTTAGTATACAAACTTTTTTACATGTCAACTAAACAGTGCTTGATGGAAAAGGCAGACATGAAGAATCAAATGCTTCTGTAGAACTGAACTGTGCTCAGAGTTCTTCCACTTAATACCCCTCCTGCTCACCTTACCTCCCTTTGTTTTAGTAGTCTAATGGCTGAGGAGTGAGAAGAAGAGATGAGAAATATTACTTGTTTTGATTTATTTCATAAGCTTCCCAAGGTAAGGTGATACTTTCCTTGTAAAAGAGCCAAATCTCTGTGAACAAGTGCTGTGTTCTGCCTCCTTCCATTTACGAGAACCTTCTACAGTTCTCTAAGTAGGCTGCAACTAAATGGACAAATGCTATGAGATTTGCTTTGCTTATAAAAGGTTGAATTTGAAGTATTTTTACTGACCACACAAAACAAAGGCTGATTCGCATTCTTCCAGCTTTTTTTCCCTCCCAAAGCAGCTTTTTATCTCTGCCGCTGGGTGGGGTGAAGGCTTCTAATTTTTTTTTAACTGGAACAATTTGAATGGGCTTCCCCCCTCTGCAATTAGTTGTGAGACATTATTGTAAATGCAGGAATGTCTGCAAGTTGTGTTTTGGTGGGTATATGCTGTTTGGACATGATGTTTTGGACGATGGGATGCCACCCCTATCATGTTCCTCCTCCTTCCCCAATTGTCCTCCCCCTCCTCCTTCTATTTTTTGATTTAAATTTTCTTACAGATGAGATTAGCACGATATCCTCCTGTATTGTACCCCCTAAAAAGATTGACAGAAGCCAGCCCATAGGAAAGAAAGAAAGAAGGGGTGGAATGTGACTTCCATTGCCCCTACCTACCATGAAGGGCTGAACTGCCACGTCAGTCCACATTGCCTCTGTGAACACGGCTTGCAATTTCAAACATTAATACAGGCTGTGAATCAAATGGCAGCAATGTGTATTGTTTCCCAGCTTAGTCGCACCCATTGTCGTTCCCCTGGGGGGGGGGTGTTATTGCTTCTGACCTGCATGTTCTTTCACCTGATGGGTTTAGCAGGGTTTACAATGGGGGACAGAGGAACAGGATTTCCAGCTGCTTAATGACGCTGGTTGTAATGAGGATCCCACAAAAGGTCTGCTTTAGACTTTGGGATTTAAAAAAAGAAAAGAAAAGAAAAGCTTGGCCTTTACATTTTACTTACCATTCAACTGTTTGATTTTTCATTTCAATATTATTTTTCTCAGCACTCTTTAAACTCAAGTGGTGTCTAGCAAAGAATCTGAAAAAAAAAATAACCCTCACTTCAATAGTTGCTTTTAAGATCTGAGTCACTTTTTTAGATTTTCTGTTTCCAATTTTCCGGTCCTAAAAGGTTTGCTTTGCTAGAGCCATTGGCTCCATTTCCTTGCTCTTTCCTAACAAGCTCTTCCTGCTACCTGATGCCAGGGTTTCTCTGGCAGGCATCAGCTTCTGGGAGGCTGGGATTTCCTTCCCTGAAAGCTGAGTTCTGCGCTTCTCTATTGTCACAGGGTGTCTGTGTAACTAATTATGTTCAGCCTTGTCCTTTGTGGAATGTATATACCATGCAAATAAATGGAGTTGAACTGGACGCTCATACAAAGGTCTGTGCTGGCCCTTGTTCTAGGACACGATGGCGAACCTTTTAGAGACAGAGCGCCCAAACTGCAATTCCAAATCCACTTATTTTTCACAAAGGCCCAATATGGCAATTTAACCTGAATACAGGGGTATCCCGGGTTACAAATGCTTTGGGTCCTACCCTTCAGGAAAGCGAGGACCGAAGAGCAGGCTTTTGAATTTCACGGGGCCACATCACCCTTGCTCTGGGCATTCCCAAAGTGATGTGGCTGGAGAGTAAACAGGGGCTACGAAGAAGCCCACAGACCACTGCCTCCTCCTTGCCCGGCTCTCTTCAGGGAGCCATTTCGGTGGTCTGGAAACAGCTCCATGCAAAGAACTGGGCAAAGGAGGGGGAGCTGTTTGTGAGCTCCTTCATAGCCCATGTTTACTCTCCAGCCACGCCGCTTTGGGGATGCCCAGAGTTGCGTGGCTGGAAAGTAAACTGGGGTTACGAAGGAGCCCACAACCACTGCCTCCCCTTCACCCAGCCTCCTTCACTGAGTTGGAATCAAATTTGCCTTCCAGTATTCTAATGTGCACTTCCAGCTCCCCACTGAAGTAAATGGTGATGATGGTTGTGGCCGCCACTTGCTTCAGTGGCTCAAAGACACTTGCTTCCCCCCCAATTGGGCACGTTGTGGGGCGAGTGCAGGGTTTTAAATTTGTCTTTGGCCGTTACTTCACGAGGCGCATCGCTTCGCAGCAACATTGCCTTCGCTTTGAATTCGGTGGCGGTCACGTGGTTTCCATTCGATCCCACCCCTCTTTCGCTGTACTCACGTGCACCCATTTTTGGACCGAATCGATTGCAACCTCACGTCCTCCCTTCACATTTGCATGCCACTTTTCAACGTCCGTAATTTCCCATCCTCTTTTTTAAAAATTTGCTACTGACGGCGTATCGATGCATCAATATGTAACTGTCAGTTGCAGCGGAACCGTTTCTGTATTGATTTCGGCGTGTGACTCTACTGATTTTAACTGTTTCCTGGCATCATTGGCAGCCCCGCCGCCGCCGCCGCTACTCGGGGGGAGCCCCGCATGGCACAGCCGCCCGCCCACCGCCGCTTGCGCGCTACATGCCCCGGGCGCCCTGCTCTGGCCGGGCGAGGTGGCGGCGGCTCCTCCTGCTCCCGCGGCCGCCGCCGCCGCCGCTACTCGAGCGAGGGAGTCCCCTGCTAAACTTTATGTTGGATGCCGATGTATCGATATTCCGGCTTGAATGTAATTTTAAAAAAAAGAAAGAAAAAAAACCCGAGTCCGCACGTCACGTTGGGAGCGAAGCGAGATGCGAAGCGAAAAGATTCCCGGCCTCTGGCAGGGTCACCACTCGCCCCAGTTGGAGCACGGTAAAGGGGGCGTGGTCGGGGTGGCATCGAAGCAAAAAAGGAGGGGCGTGCGGACTGAAACGATTGATTCGCACAGAAAGGAGGGGTTGCCGCGAAGCGAGCGGTTCGTGAAGTAACGGCCTTTGAGTCATTAAAGCAAGCGGCGATGGCCACAGTTGCCGCTTGCTTTGGTGGCTCAAAGACAGTCTGAAAACCCTACACCTTCCCCCCCCCCCAATGCACCCGATTAGGGGAAAAACCAATAACGAATGAAAATGAAAAACAAAATGATTCTTTTAAAAAATATTGCTATAAACGAAACAAAATAAAATGAGGACAAGTGAAATGAAAAATGAAACGAAACACCATTTTAGGGTTTCATGCCCATCTCTAGTTGGCTCCCAATAACATTTCCTGTGACCAATTTGTTTTAAAAAACGAAAGCAGAGACCTCTGCCAGGACCTTGACCAACATTTTGGAACAGTAGAACAACCTGAGATGCCCATTGCACCACCTTGCCTGATGAACTTGACTCAATTTCAGCCTGTGATGTGAGATGAGGTAGACAGAGTGCTTGACTGCAGTTTGGGCTACCACAACCTCCTTAGATCCTTGCCTGCATTGGCTTATAAAAGCTGTCAAGCAGATAACAACTGAATGGGCCACAGAAGTAATTAATGGATCCCTCCAAGAGGGTAGGTTTCCTCCTTCCCT
This sequence comes from Phrynocephalus versicolor, assembly GCA_023846285.1. NCBI lineage: Eukaryota > Metazoa > Chordata > Lepidosauria > Squamata > Agamidae > Phrynocephalus > Phrynocephalus versicolor. The sequence continues at coordinate 31,391,505 of JAHTLZ010000015.1, read as the reverse complement.
AAGGAGACTCTTACAGTGATACCTGTGTACCAAGACAAATGAAATTTCCAGGAATAGAGTTGCTTCACAAGACAAAAATTCCCTATGGGATGCTTCACAAGATGAAAATCTGTTCCAGATTTTGAAACCAGTTACCCAGGATGCATTGCACCCCCCTGTAGTTTATGAAAGAGTGGGAAGAGTTTTTAAACCAAGTTTTGGAGACATTCTGGACATTGTTTTGCAGCAGTTTTTGGACTTTTAGAACTTGGAAAGGTAAGGAGGTGAGGTTTCCTTGCTTTCTTTTGTATTTTTGCATTGTTTTCCATTCTACTTTTGGCAGGAACGACCTGGCATTTGTCTTGCTTCTTACTTTTGCCCATGTTTGTATTGCACTGTGGGGGTTGTTGTTGGGGGGTTCCAGCTCTGCATGCCTTTAAAGTGCACTTTATAAAGAGGTATGGGGGGAATCTCTCTCTCTCTCTCTCTTTTTTTTTTTGCTTTTTTTCTGACCCCAGGAACAGATTAATTGATTTCCCATTCATTCCTATGGGAAACCGCATTTCACAAGATGAATTTTTCATAAAACAACTGACTCATAGAACATATTAAATTTGTCTTAAGAGGTACCACTGTATTAGGCCCATTTGAAAGAAATCAAATGTGGCAGTAGATGCCATCAATAAGTATAGACCCGTCATCAGTGTTCCTTTTCTGAGCAAGGTAATAGAGATGGTGGTTGTCGATCAGCTTTTGGAGGAAACCGAGCCTTTGATCTGTTCCAGTCTGATGCTGTCCCATCTCTTGATCATTGCCTGGGAGCCATGTTGGGGTGAATGTGTGTGTGTGTGGGGGAGGGGGAAATAGACTGAGGCTGAACCCGGATAAGTCAGAAGTCATGTAAGTGGTGGCCTCTAGTGTTTGCAGAATGAGACCCTCCTTCTGTTTTGGGGCAGTAACTCTGTCTTCCAGAGATGAGGTCCACAGCTTGGGTGTTCTTCTGGATCCAGTGCTTGCCATGGAACCCAAGTGGTGTCTGTGGTCCATTCTGGTTACTTCCTCCTTTTTACACATTGCCCATTCTATCCCTGCCTTGACACTGGGGCCCTCACTACGCTGATTCATGCACTGGTTATCTTAAGATTAGACTAATGCAATGCTCTTTATGTGGAGCTGCCTATGAGACTGATGTGGAAACTCCAACAGCGCCAGAATACAGCATCCAGATTGCTAACAGGGAAACAGAAACATCAACATATACCCCCCATTTTGGTTCCTCTAAAATGGTTACCTATCCATTTCTCCATTGACTTCAAAGTAATGATGCTAACATACAAAGTATTAAATGGTTTGGAACCTCATTATTTCTGACGAGAACAGCCTGTGCTACCCTCTGTTCCCAGGCAGGGCAGTTCAGGATTCTGACCCTGAGAGAGGCCCAGAAGGAAAATGACAAAAGAACGGCCCTTCTTGGTGTTCACTTCTGGTATTTGGAATTCTCTATTGTCCAAAACCCGCCTGGCCCCATCACTTGGAATTTTCCCTTGAGCTCAGATAATCTTAAATTAGCATGATTTTAGTAATGATTTCAGTTCTGCCATATGGTCCTCTTTTAAGTTTATTCTTAACATTATCTTATTTTACTTTATTTATTCCTTGAGCCTTGTGGTGCAGTAATTAAATGCCTGTACTGCAGCTTAAAATGTGCTCATGACCTGGGGTTCAATCCCAGGTAGCCAGCTCTTAGTTGACTCAGGCTGCTTTCACACAACCATTAAATTCCACAGCAACCTTTATCCAGATCACACACACCCCAGAGTGGTCACGTGGTTGATGTTGCAGTTCAGGCGTCCCCACAGTTGTGTTTTGAAAATCTGCAACTGTTCTGAACCCATGAATGAGAACCGCAGCAAACACACCATAATGGAGGCAAAAAGTTTTGATGTGGATTTTCCGTGTTCCCACAGACTCGAGTAATGGTTTAAAATCTGCATCAGAACAGTGAGATGTATTTTACCACCTCGAGACCAGCTACTTGCAAAATGTGCTGGGTCATCCTTATGTGGGTGTGGTCGCACTTAATTTTTTTTTAAGTCCGCTGCTCATGGGAAAATGATTTTAAGCTTCGTATCTGCAAGCTCTTTGCAGCAGATTTTAGTGGTTGTGTGAAAGCAGTCTCAGCCTTCTATCCTTCATTGTCAGTAAAATGAGTACCCAGCTTGCTGGGTGGGGCAATGTGTAGCCTGCATAAATAAATTGTAAACCGCCCAGAGAGTGCTTTAAGCACTATGGGGCAGTATATAAGCAGAACACTTTGCTTTTGATTTATTGATGGATTGCTATAACTATTTGATGTTGTATTCTAATTTAGTTTAATTTAATTTCAGTTATCTGATTTGTTTGTATTTAATTTATTATATTTTATGTTATTTCTAATCTTGTAAACTGCCCAGAGTGGCCCTGCTGCCAGATGGATGGTATATAAATCTAAGAAGCAAGCAAGCAAGCAAGCAAACAGTTGGATCCAATTTTCACTCTTTATAATTTGTATGTGTGTATGTGTGTGTGTGTGTGTGCGCGCGCGTGCGTGCACGTGCATGCACATGTGGAATCCCATGAGTAAAATCACTATAAATAGATTTTAAAATCCCATTTGTCATTCATTGGCAGATAGACAGAGCTTATTTTTCTCTGGCAACCACCTCTGGATAGATCCCACATTATATACCCCAGAATGTCTCCAGTGTTATGTTGGACCCTGTAGAGTATGCTTTTTTTAGGACATGGGGTGGGGTGGGGGTGGGGGATACATAGCCATCAGGAGGAGGCTGCTAAAATCATCTGTGTTCTTGCTGGTCCATCCAAAAGGTAACAGTAAAAAAAAAATCAACAAACTGGGGAAAAGAAAGAAACCCAACTAAAACAAATGTGAGTAATGAAAACAAAGGTATTTTGAATTGAATAAATAATCTATTGAATATAATTTAAACAAAGGAGCAGCAATATGGCTGAAGATTTAATGACAGAACCAAATGGACTAGTGAGATGGGGAAAACAAAACAAAAAGCCTTTCCCCCCTTTTGCAAGATTTTCCCCTTGCAAAATAACTCTGTGTTCTCTCCATGGGTGAGAGGTGGTTTTATTTGTTTGAAGCACTGGGTTTCTCCATCATTCAATTACATTTTCAAAAAATGATTGGAAAGGACAATTGAATTTGTAAAATGTTCCAAAAGTAAATAGCAAAATGAATAAATTAAACTATTCCAAATAACACATCAAGACTAGATCTAGTGCCATGTTGAGTTGTCATGAGGCTTAAAGTTCCAAGTGTCAAGTGGTTTTCTGAGAGGTTAGAAAAGCCTCTTTGGAAAAATTCTATTGAAGTTTTTTTTTTTTTTAGCATAGTTGCTCATTTTTCCACCACTGTTCAGTCTTTCTGTTGCTTTGCTGCCATTTTTATGGGCTTTCTTCTTTCATCCCAGCCAATAAAGGATCAAATACATACATTGATGTCAGTTTCACACAGCCAATCAGAGAGATGCCACCGAGAGCAAACCGAGTTTTCACTCTGAACTGTGGAGTGAGACCGTACACATTGTCATTTTAAGGCAACAGGGCTGATGTTCCTCGCAGTGTGATTTGAATGGTGATGGCCACATTATATTCTGCAGTGCTTTCCATAAGATGCATCTTCAAATGTCCAGCCCTCAGAAGCAGAAAAAGATCCCTCTTCCTTCAGCAAAGCATTTGTGAAGTCTTGCACCAACAGATGTGAAAAACAAAAAGAAGCTCATGGGGGAGGGGAATTTGGTGGGGGGAGGGACTCTCTTTGGGTTCCCTTCTTCATATCTGGGCAGATCTTGACTGAGAAATCTTTTCTCTGCCCTCTTGCAAGCGTCTGTGTATGGAAACTGGATGAATCAGTTTTATCACCATTGATATCCACATCTGCCACTATTAATTGCAATCTAGGGTTGAGCAAAAGTGGCCCCCAGAATCCCATGTCCTACTTTGGGGCATTGAAATAATGGGTGGGGTGTTGCCAGATATTTGCCTTCAAGGCGAAGGATGGTCTCCTGGCATATGGAGATTGATTCTGAAAAATAATATCCTTCAAAATATTAAAACAATATTAGAGCTTTGCACCCATGATTTGCCACCTTGTTTGCAGATGACAGTGTTGCTGCTGAATTGTGCTCCAAGTCAGAGAGGGGATAGGAAGGGGAAGAGAGTGGCATTCTCTAAAAGTTCTTGCAAAATCTAATGACGAGCACGCTTGGGGAATTGAACCTGAAACACTTCTCTGAGACATCCCATACTTATTTTAGCAAGCTTGTGTCATCAGTGTGTTGGTGACACCAATTCTACATACAGTGGACCGTTGTATAACAAATAGTTTGTATAACATAAAATCTGTACAACATAAAAAATTCCGGAGATAGGGGAAATTTGCTTAACATAATCGCCTATGTTTAAGAAAAAATGCCAAGCCTCATTAACCTTTTGGTTTAAATAAATGGTTTCACCTATGGGGAGAATCCATACAACATAATGGGTTTACTCCATTTTCAATGCATTCCTATGGGAATTTGTATAAAGGAAAATTTGCTTAACATAATTTCATTTGTAACGAATTAATTCCTTTATACAAGGTACCACTGTATAGCTTAGTTTGCCAATGCCATCAAAAAGATCCAGGAGCAACAAAACTCATTGTCTGGAAACTGTTCTGAAGGGGAAACTACATCTATACAGTGGACCCTTGTATAACAAAGAGCTTGTATAACATAAAATCTGTACAACATAAAAAATTCTGGAGATAGGGGAAATTTGCTTAACATAATCGCCTATGGGGAAAATCCATACAACATAAAAATGGGATTACTCCATTTTCAATGCATTCCTATGGGAATTTGTATAAAGGAAAATTTGCTTAACAGAATTTCATTTGGAACGAATTAATTCCTTCATACAAGGTACCACTGTATAGAGAAAATATAGGACTTCATGTCTTTATATTGGTGAACTTCAGTTTTCTGAGGATCCATAGGTTTTTGAGAAATCTGTCAAAAATTTGTTCATAAGCAACTTTTTTTTGATGTTTTGTAACTGAGGGACTGACCACTTTATTTGATTTTGTTTGACTTTTATGCTGCAACCATCTAGCCACAGGCTACTCTGGGCAGTTTACCACATATAAATACAATTATGCAATTATATATTGCAATTTTAAATGAACCAAGGAGAAAGCCCTACATAATATAAGCAAAATAAAACCTGATAAACTAATAAACTGGTGCACTAATTAAGCGTAAATTATCAAATAGCATCTAATCAAAATAAAAAAGGAAAACCACAGTGAGGAGTTAAAAAGAAGAGTAGCAAAACATTAACAAAAATGTGGGAAATGGGGGTTTACGGGTGTGTGTGTGTGATTCATTCTCCCACCCCACCCCAGTTGATCACACAACAACATGCCTTGAATCTTTGGTTCTGTTCCTCCCATGTGCTTTCTCCCTGTGTGGATGAGATTCCCCTCCCACACAATTGAAACCCAAATGATTGCTGTCTGTCTGTGTGTGTGTGGGGGGGGGGGAGCCCTACAGAAAAGGGGAGAGATTTGTGCATGCACATGCCTTAGAGCGGTGTTGGCGAATCTATGGCATAGGTGCCAAAGGTGGCACACAGAGCCCTTCCTGTGGGCACATGACATTACCCCCTCATAGCCACGGCACTTCCCCCTCCACTCACCGCAGGCCACTGTGCTCCGTGCAGAGAGCTGGGCAAAGGGGAGGCAGTGGTTTGTGGGCTCTTTCTTAGCTCCAGTTTACTCTCCAGCCACACCACTTTTGGGATGCCCAGAGCAGCGTGGCTGGAGGGTAAACTGGGGCTACAAAGGAGCCCACAAGCTGCCTCCACTCCCCCTGGCTTTCCGTATGGTGTAGCACCCCACCTATCTCTCTGCCCAGGGCACAGAGGTGGATGGGGTGCTACTATTCGGGAAAGCGAGGATTAAAGAGCAGGTTTTTTAATTTCCTGCGACCACAGCGAGGGTGCTGTGGCTGCTGGAAATTCAAAAGCCTGCTCTTCAGTCCTTGCTTTCCCAAAGGGTGCTACCCTTTGGGAAAGTGAGAATGGAAGAGCAGGGGTGCTATGCCGCAGGAAATTCAAAAATCTGCTCTTTGATCCTCGCTTTCCTGAAGGTTAGCCCGTGGGAAATTCAAAAGCCCGGTCTTCGATCCTCGCTTTCCCAAAGGGTGCTACTCTTTGGGAAAGCGAGGATGGCCACGGGAAATTCAAAGGCCTGCTCTTCAATTCTAACTTTCCCGAAGGTTAGCACCCCTGCTCTTCGAGCCTTGCTTTCCTGAAGGGTAGCACCTGAAGCATTTGTAACCCAGGATACCACTCTGTTCAGGTTAAATTCCTGTATTGGCACTTTTCAAAAAATAAATGGTCTTTGAATCGCAGTTTAGGCACTTAGTCTCTAAAAGTTTCGCCATCACTGCCTTAGAGGGAATTTTGCACAAGAGACTAGGAAATGTGAATCAACCCATACTTCCATGCCCGATTTATAGCTTTTCTTCCCCATCAGAGACCCTTCTACTGTTTAAAAACTCAGATCCTTTGGTTTAGTTAAAAGCTCTTATTTATTTTTTTAAAACCTTCTGCTCCTGGGCAACATATTTGTTTATTTTATTTTATTTTTACAACTAGCAATGTTCCAATGTGGAACCTGGCAATTGAGGGAAGAAAAGGCCTCTCTCATGGCCTATTATTAATCAACTTCTTTAAACAGCGCCACCTTCAGGGCTGTGAGAAGAACTGGAAGCAGTTCAGTGGAAGTCTGGCCACTTGAATTGGACCCACTCGAATTCCCTGGTGTGAGTTGAGCATGAGTGAATGTGTGTGAATGCACATTGCCCTTGCTGTATTTTCGCACCTTTAGAGAATGGATTGTTCCTGCCTTTTGTGTAAAAATAACTTACACAATCCATTTTAATATTTTGATGTCATTTCTGTATGTTGACTAATTTATTAGGTGTCCTTTATATATGCAAGGCAAAACACAAATTAAAATCAATGTATTTTATAGGCTTATAGAGTAAAGGTATCCCCCCCCCCAAAAAAAAGAAAGCATAATTTCTTGAAGGCTATACTCTGCACCCACCATCAGTTTCTATCCATGTTTGGTCTGATTCTACCATCAAATGCACATGGCGAGCTATGCATCTTTTAATTCCTCATGGGCTGAACTACATCTGGATTCTGCCTGTTGAATATGTTTCCCTTTTAGAAACTTCCCCCTTGTTTCTCCCGAACAATGAGCAAGTTTCGTCACTCCTTGAGCTGCCAGGTCAGCCAAAGGGGGGGGGGGGGGCTGTAGCAAAGCCAGAAGTATTCCAGGCACGCTGCAGGAAGAGAGACTCGGGTTTCCACTGCTTAGGAATGCCGCTGCGGCCCAGCCAGCTTTGGCTTTTGTGCTGCTCACTTCCTGAAGTGCCGATGCACACTTCCTGCGTGGATTCCTGTCTCTGCTCCCCACCCCCCACCCCATACTCGGTAGCCAACCCTGGAGTTTTACTGGAAATGTTGAGCCTGCTCCCGATGCTCTCAGCTCTGTTGTGACCAGTGTTTCCATTTACCACCCGGCTCAAGCTCTCAAAAACATCTCTTGAAGAAAATGGTTGTATACATTTTGAAAAATGCAGGACCCGCAAGTCTTTTGCAGAAAGAAATGAAGGCATGCAGACATAGTCAAATCCAAACGTCCAGGTCAGTGCAACATTAAATGGAACTTTGGGAGCCAAATCTTTCTGGAACCATGAGCCCTGAATTGGTGTCCTGCTTGTTAGTCATGCTGCCTTGGGTTTCCAGGAGCGGAAGTCCAACCGTTATCCAATGACCCATTTTTGAGAGATACAGGTCTGAAGGCTGCATCTTCTGGCCTGGAATTCAATTGCCTGTTGCTCCAAGGTGCCAGGCAGGTTGCTACACAACAGAAAGGAAAAGTCACCCCATCTACCTGCTGAGACACACTGCCTTGTGTCCAAATTCCTGTTGTCATTTTCCGCTTGTTAAAGGGCAGTCACACGGTCATTCCCCACCCACCCTGGGCAGGCTCCCCTATCATGTGAACAGTCACATGCTGCCTAGTTGCAAGCCTCATTTCACAATCACTTTGAGACTGGTTGCATGAAGGGGAGTCTGCTGGGAGCAAGTTGTGGTTCCTGCTTATGTACTTGCCTTTATGCGACTGCATAGATCAGTGGTTCCCAACCTGGGGGTTAGGATCCCTTTGGGGGTCGAATGACCATTTCAGAGGGGTCGCCATGAGCCAGTGAAGAAGGAGGCACAAACGGCTTGGGTCTGGAGGAGGAGGGGGAGGAAGGGGGGAGAGTGAGTTACAGCTTGATAGGTTGAGAGATGTCAGTCAATGGCATCGGAGCCTGCGCTTGGCTGAGGGTGTCTGTAGAGGGAAGTTCTCTATGGCCCCTGCGGAAGTGGCCTGCCAAAGGGGGCTTGTGGCCTCTTCCGAGCAGGGCAAGGGGTCACCACAACATGAGGAACTGTATTAAAGAGTCTCAGCATTAAGAAGGTTGGGAACCACTGGCATAGATGGATAGGGTTCTTGCCTATGACTTCCATGACAGAGTTCCTGAGTTCTGACTCAGTTCAGCTTTAGCCCTTGTTCAACCCCCTGGGAGATTTTATCTCCACTTGATGTTCTCACACCTCTCCTGGTTACCTCAGTAGTTTGGATGGGACTTCATTTCTCCACCATGTCTTCTTGTCAGGAGTTGGACTCAGTGATCTGTAGAGCCCCTTCCAGCTCTCCAGTTCTAAGATCATTATTACAATGACGATGAAACTCGATTCCTTACTTCTTTGGAATCTAGACAAGTCATCCAAATTGTATCTCCCTGCCCCCCATTCTGATTTTCCTTGAATTTCTTCCAACAGCATTTGGACTGAGTGTTCATTCTGTCTGCAGTACACTCCATTTAGGTGTGAATTGTTATAGCATTATTGTCTTACCTGATATATTTATTTATTTATTGGTCTTTTTATACTGCCCATCTAATTCATAGCTACTCTAGGCCATGTACATAAAGCAACGAATACAATGGGGAAAAGACTAATAGGTGTTAGTCAATGTATTGTAATGTAGAGCAGGGCTGTCCAAGTTTGAATAGGCCAGGGTCTACTTTTTCCAGACGAAAGTGCCTGAGGGCTACTACACTAAAACCTCTACCTACGAATTTTATCTGTTCCGACCACATGCCCATTAAGTAGAGCAGCTCCGCTCGGCTGAGACAGTGGGCTGGCAGACCCAGAGCTTTGCTGGGGCAGCGGTGGTCCTTGGGGTGGGGGAGGTAGAGGTAGAGAACTTATCCCCTCACATTTTTTATTGATGGCTGGCGGGCTACTTTTGAACTCTTCACAGGCTAGGGTAGCCCCCGATCTACCTGTTGGACAGGCCTGATGTAGAGGGATTAAGAAGTTTCACTGAAGTCAGGGGTTGGGTGATCCTTCTCTGTGGTTGATGCATGTTGTTAGCTGTTCTACTGAGTGAACTGATCACTGGTGCTTGTGGCTGGGTAGGAATAATTGAACTTTGATCTTTTGTAAGCTGCAGTTTTCAGTACTAGAAGCTAGGCTTTGTTGATTTTAGACTTTCTTTTCTGTTGAAACTGTGCTTGTGTTTGTAGATTTCAATGGCTTCCCTGTGTAGTCTGACATAGTGATTGTTAGTGTTGTCCAGTACCTCTATGTCCTGGAAGAGGATTTCATGTCCAGTTTGTTTCAGGGTGTGTTCAGCTACTACTGAATTTTCCTGGCTGTTTTAGAGGGACTCAATGCAGCTTTAAAATTATTTAGAAACATAAATATTAAAGCAATCACAAATTTAAAAATTACACAATTAAAACAATTACATATATTAAGTAATAATGTGTATTTTAAATCTTCCCTTCCCCTGTCTTTTTTTCTTCCCTTTTTATCTCTTGTGTCTATCCTAGCTCCTCCTTCCCTGCATGTTGGTCTTTTTATGGGCATTTGGTTGTTCCAGGCCTATCTGGCCTTTCAGGGGAACCAGAGCCAGTCAGGGTTTCTTCCATCTCCATATAGGGGAACTACTATATATGGAAATAGTTGCCATTTCTGTAGCTACATTTGGGAGAGGAGACATCGTCCCAGCAGTGTGATGATCTTCCCAGTCTTGTTTCTTACAGCTTCTAAGAACATTCTTCTTCTTCTTCTTCTTCTTCTTCTTCTTCTTCTTCTTCTTCTTCTT
>JAHTLZ010000015.1:31368444-31380491 GCA_023846285.1 Phrynocephalus versicolor | reverse complement strand
ATTATTATTATTATTATTATTATTATTATTATTATTATTATTATTATCATCATCATCATCATCATCATCATCATCATCATCATCATCATCATCATCTCATTTTTGCCAGTGGTATAGAGTCATGGTTTATCATGGACACATACACACACCACCCAAATGTGACACACTGACATCTAATTTGCCAGGGTGGATGGAGGGGGGGAGGCAGAAGCATAGAAAGTGAGGAGAAGATTCAGAAACCATGGGAGTAAATGAGGTTCTATTTCCTTCAGAGATACAGAAAGAATATTTAATGATAACTTGGTCGAAGTATGTCTTTGTGGATCCAGAGGCTGGGTGTTCAATTCCCTACTGTGTCTCCTCCAGATAGAGCCAGCATGTGTGGCCTTGGACAGCACATTCTTATAAGAAAATATCCAAGATTAATTTTCTTTGTCATACTGGACTCCTCTCTTGACTATCAGTCCTGGATGACTCAAACATTTGCATTTTAAATTATATTTTAACAGGCCAATAAATATATTATCCAGCCCTGATTATGAATCTTGTACACATTTATTTTCATTTTCCTTGTACACAATAACTAGAGCTTTAGAAAAATATTACAGGAAAAAAAATAGAACAGTCTGTTCTCATGGACCTGGACCTTGCTTCCATGATCCTGAGGCTGCATCTCACCATCTTGGAACAAAGTGGACGTTGAACTAGGGCAGGAGTAAAACAAGTGTTTAGTTACCAAATAAACAAACCATAAAGCTATGTAATACAAACTGGAAACAAGTATTAACTTCATTTAAAGCACTGGAATTTTGTTTTGGTCTGTATCTGTAAAAACTTAAGCACCAGAAACTTTCCCTTTCCCTTCTAAATAAGTTTTATAAGGAGGACAACACAGAGTACCAGAAATAGACCAATATGTGCTGCTCTGAGTATAGAGAGCTACATGGCCCAAAGAGAGATTTTTTTTTTGAAAATATATTTTCTTCACTCAGATTATCGTGTCACTGTTATTATGTTTTCTGATTTGGTGTTTGATTCTCACAAGTGTAACAGATGCTGACACAGTGGAGCCAGGAAATGGTGGCTTTTCTGTCTCTGCAGACTTCATCAGATTTCATGTAGCTGCAGAGGCTAAAATAAATTGATTCCAGAGGAATGGGTGTATTGGAGATGGGGCTGCTGCCCACAAACGCCAAAAGAAGGATTTCTGTCTAGTCTGAAGTGCAGGGAAGGTTCATATCTGCGGTTATACTGGCCACACCTGTAGGTAGCAGTGTAACTATAGGGGCCAATAGAGTAAGACGTAGGCAGTATGGTGTTCCTTGTCTTGCTGGCTGTGTTGTTTCCTTGCCAGCAAGCTGATACTGTCAAGATCAAGATGCATTCGTGCCTTGTCCTTCGTCCTCTTCTTCTAGGGCCAAACTGCATGGTACTGATAACTTCTTATTAGAACCATAATGGCATGCATATTCCAGGTAGGGATAGGACTTTTGTTTGGAAACAAATGAAAAACTCCATGAAAGACTCTCTTTCTCTCTCTCTCTCTCTCTCTTTCTCTCTGCTTCTGTTGTCTTTTGCTGCTCCCCGATAAACTGGGATGTTTTGTTCAAACAAAACAGAGGTAAATCAAAATTTTGTATCTCTTTCATTTCCTTTCTTTTGCTCAGTTGTCTGTTTGTTTAAACAGCCTGGAAATGTGTAATCAAACAGTCTCACAAGGGGGTCCGGATTGCCAGTGCCCTCCCTTCAGGGGCTGCCTTATTGCTAAACTTTTTCAGGTGGGGCCGTCAAAACTGCACAACACCTCCTGGATGTAGCCACACTGTAGAGCTTTTGTAAGACATTACAGTGGGGGCTAATGTGTTTTCATTCCATTACTACTAGTACCTTGTTTCTACATCCTATTGTTTTTCCTTCAGGGTTTATGGGTGGATTTTGCACTTTCTGTTTATCCTAATGGAGGCATGTACATTGAATATATGGCCTTTTCGTATTGCCAGTACAACTACTGAAATGCGTACTTGCCTTAGCTTGCACTCAAGGCCTCTGGCAAGTGGAACTTGATGGAAGTCTGAGCCTTTTTTTGCCTTTTTTTGAGGTTCCCCCCTGTAAGGGGGAACAATACAAAGGTAACTTATCACCTCACACTCCCACAGTTCCCAGGTTCCCTTAGTGAGGCATGTTCAGAGGATGAAAGGGTTGGCATAGGAATTAGTCCATTTGTTGTGCCTGCAGCCAGGGCCGGTACTTCCATTAAGGCGAACTAGGCAGTTGCCTAGGGCGCGAAAATGGAGAGAGGGCACTGGACAGCCTGCCGCCCCCCCTACCGCCCCCACCGCCGCTGGCCACCGCCATCTGTCCCCCCACCGCCCGCCAGCCGCTCATCACTGTCCGCCCATCGCCGCCCGCCCCGCCCCCCGCGCCCGTCGCTGCCCACCCCACGTGCCCGTCGCCATCCACTGCCCTGACCCCACCCCTTGCCCCGCCACTGCACCACCTGCCGCCACCTACCCCACCCCCTGCCCCTCGCCTAGGTCGCAAAAAAACTAGCACCGGCCCTGCCTGCAGCTCCTTCCAACCTGCTGTTCGAAAAGCACATCTGCACAACACTATAGCTACTGGCTATCATTTGTAAAAGGCTGTGAGAGTGATCTGACAGGAATGGTTGTTGGACTTACTTCGACAAGTGAACTGCCTATCGACCCTTGGACTGAGCCTCCAGTATCCTTTATCCATGTTGGACACCCTTGTGGAGCAACAAGATGTAGGTGAGCCTCATGACCTCACCCGTGGAGCCAGAGACAACCCTAAGGAGATATTGAGAGAAAACATTGGGAGAACATAGAGGTGCTTGCGAGGAGCCAACACAATAGATCAGATGGAGGGAGGGGGATGAGGAAGCAGGAGCCATCCAGGGAAGCCCCTACAGTTGTTCACTGGCTGCCAGAAGTGCTGGCACAGTGTTGCTGTAACACTCCTCTGGCAACCTCCCCTTCAGACTCTCTGATCCCTATGCAGCTAATAAGGCGGAGGTGCCAACGGCACCAGTTTCACCTGCTGTGCCAACTGGAGGCTGGCCAAATGGAAGTTCCTAGGCAACTCATTTGAGGCTGTGGCCAACAGCAGTAACAACAGCGGAGCCAGGAAGGCGGACACTGAGCTCAGCACTCGACACTGACACTCAAAGCAACAAAGACATTAGAGTGTGAGACATCAAGTGTCAGAGGAGCTATGTGGCCCTGCTAAGGTCATGTTGCAGTTCCACATATTGTTGGAATAAACACTCTCTTTTCTAATGGCTGGACGTTGATCTGTTGGAGATGCCTTTGCCCAAGGAAGACTCAGAGGACCTCATAAAATAATTTCCTTTTGTTATATAAAGTGGGGAGTACTTCTCTTGCAGATATCCCTGTTACAAAGATGTGTGTGAGACTCTAAAAACGAGATATGGCTTTGCTTCAGTCAAGCTTCCCTTCTGAGCATGTTGATCATTTTGATCAATCAGTTACCTAAAATTATAATCTTATAATGAAGTACTCATGAGCCCTGAAGTCAGTTCTGTGTCACATAATCACAGAGTAGGATGGAAAAAGGAAACATTGTGATTCAAATGACAGGGCCCTATATATCCATAGCCCTCCAACAAAACTTCCTGGACGTCAGAGCTTTGAAATGTCCCCCTTTCAGACTACAGCTCCCAGAATCTTGTGACTATTATGGCTGGGGCTATCCTGCTTGACTGATTCTGAGAGCTTTTTAAAAAAAGTTTCCAAATTCTGGACTAATCTATATTCAGTAGCAACAAGTATATCAAAAAAGACATTGTGTTCGTCCTTTTTCCTTGCCTCATTCCCAGCCAGCAAGGTAGCATGTATGCCTGGTTGTACACATTGGACACACTATCTCTCTCTGCCAATTCACAATGGCTATAAATGTCTATGGAGTTATTCCATTCTGAATACTTCCTTCGCCTCCCACCAGCAACACCATTACCCAAAACAAAAAAGACAGGCAAACAAACCCCATCATCCTTTTGCTTTCCTGGGAACAAAATCATATTTATTTATAAAAGTCTGAACAACAAGAGGCAGATATTTAAAATTAAATAGCCAGAGTAGTTCTAGTACTCTGCCTTGATTTCCATCCAAAATAATTTTATATGCCTATTTTGAAATGGGATTCCCAGTGTGGTGTAGCAGATAAAGTGACAGATTAGGACTTTGGAGAACTGGACTTGAATCCCCTCTCAGCTGTGGAAGGTGGCAGAGGGGGTGGGATGAGTTAAACCACTCCTTAATATTTTGCTTACCTTTGACAGCCCTATTAGGTTCACTATGGGCGCTTTTACACGACCCCTAAAATCCGACGCAAAGGGCTCCCTGATGCGGAGCTTAAAATTGTTTTCCCACCAGTTCCGGACTTTAAAAAAAAACTAAGTATGACCACGCCCACCTAAGCATGTCCCAGCACATTTTCCAAGTACCTGGTCTCCGAAGGTGACAAATTTCTGATGCGGATTGCACAGCAGTGAGTGCCGGGCTCTCCTCGCCTTGTTTGGGATTTGTTTGTTTTTTTTGCCCTCCGCCCCTTTAAGAGACTGGAAGAGACTGGAATGCTTCCCGGGGCAGCTCCCGAAGGCAGAGCGGAGGTGAGCCTGCATTTTTTCTCCCTTTTTTTCTCCCTCCTTTTGCGCAGACAGGAGCAAGGGAGTGTGGAGGGGTGGGAACACAGGAAGAGCAACAAACCCCCAATATCTCTGGTACGAATTTAAGTTGCCAGTGGATCTTAGGGGTCATGTAAAAGCGCCCTATAAGTGAGTTCCAACTTGATAGCTCAAAACACCCACCCACCCACATTTAGAAATAAGTAGGCCAAATTGTCAGAGAGAGTGGGGTAGGGGGTTAGAGAAAGCGAATGGGAAACTAGTGTCACCTGGGAAATGCCATGAATGGTGCTTCAGGACCATCTCAGTGACTTTTTTTGGCACCTCATACCTCTGTAGGAAGGGAAGAAATGGCAGAGAAGGAAAGCTTCTTGAAGGCCTTGGATTCTGAGTGTGCAAAGGTCTGTCAGCTGTCAGCCGGACATGGGACTGCAGCTGGAGTGGCAGCTGGGGGGGGGGCTGAAATTTCTCTTCTTCTCTCTGCAGCACCACAGTGGTTTCCGTAAGTTAAGGAAAATTGCACAACACAGCTGCCAACTGCCATGCCGGATATATTTTGCAACCAAGGCTGCCATGCTCCATTAGAAGGACACTATGCCCAGAGCCTTTGGAGGAAGTCCAGGTGCAAATGAAACAGGGCAGGGGAGAGAGAAAAGCAAAGCCAGTTTGCCCATTTGTAAACCTGCCGTGATCTGGACTGTACTGGATGCCTCAGAAAATGACCACACAGTGAAGTTGCCCGGCAGTATCTGGTTGCTAGTCTTCTCTACAGGAGAAGGGGATGTTTGATCAGAAGAATACAGGGTGCAGTACTAGAGATGGTGGCAAATTGGCCAGGAAAATGGGTCACCCTGTTTTGAGGTGCAGAGAATACTCACCTGTGTCTAGCAGGTGTGCCTCTGCCCCTGCCATTTGTTCTTTCATTTCTGCACCTTGGGAGCAAAGCCCACCTGATGCAGAAGCTCTCACTAGGCCAGTAATGGCGAACCTTTTAGAGACCATGCCCAAACTGCGATTCATAACCCACTAATTTTTTGCAAAGTGCCAATTAGAGATGGGCATGAATAAAAAAAAATGGCATTTCGTTTGTCGTTTGTCGTTTGGAGGGTCCGTTTCGGTTTGTTTCCATTTTTTGCGAATTTTTGCAAAAAATTGTTTTCATTTTCGTTCGTTTCGTTACCATTTCGTTACCATTTCGTTACCATTTATTTCATTTTTTGTGATTTTTTAAAGGATTTTAAGCAATTCACTCATATTGCAGTAACGGGAATGCACGACCAAACTTCCGGTGTTTCTGCTCGTTTCGTTTCATTTTAGAGACAAAATTCGTTTGTCGTTTCGTTACGTAACAAAACAAAAAAACGGAAACGGAAACGAAAAATTGTTCGTTTCGTGCCCATCTCTAGTGCCAATACAGCAATTTAACCTGAATCCAGGTGGCTGTGAAGGGGCGATGTCGGGTGCCCACAAAAAGGTCTCCAAGTGCCACATTTGGCACCCGTGCCGTAGGTGTGCCAACACTGCACTGGGCCCATTGTCTGGCTTCTGATTTCAGTCTGGGTGGGATCTCCCTCCCCAGTCTTCTTCTGTCCTACTGAGTTTAAACAAAAGACTTTACTTGACCCTAAATGTATGAATCTGCTTTGGTAGGTTCAATACACTTCTCACCCATTTGTTTGAATGACCATAGTCACTGCCTTTAAGATATGTTCCTGAGAGCTCCCCATGACTATCAAATGACCCTCATCAAGACCATCACTATGTTACTGTTATGTGCTATCATATCACATCCAATAAACAGCAACTGCCATAGGGCATCGCCGGCTGGATAGCTCAGTGTCTTAGGCATCAGGGTGCAGAGCCAGAGGTTGGGAGTTGGATTACCCACTGAGAATCCCAGAAGACCCAGCTTGTCTGGCCTTGGGCAAGCTGCACAGTCCCAGGACTGATTACCCATTACCCACTACCTAGAAAACCCTGGAAAGGGTCACCATAAGTCAGAATTGACATGAGGGCACACAATTATTATATTAGTAGTGCTTGAGATATATGTGGGATGTTTCTGGAGTGTGTTCCCATTCTATTATTATTATTATTATTATTATTATTATTATTATTATTATTATTATTATTATTATTATTATTATTATCATCATCATCATCATCATCATCATCATCATCATCATCATCATCATCATCAAATTATCACACAGCAAACAAGATAACTATGCTATAAATCAGTAGCTGAATGCTTCCCAAGCGTTTAGGACTATGTGATGTACCGGCGAATTATGCAAGCAGATCCCAGTATCGCAGCTGATTGATGATGACTTTGTCAACTCCAATTTCTTCTAAATACTTGCTTAGCTCTTTAGGCACCACACCCACCGTGCCGATTACCACTGGGACCACTTGTACTGGTTTATGCCAGAGTCTCTGAAGTTCAGTTTTCACATCCTGATATCAGGTAATTTTTTCAAGTTATTTCTCGGTGACTCTACTATCACCTGGTACAGCAACATCAATGATCCACACTTTTTTCTTCTCCACAATCATAATATCCAGGGTATTATGCTCCAATACCCTGTCTGTCTGTATTCAGAAGTCCCAAAGTAATTTTGCATGCTCATTTTCAACCACCTTTTCAGGCTTATGATCCCACCAGTTCTTTGCTACTGGCAGATGATAGTTGTGACACAAATTCCAGTGGACCGTTTGAGCAACTACATTATGATGGTGTTTGTAATCAGTCTGAGCAATTTTATTGCAACTACTCAGTATATGGTCGATAGTTTCATCCGCCTCTTTACAGAATCTACATGTGGGGGACTCAGCTGATTTTTCTATTCTAGCCTTAACTGCATTTGTTCTAATAACTTGTTCTTGAGCTGCAAAAATCAGGCCTTTAATCTCTTTTTTTCAGTGTTCCATTGGTGAGCCATAACCAAGTCTTTTCCTCATATAACTTTCCTTTAATTTTTTTCGAGGAACTGCCCATGCAGTGCTTTATTATGCCAGCTATCAGCTCATATTTGCATTGTTGTTTTCCTGTATTCACCCTTCATTTGCTTTACTTTACTTTAAACACCTCCTTGTTCTTTACCCCCAATAATGCTGGCTCTGTACTATTTTTTACATAATCTGCCAATACATGCTTCTCTTTTTCAATTGTCTGCTTCATTTGCAAAAGACCTCTACGACCTAATTTTCTAGATAAATACAGCCTGTCAACATCACTGTGTGGATATAATGCATAATGGCCATACATTTTCTTCTTTTCCTATCCAGACTATTTAGCTCCATCTGAGTCCAGTTTATAATGCCAGCGGTATACCTGATGATCAGTATGGCCCAGCTATTAATGGTCTTGAGGGTGTTACCACCATTCAGCTTATTTTTAATACTTTTCTAACCCTTTGGATATATTCTTTACTGACCACATTTTTCACTTGACCATCCTTGATATTATCTCATTGCAGTATGCCCAGATATTTATTGGCTTCAGACTGATGATACTTGATAGCTTGTCCATTTGGCATTTCAATTCCTTCACTCTCCGTGATTTTTCCTTTTCTCAGTGCCACTGTGGCACATTTGTTTAGTCCAAACTCAATACTAACATCAGTAATGAAAATTCGGGCTGTGTTGGTCAGTAAGTGTATTTCAGTTTCTAATTTTCCATACAACTTTAAGTCATCCATATACAAAAATGAGAATTTTTCCCTGAATTTTTAGCAGTTTGGTACCCTAAATTTGTCTTCTGCAAAATTATTGAGAGTAGAATCAGGGCAATAGTAAATAGCAGAGGTGACAAAGAGTCACCTTGAAAAATCCCTTGTTTAATGTTAGCCAATCTGTAGCTTTTGTCCCTGACAAACAATTCTGTTTTCCAGTTCTTCATTGCATTTTCAATTAGGGCACTACCGTGTTTCCCTGAAAATAAGACAGTGTCTTATATTAATTTTTTGCTCCCAAATATGTGTTAGGTCTTATATTCAGGGGATGTCTTATTTTTCCACGAAGAAGAATATGGTACACATTTATTGTTATCTTATTATCGGGGAGGCCTTATTTTCGGGGGATGCCTTATATTTCAGTGAGAGGCAAAACTGTAAGTGGGTCTTATTTTCGGGGAATGTCTTATTTTCGGGGAAACAGGGTAATACTTTTACATATTCCAATGGCATCCAAGCACTTAATAATCCAACTATGCAGTACTGAGTCAAAGTCTGGGAGTTGAGTCATGGCTACTGGACTTCTTTTGAGAGATAGATACTGAGTCAAAGGCTTTTTTATAGTCCATCCAAGTCATATATACATTAATTTTCTGGGCTTTACATTTTTCTAGGATCATTTTACTGTATCAATGAGTAACTTATCTTTTGTACCTCTACTTCCCTGTTTGTTCCCTTTCTGCTCTACTGGCATGATATTATTTGCTTCCATAAGAACATAAGAACATAAGAACATAAGAAGAGCCATGCTGGATCAGGCCAAAGGCCCATCTAGTCCAGCTTCCTGTATCTCACAGCGGCCCCACCAGATGTGTTTGGGAGCGCATGAGACTAGATCTCTGTCTCCTGATACCACTCTCCTGCATCTGGCCCTTGAAGTACCCTGGTTTAAAGCCTGGAGACTACACATCTCCATCATGGTTTGTAACCTGTGATGGACTTTTCCTCCAGGAAAAGTCCATCACAGGAATCTGTCCAATCCCCCTTTGAAGGCATCCAGGTCAGATGCCATCACCACATTGTGTGGCAGGGAATTCCATAGACTTACAACACGCTGGGTGAAAAAATATTTTCTTTTGTCAGTTTTTACTCTCCCAGCCCTCAATTTGAGTGTATGTCCCCTAGTTCTGGTATTTTGGGAGAGGGAGAAGAGCTTCCCTCTATCCACTTTACTCATACCCTGCATTATTTTGTATGTCTCAATCATATCCCCCCTCAAGCGCCTTTTTCCAGACTAGATAGAGTCCAAATAATCCTGGACTCTATCAGCTATGATGCCTGTCAGCAGCAGTTTATACATAGCTGGTAAACACGTTATTGGCCTGTAATTTTCAGGTATTGCTCATTTTGTTGGATCCTTCTGAATCAAATAGGTTTTGCCTGTTGTTAACCACTCATTAATATGGTATAACCTGTCCTCATCATTTCATTAAATTGTTTGGCCATTTCTCCATGCAGACTGGCCAGGTGTTTAAGCCAAAACCCATGCAGTTGATCATTGCCAGGTGATGTCCAGTTTTTGTCTCTTTGCGCTATTTTGGTGATCATATCAGCTGTTATTTCTGGTTGGTCCATTGTGCACTTGGATAATTTCTTCTCAAAATCTTGGAGCCATCCAGCATTTCTATTATAGTCTTTCTCAGTCCCCCATATGTCTTTCCAAAGCTGAATGGTTGCCATTTTTTCAGGCTTTTCATCTTTTATCCCTGTCTTCTGATTTAAACTCTGATAGAACTTTCATTGATCTGATTGAAACAATGAGTAATGAGTAAATCTAGTGAGATAATGAGTAAATCTAGCATTATATATTTCAATTTTTCTACCTGTTGCTGTTATTTGCTGATTCACTATTTCCAACGCTTCTCCAATTTTCCTTGTACTTAGCCAGTATTTTTAGTCAAATATTTCTTGATTTTACCATTCTTTAATTTGTCCTCCTGCAGGTTTTCAAGTTACTCACATCTGCTCACAGTCCTTTGATCTTAAGCTCCAGCCTGATCTTCCACTGTGTTTTCTCAATACTTTTTTTGTGGGGGGCCTTCAATTGTGGAATCCCTAGTTCTTCTGTTACTATTACTGCTGCACTATACTGCAAGCTGATGTATCTGTTCAATTGACATAATCTGGATTGTTGCAAGTGCAGAGTTTATGTTGTTCATCAATGCTACCAATTTTTTTCTAGACACAGTCTTCGAAACCAGGAGCCTTCCCCTCTCTTCATTTAATGCAGCATGTGTCAGTATTTTATTCTTCAATTCTTGCTGCTTAATAGTGAGCTCTGCTGGTGTTCCAATCCTAATTAAATCTTCTTTTGGTTCAAATTTTTGCACAACATCCATATTTTCTTCAACTTCAGACTGTTCGATGTCCCCAGGTGTTATTAATCCATTTTCTCCTCCTATTTGGATAATTTTTTGACCCCCAATTTCACAACTCTTCCATATTTCTTCTAGTTCAACGTTACTAAACAAGTTGTTTATGATAGTATATCTTCGCTGGTCAGCTAATCGTAATTCAGTTATCTTGGGGTTTAGATATTCTTGTTTCCATAATGGATGCATCCACTTTTGGTAGCCTCGTTTTTCAGGTTCTGCTCTATAGTAGCATTTCAGGATTGCCTGATTGTCTGGTAAAGTATATTTCTGCCACTTCTGAGATTGTTCAACTTCCAGTAATTCTACAGGCCCATGCCCTGGTTGCTCAGCAATGGGACTCATCGCCTGTACCCCATTTATTGATGGATGTCCAGGTTCATCAACACCCATCACAGTCCTTGTAAACCCGGGTGACGACCAAACTGATATAGGCTTCTTTTGATTATATTTTCACCATGATTCATAGGTTGTTGGGTGCACTTAGTTCTGTTCCTCAGTCGAGACCTCTCTGGTATGGTTGGACCTATTATTATTATTAATATCAGAACAAATGCAGTTAAGACTAGAATAGAACAATCAGCCGAGTACCCCACATGTAGACTCTGTAAAGAGGCGGATGAAATATCGACCATATATTGAGCTGTTGCAAGAAAATTGCTCAGACTGATTACAGACACCATCATAATGTAGTTGCTCAAATGGTCCACTGGAATTTGTGTCACAACTATCATCTGCCTGTAGCAAAGAACTGGTGGGATCATAAGCCTGAAAAGGTGATTGAAAATGAGCATGCAAAATTACTATGTGACTTCTGAATACAGACAGACAGGCTTTTGGAGAATAATACCCCAGATATTGTGATTGTGGAGAAGAAAAAAGTGTGGATCATTGATATTGCTGTACCAGGTGATAATAGAGTCACCGAGAAAATACTTGGAAAAAATTACCCGATATCAGGATCTGCAAATTGAACTTCAGATACTCTGGCATAAACCGGTATAGGTGGTCCCAGTGGTAATCAGCATGGTGGGTATGGTGCCTAAAAAGCTAAGCAAGTATTTAGAAGAAAATGGAGTTGACAAAGTCACCATCAATCAGCTGCAGAAAGCCACCTTACTGGGATCTGCTCGCATAATTCACCGATACATCACATAGTCCTAAACGCTTGGGAAGCGTTCGACTAGTGATTTGTAATACAAAATCCAGCGTAGTTATCTTGTCTGCTGTGTGATGATGATGATGATGATGATGATGATGATGATGATGATGATGATG
>JAHTLZ010000015.1:31327267-31344904 GCA_023846285.1 Phrynocephalus versicolor | reverse complement strand
ACACACACACACACACACACACACACACACACACATGGCACTTTGGGCCTTTGTACTGCAAGGACAAGGATCTGGCAGGGTTAAGGGCTGGAAGTTATTGTTGGCATGGAAAAACTCTGCTTGCAGAAAAGAAATCTGGGTAAAAGGGAAGGAAGCATTCCATGAAATGGGCATCAGGGCAAAACTGCTTTCCCCTGAAGAAAAAGAAACATCAGGAAATGCCTGGTCTCGGAAATTCAGAGGGAAGTGCAATTTTTCTACTAAAACTAAAAGGCACGGTAAGAGAAGATTGACTCTAGAGAGGAAGGCCTTGGTCATTTCATCTTCAACACTGCCAGTAGCCAACTAGATTGCCATCCTGCAGTTCTTTGTTTTCCTGAGATTTTTATGCTCTGTATGTGCACACCTGGCTGTTCATGGGTGGAGCAAAGGAAGGCATTTGCCTCCACCAGAGTCCCAACCTTGGTGCTTCTTTGAAGGCGCACAAATAAAACTACAGTCAGGTCAACACTCCATAGGTAACATTAACAGGCTGTGCCCTCCTCCACCACCACCACCACCACCTCCTCCTCCTCCTCCTCCACCACCACCACCACCACCTTAATTATTTTCTGAAGATGTCTTTTGGATTTTGCCTATAAACATGTTATTTGTTTGTTTATTTATTTATTTATTTTTAAGGCTTATATACCACCCGTCTTCCCGAAGGAACTCCGGGCGGTTCACAACAGAATAAATCAACAATAATAATCAACTAACCAACCAAACAAATAGCAACAATTAAACAAACAATATGAAATTCAACCCTGACATAAAAACTGAAAGCAGATGGTGGGAAAAAAATTAAATTAAGTCACCAAACACCTCACGGAAGAGCATCGTCTTTAAAGCCTTCTGAACGGCTGGCAGGGACTGTGCAAGGCGCACTTTGCTGGGAAGATGGTTCCATAAGGTAGGGCCAGCCACAGAGAAGGCCCGGCTCCGAGTATAAGTTTTCCGGGCCTCTCTGGGCGTGACCACCCATGGCGAGTGCACCCATGACATCCTTGTTGGACGGGCCGAAGTTGACCACTGGGTGATCCGCTCTGCCAGGTAGTCAGGTCCTAGGCCATGGAGGGTTTTATAAATTAAAACCAAGACCTTGAATCTGATTCAGGATGCAATGGGTAGCCAGTGCAGGCGAGCCAGAACTGGGGTGATGTGGTTGTAGCAACGCACACCCGCCACCAGTCTGGCTGCCACATTTTGCACCCACTGCAGTTGCCGAAGGAGAGTCAAGGGCAACCCCATGTAGAGAGCACTTGTCTTGCAGGGAACAGTAAGCAAACATGGATAGATATTGCATTTGAAATTGGCACTGCACACCAGCTTTTTCCAGTTTGGTGCCCACCATATAGTGAAGGCTACACCACACTCAACACTGGCTAACAAGGATGGATGCTGTTTAATCTTCCGTGGGAAACGCAGGACTGATCCACACATGTATTTGTGGTACAGTAGTTGGGTCATCCTTTCGTCATCTGCAGGGAGGATGACTTGGAGGAATATATTCGCACCTTTCATAGTGATTTTCAGGATGCAGTGATAACCTGCTGCCTTGATTCTTGAGGTTATTTTCAGAAGGTTATGAAAAATTTAAAATGACGACCGCTGTTGCAGTGGCCACTGCTGTATCATCCCAAGGGAGGAAATACATCGATCTCACAAAAGACAAATGTTTTTGATTTATATTAAATTTGCATTTACTTATAGGCTGTGCGGCGTAGTGGATAGAGCGCCAGTCTAGGGCTCAGGAGACCTGGATTTGAATCCCTCCCCTCCCCCCCTATTGTATACACACGGTGCAAATCAAGAGAGGACTCTGTTATTATGACAAGTGGACAGATCCACTTCTTGTCTTCCTGTGCTTCAGAAGGTGTCTAGAGAAAGAGGTCTTTAGAATGGGCAAGAGTGAGTGGGGAAGGAGAGGTAGCTTTGCTCAGGGAGAAGGTCCCACTGAAGGTGTCTTGTCTGAGCCTCCCTTCCCCTGGCCTACCCCCCCCTGCAAAAAAAAAATACCCTGATGCTGCCACTAAGGACACAAACAGCCTTCACAAACTGAAGAGGGTGCACTTTAGAGAACATGCTGGGATTACCTTTGGAAGCGGCCACTGGAACATTAGTTGGGAAAGGGTTTCATGTGTCCATTAACTCAACAATCTAACCCATATACTATATATGTTAATGCAAGTAGGCAAACATTTCACATGTTGTCCTTAAGCTAATATTATATATTGTATTATGGATATTGATATAAGAAGCTACAGGAGTCTCAGAGAAAATTCCATAGGATACCGTGGTTGCCTCCACAGTCCATGAGTGCCTTGGAGACATGGAAGCTGCCAGATCCTGTAATGAACTCACAATCTCATTACTCTCTGGAGATGGTAGGATTTGTACATCAGAAAGCGTGGAAATTTCCTGTCACAATGCCTCTCAAGATTTCCTAAAATAATATTTTTTAACTAGATGGAGGCTGATTCTGCACACTTGTTTCTTAATTAAATGGTGTCACCACTAAAATCAATTCAGGTTGATTCAATATCATCAATGCCCCCCCGGTGCTTTATCTGTTTTTTTGTTTGCTCCTCTTGAACACATGGTTTATTTTGTTCCAGAGTTGTTGTTTTTCTGGGGAAAGAGTTTAGTGCTGTGGCATATTCCATGGGAAGTCATTTTTGTGTCTAAGACTCCCAGCTAGGATGTTTCAGCTAGCACCCCATTGTATTTAAAATAAACACTTTGGAGATTGGTAGTTGTTGTGAGTTTTTTTTTGGGGGGGGGGCTGCTTGGACGTGTTCTGGAAGTTTTTCTTCCTTATGTTTCGCCAAAGTCTGTGGCTGGCATCTTCAGAGGGCAAGGAGCTCAGGGAACCCAGTCTCTCTCATTCTATATCCTAGAGCGCAGAGAGGACTCCTAGTTCCCTGAGCTCCTTGCCCTCTGAAGATGCCAGCCATAGAGTGTGGCGAAACATCAGGAAGAAAACTTCCAGAATACGGCCGAACAACCTGAAAAACCCACAACTATTAGATCCCAGCCGTGAAAGCCCTCGGGAATACACTTTGGAGAACCTTGAGCACTGAAGTTGATTTCAAGCACTCTTTTACAAAGAATTTCAAAGATCTCCCCAAGAGAAGTGGTTCGCGTATAGTTGGTTTTTTTCTACTACAATTTGAATCAACATGTCAGCAGGCCTCATTCTCATTTGAAAGCAACTGCAATCAATTGTGACTTGGTGGGACAGAATTTTTTCCACATCTAGAAAAGCCTTAGGATACATTATTCATTATACTAGAAGAGATAACATCATTATTTCTTATGTCACTTTTGGAATGTTATGATCTCATTTTATATATTAAAAAGTATCTCATTATAAGTAACTTATGTATTTCTGGGCTAGAGGGAAATGTATCCTTTTTAATTGAGTACATTGTAGCGTTATCAGTTTTTCTGTAATTATCAACAGAAGGCCTTGCAAATAGCTTCTAGAAACTCATTTATTGATGGCTTTCCGTTGACCCGTCTCCTAACGGTCCTTGTGTAACTAAATCAGTGGTCATGTGAAGAGCCTGGAAGAACAAAAATAAAGCACCTCAAAAACAATGGCAGGGCCTTGTTCAAAGTCAACTGTTACTGCTTGTTCACTTTTTGAGTAATCATTTAAATCATTAACTCATGGTGGTTGTTAGCAAAGTCCATTCTCCTCAACTTCAGAGTGGATGAGTAATGGTGTCAGGAAACAGCTAAACTGGCATGCCACAGGATAAAACAAGGGAGCTTTCACTTAGAGGGAAGGAATGGGAACATGAATATACAGAACCAGATACGATTGACCGATCTTTACCAGGCATGCTACTGGGCAGCACTGGTATTAATTCAGTGAAGGAGGACGGGGAGTGAGAGGCCTTATGGCAGAGGAAAATATGCAGGATCTCTCTATCTCAGGCATGTTCAAACTTCAGCCCTCCTGATGTTTTGAACTACAACTCCCAGAATTCTAAACTTAGATTCCCAGTGACAAGGGACTGAGGGAGTTGTGGTCCAAAACATCTGAAGGGCCGAAGTTTGGACATGCCTGCTCTGTCTCTTTCCAAACAGAAATATATTGTGTGGCCTTTCAAGGAACTTCAAGGTCTTGGTTGGTGTTTGCTGCAGGATTCTCCAAGGTTTTAGTCAGATCCCTCTTCATAGCCCTTCTCCTGAGAGATTTGAATTCAGGAGGTTGTATCTTAGGTAGATCTGGGGACCAAATTCTCACTTCTTGCCTACTTTGTAAATCAGTTTCAACTTACGACATATATGACACATACCCTGCATCAGGCTCACAATATTTTCCAGTTAAGAGTATTTTACAATTATGTGCAAACCCTAAACTGTGGCTCATCTTAATGAGGGTTTATGAAAATAAATCAGGCTTATGATCCAAGATTTGAAGTAACGGCTGTGCCAACACCTGAGTCAACTGTTATGTCCTAATGAGGCTGTTTCTTAATGAGAAAAATAATTTAGTTCCGTCAACTGTATTCTTACACTGTGTTGTAGACAGAACATTCTAATCGATGCAGAGCACTGTGACCTTGTCAACAATTTGTTGGTTACACCACAGCTGCTTTGACTATTATCTTCTGAAATGTGGGCACAATTCAGCTTATGAAGAAAAAGTGTCTCACCCCAGACACTTAAAAATAAGAATACCTGAAATGGGATGGGAGGGTGCTAAATTCCTCACAACAGTGGCTTGAGAAATTGAACAAACTCTGCTCCATGCCATTACCATGCTGCCCTATAGAAGGAGAACTAGAGGGAAACACACTTCTGTATCTGTGGAATTTAACTGAATAAGGGATGCATTCCTACCCCATGTGTGTTGAGTTGTCAAGGACTGTTTCCTTCAGCTGTTGTTATGAAAGTAAGAGACCCTGTCACGGACACTCCTTCAGAAATGTGGGTTTCAGATACACAGTGCCGAAAGGGTTGGGTTTCTCCACTTCCTGTGAAGGAGCATGAAGCCCAGTGCTTAGACTGATTGACATGGCCCTGAGGGCATTTTGCATTGGAGAAACGGCTGTGGTTGGGGCTTCCTGACATATATGAAGTGTAACATGTTGTTTGCCCCATGAGAATGAGGAAAGGTGAATCCTAGCTCAGGACTGACTTCATAGAACAGGGAATCTTTCAGACAGGAAGGGCTTCACATTCAAAAAAAGCATTTTGTACTTGAAAGCCAACTGGAAACAAGTACATTTTCTAGATATTTTTAAGTCCTCCGCTGTTAATCTAGTGTCCCATCTATGTCTCTCAATGGTCTCTTTTATTGCCTGAGGACTCAGTCACACTGGCAATAAGGACAATTTCTGCAGTTCAATTGATTTTAGCATTATTTAAATTGATTTATAAACTCATACACACAATGCATGGGTGAAATCAATTTATTTGGACTGCAAAGTGATTTTTAAAAAAAAGGTTCACAGAGGCTTTAAAAAAAAACCTCAGATCCTACATCAGTTAAATTCAATATGGTTTTGTGGATGTCATTTTACTTTATGCCTTTGTGGATTTTGGGTGGGAGGGGCACCACTATTTTTCCTTATTTATTTTTTAAAAAATCTTAAAATGTTGAGGAATGCATCACTTAGTGCAGTGTGACCACATACTGTACAATTTCTTTGTGTTGCCTGTTTATCGTTGCATCACTTCATCAGTACATTTGGCATTACAACCATCTACCCTGTTCTCTCCTCTTGGCCTTTGAAGGAGCCAGTGGAACGGAAGAAGTGGGCCCAAAGTGGGTGCAGAGTAGGCGTGGCAGGACACAGAGGACGGTTGGCACGTCAGGAGCGTCACCCTGCAAATCAGCTGACTGGCTTGCTGACCCAGGGAGCTACTTCAGCCCCTCTAGCAGCTAAGCAGGTATACTAGGACTCCAAGGGTGGCCAGCATGCTAGGAACATTGCCCTATGACCTGGCTGATGAGCTCACCAGCCTAGAGAGCACTTGGGCAGTGCAGCTCCACATGCAGCTGTTCCACATGCTGGCACCTGTAAGGCATTCCGTAGGAGGCAGCCTCATGCGGTCTGATAGGCAGGCGAACAGTGTCAGGTGTTTCCCCCTTGCTGGAAGTTACTGTGCCAGGTGGAAGTGACCTCAGAGGCAGCCTCCAGGAGAGAGGTGCAGGGCCTCAGGCTCCAGCATTGGTACCTTGCCTGCCGAACCTGCTAGAAACGTCTCTCCCCACTAAATTCTCATTTTCCCTTCATTGATCAGCTGAAGTCACACCTCTAGTGTTTCCCCCGCTTTTTCTAGTGACTATTATGATAACAGGTGGCAGCTCATAGACACTGGATTTAGCGATGCATCATTTAAAAAAAATCCCAAATTTTGACCAAGTGTGCTCTGCAAACAGAATAGACGATGGATTCCAATCTACCTTCCCAGAAACACACTTAAATCAATTTAAGTTCAAGTGAATGTGGTTTTACAGTGATTTTTTAAAAAGTTGAGGGGACTGGAATCAAAGTAAATGGGTATCAAAACTGTGACTGAGCCCTCTGTTAAAAAACAAAACTACAGATGAAACAAACTTTTCTTTCCAGTCTCATCAAAGTTATCCTTGGGTACTGCCATAACAATCTTCCATGAGCTCCATTTTAGAATGAGTTATCGTTTTCTTTCTTTCCTGCTGACTGTAGCAAAACCATTTCAGAACTTCACTCTAATAATTTCATCTAGCTAAATTACTGTATATACTCGAATATAAGTCTAGTTTTTCAGCCCTAATTTGGGGCTGAAAAAAGGGGCCCTCGACTTATATTTGGGTCAATACTTTTAGCCACTGAGGCAAGTGCTTGGGTCAGTGGCTAAAAGTCATTTTAAACATTGTGCACTGCTTCTCCTGACCCCCCTCTGCATCACGGGGGAGCGGCTTGCTTCAGTGGCTAAAAGTCATTTTAAACATCACACACCACTCCCCCAGCTCACAAGGGAGCAGCTGCCAGGCCCTGTTGCTTTTCCCACCCTAGACTTGTACTTGAGTCAATAAGCTTGCCCAGTTTTGGGAGCACTAGAGTTTCTGTCTTACACATATATACAGTATGCACAAACAGCCAGAGATGTACTGTTTTTAACAGATTTTTTTTTTACAAATGTTGCTGACTTTTTATTTCTAGAATACTATTATTGTTCAGATAATAAAACAGATTAAAAAGAGAGAAATTTTTAAAAATTATAATCAGACTTCAGTGAATGAATGTTAATAAGTGTGATATATATGTCAATGGCTTTAATAGCGATGGCTATCTTCTTTCTTAAAATCATTGCTGTGTATGTCACCATTTTTAATACTGTCTAAGAAATAGGCATTTACGATTTATCTGCTGTATTATAGTTAAATTGCCCATTCCTTATAAGGAGCTCGAGATACATTCCTTTTAGAATCAAGTTTTATTTGATTTGCTATTATGCCAATTTATTTAAATTTAACTGATTAAATAAATGATCCATTAGTTAAAATCCAGGTAATTAATCAACTCATGTAGATATACTTTTGCAGTGGACTGAAAGCTGAAAACTGGAGTATACCAAGCACAACGTGCCCCCTGATGACTAAAAAATCTGAAGGCAGGCTGTTGTAACGTCTCTTTCTCAATGACCAAGCCATTAAATTTGCTTTAAAACAGGGCCAAGATGGCAAGGAATTGTGGCCGCTAAGCATTCCACCATCAAACAGGTCAGGCTTCTCGGATTATAAGAAGCAAGATTTGCTGAACAATCAAGAACCTGGGGCACTTTGCATGCATGGGGGGGGGGCACCACTTCTTTGTATTCTTGAACTGTGCAAGAGAGGGAAGACTCTGTGTCTGTGATCTAGTGGCAATCCGAAATACATATTTAATATCACAATGAAAACTGTATTTATTTACTATTGCCTATTGCTTTTAATTAGTAATCCACCTGTTTCATACATTTATACAGTGGACCCTTGTATAACAAACAGCTTGTATAAAATTTGTACAACATAAAAATTCTGGAGATAGGGGAAATTTGCTTAACAGAATCACCTATGGGGAAAATCCGTACAACATAAAATGGGGATCACTCTGTTTTCAATGCATTCCTATGGGGATTTGTATAAAGGAAAATTTGCTTAACATAATTTCATTTGGAACGAATTAATTCCTTTATACAAGGTACCACTGTATCTTGCCCTCTTTGTTCTTTGCTTTGTTTTCTTTCAGCTCTTTTCAGCAGTCCATCATTGTTAGAAATGTAACATAGCATAGCAAAATAAATGACTGGGGGGGGGACATTTTCATGGGCTCACCCTCTTCAAAATTAGGAATGCAGAAAGAAGCAGCTGTATCTGGCAAGCCAGATGCTTCATCCCTCCAACCCAGCAATAGCTGCTCTCTTTCTTCAGGGCTTGGACATGATGTCACTGTTTGGGGACTATAGCTCCCAGGATGCACCCATTAAAGCCATAAATCTGAAATCACAAGTATAAAGCAAAATATAAAACCATCAGTAAAAACAAATAGAGCATGTACTTATGCCACAGGTGCTGCCTCAAAGATCGAATCTCACAGTTATGAACTGACTTGGTTGTTAAGGTCTTCAGGAGAGGCCCTTCTCTCCATCCTACCACCCTCACAGGTATGTCTCAGTGGAACCCATGAAAGGGCCTTCTCAGCTGCTGCACCCAGACTCTGAAACTCCCCCCACTAGAAGCCAGGACTGTCTCATCTCTGTTGTCCTTCTGAAAACAGGCAAAGACCTTCCTCTTCATGCAAGCTTTCCCTGAATGATGGACTACCATTATGTGTCTTTTATAACATGAATCTATAGCAGTGATGGTGAACCTTTTAGAGACCGAGTGCCCAAACTGCATTTCAAAACCCACTAATATTTTTGCAAAGTGCCAATACAGTAATTTAACCTGTATACAGTTGGCTATGAAGGGGCGATGTTGGGTGCCAACAGAAAAGGCTTCGAGTGCCACCTTTGGCACCCATGCCATAGGTTCGCCATCACTGATCTATAGGATCTTATAGACTTTGTGTTTATAACTATTTACAACCTTATAGCTTTAATGTAATGCTGACTATTAATGCTGTAAGATGTCCCTCAATTCCTTGTTCTCAATACTTGAACATGTCTTAATTGTACTGGACTGTATATTATCCTTCATTACTGTAAGCCTCCTTGGGTCCTTTCCCAAGGAGAAAGGTGGGGTAAAATACTCTAAAACAAGCAAGCAAGCAAGCAAATAAATAAATAAAGTCATTATCAATTTGCATCTGAACAACAGCTATGTGTGGGACAGCTCCATATCCCACAGCTGCTGAAGTGCCAACACCAAGTACACCATGCAGTCCCTCTCCTCCAAGGGTACATGACTGGTCAATCCTGAATCCCAGGGGTCTGACTCTGCTAGGATTTTGTAATCTTAGGGCAAACATTTTGCTCATGTTAGCTTGCTGATTGCCTTTGGTGCTAGCTCACATAGAGCTGCATATTCTAGTGTTCTCAGTCTTAGGTTTGAGCGTACAAAGGCATACGTAACAGTTGCCAGGGCCTCCTGATCCAATGGAACACATGCAATGACCTTCCTCTGAGAAAGAGGTCCTGTATGCACAGTGACCACCATTGGAAGCAGGACTTTGAAGCACAACTGTAGATCCAGAAATGCCTTGAAGCCATCAGGGTGAGAGCCATGGAACGGCAGGCTCAGGTACAATGGACTACTGTTGCCTTCTCCTGTTTACACACCGGCATGCATGTTTCTCATGGCCTGGCCTGCCCCCTCTCCCCTTGTAGGCAATGAGTAAGTACTACCCTGGTGGGCCAAATGAAGAAGACAGGTATGGTTGCTGTCTTTTGCACACGACGGATGCCCAAGCACAACCCTCTAAGAGGTAGTTGGGGCAGTTTGAAGTGGTGAACAGGAGCGGAGGTTGGGAAAGGCTTGGGAGTTTGAGGAACAGTCATCAGAAACAGTACTCTTTCCAACTTCTGCCTGGGAACTGGGATCAGATAAAACCTTACCCATCTTGGGTGGAACCCAACACACCTGAGCTGTTATTCCGCTGCTCTCTGGGCTCTCCCATATTTTGGATTCCTGCCCTTTCGCAAACCTTCACCCACACTTGGGATGCCTCCCAGGATCTCAAAAGGCAAAAGGATGTTGAAAGAGGTGGATACATCCTTCACTTTTGTTTTCTCCCACACAGACTTGGGAAAAGTTGGCTTTCAAAACAATGCTCTTCCTAGAAAACCATAGGCAGCAGCTGAGCTATTCTGGGAATCTTGAAAGACAGACAGAGAGCGAGCGAGCAATATTACCAATCTGAAATTATTTCCAGCTCAAATATGAAGAACATTGCATGTTCTTATATGTTCTTAATCTTATGGTATTTATTGACTTCATAGGTTGTTCTGTATCAGAGATTTTAGAGCAGTACATGGTAAATTAAAACTGGAAATGGGAATGGAGTTTACAGTTTTTTAAAAAACTGTAACAGCAACAGGACATTTATTAAGAAAAAAGCAGTGGTGTTTGCTTGTTCGAAAATGCAGGTCTTTGAGAGACCGAAATTAGAGAAGTAGTCAGCAGTGAGCTGAGCTGCAACAACATTTGCACTCTTCGGCACCAACCAAATTCAACAGATACAACTCCCAGTAGAGGGGTCTTGACTGTGTTATCCTGCTGTACAGCTGTCAACAGGTAGAAAGAATGTCAGAAAAGAGACAAGACCCCTAATTTAGGCCCTGAAATATGGCTGAATATATCCAAACCCAATTTGAACGGAAACATTTTTAAAAGCTACATTCTTACAGGTAAGATGGATGTCTCTGTCAATTAGTTTCACCTTCTTGCCCATATCTGGATTTTTACAGTTTCAGTGCCTTTCAATGCTGACAGGGGAGGAATTTTCAGATTTTTCTTAATTCTTGTTTTAAAGTAAAGTTTACTGCTTATATACCTCCCTATAGTGTTCATAGCACTCTCTGGGCAGTTTACAATTAATTTATGCAGGCTACACATGGCTCAAGGTTCACTCAGCTTTCCATCCTTCCAAGGAAGGTTAAATGAGTACCTAGCTTGCTGGGGGTGGGGGCATTGTGTAGCCTACATAATTACTTGAAAACCACTCAGATGGTGTTTTAAGTACTATGGTAAGGTAGATAAGCTTTTAAGGGACTTGGCCTCGCTTCTGAAGTGTGGACTTGCACTGTAGTTCAGCGGGTCATTTCCTCCTAAAAGTAACTGGGTCGCTTAATCTTAAATAGCAAAAAGCAATAAAATAAAATAAAACAAATATAACAAAAATTATTATAAGAATGACTAACTGTGTTTGTACCTTGGAACTTGAATGTTACTACATGCAGTTGCCCACCGACTGCAAACTAAACAAGTAGCACAGAGGTCTTCCTCATACAGTGATCCCCTGCCTATTGTGGGGGTTAGGGACCTGACCTGACTTGTGACCATTGAAAATCCATGATATGCGGATGAAGGTCAGGTCAGGCTTGGGGGGCCTAGCTGGGGGCTCTTGTATTTACCCACAGCTTGGCCCTACCCCAAACGGGCCTGTGAGAACCTTCCCGTGCCTTCTGAAGGCCCCAAAAGGACCTCCCTACAAACCTGAAGTGACTTCCGGTAAACTGAAGATCATTTCTGAGGCCTCCGGCAGGCCTAGAAAGGCTCTCGGAGGCCTTAGAAATGATTTTCAGCAATCCGGAAGTCACTTCCAGATCGCAGGGAGGCCCTTTTGAGGCCTCCAGAAGGCCCAGGAAGGGCCTCACAGGCCTGTTTGGGGCAGCTCCAGTCCTGGAGTAAGTATGGGAGGGTTGAGACAGGACTTTCCCCCCTTACCCTAGGGGGCCTTTTTTCATATACTGCGGTCCCGTGATATAGTGGGACTGCAGTGTATGAACCGCAAAACGACGGGGGACCACTTGTACCAGTTGTTCCCTCTGTGGTGGGATTATTGCATTTCCATTTTAATTACGGTAAAAATTTCCAAAAGCATATATAGCTATAAAGCAGCATATGCAAATTTTGTGCAAATTGGTGCCCCCTTTTTGAAAAGCATGCATTTTTGGTGATATGCATGTAGCCTTGCTTACATTCACATTTTGGTGTTGCTGTGTCTTCCATAGAATTACCTGTTCAGTCGCTCCTCCCTGTCTACAAACATACTGTTTAAACAATTCTGGGAGTGAATCTGCTGTGGGAAATTTGGAAAACCTGTAGGCCAGGAAAGCATGGTGTGGCTATATATCCCTTTTTGTGACCCCCTTTCATAATACTAGACCTCAGGGATATCCAATGAAACAATGTGGCCCAAGACAGATGAGTCATCAAAATATTTTATCATACTGTGTGGATGGATCCCCAGGACATATTGGGTCCGTCCCGCGGGGGGGGGGGGGTCTAAGAAAGAGAAGGGCTGTGAGTAAGAGATTTGAATCTCAGAAAGAGTGTAGGGGAGCTGAAGAAGCTGGAGCTGCTGTTGCCAATTGGACTACTAAGGCCCTGGCAACTTGGTTTAGGGTTTTGAACCTTCTCCTCTGTTATGAATACCCAGCTGAGGAAGATAACTTGGTTTTTTGTCTGTCTTTGAAATCCAAGGGGCATTTCAACTTGGCAAATTCTACAAGCAACTTCTCTATCGATTGCCAAGGACTTGGGGGCACACATTGTAGCATTTAGTTGCTGTTGTAATTGTTCATGTTGTCTGTTATATGAATGCAAATAAGAGACATTTTGTGAAATTGTTTGCAAGATTCATCGACAGTCAGCAAATAGCCCCATAGAACTTAAAAGTGTTACATGAAGTTTTCAGAAGCCTGTTTTTTTTTAATGTGCTTACAAAAGACTGAGGTACAAAGACTATTTTTAAAAAAATCTTTATTGAAAGAACATGGAAACAACAACAAATTAACAGCACGAATCTTTCACCAGGAATGCATAGTCTGCTATAGAACCTTCATATGTCTGCAATCTGTATCAGATTAGAACATTATACCAAAGATTGACACAAGGTTTTGCCATTCTTATTAACATAATAAATAAAAGGAAACCATATGTTGAAAGCCAATTATCTTTGGAGGGTGGCTACTTAAGTGTTCACACACAATTTACTATGCTGAGTGTTACATTTTTGCATGCCTCGTACTAACAGCTGTGGGAGTTTTGAAGGCACCGGATGGTTGGAACATCTCAGATATAGACAGTAAGAGGTAAAAAGGTAGATTATGTCTGCAGGCAGGGAGTGGGTTTCAGAGGTGGGTCCCACCAAAGCTGTTATTTGACACAATGCCAGCTATACCATCTCAACATCCAATTGCTCCCAATGGAAGTCTAATTTGTTTAAGTTGTGGTGGCCACCTCACAACTGCCAGGATGGATGGAGGACAAAACAGTATTCGGTCGACACAGGTTGTTGAGTCAAGGGGTGTCTGTTCCATGGGCAGTACCCATATTTGGCTCTGGAGTGAGGATCAGACTTCATCCATCAACCCCTGGTTTGAATTCTGATTCAGCCATGAAAACCGGGGGGCAATAGTTTATGTATGTATGTATGTATTTTAGAGTATTTCTACCCTGCCTTTCTGCTTGGAAAAGGACCCAAGGCGGCTTATAATAATGAGGGACAATATAAGTCCAGTACACTTAACACATATTCAAGTATTGAGAACAGGGAACTGAGGGATATCTTACAGCATTAAAAGACAACATTATATTAAAGCTACAAGAAAATGCAAGCAGCAAAAGAGAGTAAAAATTCCATGTAAAAGTTATGAGTGAGGGAAACTAACATTGAAAATATAGTGTCAATGCAACCACAAAGTCTATGTGACCATGTATGGTAGATTCCTATAAAAGTCACATAATAGGTATTCCACCATTAAGGGAAAGCTTGCCTGAAGAGAAAGGTCTTTGCCTGTTCTCTTTCAGCCTCACCTAGCTTACAGGATTGTTGTAACGGTAAACAGGAGGCAGGGTGGACAGAATGGGAAGTAAGAGAGGATGCCTCAGGGTTCTTGGAAGAGGAGGTGGACATAAATTGCTTAGTTGAATGAATGAATTAATGATGAACCCGTGCTAACTGACAGAACCTAACTAGCACAGGATGGCCACAAAACTTAGCTGGACTTAAAGGAGATGCACAAATATCCATGGGGTGTGTTACAAAGCCAACCATGGCTACTGGCACTAGCCCTTGGAGTATCAGAGGCAGTATACATGTCATTAGTCATTGCAAAAGAAATGACAATGGGAACATGCTGTTGTCCTCATGTTGGGCTTTGGACTTTCCATGGGCAGTTGCTGAGCCACCAAGCAGAAGGAAATGCTGCTGGATTTGAGAGCCCTTGGGCATGATCCAGCAGGGGTCTTTCTTGTGTTCTGAGAGGTCTGCGCCCTTGTTGGCTGTCTTTGACAGCACCTCAAGTCTGCCTCAGTGAAGCCTCTAAGCAGGGTTATAAAGGTACTAACAACCCATCTTTCAAATCTCAAGACTTCAGACCTCATGGAAATGCAGAGCGGGTCTTTCTGGTGATGCTTTGGCACAATCTTATAGCCTAGCCATAGTTAGCAATAGGATTTTGTTTGTACAAAATGCCAGAGATGGTCCTCCTGAGCATACTCAATACCATGCCCTGCACACACACATTTTAAAAACGCAACACCCATCTTTATTTTGGAAACATCAACAACGCTCTGAGGCTGGCCGGTAGGTGGCGCCCAGCACTCGCATATCAAACTAAACCCAATTATGTGTTCAATATCACTAGAAATCATTGCTGTTGATAGAGATAAATTGGTAACGCACTACCTATATAACAATAGTTTTTTTTAAAAAAATGAACTTTTCATCAGCTGCTAATCATGATTTTTAATGCTTTGCTTTGCATTTTCTGGGAAATAAAACCTCAGGAGA
Source organism: Phrynocephalus versicolor (assembly GCA_023846285.1). Classification (NCBI taxonomy): domain Eukaryota; kingdom Metazoa; phylum Chordata; class Lepidosauria; order Squamata; family Agamidae; genus Phrynocephalus; species Phrynocephalus versicolor. Next base: position 31,329,920 of record JAHTLZ010000015.1, on the reverse strand, counting down.
GCCCTCTCTTTTGTAGAAAATGAAAGGGCATTACAAAAAATGAATGTACATGGATTCTAAATATTTCAGGTTGTATGACTTTGTGTTTGACCTTAGCAGAAGATGAACTAATCCTGCAATATAATAGACTTTCATAGAGATATGGAAAATGGCTGCTTTTTTATCTCTGTTGCCATGGGAACCATCAGGGAGAAGGCCTAGCAGAGATGCAATAGAAGGTTATTAAATGTGCGCTTGTGTATATTGGAAAAATACAGCTTTTTGTCATCCTGTGTCACTCATAGGTCTTTAATACGTAATGTTTAGGTTATTAATAAACGAACACACAGGTCCATTTTAGAGGGAACAACTGTGATTGTAGCTGTAAAAAAATTAGTACAAGTTGAACATTTGCAAACACTCTTTTAATAGGGACAGAAAGGCTGTGTTTGGCTCTCATCTCTCTGTGGTCGTTCCCCCCCTCCCGCCGCCGCCACCACCGCCTGCCTTTGGGGGCTGGGCTTTGCCGTTTTTTTGCTCTGTTTTTCCCTGAAGTTTTTCATGTTTCCCTTTAACTAAAGGAAAGAATGATACGCGGGAAGCCCCACTCTCGAAAACCAAACCAGACACCTCGCTTTCCACTTTCAGTTGGGATCCAAGAGGTTTTTTCACATCCTTCTTCCCTAGCCTGGAAGTATGCAAGGCCTGCTCACTCACACACACACACACCCTGCACACACACACAGAGACACAACTTCCATCGCCTGGGCCTTTTGTTTGGGCTGTGCGGCTGTGACCCAGTCAAGAAGAAATGGCGTGATTTGATCAGCAGCAAGGCGGCCTGATGGCAAGTTCAGCCCTCTTTCAGCTCTGCCTCTTTCTTCCCTTTCTTCTGACCAGTTCTGCTTGCCTGGCTTGTTTATTTATTTATTTAAGTGCCAGCTCAAGCTAATCAGACTGGAGGGGAATGAAGGCGCCTGAGGGCTGTGGCAGGCCATGGAGGCTTTCTTTGGGGGAGACCCACTTGGAGGGTGGACTTCTTACCCTAAACCCATCCTTTTTCCCAAGGCCCCAACCCCAAAGGCAAGCCATGGAGGGCCTGAGGGGCCTGGAATGCCAGGCCTTCCTCCTGGATCCAGTTTAGCCATTGTGAGCAGGTGTGGGGACCCAGTTCCACTAGATGGGATGGAGGAAGCTGAAACTGATCCTAAGCGCCCCTGCCCTCTGTGTGGTTGAGTTGGAATGCAAACAAGAGGGGAGAGAGATTGGGGGGGGGGGAGCTTGGCCTGTGTCTGTCTGTGGCAGGTTCTCTCAGCTCTCCCAAAGAGGAGTTGGTAATACTTTGAATCTGGAGTTCCATTCGCCAAGGGGAACACACTGGCAAAGAGGAAATGGCGGTGTGAAAGGCAACACCGGGGGCCCTCCATTGGCCTCAGGGCCCAATTCGTATGACTCCCTGGCGCCACTGGGGCAAAGGAGGCAAAGCAAATCCCCACCGCAAAGGCAGCTGCAGCCAGCGCCAGGGGGAAAGGCCCCAGGAAGCCAAAGGGAGCTGCCACCCCCACTTCCCACTCTGGACTCCCGCCTGCTCTTATGGGGTGCCTCTGGATGGGGAGAGTTCCGGGCAGATCAGGGCTGGGACCTCCGGGCTCCTCCGCTGTGGCTCCTCAGTGGCTGCGGGAGGGCGGGGGGGGGGGCGCTAGGGGCCTCTCCTGAACCCTCCCAGAGCAAACAGGCTGGAAGCTGCAAGGGGCGGGGTGTGGAGAAGCCGAGCCACCCCTACCCCGAGGCGGGCGGGCAGGCGGGCCAGCACAGCAGAAGCGCCAACCTCCAAGCAGGGCCCCGATGTGTGGCAGATGATCCAGGGGACTGGAAGACTCCGCCCGGCTCCCTCAACCTTCCTCCTCTTCCTCCTCCTCCTCCCACCTCTGGCAGGGGCTACTGCTTCTGCCTCCCCTTCACGCGCCACAACTTTCTTGTTGCTACCCAGGGACCAGGCCGGGGGGCCTCCAAGGCCGCGCTCTTCTCCCGCCCGATCGGGAAAAATCTTAACACTTTTCGGTCGGGAAAAACCTTCCATTTTTCGAGCGCCTGGCCCTACAACAGACGCACCCGTCTCCCACCGACCCCCGACGGCCCATCACTGCCCGGGCCTTTCTGACAAACACCCGGGTGTGGTTCGGATCAATATTTCTGGGCGAGTTGTCCTCCCGGAAGACCATCGGCCTATCGGCCTCCGAGGACTTGGCGGGAGTGTGTGTGTGTGTGTGTTTGTGTGTGTTTCCTCTCCCTCCGCCTGCACCTCCTCGCCTCTTCCGACGGCTGCCTTAACACGGATCTCTTGGCCTTTTCGGGACCTGAGCTTCTGCTGGGGGTCTGTCGGGTCGGAGTGGTGACATGGTAGGCGGCGGCAAGGGCTGGCACCTGCGAAGGGAGTCGCCTGGCAATGACAGCGGCGCTGACATCCATGGTCAGCCTCTGCCCTCCTCCATTCCAGGCGAAACCACCCGCACGTGTAAAGGCGCTGCCACGCATCCCCCGCGCAACCAACATCCACATCCCTCTCTTTAGGAAAATGCCACCCCCGCTTCCTGCACGTTAGTCGTTGAAGCCAGGCGTCCACCACAGAGTGGTTTATTTTTTTAAAAAAATACTTATTATTACGACCATTATT
>JAHTLZ010000015.1:31283609-31297323 GCA_023846285.1 Phrynocephalus versicolor | reverse complement strand
TGTGTGTGTGTGTGTGTGTGTGTGTGTGTGTGTGTGTGTGTGTGTGTAAAGAGTAGGAGGCTACAGAGCAAACCTTTCTTTTTCACGCTTGTTGTGTTTTGCTGTTGGAAGCTGTAGTCTTTCCCTTGGAGTCTCAGGATGGGAGCAGAGATGAGAAAGGCCAGTTCTTTGGGTGGAAGTTTTAAGCTGTACTACGCTGGCTGAAAGACTGGAAGCCGTAGTTAAAAAAAAAAGAGTGCCTTTTCCCGTGTGTGGCACAAAGTGAGTCAGGAGAGAAAGTTATATAAAGGGGAGAAAAGTTATAAAGAGCAGGGGAAAGCTGTGAGGGACCTGAACGGAACTGAGGTAGACGGTCCACAACTCTGCCTGCTCCACGTTGCCTATGAATTTGTCAGTATGCTTTGAGAAGTCCTGGTGTCACGCCATGATCTTTCTTTTTAATTCATTAGTAACATTTATACCCCAGGATTCCCCCCCCCCCCCGGGAGTTCAAAAGACGGCTCCTTTCTCCTCGCAACACTTCCATGAGGTAGATGGAGCTGCGAGGTAGTAGCAGGCCAGAGGTCACCGGGGGGGGGTGTCATGGCCCAGTGAGGGCTAGTGCTTACAGACCTACCAACTCCTGATGCAGCATACGCGCAGTACTGGACCAAGCTAGCTCTGTGCATCCAGTTCCCAGTGGCGGCTGAGATACCTGTGCATTTCCTTGTGCAGGGAGCCAAACTTCACCTTCCTGTCATGGCTCCAGAGCAGAGAGGCTGAGAGGCTGTGCCCAGAAGGGTGGGGCTTAGGGTGACAGGTACATACTTCCACATCAAGGGGACTTGGACTACTGGGGACATCTATTCAGCTTTGCTTCTTCTGAGATGAGAACCAAAATCTACACGTGGTTGACTAGTTACCAAACCGATTTGTAAGGCTGAGAGCAAGAAAATGAAACCCCCAACTATTTTTTCAGACTGGTTCTTGGGAGGTGTTCTGCCCATTAGTATTATGCTCTAAGTTAATACTTTCGAAAGAGAATGTTGATATCTCGGCGGAAAGGGAGCGGAGCCATGGAGGGTGGTGGTGATAATAGTGGGCATGCTAAGGAATTGGAGGGGGGGAATCTTGTGAATGTAATTTTTTAAATAATGTCATACTGGAGGCTGAACTTCCGAAAGAGCTGTTTCTTCAGCAAATGCATGTGTCTTTTCTTTCTTTCAATTAGTCAGCTGCTAGGCGAGCAGGAACGTGTTGTGCCAATTGCCAGACAACCACCACCACCTTATGGCGACGCAATGCAAATGGGGACCCCGTCTGCAATGCGTGTGGACTGTACTATAAATTGCACAATGTGAGTATTTCCTTGCCTTGTGTCGTCTTTTTGCTTGCTTAGCCGGGATTGATGCTTTAACTGCATGGCGTCCGCTGGCCCCTGTATTCATGGCACAGAGTCTTTTTCTTTTTAAAAAGCTCTTTAAGGCTCCCCTGGGAAGTCATAGCCATTCTTTGTTGGCATAGTGATGCTCGGTTCAGTGACATTACAATGTATTAGCTTGGCTTCTGCAGCGTGGGTAATTTAAGCAAAATAGAGTTGCAGTCCCTCATAATAATGGGAATATGTTTGATGTTCTGCCTCTTCCAAAAAGTCAAGATGACATTTCGTATGAAATCAGACAACAGTTAATCCTAGTGGGGTGTTTTTAAATTTAAATTTTCTTTAAAAACAAACAAGCCTTGTAAAGAGTTCCAATTAGGAAACATTTGATATATTGAAAATTATAAATAACACTTGAAGGGATAGATAGATTAGATATAGATATTGTTTTAAATGCAAAACCTGAGTTTTCAAAGTGAATTTAGGGAACATGCCTTCCATGTTCAAATAATTTTTAAAAAACATTATGAAATCTTTGAAGGTTAAGAAAGAAGGCCAAAGTAAGGAGAGAGTGGAAACAGCCAGAATCTGTCCCACTGGCCTTTTATGCCTGAGGTTGTTTAGTAGGTGGATTTACTAGAACCAATGAAACGTAGGAAGAAGTTCTGGAAAGACACAGAGAGATGTTGGCCAGCTTGGCTTGAAAAGGATGCGTGCCATGGAAACCCTTTGGTGTGTGTGTGGGGGGGTGCTGTTCGGATTGTTTTCATTCTGCACAAGAAAGTCACGTTGCTTGCAGGAGCCTGATTTTCTCATTTATTGCAGGTGAACAGGCCTCTGACCATGAAGAAGGAAGGAATTCAGACCCGGAATAGGAAAATGTCCAACAAGTCCAAGAAGAGCAAGAAAGGTTCTGAGTGCTTTGAGGAACTCTCCAAGTGCATGCAGGAGAAGTCATCCCCTTTCAGCGCCGCTGCCTTGGCTAGTCACATGACCCCCATGGGCCACTTGCCCCCTTTCAGCCACTCAGGACACATCCTACCGACGCCAACCCCCATCCACCCTTCTTCCAGCATCTCCTTTGGACATCCACATCCATCCAGCATGGTCACCGCCATGGGATAGGAGCCCGAGGGCCTCGAAAGACTTCACATGCTGGGTTTTGCCGAACGGTGACAGCAAGATTCTGCCCAGAAGCAAGAAAACAAAGGGAAGGAACGAAGGAAGGAAGGAAGGGAAAAGGGGATCTCATTCCAGTGCGGTTCAACTCCTAGTGCTAAACTAAAACTCTGTATAAATGATGGGTCTTCTGCAGAAAATGCTTAACAGTGCCTGATATGCACTTTCCCCCCTCAGGTAAAAGGAAAAAGAGGAACTCACCTGTTTGATTAAGATAAATGCTAGTCCCAGCAGAAAGCCAAGTTGGCTGAAGCAGCGCAGCAGCAGCAGCAGCTGGAGCCAACTATGCTTTCTTGTTGTTCATTACTGTGAATATTGTAAAGAGATCAGTGGCCTGATGCAGAAGACGCTCGGTGACAAAACCACCCAAGCTTGATTTCTGTCACAGAAGATATTTTGCGGGAAGAAAAAGGAGTAAAAAAGGGACAACTTTTTAGAAATCTACTTTTTGAGAGAAGAGATACAGGGAACAAGAAAGGAGAGAGAGAGAGAGAAATCACTATTTATTTTGCTCTTGTGCCCCAGAAAGAGCTTCAAAAGTCTTGCATATATCTGTGGATCTTTTATTTCATTTAATTTTTTTTTTAAAAGAAACATCCACTCTAGTAGAAAACAGGTTTTCAAGAAATTATTATTATTATTATTATTGCTTAAAGGCCACATTTTTATTTTCTTCATTGCTTTTAGAGTTAAGCCAATCGACTAGGAAGGGGGGGGTGTACGTGTGAAAGAGGGAAACATTTATTTCTAATGTAGGTTATAAGAGTCTCCAAGTGCGGGTTATTTTTCCACGCAATTTCTGCATTCTTTTTTGCAAACGTGAAGGTATTTGTTTAAGAGTATGGCATCCACCAAGAAGACAGTGGCACTGGGCAAATGGTTGAAAGGGTTTCCATTGGCAGCATTCCAGCAATGTCAGGAGGGTAATATATGGGCAGTCAACATGTTTCTCTTAACATACTACTCTGGGCATGTAAGTGATTGAAGTGAATAGTAGCAAGCATACTCTCACTCCTCCATACCTTTGGCCCCCTCTCTCTCTCCTGGTTGTGGTGTGACCCACCACTGGCCAAGTAGCCTCCCGTAATTGCTTGCATGGCTTTAGAGCAGCCTTCATTCAGTACCCCAGCTGATGTATCTCTGTGATGGGTTTGGTAGTGGAATACGCCGATAGGGCACCCGCTCGGGAGGAAGGCTGTAGTTCCATGGCACTGCAAGTGTTCCGTCCTTCGTGGCTTCATAGCCTGGGTTTGTACGCTCTCTCCCATCATACTCAGTGCCTGGCTGCCCCTCCTTCTTAGTCACTGCTTCTCCTCCTCTCACCAGTCTCGTGAAGACAACATTTCTAATAATATCAGTGCTCCCCTCTTGCATGATCTGTCCAGCACAGACCTTAAGCACTGCGGTCGTTCCGTCTGCAGTCGTAGTCTGGGCTGAGTTCTGGTTGATAGAACCAAGATGGTTTAAGTATGTCTTATTCCTAGATAATTGTGCATAGGATAGCAGCCCTAAAAAAGTGGTAAGCTGTCCTTCACACAGTTTCTGCTCATTGCTTTATTGGATAGCATCTCTCTTATAATAATATTACCACCATCATCTTTCTACCCTTGCAGAGGTGGCCGCCCTTCTCTAAGAGGCACAGAGGGGAGTCGCGTGTCTCCTCTTCTGGCTGGGCAGCCAGGCCGCTTAACTAACTGAGCTCTCCAGCAGTTCTGCGTGTGGAGATCCATAGCGGCAGCAGCTGCCTCCCCCAGTTTGGGCTGGTGGATGTGTTTCCCCAGAAATGGTTGAAGAAGAGGTGCCCACTGTACTGCAACTTTTGTGGCCTTTCAGAGCTTGGAACAGTTACAGGCCATGTTGGCTGGGGTTGGCTGATAGTCAAGAGACAGTAATTCTTCCAAGCTCTGCCCTCCACTTTCAAAACACACATCGCCTGTTCCTCCAGCGCTTGGCGTTGGGGCAGCCTTCATACTCAGCAAGACGGAGAGGTTCTATCTGGTTGTGCCAGTTGTATTAGCCCAGTGGTGCCCAAATTTCAGCCCTCCAGATGTTTTGGACCACAACTTCCACAGTCCTTTGTCATAGGCAGTCCTGGGTTGGAATTCTGGGAGTTGTGGTCCAAAACATCCGGAGGGCCGAAGTTTGGACACCCCTGCATTAGCCGATGTTGGGTGGGGCGTCGGGAACCTTGGTGCGGGAGAACCTGCCATCTCGTGTTCCAAGTGTAGCTGGGTCCTGCGTCCTGAAGAGAGCCAATTTTCTGCTTGGGAAGCGGGGGGGGGATGCTTAGGAGCTGTGTAAAATTCTGCAAGACCAGAAGGGAAAAGGGGGAGATGGGACCAGATCTTTCCATGAGTTCAGACATGACCACAGCCGCTGACCAAGGGAGGAGGCCCATCGGCTCATGGGGAGAAGAAGAAGAGGGGATAGGCTGGCTGTTTCGTATGGCATATGTTTTATATTTTTTAAAGGAAATCACAAGTGTTGAGCAAAAAGGTGGTCTCCCGTACTGAAACCATATTGTACATTTTTTAAAAACTGAAGAAGAAAAATAAAGCTCTTGCCAGTGTGAAGTGTATTCTCTTGATTGTTATGATCTGGTGACTTTCATGATCACAAGGTCCAGTATAACATGTGATGTACATATTTAGCTATATTTCTGATGAAAAAGAAATAATGCCCCTTAGGAGCAGAGGGGCTTGATAATGTAAACTGCATAAGCTTAACTCTGTGACAGCTTTTTCTTGTTTTTTTTCCTTTTTTTTTTAAATCAAGCCAATTGTATCTTAACTGCAAAAGTCTGCTTAAAACAAAAGACAATGGTGTATGCCAGTTTTGTTTTGTTTCCCCCCCCCTAAATATGTAATTCAGTTATCAGAGGAAAAATAACAAAGGACCAAACATCCAAAGCAAAACTTCTTTCCTCCCTTTTCTACCCTGTTCCCAAGAGACCAGGTGGCCCCCAGTTGGGTTGAATGACAATTCCCAACTGTCCTGGCTGGGATTATGGGAACCAGAAGTCCCTATTTCTCCGCATAGTACCAGGCTGGGGGAGGGGAGGCTATGCGGGCATATAGAGCTGCTCTGTGTGAAAGAGTAGAAACAATCGCCTACTGCTCGCTCACCAACCAAACACGCAGCGCCAACTAACGAAACACAAAGTCTGCCTGGGAGAGAGACATTTTCAATTGGCCAAGACAGAAACGATTGCTCTTTTATTTAGGATATATGTGTGTATGTGGAGGGAAGGAGAACTTTTTAAAAATATGGTACAGTTCTACGTTGGTTGTAACCAATCCAGATTCCGGTGGGAGTATGAGCATCTGGGTGAGAAAATGAGGGAATTTATGATATTAGGGAGCACACCTCCCAGCACAGTTACTGATGCGCAGATTGGGGCAGGTCAACAAAGCCCCCCTTCTATAAACAGAGACTACACATCAGGAGGGTGCTGGCTAGGGTCCACAGATGACAAAGTGCAATATATTGTCAGTCACTGCGGCGTAGAAGAACAGCAGTCAGGATTTAAATTATTTTGTACTTGTATCAGCATAAAGATTTGGCAGTATTTTCTGTTTTTTTTTAAAAAAAAACAAATTGCTTAATTTTTGGATTAGTGAACTAAGTTATTGTTAATTATGTACAACATGTTTATATATTGTCTGTAAAAAAGTGTATGCTTCCCTCATATTTCTTCAAGGTGAATACTGCTAAGAATAATAAAAAAGTAACCCCCCTTTTTTGTGAAAGCAGTTTTTCTCCATTCTGTGGAATCCAGATGCCATCGCTTCATGAGGGCAGTGTGTTCCATTAATACATGCAGGCTTCTTCTGGAGTAGGATAGGCCGTGATTTGATCCTTATAGGGGTGGTCCTGTCATGAGGCTGATTTAGCAGCCTCTTCAAGTAGCAGATTTCAAGAGCATCATGAAGAAAAGCAAGAAAATGGTGGTTTTGTGTTTCATCATTTTCCCGGGGATGTTTTTACAAAAATTACTTGGGTTTCGGGTGTTGACTCAACAGGAAGAGTGAGGAATTGAACTCCCAACCTTTGGCTCCAAAGCCAGTTACCTAAACTACGGAGCTATCCAGCCAGCTCATGATGAGTCCTAATAGGGTCACTAGAGGTTGGTTCTGACTTGACAGTACAAAACAAATAAATAATCTATTGGTTGCGCAACTACAGTGCCTCTTCTTTTTTCATTGGATAATATGGAATTGGAAACAATGAGAATTGTGCTCTTGGAGTAAAGTGGCAATTTGAAGACCCTCATCGGGCACAGAAAAGCACATCCACATTGAAGCTGCCCTAGATTATTTCCCTACCTTGCAACAGATCCATGTGCACCAGAACAGATGCTTCCAAGAAATTAATGAGTTTGAGGAATGGCTTGTTGAGTGGCCCAGAGTCTAGAAGTGGGAAGGAAGTGACTCAGAAGGTCCATGGTACTGGTGGCCTCCTTTCTCTTCCCCCTCATCCTTGGATTCCAGCCCAGATGTTAGTACTGTACTGACAAGTGGCTGAACACGGGGATGGTGGAGGGAGATACTTGAGTCAACTCAATAGCAAGCGGGTGTTGATCGCTCTGTGTGTGCGTAGGACAGGGCCCAGGTTTATGGACTGCAAATCCTGCTGCAATTTGAACACGATGCTAGTGCCCCAGCTGCCAGCCCCTCACCTCGCAAACTATATGTCTGCTGCTACTATATGTCCGAAGAATTGGACTTGTCCACAAAAAAGCTTTCATCAAAATATAGTCTTTAAATACCCACATGTTTTTGTCTTTTGTTTCTTTGATTTGTGCCTTGAATTCTAGCAAGCTGCCATAATGTATTGGGTCTGGATTAATGCAGTTAGCTTCTGAAACATTTTTTCAAGTAACATGGAAGGACCAGAAGTTTGGCTGGCATGGTTTGCTAGGAATATTTCCTTGGTCACCTATTCAATTCTGGTCTGAATTTAACATGCATTGCTGATGCTTACCTTTCTTTTTAAAAAAACCCCAACAACTGATCAATCCCTGAATCCTTAAAGCAGATTTCCCTCCTGCCTCAAGCTATCTGTACGTTTGGATCATCAGAGAAAGCCCTATTCCAGTTGTCCACAATATCCCTTCGAGGGCAACCTAGAAGAGAAAGACATTTTATCGGGAGAGGGGAGTCATAGAATCATAGAGCTGGGAGAGACCTCAAGGGCCATCCAGTCCAACCCCTGCCATGGAGGAACCCCCATCATAGGACTACCGACATATGGCCAACCAGCCTTTGCTTAAAAACCTCCAAAGAAGGGAGACTCCAGTGGTGCTCCAGTTATGAAATACCCCACCCAGGAAGGACACGCCTGCCAACTATTTGTGCCCTTAGGAGTGTTTTAGGTAACAGACAAAAGCTTCTCTATTCACCCATGTCTTTGCATTTTAAAAAAACTGAGTGTCTTATATTCCATGGGTTGAATTCAGTCCTATGTTTAGAGCAGCCATGGGCCTATTCTAACCAAAACTAACCCCCTTGGTTCTAATAATACACCTTCACAAGCCATGTCTGAGGGAGCGACAACACAAGTGTTTCTCCCACTGTTTGAGCTTAGTGCGTCATTCTTTCTTCCAGTGTTTATTCTGTTGACTGCATGACATGAGCAGTAATCATGAGTTGATTTGATGTTTTGGCATGAGTAGGCAGTATATTTTGGCAGGTCTGGCAGGCCCAGCATTTTTGCTCACATTATTTTTTTCTTGCTTTTGCCTTGAATAATTACCCTGATACTTTAGGGCAGTTGTTTGATGTGTGCAAATGGCATCAATGATGACGCCCAGAGTGGGTCTCAGTGTGGGGCATGAACCCGACTTCTTCTGCTTGCCTTCCCCCCTTTTTTAAAAAACTTCAGTCCTGAAAATGCCCTATATATAAATTAACTACTGGAAAATATCTATTTATACTTCACACAAAAAAAGAGAATACAGATCTGCTTCAAAGTTCACATACTATAATTTAAATCTATAGGCCAACATCTAAAAATACAACACTGCCCTGGTTCCTACACAAGTAGCTTCTGCAAATGCAAGCAGGAGGGGGACAATACCTCTGCCCTGTGAAGACTCCCCTCCCCCAACTCTAAACCCACTTTAGAGGGCTGATATACACCCTGGATCTGGTGTTTGAAAGTGGACAAGGCTAGAGAGAAGAGGGCCGAAAATGTGAAGGCTATATTCACCTTGTCACACTGGATGTAGGCCACAAAGATTTAACTATGTGCACAATGCATTTCACTTGAGTTGGGAAAGACTATGGTGTGGTGATCCTTGTGCCTTCTCAGTTTCATATCCAGGGGCTTCTAACTACAGATGGGCAACTGGATATAGCTTAGTGGCTTGGGCATCTAGCTGTAGAGCTAGGGTCTGGGGGTTCAATTCCCCACTGGGACTCCTTGCCAAGGGCTGGACCTGATAATCCATAAGATCCCTTCCAGTTCTGCATTTCTAAAATTAGTTCTATCATCATCATCATCATCATTGATGCTACCTTTCTATATTTCTTCATATAAGAGAAGCTTTCAAATTCTGTCCCATGACATTCATTCATTCATTCATTCATTCATTCATTCATTCATTATCATTTGTAGGCCACCTTTCTCCTTGTAAGAGGTCCAAAGGTTGCTCACAGAGAGTCACCTGTGTTTTCGTATGTAGCAGAGTGGCTCCCTCTCTTGAAAAACATCTCCTAACAAAACAGAGGCTTACTTTTCCGTAAAGTCCTCCTTTTGGTCACCTTAACCACTACTAAGGTGTATAGATAATGTCCCACAATTTTACTAGAAGTGGTTGGGTGCTAACATTACCATTACATAACGTGATCCAATCTTGAATGGATTTGCCTTATCATTTGTGAAAAGCCCGGCTCTCTTTCTGTAATGTGAATCCAGCATTTTTCTAAATATAGTTTGCAAAACATCTGGAAAATCTGAAGCTGAAGGGAAAGAGCAAAAGAGTAGGGTTTTTTTAAAAAAAAGGTTCAGCATAAAATAAAGCACAGAAGAGATATCAAATGGTTTATTTTATTCATTGTTATTTATTTATTTATATACATTTACTCTGTATCAGCGGCTTTTCTATAAACAGAAAATGGCACCCTTTCTGGAAAAAAAATTCCTAACACACTCATAAAACTGATTAAATAGCATATACTTCATATGACAGCCGATGGAACTGATAGCAACAGTACAAAGATAAGGGTAACAAGCACAGAGATCCTAAAAACCCTGGCGGGAAAGGGCCAGAGAAGGTTTGTTTTTCTCTTTCATCTCACAACTGCAGTAAAGCAAGGCCAGTGTGTATCCTTTGTAGCCTCCACCCTATGCATTGAATGCTAAAAGGGCTGGCCCTACTATTTGGCAGAGCGAATTCTTCACCGGAGGGAGCAAAGTGTAAGAAGCAAGAGAGAGGCGGTGGGGAAACGAAAGTTGCTTGGTCTCCCCTAAGTTAGGCTGTTGCCTTCAGGTATCATTTGATGCTGTTCCATCCCTTCAGCTGTGCTGTGAAGAAAGATTCAGTTGGCAGCCCAGTCTGCTTCTGTACATGGAACAGGACAAGAAGACACCTCTCGGTCTTTGCCTCAGGCAGCAAAATGACTTCAGCTTGCCCTGAAAAACAGACATTTTGTTTTTCTTTGACTTGTAGAGGATGACTTCATTACCTGCAGTGACTGGCACCTTGAAGCAAAAGACCCCATTTCATCTTAACTCATGTATATATATATATATATGTAATGTAAGGGAGAAGACCCTCTGCAATAATCCGTTCAGGATCCCAGGCTGTTGAGGACACTGCAGGTCTAAATTCATTGTATCTCCTTTCCTCCGGGATCAAAAACTGAGGGAGGGTTTGTCATCAGTGGAGGGTCTTGACATTACTTGTCTTTGGATCCTGTCGTTGGGATTAATGTTTTAAGCCATGCTTAATTGTCATTCTCCAAGGCCACATCAAACACCCAGAAGATTAGGTTACCGCCAGCATTTGATGTCAAAATAAAAGGGTAAAATAAATTAAGAGTAAAGAAAGAAATGGTTTAGCTTTTTTGCGTTGTTTTAGGGGTGGGGGTAGCTGAATCCTTTGATTGAGGTTTTTTTAAAAAAGAATGCCTTTCAAAGTGATAACATTTTCCAAAAATGTATCTTTTCTGCATTTCTCTAAAGGCCACACTTACTTCAGGTTAATAGGAAAGGGCTCCTTTTTTGTGTGTGGTAACCATCTAGATTCATGAACTCAGTGGAATTGACATAGGTATTGATTTACCACGTGACAATTTCTACTATTATATATTTTTTTGCCAATAATGTAAACTAGACAAGAGACTGAAAGGAATGGAAACACCAACAAAAGCCTCACATGGTGCAGTGCAGAATAAACAAACCAAGGACAAATGCTTACTTCTCTCTCCATTTCTTCCTCTCTTCTTCCTTTCTTTTCTTTAATGAAATGAATTTTGCATTGGTGGAAAGTGTCAGATCAGATCACATTTTTTAAAAAGCAGTGTGTAGGCTGCCTAATATCAGAGCAACTTCCTGTGAACAATGACCCTGACCTGGGGAGTGAGACAGGAATGTAGACACTCCATTCTTGGCCTTTCTCCTCGGTAGCAGAAAGTGGACCGATGAGTGCTGATGTCCTGGATGGCTTTAAGGGCCTCAGCAGCTTAGTTGACCCCTCTGCAAAGTTATGCCTACCCAAAAAGCTAGAATGGGGAAGCCAGATGTCTGTGGGGGGTCATGACTGTCTTCACAGATATGTTGTGGGATCATAGCTGACCATCTCCTGTATGTTCAAGGGAGGTCTGGAAATAGTCTTTCTTTGGATAGTATTTCCAGAATACCCCAAAGCAGAGGCTAAAAAGTAACTTTTCCGAAACCTGTACAAAAGGTGCTCAACTGTCGTTCGCCGTGTGAAGAGTGTACTGAGATTCACTCCCAAATCTTCCATTAAATAGCCACTTTCCCTCTCTCTAAGAAGACACATCTCTTTAAGAGATCTGTTTTTTTAAGAGAGAGGTCTCCTGAAGTCTTGAAAAATATTTGAGCAATCGATTTCCCTACCAGAGCTCTCCTTGTGGAGTTTGTTCATTTGTTTTTGAGGGCTAGCTGAATGTCTCTGAGTAAGAGACTCTGAACTGAGAGGCAGGCTTCAGTGGGAAATACCATAGTGGTCAACTCTGCCTCTCCCCCCCCCCCACCAACAAAGTGAGAACAAAACCATGCTATCAAGAGGGTCAAGAAGGCACAGAAAAGCACACAAAAAGTGGCTATACAATCCTGATACAGGAGGAAGGTGATGTGAATGGTAAGAAAAATGCCTCTGGGCTCAGTGTATAGAATCCGTTGCATCAAGCAGGATAAACACCCAGTCTGGAAGAGCCTGATGATACAGTCCACCATTCAGACAGATATCACAAAGAGGAACACCTAGGCACAGGCTGTTGGGGTCACCAGATCTCGGAAATAAGCTTCTAAGAATAATAAATATCCCAGCATGGAAAATAGAATATTATTCTACCACTGCTCAATTGTGGATGCATTCAGCATGGCAATGGTATTCATTCTTCCTAAAAGTAACTTTTCAAACCATGTTGTGTTCATCTTCAAGTGGTCTCCACGGGAACACATTGGGAGCTTGAGGCTCAGAAGCATTTGTTAAGAAGCCTTCTTTATAGGAATCCAGCTGGTCCAACCAAATTGAGCTGGTTTCTGCAGCTGATGCCAATGTATGCCTTTGCAGGGGCTTGAAAGAGGGTGCTGCCATTGCACCAACCACATCTAGTGGCAAATCGGGTGGGACATCTTTTCACAAATTACATATTTTAGGGATTCAGAATGTTCATTTCATAGAGGAGAAATCCCAGAATCCTTTATCCAGCACAGCCGCTGCAAGCTGTGGTCATAAGAACTTTAGAAAGAAAGTGCTTCCTCCTGTTATCAGGCCATTGGCCCCTCTAGACTAGTGACTGGCAGTGTCTCCCCAGGATGTCGGCCATATTTTTTTCCTAGTCCACCTGAAGATCCCTGGTTGTCTCCCAGTCAAGTTAAACTGACCTTGGTAGCTTCAGAGATCAGGTGGTAGATTAAGGTCCAAAAGGTAACTTGCCAGAACTCCAGAATCCTTGTGCAAGTCCTTCCAGGCTATCCCCCCCCTCTTCTGAGCACTTCAGAAGTGCTGCTAGGTCTGAATGGAACCAAAGGCATGGGCAAACATTATCTCAGAGCACTTGTAATATGCTCCAATATTTCCAGATCCCAAATAAACAGATAGATAAAGGAATAACTATTGAGATGTCTCCTGGCTGAATTCCCAGATTTATCTAAACAAAGAAATACATATATATGCAAAGTGCACTAGCCTTTGATTGAGAAGGAGTGGATGGATAGCTGTATGATTGCCTTACAAAGAGTTGCCCGCTAGCAAATGTGCAAATGACAGGGCTATTGCGTAATTCCTTCAACACTGGTTGGATAAGGCAGGGTTGGCCTGAGAGAACAGCATCATGCAAACAGGACTAAGAATGAGTCATCAAGTGACAGTATGCCTTTATTTCCAGCACAGAATGGATTGACAATGTGAAAATGTGAAATGCAATGCCTTGTTATCCCAAATCTCCATGATCATGTGCGTAGCAATGATGATTTAAATGCTACCAGAATACTATTATCCTGCTACACTTGGAATAGAAAGACTGTTGGATTGGTTGGATCTTACCTCAATAACAGTTTTGCCGCTCTTAATCTATTTAAAAAAGAACTGTAAATAGACACATTGTTGCTGATTGCAAGGTAGACATTCTTGAACAAAGAACATATTTATGGCAGATTCCAAAGCAAAATAGCTGAACAAAACTTCCCAACGAATCTCTGTGGCCTGTACCACAACAAAGGCCTTTATCATAGTTCTTCAAGACCCTGCAGATTAGAACCGTCCATACACTCACCCACTGATCCAACAATGTGTATAATAAATGTAGATAACTAATGTCCTCGGCCTGGTCCAGCAGGATGTAGGCCACAAATTGTATGTAATTATATTTGTTAGCTTTTAATTTCTTTCTTTCTATCTATCTATCTATCTATCTATCTATCTATCTATCTATCTATCTATCTATCTATCTATCTATCTATCTATCTATCTATCTATCTATC
>JAHTLZ010000015.1:31265368-31283306 GCA_023846285.1 Phrynocephalus versicolor | reverse complement strand
AGTAGTAGTAGTAGTAGTAGTAGTAGTAGTAGTAGTAGTAGTAGTAGTAGTAGTAGTAGTAGTAGTACAGTGGACCCTTGTATAACAAACAGCTTGTATAACATAAAATCTGTACAACATAAAAATTCCAGAGATAAGGGAAATTTGCTTAACATAATCGCCTATGGGGAGAATCCATACAACATAAAATGGGATCACTCCATTTTAATGCATTCCTATGGGAATTTGTATAAAGGAAAATTTGCTTAACATAATTTCATTTGGAACGAATTAATTCCTTTATACAAGGTACCACTGTAGTAGTAGTAGTAGTAGTAGCAGCAGCAGCAGCAGTAGCAGCAGTAAAAGCAGCAGCAGCAGCAAAAGCAGCAAAAGCAGCATTAGCAAAAGCATCAACCTAAAAACTTGCAAGATCTTGAAAATGTCAAGGACACTTCTGAACATGCCTAAACAGCTTTCCTTGACTGATGGATTACCATGTGTATTTTATATCAATCTATGGGTTCACATAGACTTTGTGTTTATGACTACTTATAACCGTGTTGCTTTAATGTAATGTTGTCTATTAATGCTGTAAGATGTCCTTCAATTCCTTTTTCTCAAATATTTGAACATGTCTTAATTGTACTGGACAGTGTATTATCCCTCATTACTGTAAGCCACCTTGGGTCCTTTTCCAAGGAGAAAGGCAGAGTGAAAATACTCTCAAACAAACAAACAAACAAACAAACAAACAAACAAACAAACAAACAAACAAACAAACAAACAAACAAACAAACAAACAAACAAATATGTCCTGAAGACATGAGAATGAACCAAAAATCTAATGTCACCAGGTTGGCAGAATTCCATTCTCAGGGATATTAGACCAAAAAAGCCTAAGACTCGAAAAACGGACAACAACAACAACAACAAAAAGAGTTTTGGGACCACAACTCAAAGCTGGCAAACTGACTAACCAGGATGTCTGTGTTGCTCAGGCCTTGATCCATCCCTGTTGACATGGAACCACAGAGGCTGCCAGAAATATAATCTAAAGCCACTTGCACACTGCTGCACTTGTGTCTGTGTTAATGGATTATAAGAAGGATATGGCAACAATTCCCACCATAGCTATTAAGCTATCCTCCCTGAGGTCCATGGAACTTGGCTGAAAAAACTGGTTGGTTATGATTGGTAAGGCTGATAACATAACATAAGAACAAAAGAACATAAGAACAGCCTTGCTGGAACAGGCCACAGCCCATCCAGTCCAGCATTCTATCTCACACAGCGGCTCACCATTTGCTTCAGGGTATTCCCAAGCAGATGTCTTCACCCGCTTACAGTTCCCTGCAAATGGTATTGAGAGATATTCTGCCTATCTCTCCAACCCGGAGGTTGCTGTTAGGCATCCATAATGATAGCCATTGATACCCTTGTTCTCCATGAACTTGTCTAATCCTTTCTTAAGGCTGTCAAGGCCGACAGCTGTCACCAATTCTTCTGGAAGGGAGTTCCACAGACCAGTGATCCTCTGGGTAAAAAGCACTTTCTCTTATTTGTTTGAGCGGACATTTGTCAGAAATTAATTTGTTACCAATTATTTGTAACCTTTTCAAGCAACTATGTCAATAAAAAGTTGTTTTAATCATTATGATGACAATGATACTAACGTAGTAAAGTAATGGTTAGTACTGTTTCATATTCCCACCAGTGGAAGAATAGCAAAGTCACTAATTAGCAGCAGATTGCAACTAATTAAAGGGCTCTTGCTTTGATTTTGTTGTGTGCTTAAATTTCTTTCCTTCTGTGCAAGTTGCACACAACTCAATGCCATGAGAAAAATGTTTAAATTAGAGACACTCTGCCACAGCCACTGATGGCACTCCTGTTGTGCTGGTAAATTGACATGAATGTTTGTTCAAAAGCACTAAATTTGATACCATTGAAGTCATGTTGAAATGGACTAAAAAGTTAGACTTGTCCTGCTCAAGTTAATCAATCGGAAAGTGCCTGAGTCTCAGTATGTAAATTTTATCTGGATTTAAAATGATATTTGTTCCAACAAAAATATAAGTTCTTGCTCATTGGACTCCACTATATCTCTTAAGAAAGCAATGGTCCACTTCCACTCCATGTTTGTGAGCTGCCTTGGTTCCTGTATTAGGAAAAAATCAGGATATAAATAGTGGTTTAAGTAACAATCAGCAGTTTATATTACTTAAATAAGTTTATTTGGGAAGTTGTCATTTTTGCTATTTTACTCCCCCCCAAAAAATGTAATAGTGATGCATTACATAACCAGTGATTTGATTAATACATTTATTTTATAATTTTCTCTAACACAGTTAACACTTGATTTATTGTCAAGCTCCTTTTCCAAGCTCTGAAATCAAGGAGGTTGTTCACTTGTGTTTAAACTTCTATATTTCCTTAAGTATCTTAAAATGGACAGAAATAGATGGTTCATCAACTCACAGACTGCATTTAGACCCTAGTAAGGCTCCTATAGCTATAGCTGTAGATTTTTGCCTAGGATGGAAGATATATCTAACAAAATCGCTACATCTCCATGTGGAAAAAAACTCAATATAAATGAGGCAATGGGGTGGGTGGGTGTGGAGGGAGAGCAATATTCCTAAGTGTATTGAGTTATTCAATTTATTGATACTACAAAGGAATATTGCTCTTATTCAGCAGTATTCACCTTTTGACAACAGTGTTTGTGAAGATTCTCAGTCATCCAGGTGAGGTTATCATGGCAACTGGAATTCTTTTCATGTGATATCTAAATGATTAACTACTCTTCCAAGTAGCTTCACCTGAATAAGGTTGATAGAAGACTTCCATTTTGGTTTCACTTTACCCTGGTCTGAATAGGCTCGTTAGATGGACAATGGCCAGGGGTGTCCTAGTCTAAGGTGTGTACATCTTCAATGATAAAGATGTACACATCTTAGACAGAGAATATAAGTGCTTTGAGGGAGGGGCCACGACTCAACTTCTGGATTTGGGCAACAAAATTATGTCTGCAGTATAAGCTGTGTGTTATGGAACAATTATTTTACTTTAAATCTAGGGTGGCATGCTGTGGTCCCCCAGATGTTGTGGGGCTGCTTTTCCAATCATCTTTCTCTAGAAAAGCGGATGGCAAAGGCTGATGAGACTTGCAGTCTAACAACGCCTAGATACTGCAGCTATGTGGTCCGGACTCCATCTTAAATGTTGAGCTTCCTATGACAGTCTATAATGCTCTTCAGACAACTATAATGATCAACAAAACCTGTTACATAGGCCTCCCATTATGTCCCCTCTTTTTTTCACAAGTAAACCAACTGAAATTCACAGCAAATACAATCAAAACCTCCCTACAATCCTGTATTGTTGAAGCACAGAAAACAGGAAGTGAGTAAACTTTGACAGGAAACAGTTCGTTGGATGGAGGCCAGGACCCAAGGCCCACTGCCTTCAAGAAATGCTTGGAGAGAATCTAGGCAATGAGAAAGTACAAGACTGGGATATAATACAACGGATACTTAGGATTATTTATACAGTAATTAATTGCATTTATCTCCTATGTTCAGGCTCAATATTTTAAAAGCAGTGGGGTTAGATACTTAAGAAAAACAGGACATCTCTTGTAGAGATTTCTTTCTCTTCTCTCTTTCTGAAGAGAAAATAAAATTTAAAATAGCTTTGATAAGGCACAGAAAGTATTGCTTCCTATAGAGGTAATAAAAACTGGAATGGTAGCAATAGCTTTGCTTGGATGCTTCCAGGATGCAAAGGTGGAAGGATTGTTGCTGATTTTGAAAAAGGAAAGGAAAGAGAAACAATTGGGAGGGGGGGGTGATAAGAGCAGTGAATCCTTATACAGTAACTTCCTTTCCTTTCCCTACTACCTAAGTAGATCAGTTCATGTTGAAGAATATGGAATCCAATACTAAGAAATGTCACAGAAAGGCCATTGTGAGAGCCTCCTGATCTGGCTGGGCCTGAACTGTTTTGAGCTTAAGTAAGAGTTGTATCTCAGCCCAGGAGATGTTACTTTTCAGACTGCACCTCACAGAATCTTCCAGCCTGCTCCTAGTCCAAACATGCTGTGAAGGTTCGTTTAGAATAATTAACGGTTCCGATGAGGAATGATGACTGGACTCTCTTGGTTCTTCAAAATGTAACAAACTTTTATTAAAATTATTCAACAAGATATTCTCTGGCATTTTCCTTTCGACTTCAGTTATATTAGACAATAAACATTCTTCATTAACATGGAGCAATCATTTGTAATCATATCTTTTATAAATGGGTTGTTATTTTTTACTTGCGGAGTGAGGTATCGGTCATCACAAACAGCCCCGCACAACGAGTGCCGCAGCAATGGTGTTGAACCATTGATTGCTGATGTTTCCACCCTCATCCAGGGATCCATCCTGCAGGTCAGCTATAATTTGCCCCTACGGATGCTCCTCTGGTCTGGAATGGCCGGTTCGGTGTTGGCAAGGGGAGTCCAGTATCTACTCTCTTTTCTATAATTCGATCTGTCTGCACAGCTCTTTCTTTCTTTCACTAACTGGGTTCTTCTCTCCGTCTGAGTTCCCTTATCCCTCTTAACTGTCGTTTACGGTCCCTCCTCCCTTCTCTCAACTGACAGCTTATCCTCCTGCACCTGCACCTCTATCCCTATATCCCGCCTAACCTCTCTTAACTCTTCCTTCCTAGCTTTCTATCCACTCTCCCCTGTGACCATCACAAAGAATCCACCTATCCCAGGTTTTTCCTCTATCACAGGTCTTTCTTCTATCATTTCCCCACTTTTCTCATCTTCTAATTTTACATCCTTCACAGATTTTTCTATAGTCTTGTTTTCTTCTTGTTTCACTTCCTCTGCTTTCCCCACGGACTCTTCTGTTTTCCCTGTGGACGGTCCCCCACACACCTCTCCTTCACACATGCCTAACTTTTTAAACCTTTTAGATTTCAGCCTCCTTCAGCTCCAGAAACTGGTGACAAGGA
This sequence comes from Phrynocephalus versicolor, assembly GCA_023846285.1. Taxonomy (NCBI): domain Eukaryota; kingdom Metazoa; phylum Chordata; class Lepidosauria; order Squamata; family Agamidae; genus Phrynocephalus; species Phrynocephalus versicolor. The sequence continues at coordinate 31,278,311 of JAHTLZ010000015.1, read as the reverse complement.
CTCTTGCTATAACATCCTCTGCTCTTCCACCTGGGGATGGCTGCACTTATTTTGAATCTCATTGATTGCTATGGAGGTGACTAACAGATTTCAAGAGAACCCACAGAAGGACAAGCAGGTAGGAAGTGGTCTCTTCAGCAACCAAAATCTGCAGGCAGTTTCTCTGCAGAGCCCATGTGGTGCTGTGCTCTTTCCATCTCTCAGGGAACGGACACTCTCGCCAGCTGCTTAGGTCATGGAAAGGGATAGTAGGCTGACCAACCCTCAGGCATGACCATGTTGGGGCCAACCCTATGTAAACTAATCCAGCACTTCTGCCCATTTGCTCACCAGAGGACACCCTCCCCTCCTTATGGTAAGTTCTTCCCCAAATGAACCAAGAAAAGGTGGCAGGGCCTTCTGAAGAACGGGGAGTGATTTCATCTGGGAAGTCAAAACAGCCAAGAGTCCTTCCTATCCTTGTAGACCAGCAGATTATATTTGGGTGTCATAGCACACTACAGCAGGACTCCAGTATCCGCTGGGGATTGGTTCCAAGTCTTCCCGTGGATAATGAAAACCATGGATAAGAGAGAACACCAAAATGTTCCCCAAAACTGCTGTTTTGTGATAGTAACTTGCATTACATATGTACTGTTTTGCAACAGTAGCTTACTTTACAGCTGCTGTTTGTGACGGTAGCTTGCTTTACGGCTGCTGTTTTATGACAGTAGATTGCTTTACAGCCACTCTTTGTGACATTAGCTTGCTTTGCGGCTGCTGAATTTTTTATTTTTCCTCTGCCAACTGTGGATAACTGAATCAGTGGATAATGAATCAGTTGATACGGGGGTCCTACTGTATTTATGGTAAGTTGGAACACGATGGGGCTTACAATATGAGAAAAGGGAAAGAGCGGCAGGGTGGAAAAAGTTGGAACTGAACTCTTGGAACGGAGGATGGGGAGCCTCTGGACGAAGCCTCTGAGAGTTCTCTGTCTGGCAGAAAGGACCAGGTAGCACTAAGAGATAAGAGGTGATTTACAGCCTGCCCAGGATGTCATCACTTGGATCTTTGCTTCCCCGGAAGAGCTTGCCCTGGTGGCTGCCCTGGACAACACTGGCACAGGACTGTGCTTTGCCCACCTGAAAGGCATGCCACTGGGATTTATTTCTGAACAGGGATGCACAAATATGAGCTTTGATGTATTCGCTTGTTGGGAAAATGTAGGAAAGAACAGCAGGCATGCCAGGCCGTTTTGCTTTGGCCTTCCCTTTGTTCCTGTGGCCCTGCCCGCTGCTGAAATGCAGATCCCCATCCCCAGAATGGAAAAATCTCTCACGTCTGCCCGGTGCTATCTCAAAGAAATGCCTGCAACCTCTTTGGCTGAATGAGGAGGCACCTTCATGCCCCTTTCCCCTAGTGCCCTGTGCTTACGTCAGCTGGATGGCTGTCAGGAAGACAAAGAACTGTGTGCTGCCTTCCGTGGTATGTGGCTATTCCAGAACTCAACAACTGATTGACAGGCACTTCAGAGGCTGAACCCTCACACATGTTAGAAGAGTGTAATCACCACTGGGTCCCCCCACCCCACCCCCCACCACCACTTGCATCTATAGGAATAGGTACGATTCTTATCACTAGAGTAAACCTAGGAACTTGATGATCTTGAAACACTGGTGCAAATTCAAATGATGCCGTTGATGTACTTGGTTTGTGTTTGTTATGTGCTGTCAAGTCACATCTGACATATGATGACTCTGGCAGGATTTTTAATGTATGCGGGATATTAAAAGAGTGGCTTTGCCATTGCCACCCTGCAATGAGTTCCCATGACCAAGCAGGGATTTGAACCCAGATCTCATGACCTCACAACTGACTCCTACTTTTGCTAGGAGTAACAAGTGGAGGGAGATGTTAGCCTTTTACTGTGAACAGTAATGTTATCCCATGAGAGTGTAGTGAAAGAGCAAAACTTGTCAATTGCCTGCTTTTCCAGTAGCTTTTATTTTGACCTGCTATGCTCTCTCTCTCTCTCTCTCTCATGTGTGTGTGTGTGTGTGTGTGTGTGTGTGTGTGTGTGTGTGTGTTTAAGAACTGGTGACTGGGGAAAGTGATCTGGGAGTGGGGTGGAGAACTATCTGTCCAAAATTCTTTTCTTAGAAGTCTATGCATAGGGAAAGCTTCACCCTAATATCATTTTAGCATTTTGCTGCTCTTCTCTCTATGGCTGAATTCCAGGCAAGGCTGGAAGAGTTCCCATGGGGTTTCTTTGATGGAAGGATAGGAAGCCTGCCTTGATTCACTGGTGATTAAATAACGGCAGCCATTATCTCCAGCAGATCTGACGTGTTAAACAAGGGCCGTTACTTCACGAGGTGCCTCGCTTCGAATCGACCTTGCCTTCGATTTGAATTCGGAGGCGGTCGCGTGGTGGTCACGTGGTCTCCCTTCGCTCCCACCCCCGTTTCTCTGTACTCACGCGGGGCATTTTTGGGACCGAATCGATTACTACCTCACGTGCTCCCTTCGCATTAGAAAGCTGATTTGCAACGTCCGGTTCCACTCTCCTTTTATTTTTTTAAAAAAAATCCTCGGCGTATCGATGCATCAATGCTTGGCTGTCATTCACGAGTGGTTACTGTACGATCCTGTGTTTTCTGCTCCTAATTTATATTGTTTTGTCCATTGTTTCCTGGCATCATTGGCAGCCCCCCCGCCGCCGCCGCCGCTACTCGGGGGGAGCCCCGCATGGCACAGTGGCCCGCCCTCCGCCGTTTGCACGCTGCCTGCCCCGGGTGCCCTGCTCTGGCCGGGCGAGGCGGCAGCGGCTCCTCCTGCTCCCGCCGCCGCCGCCGCTACTCGAGCGAGGAAGTAACAGCGCAAAGCGATGAAACGATATAGCGATGCATCGATATCCCTGTTTGAATATTTTTTTAAAAAAAACTTGAAATAAAAGCCAAAAACCGAGACCACACGTGACGTTGGGAGCGAAGCGAGATGCGAAGCGAAAAGATTCCCGGCCCTTGGCAGGGGAATCACTCACCCCGGTTGGAGCACGGTAAAGGGGGCGTGGTCGGGGTGACGTCGCAGCCAAAAAGGAGGAGCGTGCGGACTGAAGCGATTGGTTCGCACAGAAATGACGGCTTGCCGCGAAGCGAGCGGCTCGTGAAGTAACGGCCAAGGAGGAGGCAAGTGCCCAGGAGGGGCAGCTGCCCTGGTGACAATATGACGGCCAAGATGGCACGGGCTCACCTGTTAGCTCTGCTTGATCTATTGGTGTTTCTTAAATCAGGCTCCAGAGAAGCAAAGGGTAAGGCTGGGATGGGGTCGGTCTTTTGTTCAGTTTTGTCTTTCAGCTCTTTTCCCCACCTCAACCCTTTCTCTCTAAACCATCCCTGTCCCTCAGAGAAAGGAGCAAGGCTCTCCAGAGGATGCACAGGTTTCTGGCTCCCAGTTTTTCTCACCACTGGGTGTGCTGGACAGCGCAGGTGGAAACAGTGGCCCAACAGCCTCTGGAGGGAAGCGCTTTGCCCACCCAGGCCTCAGGAGGGATGAAAAGAACAGTTTTGTGCAAAACATTTCTCCAAAACTGCCAAAAAAAATGTGATAGACGTTCACCCTCTTTTCTCCTCAGGGTAGTCATCTACCATGCTTGGGAGAGGACAATGCTCTTTCCAGAGGCATCCTCCGTTTGAACTGCTGTCTGCTCTTGCTCTGGTTTACAGATAAAGAATCATCCAAAAGGAGGGCCAGGCCGTGAAGGTCCCAGGAAGCACTTGCCTGGGCAGCAGACTCATAAGGTATATTTATTTATTCATTCATTCATTCATTTTTATACCACCCTTATATCACCCTTATCACGGGTGTCCCTGGTCCTCTCTCTTCTTATGAGATGGACTAGATTTCTCTTTATTAATAGCCATTATTTCTTATATTTAATGTCTCTGCATGTAAACTAGCACATGCGCATTTATGCCAATCTGCCTCCTCTTTTGTTCTCTTTTGGACAAACCACATTTCCACCCAACCTCTGCCCTGAACTTGACCTCCAGATATGGCTTCCAGGTCGTGTTTTCAAGAGCTGGTGATGCTTATTTCACTGTATACACAAAGTGCTGGGTTAGGTGCAAAAGTGAGACCTATATAGGAAGGACACAAGACCAGAGGGAACTATGATAACTACTGCTTCCCAGGACACTGTCTAGAGCAGGCATGTCCAAACTTCGGCCCTCCAGATGTTTAGGGCCAGAACTCCCACAGTCCTTTGTCATTGGAAATACAGGCTTGGAATTCTGGGAGTTGTGGTCCAAAATATCAGGAGGGCCGAAGTTTGGACATGCCTGGTCTAGAGTCTAGCCTGTCAATTCTCTCCCCCTCCCCCTCCATGCAAATGAGAAGTCAGTATGGTTGCCTCCTTTGTGAACAGGAAGATAGGAAATTTTGGAATTAACTTTAACACAGAACCACAGCCATATATTCAACATGGAGAAACCAAGCAGATTATATTGGCTTGATGTCCAGTTCAGAGTGGGCCTGAAGTAACTTCTGACTGCTGACTCCGAACAGAGCACAGGAGAGGGATAAAACTGAGCCAAATCACAAGAAGTGAATGAACAGGGAGAGGAAGCAGGACTTTAATGGGGGAGGGGAAAGGGGAAAGCCCCTAACGATATTTTTGATTTCTGGATATTGTTATATGCTAGTGGATTTTCCCAGCATTCTTCAAGGTAAAAACCTTGTGGTGCTGTGGCTAAACTCGTAGTACTGCTGTCGAGATTCTTCTCATGATCTGAGTTTGATCCTGATGGGTTCAGGTAACTGGCTCAAGGCTGAGTCAGCCTTCCATCCGTCCAATGTCAGTAAACAGATGACAGCTGGGGGCAATGTGCAGCCTGCATGATTGTAACCTGCCCAAAGAATGTTTTAAATGCAATGGGATATTATATAGGCAGCCCTTGGTTTTGCCTTGCAGATAAGACAAAGGGCACTCATAGACAAAAAGAAGCAAGTAAAAGGGTTGCAGGAATTATAGATGGAAGACACATTTCTGAGGGGGCGGGGTGGCCTGCAAAATGTGTGTGCAATGTTTGCCTTCATGTCTGAGAGCAACATAGTGTACAGATGCAACCAGTGCAAACTGGTTGCACTATTGGAAGAGGAAGTGGGAGAACTGGAGCAGCGAGTAGTCATGCTTAAGGTTAGAAGAAGAGTACACAGAGAGAGCTCCCAAGCAGCAGGAGCCAAAACACCGGCAGTGAAAGAGCAGCAAGGCAAAGCAGAGTCAGTGAATGCTGAAGAGGGAATCAACACAATGGAGGACGCACCATGGAAAAGGGTCTTATTTAGGAGGAAAAGATGGAGAAGACCATCTTCATCAGTGGAACTGCAGAACCACTTCCAGGTTCTGGAAGAGGAGTCTGGGAAACAGGATGCAGAGGAAGATTTGCAGGAGTCCCCCCCCCCCAAAAGAGGACGTGAGAGAGACTGAAGCTCATCCAGGCAGAGTCACAAAACCCACACCCTACAAAAAGGAAAGAAGAGCAGTTGTAGTAAAGTAAGCCAGTGAGTTGAACGGATCTGCCAGGTATGCTATCTCCCTGGAAATGGAATTAGGGCTCTGAGAGAAGGATTGCCATCATGCATAAAATTCACAAACATCTCCCTCTATTCTCTTCCATGTGGCATCAAAGGAAAGAGCCAAGGGGAACTATGATAAAATCACATCAGAATTTGAAAATCTGGGAGGAAGGAAAGTGAAGGAATTTGGGACCACAGCATCTTCTTGCCTATCTTACCATATCTCAGAAGAGGAAGAGGAAGGAATAGGAAAATAGTCCTGGCACACTACTGGCTATAAAGGTCCCTCCATCCCAACCGGAGGGATTTTGATTTCGGGACCGTGGGCTATGCTTCTTGGAAAATGGACTGCTAACAAGTGATGGGTTGCACCTCACGAGGACTGGGAAGAATGTGTTTGGCAGGATGGATGACTTCACCAGGAGGGCTTTAAACTGAATTGGTAGCAGATGGGAAATGGAGAGAATGCAGGCTCACAGGTAAAGATGGATGATGGCTTATGAATAATAAGAGGAAGAGAGTGGGCAGCTCTAATGGGACCCAATAATAGGCTTCATAGAAATGTACAAAGGAATGTGAGCCACAGATTATGCAGTCTGCTGTGTCTAAATACAAATGCCAGGAACATGGGAAACAAACAAGAAGAACTGGAAATCTTAATTCAGGGGAGTAAATATGACTTGATAGGGAAAACCTTAACGTGGTGGGATGACTCCTATGATTGTGGCACAGCAATTGAAGGACACAAATTGTCCAAAAAGAACAGAAAGAATAGAAAGGAAGGTACATTTGTGCTATATGTTAAGAACAGAAATACAGGAAGATAAGCTTGGTTGTCCCATTGAGAACATCTGAATTAATATAATAGAGGCAAAAAGCAAAAGGAACGTGGTAGCTGAAGTCTATGGTTAAGGAGATGATACATATCAAACTTCGAAAAACGAACTACAAGAAGTTCAGAGACACAAAGTAGTTGTCATGAGAGAGTTCATTGGGAAACGATATCTGTTGTGAAGCAAATTCTGCCCAATGTGGCTCTTCTAAGAAATTCCTGGCTTGTGCTGCTGACAATTTTCTCTTACCAAAAGTGGAAGAAGAAACTAGGAACAGCTATCCTTGACTTGATTCTAATCCGTAGGGATGATTTGGATGAAGTGGCAGTAAGAGAAACTCTGGGAGGAAAGTGACCAAGTTCTATCTGATTTCAAAGGAAACAAAGGCAGAGTGTAGCCAAAATGTACACTGGATTTTAGGAAAGCCAATTCTAATAAACTTAGAACAATACATGAAGATGGGCTTGGTTGTCCCATTGACAGCATCTGAATTAAATTCCTCCTTAAATTGGCAGGAGATAACAAGCGAGGTACCATAAGGTTTTGTCCTATGCCTGGTGCTCATCAACATTTTTATTAATGACTTGGGTGAGGAAGTACAGGGAATGCTTAGTAAATCTGCAAATGATACAGCACTGGGTAAAATAGTTAACATCTGACAAGCAGACAGAAAAAAATGGAAATATATATTTTTTAAAGTTTGAACACTGAGTTAGAGGAAACAGCATGAAATGGTAAGTGCAAAGTTGAATCCCTGGGGGGGGGGGAGCCCGAATGCACAGTTACAAGATGGGGAATACTTGGCTCATTAATACTATGAGAGCAAAGGATCTTGGAATTGTTGTAGTTCTCAAGCTGAATATGAGCCAAGAAAGACTGTAAAAAAGGCAAATGCTATTTTAGGCTGCATCAACTGAAGAACAGGCTCCAAATCTCACAAAGTGTTAGTTCCCCTGTATTTGACACTGCTTGGCCTCGTCTTGAGAACTATGTCCAGTTCTGGACACTGAGCTTGAAGAAGGGATTAGACAAAAGCAAGTTCACAGGAGGGCAATAAGGATGATTAGTGAGTGGATGGAAATCTAACCCCACCCCCACCCCCTAGGAATGACTGAGATGTAGGGATTCCTTCACTGGGATATCATGAGATATGGTTAATCTCCCTTAACCAGCTGAGAGATTAATAGTGAAGAAATGATGAGTACTCAATCACAGAGATCTTTTAGGTGCTTAGCCTCATGGAATGCGATCAGGAAAGCTTATCGATGGTAAAAAGCTCCCTCCCCTCCTGAGCTAGACACTTTTATTAGCAATACACATCACAGATACGTCAGCACAGAATTACCCAATACACATACAGCTTGTTTTCTCCAGACATGCTCAGTGGAATGAGGTGATCTCACAGTGTTTGGAATGCAGCCTCCTGCGCTTCCTCAGTCGCCATGTTTAACCAGCTCTGTACTCGGCTCTCTATTGGTCAGCCTGTTCCCAATAAGAGAGTGTTCTTAGTATGATGTAGGACTGTTTAGCCTTGAGAAAAGAAGACTGAGGGGAAAATTGACAGCACTCTCCAAAGACTTGATTGTCATTCAGAGAAGGGGCAGGGATCTATTCTTAATCCTTTCACAGTGCAGGACACTTAATATTGGGCCAAACAGCACTGGATGAACACCCTTGACAATCATGAAGTTTTACTGGGTTCGCCTGGACGTAGCCCATCACCTTGCCAATTGGAAGGCCAAAACAAGAATAGTGGTACAAACACTAATAAAAAGGAGAAGAAGATCAAGAAAAAAATTCCCAACTCTTAGAGCTGTAGGACAATGGAACCAATTAGCTTGGATCTCATCAGGTTTCCCAGGCTAAAACAAAAGGAACCGAGGCCCTGCACCCCCACCCCCACCCCCAGGGCTTGGACAAAATGGACAATGGAACCAATTAGGGAGGTGGTGAGCGGTCCAACACTGGAAGTATTTAAGAGAAAATTAAGAAATCATCCATCAAATATATATTTGATTTAGATTCCTGCATTGAGCAAGGAATTGGACTTCTAGGTCACTTCCAATGCCATTATTCTATAAGTACAGCTCATCCACTATATATGATGGCCTGTCACATGCTTAAGAATTTACCTCTCCCAACTCAGCTTTGCACACTCAAATAAGCACCACTGTGTGTGAGTCACAGGTTGGATAAGCAGCTTTTTTAAAAATAACAGTTCGGAGGATGGCTCAGGTAGCCAGGCCTACAACTCCTAGATTCCAAAGCCAGGAGGACTTTTATCCAAGCCCTGGAGGGGGTGGGTGCACAGGGCCCTGGTTCTTTTTTGTTTGAGCCTGGGAAACCTGTTGAGATCCTGCTGTGGGAAAAGAAGAGCTCCTCAGGCTACGATACTGTTTTCCCACAAAGAAAGAGACCAGCCCATATGGTCCATGATCTGTCCAACAATGCTTCAGGCATTCCTTCTGTCCCCACCCTGCCTTTCCTGTTAGAGTGACCATCAACACTTGAATAGCACCCCATCTTAACAAAAAAATCCCATCTGAACTAATAAGAAAGGGGGCTATGTCAGGGTGATCAGGGAGGCTAAAAGATCTCACGCCTCCCTGAGAATGGGTGAGGCCTTCAACTGCCAGGCTGAGTTGTTCAACGGAGGCCCTGTGCACCCACCCCCCAGGGCTTGGACAAAATTCCTCCTGGCTTTGGAATTTAGGAGTTGTAGGCCTGGCTACCTGAGCCATCCTCCGAACTGTTATTTTTTTAAAAAAAGCTGCTTGTCCAAGCTGTGACTCACATGCAGTGGTTCTTGGTCCCTTAGGGCCTTCTTTTTATGTCCAGGTTGGGGAGAAATGCATTTTTCTTCAGCCAAAAGGGAGGAAAAAGCCTTGTGGTCCCTTTGTACCACTTGAAAACAAGGGTGGGTTATTAGAATCCCACAAATATCTCACAAACAGGCACTGGCCTTCAAGTCTTTCAGGACTCTTTCTCAGTCTGAGTATTACTGAACTGGAAGAGGTGGAAAAGAAGCAGAACACTTCCCCACATCCCAATCATGGCTAGAGGTACAGCCCAGTTTCATGCAAGTTCCAAGATGGAGGCTGCCCAGTCAAGGAGACTCCATGTCAAGGGGATGGGTATCAGGAACCAAGGCTTTAGAGGAGAGATTGAGGGGTGGAAGAGAAAGGATCAGGGTGCAGTGGCTTTTTGCTCCATTGACACCCCTAAAAGTTCCCACATTCTGATTGGTTTCTTTATCTACTTCCCCAGTTGCTCACTACAAGGTGGTTCTTCATTGGTGAATAAAATGGTGGAGCCATAACCTGTGGAAACACTTCTCTATTCTTTTCAGGGGGTGACATAAAGCCTAAGCTCCATATCTTTGTGAGAGAAACATTCCAGGCTCATGGGATAACACATCCTATATCCAGACCAGCACCATACTGGTCCATTGTTTCGGACACAAAGATACTGTGTCAGCACCATGAAGTTGTTCCCAGTATCCATTTTTCCAGGCAGCTATCATTTCCTGCCCTATAGGAGACCCAGGCCTCTATCAGAGCCATCTTCTTGCCCCTTCTTCCTGATTGTTTCCCTTTTGAGCCTTCTGTTCCTGACCTGAGTGCCATCAGGATAGCACCTGAGTAACACTTTGATACAAGGCACTGTGGTAGTGTGCTGACTAGTAACTTCTTTTATATGCCAGAACTGAAAAGGACAATGAACTCTACTTAACTGGGGTCAAAGTTGCCCCTCACACCAAGTGATGGTATAATTCTTCAGTGTCCGTTTTTATTATTATTATTTAAATTGCTTTATCCAAACAAGCTTGGCCTTTATATTTGGCCATGATTTTGGAAGCTTCTTTTTCAGTTTTGCACTCCATGTTTTGAGTTGCCCAGACTGATGAAGGGCTGAGGCGTTTCCAAATCCCCTTAGCAGAGAATCAGGTACGATGGTAGGGAGGCCTGCCGAACCAATGAAAGGATTATTCTCCATTTCTAGCATAGGCCTGTGTGTCTATGTGCCATCGAGCCAGTTCTGAGTTATGGCGACCCTTTCTGGGGTTTCCCAGGTAGAGTATCTTTTTCATTTCCTTCATCGGGGGACTCCCTAGGCCTGTGCAGGAGGCTCTACCCGCTAGAGGCACAGTGAAGAATGGGATTCTCAGCCACACTTTATCCCACTGAGCTATTCAAATAGCTCCAGGTCTGTGGGATGTTCAGCATTTAAGGCGTTACACTGCAGTGTCATTGCAAGGGGAACAGAAGCAAGGAAACAAAGCCATAATTATTTTGCACCACCTTGCGTGAACCCCCTTGATAGTGTTTATGGGCACCAGCAGCCACCCATAGAGAGGGCTTCCAACAGGGGCATTTTACCAAAATAGTACATGTTGGTGAATGTCTTGTTTGAATTTTACCTCAGGTGAGGCGTTTTAAAAATGCTTTTGTTACCAAAACAAAAGGAACCTGAAGAAGTGCCCTGTTTCTTGTGCTCTCCACCCCTCCAATTACAGTAAGTACCTGCAGGGCTTCTTCTGCTCCTCATATTGTCTTAAAGCTTCAGAAGGAGAGAAATGAAAAGTTAAGAGGTACAAGGAGCCCTGGTACTGAATGTGTAAGACCTCTTAAGTTCCTTGTAGGCCCTTCTGGCTAAAATAACATTTTTAAGCCTGTTTTTTTTTTTTTAAAGCACAATTCAGTAGAAGCAGTAATGGCTAATTCTTTTCCTTTTATGCTTTTATAGAAGATACACTTAGGCAGAGCATGGCACCAGTTTGTCTTTCTTAAAGTATGTATTTTCAGTGGGATATGTGGGGATTATACATATTGTGTATGTGTACTGAACTCTTCTCTCTGAAAAGCTAAATTCCCACCAGTCACTATTTGGCAGAACACCCAGCCTTCTTTCTCAGTTCTTGATCATCACCAATATTTAAGCCCCCCCCCCCCCCCAAAAAAAACATGGCTGTATCCTAACCTCAGCTGCTGAGTCTTAGAACAGCACTCCCAAATACATAAAAGTTCATCCAGAAAAGAACTTAGAAAACATTTTTCCAACTACGGTTCCCAGAATCCTTTAGCTGGCGAACAGACTGGGTGGAAGATGTGGGGGTGAGGGCCATACTATGGTCCAAAAAATTTTTTTACAAGCCTAGTTACGCATAGTGTGTGTACTTGAAGCCATGGTTTACAAACTGGTAATGAAAAGGTTACTGTATATCCAAAGGCCGAAGAGCATTTAACACTCATTCTTGCAAATATCCCAGAAGCAGGATTTTTAAGGCAAAGGAAGAAGCCACTTAGCTGCTTCTCACACTGCAGAAATGTGCCTAGTGGGAGCAGTCAACAGGTTCCAGGGGGTTCCAAGCGTCAGTATAGACCAGTTCACATGTACAGTATACATGTAGGTTCTTGTGTATTTGTATTTATTATTTCAAATATTTCTATCCCACTTTTCTCTTTAAAAAAGTATCCAAGGCAGTTTACATCATTAAACAAACTAAAACCAGCTAAATATGCAAATATTTAAAAAAATAATCAACAAATATGTTATTAAAAACAGCAATTAAAATCAATACTAAAAGAGCACAAAAATCCATTTAAAATCCCTCTCAAGAACACAAGAACAGCGTTGCTGGAACAGGCCACAGCCCATCCAGTCCAGCATTCTGTCTCACACAGTGGCTCACCATTTGCTTCAGGGTATTCCCAAGCAGATGTCTTCACCTGCTTAAGATTCCCTGCAATTAAAATCAATACTAAAAGAGCACAAAAATCCATTTAAAATCCCTCTCAAACCACCAAACATTAAGGAAAAGCCTTCCTGGAGAGAGAAAAGGCTTTGCTGGTTCTGCGGAAGGACAGTAAAGATGGGGCCAACCGAGCTTCCCATGGGAAGGAATTCCAGAGTCTGGGAGTTGCAACCAAGAAGGCTCTTTCTTGTGTCCCCACCAAGCACACCTGTGAGGATGGTGGGATTGAAAGAAAGGCCTCCCCTACTGATCTTAATGCCTAGGCAGGCTTCTAGAGGGAGATGTGGTCTTTTAGTTAGCTTGGACCCAAGCCATTTAGAACATTATAGTTAAAAAAACAGCACTTTGAATTATGCCTAGAAATCAGCTGCTGTAATAGGGGAGTTATAGGTTCTTGGTACCAGCTCTAGTTAACAATCTGGTTGCAGCATTTTGGACCTTCTTGAGTTTCCAAACACTTTCCAAAAGCAGCCTTTACATTACAGAGTTACGGTACATCTTCTCTGGAGAGCATTACAGTAATTCAAATAAGAAAGCTGCCTAGATGCCCTCCTAAGCACATCTGATCTTGCCTGATTTCGGAAGCTAAGCAGGGTCGGCCCTGGTTAGTACTTGGATGGGAGACCACCAGGGAATACCAGGTGCTGGAGGCGCCTGGAGCAGGAACTGGCAAGCCACTCCAGTATTCCTGCCAAGAAAACTCCATGGAGATGGGGTCACGAAGAGTCGGTCATGACTGCAATGACACAACACACACACACACACACACACACACACACACACACACACACACACA
>JAHTLZ010000015.1:31243755-31265358 GCA_023846285.1 Phrynocephalus versicolor | reverse complement strand
ACACACACACACACACACACACACACACACACACACACACACACACAAAGAAGATGTAACTCTGGGGTGAGATCAGACCTCTCAAGAAATGGGCAAAGCTGGTGTTTCCATTTTAACTGTGCAAAGGCGCTCCTGGCCACTGATGAAACCAAGGCTTCCAGGCTCAGAAAGGAATCCAGGAACATTCCCCAAGGTGTGTGTTTGTATTTTCAGAGGGAGTGTAACCCCATCAAGCATAGACTGATGCAGAAGGGAGCCAGTGATTAGAGCTGAATGACTGGCTGTCTAGGAAACATGAAATGGGATGGTTTACATTTTGTCACTCCTAAATCTGTATTCAGTAATGTTTTTGCCCATGCTTTTTTTACATTAATTCCTCTTTATATTTGACTCATTTACGGTTCCTGTTTTTACTATTGTGTATTTTCTGATGTAAGCTGCCATGGGTCCTTTTTTAGGAGAAAGGCAAGATAAGAATATCTTAAATATAATATATAATAAGTGTGATTAGAAAGATGAAAGCAAGTAACTCCTATGTTTGCTGCCCTGAAGACTGTGGAGGAAGGATGGGATCCAAATGTACAGAGCAAAGTAAGGAAATAAATAAGAACATGAAAGAGAAAACTTGGAATATCTTGTGATGCAATAGTGAAGTAAACTATGAGGGTGGGGGTGAGGGGAAGGTGAAAAATGCAGAAATAAGAAGGCAGAAGAAACAGCTCCAGGATCTTCTGAGAAGATCAAAAAGAAACTTGCCCTGGAAATGAAGAACAGAAGAGGCAACTAAACAAGAATATTTGGTCAGTCAGGGCTTGTAGAGGGGAGATAAGGGCAGTAAAAATGCAGCACAAGATAATTATAGCCAAAGGGATTAAATAAGCGAAAAGGGTGGCCTTTTCCAGATATATTGAGAAACAGAAGAACTAGGCAGAAGGGTAGGGCTACTACTTAAAAGGAGTGGATTGAGAGCAAGAGTGGCATACTGGAGGTTGGAGTGGAGGATCGTGGAGATCCCGTGGGCTTGTTCAGATTCAGCCACGAAGCTCACAGAGTGACTTTGGACCACCACCCCGTCGTCCATCTCAGCCCGACCTCCCTCACAGAGGTGTTGTGAAGAAATATTGGGAAAGGCGAGAGTGTAGTCAGCCCAGTTGAGCTCATGGGAGGAAAGGAGGCGTTTGAACATAGCTAATAAATAAAATAGTGATGATGAATGAACGGAATATGACAAGATAGATGTGGGGTTTTCAGTGAAAAATAACTACCTTCTCTTGGTACTTGCCTTCCTGAGATCAAAATGGGATACAAATGAAATGGAAATATATCTGTCTGACTCCAAAAATAATTTCTGGCTGACAAAAAGGGGAAAGGAGAACGTGTTTTCCTCTTGAATTATGGTGATGGCTGGCGATCAGGGCAATAGCTCTGCAAACAAATTTATCCTGCAGTTCCAACCCATAAAAAGAACACCATTTTCAGACTAAATAATGGAGTCTGGTTTTCCATCTGTAGAGTAAGTTATTACCGTGGCTTAGTTACAGAGCTCAGAAAAGTTACTTCTTTTCCCATGAAAAGCTACTTTTCTGAAGAAAAGACAGAAGGGGCTACTTGCATGCGTAGGGAGACATTTTGACCCAACAAGAATAGAAGTCCAGTTGCCATGACTCAACTCCCAGAGAACCTCACCTGGATGAGTGAGAATCTCTACAGACATATTGACACTGGGCACTTCTGGCAATTGTGGTCCCCAAAATCTATATTTCTTGAGCTCTGTGGCACTGTTACAGAGAATGCAAATGCATATTTCTAATTAACAGTTACGTGTGTGGGAATTACATAAGCACAACACTGAAAAAGTAATTCCCTCCCCCTCTGGAAAATGGCAATTTCTTCTCCTCCTGGCTTGTTAATTGGAGTTGGATTCTCAGAGATAGCTATTAAGTAGTAATAGTGAAATCCAGAATTATGAGCAATACTCTTGTCCCTTCCATACGCCTGGCATTTTTTTTTGGGGGGGGGGTGTCACTCTGCTGTTCTGGAAGTTTTTCTTCCTGACACTTAATTTTGCATAACAAATTGGGAATGGTGCAGGTGACCTTTGGTCAGATGGCACGGTATATAAATCAAATAAATAAATAAATAAATAAACACCCCCACATCCTTCTTGCTTCTTCTCCCCAACACGCCTAATGCCCCCATGATTTTGGTTTGTATTGTGGCATTCGAAGAAAATGATAGTAGCAAGAACAGTTAAAAGCATGATCATTTTAGCACCGTGAAGATAAGTTTTGAATGGTGGGTCAGTTAAGACCCTGGTAACACATTTTACAAGAATAAAGACGGCTGTCTGGGATCCAAAGCACCACCCCTCTTATCCCTTTATCTTCATCTTTCCTTAACATAACTTTGCAAATTGTGCAAATGAATGGGATCCAGCAACTGTTTGGGCTGGTACATGAATAGAACGCTCTATGTCTAAAATAAGACCCAGGAATTACAGTCTGCATAAAGAGGGAGCTATTGAATTGCTTTATCGGGTACATTTACCAATGGTTGACCTCAAGCATAATGCAATGTGGGGATTGGGGGGTGGCTGGCTGAAGAGAACCTATTTTTGAGTCAACAAATGGAGATACAGAGGCTTTGAGTGGACCTGAGAGATGGTCCTTGGAGGAAAAAAAACACTCATCTGGAATGTAGCCAACTGCCCCACCTTTGCCATTAGGCACTTTCTCCAAACGCACATACTTTTCAGAGATTCTGTTCTCTGATCATCCAGGGTGTCAAGAGCAAGGGGAAGCCAAAAGGACTGCCATTCCAGGGATCCAGCTGATCCCAGGACCTTGCCATTTGCTTTGGGGGAAAATGTGAGAACAAACATTGAAACCGACCTGGGGGTAAAAAAAATTCCACTCAGGCTCCAAATATGTGGCTCAATTAGTCCTTCCACATGCAAATGAGGCTTGTCTGCTAATCCTCCTTGGAGAGCCTTGTCTGAAACATTTTTAGAACTGCTTGCTTGCTATCATTTATGTAGGCTTCTGCCTTTTCGCCTAACTCTGTCCTGAAGGTTTGAGGGAGCGTATTCTGAATAATGCCCTCTTCCCTTGAAATCACACCTCAGGCCGCTCCCTGCCTGGTAGGTAACTGGCCCACAAGCCTTGTCAAAGCATAAACTGCCATTGTGATGGGGGATCAGGTGCCAGCGGGTCTGCCTGCCTCTCCCTTAGAGGATAGGATAATGTTACTCCACCCAGTGAAAGGGGAGGCACGGGAGCATTTCTGGGCAGTGGGTCTTTTGTTCTCTCTTTTCACCTAAAGAGGTGTGTGTTTTCTCAGCCCTGCCACCTTCTTTCTCATGCCTTCGTCCTCAGTTTCTTTCTCTGTTTCCTCCCTCCTCCAATGTTTCAGGCTTTTTGATATAGCTTATCTTTTACTCTTACAAAATGCAGTACTCTGCTTTGTCTTCTGTTGCCTTGCTTTATTTTGCCCCCCCCCCGCCTGTGTAGGATAGTTTCATTCAGAAATATTTTGAAAGACAAAAACAGGAGTGGGTAACAGCACAACTCTTTCTTTCTTTCTTTCTTTCTTTCTTTCTTTCTTTCTTTCTTTCTTTCTTTCTTTCTTTCCTTTTTTTAATTACACAATTTAAAATTATGGAACATATAAAATATACTGTTTAAAAATAATAAGAGAATTAGACTACGTATTTTTGATGAGAAAGTGGGCTAAATTTGGGCCATTTGATCTTCTTCTGTACACATGGTGGGGCAAAAAACTGCATGGACAAAAGTGCTCCATTGATTGATTTTCTCCACAGTAATGGAAAAATTGTCCTATATCTAAGTAGCCCCATTTTACTTGATTATTCTTTGATCTTCCTACCTTGCTTCAATATATATACTTTTTCATTGTCGTTTAATTGTCTATTTGTTAGTTTCTAGCCAATTATTTGTTCTTGTTACTTTGTTGTGAACCACCCGGAGTTCCTCCGGGAAGATGGATGGTATATAAGCTCTATAAATAAATAAATAAATAAATAAATAAATAAATAAATAAATAAATAAATAAATTTCCAGATTTCCAGATTTCCAGATGGTCCAGTCAGAATCTCCTCTTTGTGGGCAACACTCTTTCATACTTTGGCAAGGTGTCTTGACTCTTTCTGGATAGGTTTCAGGAAGCCTGCATGATCCATTAAGAACTTCATTAAGAACTTCATCCACTTGCTTGACATGTGCTGATTTATACCAGACAAGCCAAAATAGCTCTTAATATATCACAATGCATGGCAACCAATGCTAATCCTCAGAATATGACATCCTCAGCAAGAAATGAGCTCCAGTCATAGCACAGTCACAATATTTGATATCCCTGTAGCTCTTTAATATTTTCAGTGTTCTTCAGATAGATCTCCCCAGTTATTATCATGGCAAGTCTTTTATAGGAAATTGGTAACATTGTTATTCTTACTGCAAACAGGAAGGTGAGAGTTGGCGAAATTAAAGGGAAACAGAAAGATGGGGGTGGGAAGAGGACAAATTATTGTGTCCCTTTAAAGGCTAACAAATTTATATCATCGTGAGCTTTTGTGCATCAAAATCTGATTCTTCGGGCATAAGGAATACAGTACTGCACATATATTATGTCTGAAGAAGTGGATATTGTTCAGCAAAAACACACAGAAATATTCTACGTGTAGACATCTCCCCTCTTCATACCCGTTGTTGTAGGAGCAAAAGCAGAGACGATTAGCACGCTCCCCTCTCACATGTTTACTTTATCAAAGACAGAAAACAAAAGACTGCTGTCATAATGTGTACTGGTTTCCATTGTGACCCCTTAATCAAAGCTGTCAACTGTACCAGTTTTGCCTTGCAAAACGAGGTCTGACCTGTGAGCTGTCTCCAACAGCCGTACCAGTATGTACTTAAGAATGTAAGAACAGCCTTGCTGGAACAGGCCACAGCCCATCCAGTACAGCATTCTATCTCACACAGTGGCTCACCATTTGCTTCAGGGTATTCCTAAGCAGATGTCTTCACCTGCTTAAGATTCCCTGCAAATGGCATTGAGAGATATCTAGCCTCTCTCTCCAACCCAGATATTGTCCTTAGGCATCCATAATGATAGCCATTGATACCCTTGTTCTCCATGATGTTCTCCAATCCTTTCTTAAAGCTGTCACGGCTGACAGCTGCCACCATTTCCTCTGGCAGGGAGTTCCATAGACCAGGGATCTCTGGGTAAAAAATTAGTTTTTCTTATTTATTTGACACCTAGCACCCCAAAGTTTCATGGAGTTTCCCCTAGTTCTAGTGCTGTGCGATAGGGAAAGCAGTTTTTCCTTATCTGTCCATACTGTGTATGATTTTATAAACTTCAATCAGGTCACCTCTTAGGCACTGTCATTCAAGAGTGAAAAGGCCCAGCCGTTGCAGCCTCACATGGTAAGGAAGGTGTTACAGTCCCCATATCATTCTGGTTGCCCTTCTCTGCACTTTTTCCATTTCCATAATATCATTCTGGAGGTATGGTGACCAGAATTGTACACAGTACTCCAGATGGGCCCTCACCATAGATTTATAAAGAGGCAAAATGACACTTGCTGACTTATTTTCTGTACCCTTCCTAATGGTGCCTAGCACTGAGTTTTCTTTTTTTTCACTGCTGTGGCACACTGGGTTGACACCATTGAGCTGTCCACCAGGACACCAAGGTCCCTTTCCTGGTTTGTTGCAGAGAGTTCAGAGCCCATCAGTTCATAAATGTAATTGGGGTTTTTGTCCCAATGTGCATCACTCTGCACTTACTAATGTTGAAGCTCATTTGCTACTGGCTTGCCCACTCCCCCAGTGTCAAGAGATCTTTCTGGAACTTCTCACAATCTCTCTCAGTTTTTGCTACGCTGTATAATTTAATGTCATTGGCAAATTTGGCTACCTTGCTATTTACTCCTACTTCTAGATCATTTATGAAGAGGTTAAAAAGCAGGGGTCCCAGTACTGAACCTGGGGGGACCCAACTCTTTACCTCCCTCCACTTGGAGAAGTGTCCATTTAGTTCTACCCTGTGTTTCCTGTACCTTAGCCAGTTGCTGATCCAGGTCAAGACCTGTCCCTTTATTCCATCACTGGCAATTTTTTTCAAGAGCTTTTGGTGCAAGACCTTGTCAAAAGCCTTCTGAAAGTCCAGATAAACAATGTCAACTGGATTTCCCTTATCCACATGCTTGTTGACAGTCTCAAAGAATTCCAACAGATTAGTGAGGCATGATTTGTCCTTGCAGAAGCGCCTTCTCTTCTATGTACCTAATAATTTTATCTTTTAGGATGGTTTCCATCACATTACCTAGGACACATGTCAAACTGACAGGTCGGTAATTTCCTGGATCACCTCTGGATCATTTTTTGAAGATTGGTGTTACATTTGCTACCTTCCAGTCATCAGGCACAATGCTTATTTTGAGGGAAAGATTATATATTTTGGCTAGGACCTCAGCAAATTAATCTTTAAGTTCCTTGAAAACTCGTGGATAGATGCCATCTGGTCCTGGTGATCAAATTCTTTGAGCTGCACCAATATTAGTCCTGTTCAGAGGATGCCTAATGGTGATAAATGGGATATATGTGACTAACAAGTCATGTCAATTTCAGTGGCTGAAACCCAGTGGTAAGCATCAACTAGAGTAGGTTCATTGAATCCACCACATTCCCACTGATTCATTAACCCTACTCTAGTTTCAACTTTCAACTGGATTTCAGCCAACATAAGCCTAGACTAACAGTGGATCAACTCTTTGAGACTGGAATACACTGTGTGTATGCAAATATGCAGACACCCCCCAGCCCAATATCTGTATGAAGATTTGCTTTCTGGGTTATGTTGGGAGCTGTTTAATTAAAAGTTCTTTAACAGCATTTTCAAACTCCACAAAAATATTCCATATATGGCTCTATCATTATCCATAAAACTATGTTCCTTTAAGATCAGATCCTTAATATTAGGCTATTTTGTATCATCATCATATGCTGTAATGCATTCAGTGGGGGATCTATAGAAATAATAGTGCTGTCAGTTAGAAGCACTGATGCTAGCTCTCAAATCATCAGGTCTCCTAAAGTTAGTACATTGGGATGCAATTTGCCTGGCTGTGAAGGCCTAAATTCATTTATTTAGAGTGGGTAAGTGTCTCAGCTGCAGTTCCTTCTGTTCCCATTTTGCCTGCTCAGCCAGAGTTTCTCGTGTGGAGGTAGACTGGGGCAAAGGGACCAGTTGACCAGTTCGACCTTCTCTTCTGCCACCCAGGAGTATTTCTCTGGCTTCTTCTTAACGGTCAACCTTGCTCTTTCGTAATAATATTTGGGCACTGTCAGGTTGATTCTGACTTACAGCGACCCTTTGCAGGGCTTTCCAGGCAGAGAATACTCAGGTTGTCGTTTATCGTTCCAGTGTTCTAGGGTACCCTGGGACTGTGCAGCCCACCCAAGGTCACACAGGCTGGCTCTTCTTCTGGGATACACACAGGTGAATTAAGCTCCCAATCACAAGCTCCACAGCCAGATACTTAATTCACCGAGCTATCCAGGCAAGCCCTCTTGAACATGCTACACTTCCAATACTCTTTTTATTATTTCAAAAGTTCACCGCAAGCCCAAGAGGATCTGTAGTCACCCCATTCCTCATATCCTCCTTAGAAGTTTTGAGTTACTCATCTGCATTTGCCCTTTGTTGTTTGATTCTCTTCCATTTCCTTTGTATGCCGATTTTAAATCTGATCTCATCAGAAAGCGCTTTATGCCGCCCGCCCTCCAGGTTTCTGCAGTTGTCTCCCATTTTTTTCTTAGACCTTGGAGAGGTTTCGCAATCGTGCCTTCAATATTTTGCTTTTTTTAAAAAAACTTAGGTCAGCCTTGAACGCTATTCTTCCCAATTATATTATGTACCCATGGAATCATATCCATCGCTTCTTTAAATGTTGAACACCCATTGCATTTTTACCTATTGAAAGCACTTTTCTTAAAGCCCACAGTGCACATCTAGCTACTCAGGGCTTCCTTTTCCTCAATGTTTGTGAATCCCGACTCAAGGTCTTGTCTATTTTTTCCTTTCTTTATTCCCCACCCCCACCCCAGTACTAGTCTTCTGCTTCCTAGAGAATGAAATTGTCAGCAGGACGAATCAGGAATTTATTAGAATTTCATTCTTAGGAGAGTCTGCCTTTCAATAAATATATTAAAGTAATTGAATTTTCCCATTAACAGGCTGTCTCCCTCTCTCTCCTTTTTGGAAAATCAGTAATATGATATAAAAGGGCACCATCCAAGTTTCCTGCTTGGGCTTTCTGTGTGAGCTCCACAGTTTTATTGCTTTAATCCCCTTCCTGTTTAATTTTACCCAAAGCCTCTCATACAACTTACCATCTTCACAGCTATGAGTCCCTAGGCCTCCATGTGTCTCTTCTGCATAGGATGCCATTTCTACTCCTTTCCTGTTTGCTCTGCTCATTCTAAATGGCTCCATGTTCTAAACCTCAGTTTCATCCCTCAACGTTTTAGCACTATTAAACCACCTTTGAGTCTCCCCCTTTTTTTTAAAAAAGTAACCGTGTTCCAGTCCTACACACTACAGAATGATTCTTTAAACCTGTTTGCTCTCCCATCTCCTGGACAAGATCCTGGCATGGCCATTTCTTAAACACTCCAGATCTTCCATTTCGGTTTACTCCCATGAGCATCTTCCTAGGAGCTCACCGATATTTCTCCTCCCATTTCCCACTCTCAGGGCGTACTCAAACGGCATCTCAGCATCTCGTGAGGTCATTGTTTCTATATGTGAGCAGCTCACCAAAGAGCAGGTTGGCCAGCAGGTCAATGAGAGGAGGTGCTGAGAAGAAGCTGGAAGGAGCCCAAGCCAAGAACGATGAAAGGCCCACACAAGAGAAACGGCAGCAGCAGGAGCAACGGAAGGCAGCCCTTTGAATAATCTCATGAATCAGGCATGACATTATCTAACGTGAAATGCCTGGGAAGGGGGTTCCCATGTACTGCATTGACCTGAAAGGTTGAATCCACCGGGACCTTGAAAGGCTTTTTTTAAAAAAATGCAAAAGACAAAAGCTAAACCAGGAGGAAATGATATTTTATTTAACCTTGCCGTCAGGGGAGTTGGTGACAGGCTCACAAGAGATAATACCATGGGACGCAGAATAGATAGCTCTCTGCAACATATGGGGCTTTCACAGCAGCAGCAGCAGCAGCAGCAGCAGCAGCAGCAGTAGCAGCAGCAGCAGCAGCAGCAGCAGCAGCAGCAGCAATGCACAGGCGGCCAAGAAGCCAACCTTTCTTCCCTTGCTCTGCTTTGTCGATAGGCTGTCACTCAGTTTCAAAGAGTGAGAGCGGAACGTCTCCCAGGATCCACACCAGGGCTGCCTTTGCTCTCGGAGGGACAAATCGGTTGGCTTGACAAATGACAGGGAAGCTGCGGCCCTTTGAGACAAGAAGGAGCTCACCTGTGGGAAAAGGTTGTTTTTCTCACTGATGTATTTCCAAATTAGGAGCCACAGTCGGTGCCCTTTTAGGGGAGTTGAGCTGTAAATGCTTGCATTCCTTCTTGCAGGAATCATCATCACTCCCCATTGGTCTTGTGGGCCTGCTTGTTTGCCCTCCAGCTAAGGGTGTCCTCATCAGGAGATCTCAGCCCCAGGCTATCCATTGTAATTTATCCTACCTTCCTCCAAGGTCTTGGACGTGGGGGTACATACATGGTTTTTCTTGACAATGGCTCTGTGGGATAGGTGAGATTGAGGAACAATGGGCTCAAGGCCAGTGAGCAAGTCCTCTGGGTGTGTGGGGGTTGAACCTTGAATATCGCACTATTCCAAATGGCCATTTTATGTTGGTTTTAATTCATTCTGCAGAATGAAATGGGAATGATACAGTAGAGTTCTGGAGAGACAGAGAGGCCTTGTATTTTAAAAGTCAGTTCCAAAAACCATTTGACATATATAACAGCTCCTTGCTAGTAGAAAACAAGGATCAGGCCAGACTAAAAATCTTCCTTTCTTGGTGTGCTGGGTTTTTGTTTGTTTACTTTCAAACATGCAAGAAGCCTTTTCTTCTTTTTATCATAAAATGAAGTATTTAAACATGGGTTTTCTCTGCTCCTGGCAAAATGACACATACTTTTTCTGTGCACATGGGAGCTTCTAGAGTTATAATGTAATAGATTTGCCCTGCAGGGATTATTTTTAGGATTTTTGACAGTGTATATGATATGATTAGACACCTTGGAAAAGTCCTTACTTCGTTCTCCAGCATCCATGCTCAGTTTCTCTCCATATATTCTGAATGTAAGCTGTAGTCTATGGAGGAAAATTATAGGTGGGCTATACAAAATTATCTGAACACATGGAAGAATCAGCTTGGGGGCAATGGTGCTGCAGCACAATGGACCAAGAGCAGGGAGCAGTGCCATATACAGCACTAGCAACACTATCCTTTGGAGTTGAAAAACTTGACTGTGGAGCCAAAGGTTGGGACTGGAGCTTGATTCCCTGTTGTACTTCCCAGGAAAAGAGGCAGATTTGTGTCACCTTGGGAACATTGTGTAGTCTCAGGGATGCTAAACCACTTCCTAGTACCCTGTATCTAGGAAACCCCCTGGAAAGAATAATTGTAAATCAGAATTGTCTTGATCACTACACCTACTCCTACTAATATATTTATACAGTTGCAGCTTCAGAGACTTTGGACCAGCCAACAACCACAGAAATGTGGAGTAGGATAACCATTAATACTACAGTACAAGCTATTTTAGAAGAAAAGCAGGGTATAAATATACACGTGTTTGCTTTCTGAATTGATGGACTATTGTATTATTGGTGTGGTAGTGGTTGAGAGGAATCATAAGCATTGTGATTTGTGAAAGATGGGATAACATGCAACAGTGAATCAGCTAACCTGAAATCAACAGTATTATATAACTGCATGTCTTCATCTTTGCATATTCCATCTGTGCTTCAGTAATGGTTTACAGATGCACCCATAAGTATAGTTTACTATGGCTGTTTCACAGACATTGTTTTCTGTCCCGCACCTTATAAAAACATATAGTAAACATTAGAAGAGCCACTCTTGGTTAGAGTGAAGGCTTATACAATACAAGCAACAAGATGTGTATAGCATGTTAAAGACCAACAAGTCTTATTTGGTACAACCTTTTGTGGATTCAGTTTATACATACGACAGGGTTCTATTCCACAGTGGCCAGCTCAATGACCATGGAAATCTATGAGCCAAATGCGAATACAAGCATAACCTCCCTCTTACATCCCCCTGCAACTGATACCCATGGATATGATGGCTGTGATGCTACAAGCAACATACAGCCATCAAAACTAGCTCAACAGTTTTCCTCCATGAATTTGCCCCATCCCTTTCCAAAGCTTTCTCAGTTGGTGGCCATTACAAGATCTGGAGCAAATCCCGTGGATTAATGCTTTCCCCCACCCCAGGAAATGTGCAATACATTTCAGGTCTGAGCGGCAGATGTCAGAGTAAGTATTGGCCCCTGCATGCCACAGACCTGGAGCCCACAGAGACAGGTTACAGATCATAACCCTGGCTGCCCAGACAAGCCCTTTTGGTTTCTCCACTGCCACCAAACCTGTTTGACTGAAATGCAGGTTAAAAAGGCATGGCATCCATCATTCTCCAGCATTAGGGAGCATGTCCTTTCCTTAATGAAATACCCAGCTTTTCCCATTTGTAAAGAAACCAAAGACTCCTCCGGTTTATGATCCAGTTGTAAAGATTTTATTTACTCCATATTTCCTGCTGGGTTATTTATGAGGCATTTTGCCATGCCTCATAAAGCTGCCTAGTAAAACATATTTTCTTACAACAAAAATAAAGTTGTTTGTGCAAAACATCTTGGGACCACAGAGGGCAAACTTGATGGGATCCAAACACCTTCAGGCATCATGGGCAAGAGCCTACTCTACTGCGTTTCCTGGGATTCTATTATTTAATTATAGTTTTGAAAAAGTTACTCATACCTTTCTAGGAGTAAGTCCCACTGAACTCAGCGGGGCTTACTTTGAGTAAATATGTATCAGGTAGCATTATTAATCCTACTGCGACAGAAGTTTCTCAAAAACTATGTAAAAGGGAAAAGAATTATCCATTTATATTGCGTGAAACAAAACAAGATGATAAACATTTAGTTCTAGTGTATCAAAAATCTATCCCGTCTCAAGAGTATTTCAGTCAACTTCACATCTTCAAGATGCCACAATACTCGTTTGATGATTCCAAACACCAAGATAGTATTGGCCAACATAAAACCTGGGGCAGCTACTGAGTTCAGATAGGACTGATATTTATTTTGGATGTGCATGTTTATAATGTAGCTTCCCAAGTTTCTAAAGGTTGTTTGTTCCAATCCAAATTTGACCTCCATCTCATGTCAGAACTTGAAACAGAAGGAGCCTGAGCTGAGGTAAATCAAGGAAGCCAAGCGGAAGTAATGATGAGCAAGTGGGTCTCTTCAGTCTGCCAGAAGTCAAATTAATCCCAATCAGAGAAGCAATAGGAGTGAGAACAAACAAGAAACAAAAGCCTTTTCCTCTAACAGAAAACATGGTTTTATTACTCTTCCCTTCCCTGCCAAAATGGTGTTCACAGCTGAGTCATTCCCATTGACACAAAGATGCCAGTTGTCAGGTAGCCAGGGGGGGGGGAAACCCTTCTTCAGGGTGGGGTTGTCAACCTATATTTAATTTGAAAAGGGAGGGAAGCCTTAAGAAAACGTGAAATGCCCTAACTCTTTGTTTCTGAACAAGTTGCATATGCAACATAAAATTTGTGCAACATAAAAAAT
The DNA here is from genome assembly GCA_023846285.1 of Phrynocephalus versicolor. NCBI lineage: Eukaryota > Metazoa > Chordata > Lepidosauria > Squamata > Agamidae > Phrynocephalus > Phrynocephalus versicolor. The sequence continues at coordinate 31,252,476 of JAHTLZ010000015.1, read as the reverse complement.
TCTGGAGATAGGGGAAATTTGCTTAATATAATCGCCTATGGGGAGAATCCATACAGCATAAAAATGGGATTACTCCATTTTCAATGCATTCCTATGGGAATTTGTATAAAGGAAAATTTGCTTAACATAATTTCACTTGGAACGAATTAATTCCTTTATACAAGGTACCACTGTAAATAAGATTTGGAGTCCTGAAAAATACGTAAGAAAGACTCAGCTTTATTGCTCAAAATCATCTATATGCACTCAGGATCATGCACAACTATCCATTCTGGACATTTTCCTTTTTTAAAAAATCTGAATTTCTTAGATTTGTTAACTGGGATGCTTTCCTTTCTTTTTAAAGGGTAGAATCCTCTTGCCCTGTTCTTGACTGGGCTTTCCTGTTGCTTACACAAGGAGGTATTCAGTGTTTTCTTGCATGGAAACAAATTCCATTGGAAGCTATGAGGGTGATTTCCAGCATGCCCAACAGGAAGCCGTTCTACTGATGGAGCATTTCACTTGACGAAAACCTATGGATGCTGTGCTTTCCACAGTCCAAAGGACTGCAGAATTTAAGAACATGAGGCAGGTGATTAGATGTGATTAGATAATCAAGGTGTGGAACAGGGTTGCATTTAGTAGCTTCAGTTCTAGTCTCTGCATTGGCTGAAATCCTGTTAAATTTCCCCAAGAGAAGTGCTGTTGAATCAATGGTACCTGACTCACAAAATCCCTACTGATTCAATGAACCTATTCTAGTTGTGACTAACTATGGTTCTTCTATGGGGAGAAAGGCAGCTAAATAAATAAATAAATACATGGCTAAGCAACAGATTCTTCTGCATAAATCCTGTATATGTACAAACTACACTGGGTGCATACCCTAAGTATCACTCCAAAAAAGGGGGGGAAAGCATCACCAAAAAGAGGATGCAAACTCAGATGTAAGCACTGTAATTTCAATAGAAATATTATACAATTGCATACCATAAATTGAAACACTTTCTAGGTATATTTCCAAGGCACATCTGTCTAACTTGACTTTTTACAAGTGATTTTTAAAATTTTTGCTTTAATAATGGTTGTATTGCTGGCATTAATGCTTACATTAATATTGTTATTATTTTGTTTTTTTTTAATATGCTGCCTTGATGGTTTTGACAGCAAGGCAGGATAAAAAAACCCTTTAAAAATTGTCTGTTTCAGCCTTCCCGGCTTTCTTTTTGTCTGGGTGCAGTCAGATGGGTATTGGGCTTGCTGTTTGGTCTGCTGTTGGGACAGGGTTGTTTTGCTCCTTTTTCTGGTGATCACACAAGGTAATCACTGGAGCAAACCCAATCATCCCCTGACTCAGTACCCACACCTTTCTGAGCATTACTCAGAGTCTTCTACTTTTTTAGTATGGGTAAGATCGCTGGTTTTATCCATTTCCAGTACATGTGATTGCTGGAAAAGGATTCAAAGTAGGCCTTTTTGCTGTCAAGGGTCCTTCCAGTTAGAAGTTTTGATACTGTGTAGTGATTTTGAAGCTGAGGCTCCAGTACTTTGGCCACCTCGTGAGGAGAGAGGACTCCTTGGAAAAGTCCCTGATGTTGGGAAAGATTGAAGGCAAAAGGGAAAGAGGACAGCAGAGAATGAGATGGTTGGACGGTGTCATTGATGCAACCAATATGGATTTGACAAAACTCCAGGAGGCAGTGGAAGATAGGAAGGCCAGGCAAACTCTGGTCCATGGAGTCATGAAGAGTCGGACACAACTGAACAACTGAACAACAACAACAACAATAACAAGTGGTTTAATAGTCCTCTTCAGGTTACAGTATCAGCAAACTGAACACTTCCTCTGCTCCTCTTTAGAGGAATAGAGTAAGTGAATTTTTTAAGCTCTGCAACAGACTGCTGAATAACTGTGTTTCTCCAACTTTGCTTCAATTGCGGTAAAGACATTCAAGAAGGGCTTTTGGGGACATTCGACCACTTATACTCTGAGTCAATGTCACTAGTAAAAAGATGGGATGTGGGCAATTTTTAAACCTACCTTTTAATGGTTTTAACTTCCTTTATTTCACGCATTGAAATAAAGGAAAAATATTACTGAAAATTGAACAAAGTGGAAAAAATAGGTTCAAATATCATCAACAGCAACCAAACAGATCTTTAAGCACTGCCAGATCACACCCATGTTTCTATAGTCACCACATATTTAGACCCATTGTCATTGGCTATTGTTATAAAAGGACTGGAAGAAAGACTGCAGCTGTTCACAGTGACCAACTTCAGATCCAACAAGGAGGCATGTGGTGTAGGCTTTCCTCACCTAATAGAGGAGCAGATCACCTCCTATATACAATAGGAATTTCATGAGTTATTGGACTGGTTGCCATTGGAAATGCAGTGTAGAATGCCTTATACAACTGGCCTGGGACCAGATTACCTCATCAGCTCTTATTGTTCCATATAAGCCTGTCCTCCAGCAGAATTACCCTTGCCAAGGAGGAGGAATGGCCAACAAGAGTTTGGGAAGTTCTGCTGCCGTCCCCCCACCCCCACTCCCAGGTCCTAATCTGCCATCTGAGGCTATCAACTCATTCTGCCACATGGTAGGGCTGGCCCTGATAATAATCTAGGAAATGAGTAACCAATGGAGGGGGGGGGGGTTCCCTTAAGAAGTCCCGAGTTTTAGACTGCCAGGATGCAAAGGGAAGCACACATGGTCAGAGGGATATGAAACCGTGAGACAGATGCTGCCACCTCTGAGTTCAGAGTTAAACCTCGTTCTCTGTAAACGAGCTGCATACTATGGAATGGAGAACTATGCCACATGGGCTAGGAGGAACTATAAAGCAGACCACATAACATTGGAGCAGTCTGATGAAAAAAAGAGTTTGAGGGTGTGATTGATGAGGCAATTAGGCCTAAAAGGAAACAAAAAAAAAGGAAAAGAAAAAGAAAAGAAAAGAGAGTGTCCAGCCACTGGGAGAATGAACAAATGGTCCACATGTAAAAGGAAACGAGAAACATTTTCCATCTCCAGGGCTCTTATGGTGATTTCCAAGGCTTTCCCGGTCATTTTGTCAAATCCCAACAGCTGTTTTCTTGGAACAGATTCCATTAAACACCTTGAATGCACTCCTATATTGCGTGAATGCCTCTGAGTCTTCCAATACCTCATCTCTTTACCAGAACATGACATCGGCACCTTTGCATCGCCGAGGAAGGTTCCTCCACCCTGATAAAACTGTGCTGTAACTTTCCTGCTGCCACTGCCCCTGCAGATGGAAAAGGCTATGCCAGTTGAACAGCTGCCTATTGCCAAGCTCCGAAAAGCAGGGGAGGCTTGTGAACAAAAAGGTGCAATCTCGATTCTGACTCTCACCTAGAAGCTGGGCATCAATGGGCCTTGGTTCCTGCCAGGTCCCAGGAGGCATCTCCATCATAAAAGAGCATGTTGTCAAACTAGCTTAGCTTCCTCATCTATCTTGAGCACTGCATGTGAGAGAAAGACCCCTGACCACAGAGAAGGGGACTGGAGCCAGGAGAGTAACGTCTTAGCTTTGGTCCCCGCTACACCATGCCTTTAACAGCAGCCCTGGCACCGTTACCTTGTCAAGCTGGATACACAGAAACTTTGGCTGCGTTCACTCCAGGCGTCCATCCAGCTGGCCTCCTCTACCGCTCCAGGGAAGCCTGAGAGCAACTCTAAGCTCTGACTGGCTCTTTCGGCAGGAACTGAAATACCCTCTCCAGCTTGTGTTAATATTGTACGGGCTTCAGTCTGGCAGAGTTGGGGGGTCCCCTCAGCCAGAGTCCTGAAAGCCAGCAAATCCAGAATCCTCATCTTAAGACAGAGCCAGAATCACTGACTCCATGCCGAACCTGTGGAACATCTGAGTCATCAGGACAAACGTGTGAGATCTTGGCCTGACCAAAGTATGTGTGTGGGGGAAGGTCAGTGACTTGCAATTGACTCCACATTCCATCGCCTATGAATCCTCAGGTTCGAATCCCAGGTTTTTAGCTGTGCAGAACTTGAGATGCCCCTCTCGCGTATGAATGAGCAAGATCTTAATCCAGAGACTTCAGGAAGTTCTAAAGTCAGGAAAGCTCAACATTGTTAGGACAGATATTTGGGGGGAAATACAGGAAAAAAATCAATCAAAGGTAACTTATTGCAAGAGATCTACATAAAGTCAAATTGTCTGTGGGACATATTGTTAAACTATGTGATGATGTGCACAAACAAAGGAAAATACTTACATAGCATCTTCAGAAACTCAAGGTACAGTACACAGTACCTAGATTGATTCATTGCCCTCCCACAGATTAGTCAAGGAAGCCATCCATATACTTGATGTGGCTTCCATTTACAGTAGTGAAAAGGGTGAAAAGACAGGGCCATGTGATCTGTCCTCTGTTGTTTATATTCTTGGGAGCATTCAGTGCCAAATGCAGTAGGTGGGCCATTGTTTAAATCCATACAAACCACAGTTTCCCTGAGTTTAGTGCTGTATATTTTCATGATAAGAATCATGTGCTGTTGAGACAACATATGATTTATGGTGGTTCATTTCAGGGGATTCCAGTAGAGAATGTTCAGAGGTGGCTTATCATAATCCCCTTCTTCTGGGGAGGCCCTGGGACAGCTAACCCCAGGCTACACAGGCTAGCTATACTCAGATGAAGCACAGTGGGGAATTGAACGCCCAGCATCTGACTCCTCAACCATTTTCAGAAACTACTGAACTATCCCTTGCATTTATTTCATTTATACTCCAGCTTTTTGTAAAAAAAAAAAAAAAAAAAAGGTTGGTATAGCTAATCACGAAGCAAATTTTGATAAAAAATAGAAGCAAAGAAATTAATACCACAGTTAAAACCACAGCAATAAAAAGCACAGCCAGAAGCTCAACTGGTTCACCTGCCTTCCATAGCAGATCAGCTTACTTGCCAAATGCCTGCCTGAATAAAAGTCTCCCCCTGTGGCAAATGGATAACAGAGGAGGAGAAAACCATTTGTTATATGAGGGTCCACTGTATATAAATAAGTTGGTTAGGACAATCCAGAATACACGCCACTGCATGGTCAGACAGCTTCCTCACACTCTACTTTAAGGTATTGGTGGGAGTGGGGGGGGTGAAATGAGAGAATGTCTGTGAGGGAATAAGGTAAACCATTCATCATAAGCAAGAGGTAGCAGACTCTCTCAGTTGGGGTCACAGCATTTCCCCCTTTCCCTTTCCCTATTTGCTCGCTCAGCTCAAATGAAATAAAGGACGAGGCAGTGCCTGAATGAATGTCTATCTTCCTGGATGTGTGTATGTGTGTTCAAATGTTTGCAGCCTTGTCTTTGTGTATTAATGCCCACTTCCTCCCCTAGTTGCATTCTCTGTTATGGACTGTGGTGCCTTTTGCCTCTCCAGGCACCAATGGCACCAATACTTGCTCCCCGCCCTTCCCCTGTCTGACAGAACCTCCAGTTCTGACAGATCCATTACGCCTCTCCCGATCAACTGTTGGAGGAGGTGAGAAAAAGGGTGCAGTTGCTGTTCTACTGACAGGCTCCCAGTAGCAACTGGGTGGAAAAGCAGTGAGGAGCTAGATAAGCCTTTGGCCTGAGCTTACATTTGAGCTGACATAAAATATAATAGGGTGGTCTTGGCTGGTCTGGGTCACTCGCTATATGGGCCTTGCTGAAATGCAGAATCCCATGCATGCTGCTCAGTGAACAAGGCTCTTCCCTAGATAGGAACAGCAAGTGCAAGAGAGAGATCAAGGAGTGTCCTGCTCTTTTCTCTTGTTCTCAGCTGGGCTCTTTTAATCTCTTCAGCACAGTACTTAAAGGCCATTCAAATGACAATGGACCTCATTACAGACAGTTTCAGATTCCACTTTAGTTTTAAAGTTGAAAGGGGCCAGTTTCAGTCCCCGCCTCTCCCCCACCATCAGAACCACAGCTAGGGTTGCTGCTGTGCCTAGGGCCCACAGCCTGACCTTCTGGATGTAGGCGCTAACGTAACACTGCAAAGTCAAGTAGATTGTGACACTGGGGGTTGTTTGTTTCTCTGCCTGTATTTTCCCCTCCTTGTTATTGCACAGTAAATTTTCTGTCAGGAGATAATACTTCTGGGATATCTAGTATTTGCAAATCAAGAGGTTATTGAAACATTCAGTAATTAAGTCTGTGAAGATTCTCACAGTTGAGTCAAGGCAACTGGACTTCTTTTCTTGAGAGATTGAAGCGTTTGCTGCTTACCCAAGCACCTTTGTCAGTCTGAGGAAAGTTAGGGGCAACTCCTCCGTTTTATAGGTCACCTTGATTTCACACATACCCTGGTCTAAATAGGCTCGTTTATGACTTCAACAAATCAGGGCTAGGATGTGAATGTTCTTTTGGTGCACTTATATTTGCCCACTCCTTTCAGTTTTTTAGTTTTTCAGAAGGTGAGTCTTCCAGGTTTTGTGCTGTTTGTGTTGCTTGTTGGTAGGACCTCTCCAATTTTAGCCATTGCTGGTGACAGCAATGGTAATGGGGAATAACAGTAGCTTCAGAACCAGCCTGAGGCAGCTGGGAGCTGCCATTCTGATTTCCCATGATGCCCTATAGCAGCGCTACACTGACTAGTGGGGAAGGAGGGGAGCAGGATAGATGGGCTAGGGCAGTGGTGGCGAACCTTCAGCATTACAGATGTTTTAGACCACAACTCCCACAGTCCTTTGTCATTGGCAATACAGGCTTGGAATTCTGGGAGTTGTGGTCCAAAACATCTGGAGCGCCAAAGGTTCGCCACCACTGGGGTTTGGCAGCATGAGCAGTTGCTGCTTAAGGATGCGCCATATTGATGTTGGCCCTGAAAGCCAGTGAACCGGAAGTGGAAACAAGAATTGGACTGCTGCTTTTTTTCTAAGTCTCTCAGTTGCATCCAGCTGGCTGACACTTTTGGACATCAAGCACTGATTAAAATGTTCTGATCCTGCCTATAAGGGCTCCACACACACCATGTAGCATTCTATTTAGAAAGGATGTTTAGCATTTTTAATGAGAAACATGGGACCTAAGGTTGATGTGGGGCTTGGCAAAAGTCGTTTTTGGGACTCCAACTTCAACTAGTAGCCATTTTGTCTGGCAGATTCCAGGAACTGCAGGCCAAAAAGAATCCAGTTCTGCCTGGATGGATGAATATCCAGTGGTACTGTGCCACTTGGTCTATGCTAGAGAAATGTCTTTAAGAAGTAGTGAACCCTGCTCGTGGCATTAAATGCTTAGAAGACTTAAGGAAGGATAAAGCAAGGATACTGGATTGAATGGAAAAAGTCCTTAGGATATCTCTCTAGGCAGCAGCTCCTGCTCCAACCCATCCCCTTGAGATCCCCCCTTCTTTTCTTTCTGAAATCTAATCCGTATTTTGATTGTTAAGACAACCCCTAAATCTACATCTGCAGTAAATGAGATGTTGGAATGAACGGAGGAGGAATAGATGAGACAGGCAGAAAGAGGCAGAGAGGAACAAAAAAGGAAATGGCAGGATGGAAATGAGAAGAAGGCAAAAATAGATTTAAGAAGGAGAAACATTTGATGTCTTTGTAGCTGGAACGATGGTACTCCCCCTACTTCCCCACTCACTCATTTTCTCCTTCTCACACATACCACTCTGCCTCGACCCAGACTACACGAACTGTAGCAACATCTGTTATACTTGAGCTCTGCTCAGTTAGTGGCCTGTTTGTTTAATTGTCGGTCTGATTTGTTATTTTGGTTCCCATTAGGAAGCCAAAAGAAAAGAGGATGAGGGTGTTTTCATTCTGGGAAGCATTTCACTGGGACAATGAGCTGCTTCTATTTTGTCCTCGTAATTTGATGGGAGGGGGAGTCTGGCTTTCTTTCCACAGCACTGAATGGCCCAGAACTAGCTGTACTGCTTCTCTTGACAAGACAGACACTTCCAAAGGCCATTGTTAAACCTGATGCATTAAGGGCTCACACTTGTAATTTTGGCGCTGATCCCCTTCTCCCATTGTGCAGTCAAAATGGGCTGAAAAAGGAGAATCTGTCCTCTTTATTTGCCAGCAAGAGAAGAAGGCTGAAGTGGCAGCCACAGCCTCTTCTCTCTCCTCTCCTCTCGGCTCAGCAAAGTTTTCTTTCTCTGGTTTCAGGCATGGGGGGAGGGGGGGAGGTTTAACTAATCATCTAAAAATGAAAGTACCTTCATGCCTCCCCCCACCTCTTTGTAGAAGATGTGTGTGTGTGTGTGTGTGTGTGTGTGTGTGTGTGTGTGTGTGTGTGTGTGTGTGTGTGTGTGTGTGTTGTGTCGTTACAGTCGTGACCGACTCTTCGTGACCCCATGTCCATGGAGTTTTCTTGGCAGGAATACTGGAGTGGTTTGCTAGTTCCTACTCCAGGCGCCTACAGCACCTGGTATTCCCTGGTGGTCTCCCATCCAAGTACTAACCAGGGCCGACCCTGCTTAGCTTCCAAAATCAGGCAAGATCAGATGTGCTCAGGGCATCTAGGCAGCTTGTAGAAGATAGTTGGCATCTTTGCTGTAGGGCTGAACGCAGTTGAGAATACTTTGGAATGGTGTGCCTTCTTTGTGATTTGGAAGAAAGGAACTTAGAGGCATATTTGGGGTGCTATCAGATGGCTGGAGAGATGCTTGCTGATTGGCACAGTCAAGAGTCATTTGGCAGGGAACAATCTCCCTTAAGCCAACCCTTCCCTCTGACAGTGGATCTCTTTA
>JAHTLZ010000015.1:31230396-31243715 GCA_023846285.1 Phrynocephalus versicolor | reverse complement strand
GATTCTGTCACATGAGAGGAACCCCAGTTTTTAGTTTAAAAACTAAACTGAAGGGAAAGTTTTCTTTGGTGTTATATAGATCTGCAGTGGGGACATTAAAAAAAAGAGTTTTTTGTTTCATCATTGGTCTGTCTGACTGTGCATCCATCCATCATCTTTGATTTCAGAGACAGAAGGCAAATATGGAAGTTGTTCTTTAAACTCACAGGACAGGTCTTTCCAGCATCTTCCCATAGTGTGGTCTTGCAACAGGAGAACTTAGTCATTTGCAAAGACCTAGCAAACTTGGTTAACATTTTACAGTAAAGCAAACGGCAACAGGCCCCGACTTACAGATACTGTGTAAATGGCTGGCAAACACTTATAAAACACTGCTGTTTTAAACAATATGGTTCTATTATTGCTTAAAGCTTTATTCATTAGGCGAGCAATTGATGAAAGATTTGTTCAGGCCAACAATTAAAATTAAAATGTTCTTTATGGATCCTCAGTGGCTGAATTCCCTTTATTGGCCATTAGTTGGCTGTGACTTGCTTCTTTCATAATTTTTTTTCTATAAGATTGGGATATCTTTGAGAATTTCGACTATATAATAAGTGACCTCTGTGCTATGGGTTGTTCCTTCTCCTACTAACTCTCAAGACGCACCAAAGGTTATAAGGGCAAGGAAGAATCTATTCCCTTCCTGTTTTGCTGACAGGATCAGTGACCTGAATACAATCCTATATTTTTTTAAATCCATGTTGTTATCAGAAAGGAAGACATGCTAAGATAAAAACCCAGACTCTCCTGGCAACTTATAGACTAGCACATTTATTATGGCATAAGCTTTCATGGGTCCTGTACACTTCAACTGATGCATGCAATGTTATCCCCAATTGGCTGAAATACATATAAATGAGGGAGGGAAGGAGTCCTGGGATTTAAACAGTGAAGTCAGAAGAAATGGAAATGCAGAAAATGACTAATAGTAACAATTATCATGACGGCGTCCACAAAACAGGAATGGTGGGGAGGATAACGCAGGCAGTTTAACGCTGATGATAAAAATATCATGTAGTGCCATTAAAAGGCCTGTTCAAGCCACAGAAGACGAAACTGGCTGTTCTGCTGAATCCTTATTCAGATGTTTCCCACTGAAATCTGTTTTGTGAGTTCCTTATCCAGGAATGATGAGCTTGAGGTGAGTGACTGTGTCCTGGGAGACCGAAATCTTCCCTCCCCTCTAGGTTTCTGAGGTGCTTCTCTGGAGATGGTAAAGTAGAGTTTGTTTAATAACTTGACAACACCCTTAGGACATCGTCGTGATTTCTTCCTGTAAGATTCTGTTAAGGTTAGTTCACCTCTCACTTGCATGCTGCCTACTTTAGAGAAACAGCTGCTGTCATTCATGGGTTGTGTCCATTTATAGCCCAATTCATCTAATTTTAGTGTAAACAAATGTTTGTTGTTATGTATCATCCTGACGTCTATTGACCCTATGAATTAGCAATTTCCAAAATGGGGTATCATTAACAGTCCTCCTCAGATCTTGTGAGCTCGGGATAATGGCTCCCTTTATTGACTCAGTCTGTCAAGAGTTGAATTGTTAAGCCAAAACTCATAAGAAGTTCCAGTGATTTGATGGGTCCACTTTAGCCTGGAGTAGCAACTGAAAGTAGCCCACTGAGGTTCTTCAAGAAAGGGTGTATTTGCACTACACACCCTACCTCTGATAGCCGTTAGAGAATTCTGGGATTTGCAATTTAGTGTGGTACTTGGAATCATAGAATCATAGAATAATGGATCTTAAAGGGCATATATCTTAAGGTAATTGGTTCCATGGTTGTATTGCTCTAGCAGTTAAGAAGATTTTCCTAATATTCAGCCTAAATCTGGTTTGCTGTAGTTTGAGCCCATAAAGAACTGCAGTGCTGTAGTCAGAGAAGAATACACCAGCAACATAGAGGGGGGAATTTTAAGTGCCTCAGAAAAATTACAGTTCTCAGGATTCCATAAAGGTGGTATCAGATTGCTGTAACTGTGTAGAACAAACACATACTAGGTAGAGGTGCCTTTGAAACAATTAGATAAAGGGACTGTATACTGAGCAAGAACACGATTAAGTCGTAACCCTACATCTTGTCAGTCTGTACTTGAAACTTTAACTAGGCCTTGCATTCTTGTGCCCTTCAGCACAAGAACCTGCAATCAAACAATATTTAAAACCTACTTAAACCTAAAAGCCTATCATAGTTAGGGGTGTGAGATGTTTGTTTAAACTCAGGACATTTCTGTTACATTTTCTCAGTGATATGGTAATTGCTTCTAGATGGCCCTGTCTCTCACTCACCCCGCCCCTCAGGAGGGCTAAATTTGAAAGAGACTCCACTCTAATGAGATGTTGCAATGGTCTTTTTAAAAGACAACAACAGTGGATCTCTCAAGAAACAACAAAGGAGACCAATTACAAACAAACCTGTTGAAAGGGCCCAGCGCCCCAGGCATGAGATTAGGGCCATCAAAAGGTCAAAATGATTTAGGGTATAAGGAAAGAAGAGCAAACGGAGACATATAGACTGGCTTTTGTTATAGGTAGAAAATGCCCAAGTAAGGCAATAGTGTAACTTCTGTGTCTTGGAGAATTGATGCTAAGCTTCTGGGCATATGATTATTTACAGATTATATATTGTTTTCTTTGGAAAAAAACCCCTATAAACTGTCATCTAGAGGACTTTTGTGGCACCTTGAGGACTGAAAATAAAATAATTCATGGAAATGTGACTGTAATTGTGTGCCTTCAAGTCAGTTTTGATTTATGGCAACCCTTTCCAGAGTTTTTTTTTTTAGATAAAGTACTCAGAAGAAGTTTAGCATTTCCTTTCTTCTGGGGCCATCTAGGGATGGTGCAGCTTGCCCAAAGCCACACAGGATGGCACTTCTCCCAGGAGGCACAGTGGGGATTTGCACTCCCAATAGCTGGCTCTGCAAGCACCTAATTCAGCAAAATATCCAGCCAGGCCTGGAAACATACTCTAGGCCAAATTGCATGTGAGGAGTCAAGTAACCCTGCATCCACTAAAGCAGTGGTGTCCAAACTTAGGTCCTCCAGGTGTTTTGGACTACATCTCCCACAGTTCTTTGTCAGTGGCAATGTGTGTTGTGTGTTGTGTCGTTACAGTCCGACTCTTCGTGACTCCATGTTCATGGAGTTTTCTTGGCAGGAGTACTGGAGTGGCTTGCCAGTTCCTACTCCAGGGGCCTACAGCACCTGGTATTCCCTGGTGGTCGCCCATCCAAGTACTAACCAGGGCCGACCCTGCTTAGCTTCGGAAATCAAGCGATATCGGATGTGCTTAGGGCATCTAGGCAGCTCGTCATTGGCAATACAGGCTTGGAATTCTGGGAGTTGTGGTCCAAAACATCTGGAGGGCCTAAGTTTGGACACTCTGGCACTAAAGTTCCATGTGTGCTGCTGTGCAGTGAATGAGACCACCACCAGGGCGGCTGTGTTGTGCACTTGCATGGCCAAAGCACCTCTTGCAGCTTTGCCTGTGGCACTGCTCCTGTATAGCTACACTGCAAATCTGCAACCAGCACACTAGCCTTAGCCTTTGTGATGCCACAAATATCTTTTGATGTAACAGAAGAGTACAGCTGCCCTCTGGAAGCCAGTATAAAATCATACAGAGTAGTGGTGGTTTTGGTGGTGGTGGGGAAGGCTAGCTATACACATACCCCAATGGTATCTGAACTGTCTAGGAGTAACCAGGAAAGAAATTTGGAAGGATAACTCATCCGATTAACCCTCTTCCTCGCCAAAAGGATCCATGACAAGCTGCGTAATGTAATGCTATGTGGTATTCCTGTAAGCATCTCAAACTGGAGATCAAAGCACAGTACAAAAGGCCAATATGATTTTTAAGGGTCTGGAATAAAAATCAATAACGGAACACACTCTTTCCCACCCATTATCCCTTTTACTGGCCCCTCTCATGGCATAAGAGAGCCTTAAAGCCTTGTGATCTAGCTCATGTCAGAAGAGATCATCTGCTGAGTCTTGAACCTGGTTTGAAAAGGGCAAACGTGGCATCTTTCCAGGGGTGTCAACAGCTGCATCCAACCTGGTGCCCTCCAAAGAGTTTTGTACTGTATTATGATTCCTAACCTCTTGGATCACTAGTGGCTGGTACTGATAGGAGCTGTAGTAGGAAGTTCTCAGAACCTTTATAGGCCACCATCTCACATCATAGATTGGGGGAGACAATCTTTTATAATATACATCTGATCTTTTACTTTGGAAATTGCCTCCTTCTTTTGTACATTCCAAATGGGTGAGCCCGATTGCCAGCTTTTCAGCATATGGCTTTGTGCAAACAATATTTTAACATACTGTATCTGTATGCATTTCTAAATGCAAATGTTTCTTATGACACATATGACACATTATCATGCACAAGGCTGACTCAGATATTTCTTAGTGCAACTCATATTACACTGTTGTTCACCTACTGTATGTACATGCGTTTGTCTGTAACCATTAATTTTCTTTAAAAAAAGAAAGATGTCACAGCTGAAGCCTGGAACTCCAACATTGTCTTTTAACAGCAAGCATAATTGATCATTGCTGAGAAAGATCCACTTTAAACATGTTCAGAAGCCCTGTTTTGTCTTATTCACTCACATATTGCAGAGCTGATCTTTGGGGTACAAAAAGTGGTGCTCATAGTCAGTCTTGCTTGTTGTACAAACAGGAAAAGGCACCTGTCTGTTTCATTGGCCCCAGTTCCATTGCACTTGATCTGAATCTTTGAATGTTTCTATTGACATCCCAAGCAGGTCTAAACCTCACTCATTTGGTGATAACTGCCTTGCACCTTCAGTTATGAGAATACCATCTGTTTTTATTTTTAAAGATAGAAGCAAAGAAAAAAATAGAAAAGCCCATCTGGTCCATACACAATACAAATGCAAAAGCGAATGCACGCACGCGCACACACACACACACGCACACACAAATGCACACGCACGCACGCACACACAAATGCACATGCACACATGCCGCACAAATTCACAACAGATGATTTTGCCAGGTCTGCTTCTTAATGTGAGCCCAAACATAATGTTTGAGTTCAGAACTCACCTTAAGAAGCAGACTTAGCACAATTATCTGCCATGACTTTTTGGGACTCTCATATATATTTATTTCCTGTACTTTCTACAGAATATTGGTGCGCAGCCTATTCCTCCTCCTCCTCCTCCTTGGAACCAATGAAGAACTTCGTACAGCTCAGGGGCACTCTCAATCCCTCCATCTAATAGTAGGGCCAGCCCCAAGCAGGCAGATTGTTAAAGCTTGGCGTACAGGAGCACAAGAAATAATGATCACCACCCACTTGGACAGCTTTAAAAAGGATCTAGACAAATTCAGGGAGAACAAGGTTGTCAGTGGCTAGGCATTATGCCTATTCTGAATAGTAGCTGCTGCAGAATACAAGCAAGATAGTATTATTGACCTTGTGTTCTGCTGTGGGTTGCCTGCTGTACAAACTGAATTGCCCAGATAAATATGCCATTGCCTGACCTATTAGGGGTCCTCTTGTTTTCTTATGGGTGGAGGGCACCTTCATACACTCTCTCCTTAACCAATGCAAGTCAAACCAATTAGTCTGTCAATTCCTGCCTGATTTTGTTGCCTTCTGCTGAGCCACAAACCAGATACTTCCAAGAAACTGACACTGGCACACACCTTAGGAGCTCTAGGTAAACATCTTCCATGCACTTAATGTGTTTATTGAAGTGTGGTGAAACTCAGATCGGCTTGACCTATCTAAGTTGAACAAAATGTGTGTGTGTGTGTGTGTGTGTGTGTGTGGGAGAGAGAGAGAGAGAGAGAGAGAGAGAGAGAGAGAGAGAGACAGAGAGAGAGAGAGAGAGAGAGACAGAGACAGAGAGAGAATGAATGTGAGTGAGTAGTTGACAGAGAGAGAGAGAGAGATTTTCCCCTTTGTAGCCAGCCAGATGACCTTGGAAATTCACAAGAGCTCTAGGGCAAGATGGTCACTTGAATTCACTATTTTATCAGTACCTGGAGAATAACTTTTGAAAATAATTAGCGATTGTGCTACTGCTCCCCAAGGTATTTACTCACTGTTGTAATCATGTTTCAAAAAGGTATCTGTACCCTCCCGCTTCTATTTTAGTTATAATTCAGATATAAAAACACAGAACTTGTAACTTATAAAAGTAGTTATATTTTAGTTATGTTGGAAATACCCACACATCTGAATGCAAGAAGTTGCTGTCTTGCTACAAAATAAGACTCTTCTCCCATTCATCTTGTCATTGTCTCTACCCCATGACAGGTGGAGGGGAGCAGTGCCAGGCATAGCACAAGCTCACACTCTAACAAATGTGATCTTCCTCCTGCATTCCTGAGTGAGGTCACCTGTGCGTAAATATAAAAGGAACTATTGCATAGTTATAGTTACAGAAGGTGTGAAAATATTCTTTCCTTTACCCTCACAATGCAATGTAGTTTTACTGTCATGGGGGCAGAGGAGAGTATTAAATATATATAGCTCATTACAATTTAATCTCTAAATCTGCCAGTTTCATTAATCCCACTGAGCATTTCTTTAGTGACTTTAGTGTGTTAGAACAGTATTATTTCTCTGTTTGCAACATTGCTTGCAATGTCAGGTTGTACTACAAGCCTGTCAGCATAGTTGAGAGGTTTTTTTCCCCTCCCTTTCTTCAAACATTAATATCAGAGGTCATCTAAAGTTGTTGGATCACATGAACTTCAAAGCAGAGAAAAAGAAGTTATCTTTCAAACTGTGAAATTAAGTCCCATAAGATATATTGTTTTAATGTCCACCAACTTCAATTGAGGATTAAACTAACTCATGCTGGATGGAGCTATCGCATGGTCATAATCATGTGTTATGACTTCCAGTATAAGAGTAAATGGCAAGTATCCTGTTCAATATGTACATTGGCATTGGCAGAGCAGAGATGACATCACCACCAGCAGCAGACTGCTGCTAACCAGGGTACCTCCCTTGATGCTGGATTATGCATGACCTGCAAAGTCATGGAAGTCCTGTTTGACCTGCAGTTTAATCAGGGACTCTTCCATTTGTAGGGATCTATTGGTGGTGGTGGTGTCATGCCCACCTCCTCAGCATAGTAGGATCTGAGCCAAGGCCTCTCTCAGTTCTTCTTGTAGGGGAACCTGAATACAGGTAGTAGGGTGTGGTTGCATTCATCTCCTGTGTGTGAACAGTAGGGCCCCAGTATCCACTGGGATTTGGTTCCAGGCCTTCCTGTGGATAATGAAGCCTGTGGATAAGAGATAATGTCCCAAACCCGAAAACTGCTGTTTCATTATAGTAGTTTGCTTTATGGCTGCTGTTTGCGACATAGCTTGCTTTACAGCTGTTGTTTGTGACAATAGTTTGCTTTGCGGCTGATGAATTATTTATTTATTTTTTTCCTCTGCCAACCATGGATAACTGAATCAGTGGATAATGAATCAGTGGATATGGGGGTCCTACTGTATTCCTCATAGGCACCTGGTGGGCCAATGCAGTGAGGGACATGCTAGACCTATCCCTTACATCCTCATCTTCTACATGTGCAAGTGCAGAGGGGAAGTCTGCTGTATCCAGGTAGCAACTCCCTGTGAGTAAAAGCTAGGAAAAATGGGTTTGGTGCTGACATGGAAAAACTATCTGGAAACAGCCATCTCCTTTACTTCACATTGTCTCTCATATGTTGAAAGTGAGGATGAAGGGGCAGTGTTGATGTGCTCCTCTCATGGGCTTCATTGCCATTAGAAAAACATCAGTACAGGGTTTAGCAGGAACATGGCCCTGGACTAAATAGGCTTTTGGTCTGACCCAGCAAGGAATTTGATGTGTTCTTAAGTAAAAATGGCTCTCAGGTTACCATGTGAAGGAATCTTCAGTTGATGGAAAGAAATTTACAGTAAGTGAGAAATTTAAGGTGTGGTTTTACCTGCCTCCAGTGAGTTTCCATGGCCCAGTGGGGATTTGAAAACCAGGCCTCCTGAGTTCTAGTCCATCACTGGATCCATTAGACTAAACCAGGCATGACCAAACTTCGGCCCTCCAGATGTTTTGGACCACAACTCCCACAATCTTTTGCCATTGGAAATACAGGATTGGAATTCTTGGAGTTGTGGTCCAAAACATCAGGAGGGCCAAAGTTTGGTCATGCCTGGACTAAACTGACTCTCATATATCACTTCCTGCTTCTATGTAAATTATAAAAAAAGTTTAAAATTGGAATATATATATTAGAAAGTTTTATACAAATCTGTCTTTCCCTCCCTCCCTCCCTCCTCCCCTTCCTTGATATGCCTCATTTCTGTGTGTGACATGTCCTCCCTTCTTTCTCCTTGAGATACCAGTGGCTCCCTTCAAGGACTTTGCCTGGTCCTGGCACCTGCTGGGGAATGGAAATGCAGAGAGAGAGCGAGAGAGCCAATACTTTTTTGCAGCACCTGTGTTGAAATGTGTGCACACTGGGCCGACAAGTTTTGGCCAAAGGAAAAGTTTACAGAAGTTCACCTTGCTCTCAGAAGGGGAAGGGGCATTAAAAACAACAACCCATGAACCTTCTTTTCAAATGCCCTTAAGTTGGAAGGAAGCAAATCCATGGAGGACAATTTCACGCTGAGCCCAAAAAGATTTCTTGCAGCTTTAATTGCTTTTTGACAGTCTTCTTCCGAATCTAAACATAAAGAAATGTCACCTATAACATCTGAGACAGTCATTGGTTAACATCCAGTGCTAACATATCCACCCAGCCACAGTGTTTAGGGATGGCTGCTTTGGTGACATACGTCTTTGCATATTATCTACAGAAGCTATCCAGCCAAATCTGCTTCATAAATGACTGCTAATCGCCCAGCACTGCCCCATCTCTCCACAACACAGCCTCCCCCATCATTCTACTGTTTTCATCTTTTTAAAAATGACTGCACAGCAGTTTTTTTTTTAATATGGGCAGCATGTAAATCCCCTGTCTCTGTTAAAGCGGCAGATTAGCTCAGTAACAAAGTTACCTTGTCACCTACCCAGCTTAATCCGTGCAGTTGAAAATGTGATTTTTATGGAGCACTTTTTTGGGAGCGCAAATATTTATTTATTTATTTATTTATTTGGCTTCATGGTTCCCCCCCCCCAAACCCACCTTCCAAAAGTTTTTTTTTCTTATTAATTCTTTACTTCATTATTTAATTATAAGGCACCCTTTAAATGCAAAAACAAAGGCAACAATGATGCCAGGGCTTCTGGGTTTTTTATTTCCTACTCTTCCAGCAGTTTCCCATCAGAGGAAACAAACAGATACTTCCTCAGCTTCCACAGCAGTGTCCCACGAGATGCTGACACCCTGTGAATGGGTTCTTTCCTTGCCTTTTCCTCTCCCCTGAGTTCCAGAAGAACGCTTTTTTTTTTTTTTTTTTTTTTGCAAATGTTGCAAGGTGGAGCGGGTGGGGAATGTGGGGTTGGGGAGATGGGGTGTTTGTGTGCGTGAGGCCTACTTTCTAGAATGTGCACTGAGGAACCACATGCGTCTTTTCCCCAGCCCCCCACCCCCGCTCTGCCCTGAGAAGCAACTGGAGTCAGACAGTCTCCGCAGAGTGTCCTACGCTAGTTGAAGCAGGAGAATATCCCAGCCATAAATCTGTCAATACAAAGGGAACAGCACGCCACAAAAATGTGGCTAAAACCAAGACATGTAGCATAATTACAGGTTCATTACGGCAAACAAAAGCCTCCCCTCCTGTTTCCACCCCTTTGGCAGGGATGGAAGCCATTCAGCAAGGCTCATTATGTTGTTACCTAGGCAGGGTCGGAGGCCCCCGGGCCCTGAATAGCGGCGGCGGCGGACGGCGGCGCAGTGACTCTGCTTGTTATCCTGCTTGGGACTTTGGGAATGCTGCTGCTCAAGCCGCTTAGGTGTGCTGGAGCTCCCGACGCCACGACTCTGAACCCCTCCTTCCTTACTGTCATGTCCTTCCTCCAAAGAGGATCTCTCTTTGTGCTGCCTTAGGAGGTTAATTTAGCTTTGCTGAAAGGTGCCAGATTGACAGCCCAGTAGAGACGGAAAGCTCCTGGGCTGATCCAAGCGAAGAGACATGGCCGGGAAGGATTGTTTCAGACTACCTGGTCTGCAAGCTCCAGTTCTGAACAGGAGAGGAATCCCATCCAGTACAGCCTGCCTCTCTATTGCTTGATCTCCTTTCCGACTGACCCAAAGCACCGCTGCCTTGTCTGGATTAAGTTTCAGGGTGTTCACCCTCGTCCAGTCCATTACTGATACCAAACCCTGATCTAAAGCTGAAATCGCTGTCTTTGGATTTAGGTGGCAAGGAAAGGTAGAAATGGGTGATCCCAAACCACAACACCCGGGATAATCTCTCCCAGTCGTTTCATGTAGATGTTAAATAGCCTAGAAGACCAAACCGCATGTCAGCATTTGGCTGCCGATACCTGATATGGCATGAGAAAATAAAGAAGAGCAGCAAAGAATCTCGCCAACAATATAAGGCAGCAAGCACACTGTTTTCCAAAGCATCCTTTGCTGGCACCAGAGAGGGATGGTTTATTGCAAGGTTACCTCTAGTAACAAGTTTGCTTTTTAGAAGGCTTAGTATGTATTTTATAAACCTGATGGGCTTAATTACCCATTCATGGTCAAGTCACCCTAAATGTTTTGCAATAGGGATATTTATATACAGTATTTAAAACATTTTTACCTTACCTTTCTCTTTAGAAAGGATCCAAGGCCGCTTATGTCATTAAAAGGCAGTATTTAACACTAACAATGGCGTGAGTGTGGTACTGTACCTTAATAGTGGCATTTTAAGAGCTGGGAAAAACAAAAAGAAGGCCAATTGCAGATCACGTGTCAACAGCAGAAGGAATTCTTTAACCGACAAAAGCATATTATTGACACAGAAAGCTTTCCACTTGCCTCCCATGATTTGCAAGCCGTCTTTCTTTGTTTTGTGATTGGTCTTTAGGATACCATCATACTAAGAGCAGATTTCAGAGGCAGATTTCTCAGATTCCATCCTGACTCTTGAATGCTAATAAGATTTCCGCTCTGCCAGCATCTGTAGCACAAGAGTTGCCCCCACCCCCTTATTTTCCTACTCTCAGGAGAGGGCATGGGACTTGAAACAAGCATGGAAACTGCTCGTTCTGCATCCATATCTAGAAGGAAAAGGAAAGCGGGAGCAGGCAGTCTCAGCAAGGAGATGGAAAAGGAGCAAGGCAGGGTCATTTAATTATTTTTATTTATTTTATTTTGAATATTTTTTTTACTCCACCTTTCTCCTTGGAAAAGGAACCATGGTGGCTTACAATAATGAATATACAGCCCAGAACATTTAAGGCATATTCAAGTTAAGAACAGGGAATATTAAAAGAGACATCTTAGAACATGAAAAGGTAACAGCAAAGCTACAAAGAACACACAAAAAGAAAAGAAAAATCCATTATGAGGAGTGGAAAGTAACATGGAAAACACTTGTGTACTTTAAAAAAATATTAATATTTTTCAGGCATACAAACAAACAAAAAAGAATATAATGCAAAAAGGGGGGAATGGAACGATTCTAGTCTTCTCAAACAAAATTTGCATCCCATCATAATAATATCTCTATATATCTTTGGTCATTAACTATTTCAATTACACATAAATTAAACAGGGAACTTAGTTTGACTTCTAATATTGATCTAAAAATTTGTAGAAATCATGCCATCTTTCTTTGAAATCTTCATAATGACCATCTGGTTTCAGTAATGCTGAGATCTTGTCCATTTCTGTGCAGTTTAACACCTTCATAATTAAGTAGTTTTTGTCAGGAATCTGGTTTGTCTTCCATAGATGTGCATACAACATTCTAGCTGCCGTTATAATATGGATTATTTCAATTTTTTACCATCACCAATATTTTGTTGTATCATAGACAATAAAAAATATCTCTGGTTTTAGCTCAATATTAATTAAGATAGTTTGTAAAATAAATTTTTGTACCATACACTAGTATTTTTAGCCCTCTTACACACCCACAACATATGGAGAAAAGATCCCTCCCTTTTGTTATATTTTCAACAAACATTGGATAGTTTATACATTTTAGCCAGCTTATCTGCTTAAATACCACCTATACAACATTTTATAAAGATTTTATTTAAATGTTGTTGACTTATTAATATTAACATTCCATAATTTTCCCCATTCAACCAACTGAATTTCTGACTTTAGATCCTGTGTCCATCTTATCATACATTCTTTTATCTCCTCTTCTACCTCTCTAGCTAATAAACAACTGTATTTTTTAAAATTAACTTTATATTAGAAGAAAAAATTATTTTATCCAAGTCAACTTCTTGATTTGAGAAGCTACATTGCTTTTTATCATTCCTAAACCAAGATTTCATTTGCATTTCCTACCACCAATCTATTCTAATTCCTTGTAGTTGTAATTCTTCTTTTGATTTTAGTTCTAATTTTTCTGTTAACAAGTCTTTATATCTTGGAGATTTTCCTTCCTGTGTTATAGAGGGTTTTGTATGTGCCAGTTGTGGGGAGACGCAGAGTGGCATTGCTATATAGAAAGAGTTCTTCAGTGAGTCCCAAACCCCAAACAGGGTGTTTCTTATAAAATGATTTACAAAGTCTTTTTGAGCTTTAGCTTTCCCATACCATAAATAGGCATGCCATCCAAAATTCAAGTTAAACCCTTCTAATGATAGTGATCGATTATCTTCCAGGGTCCTCCATAAACCTCTAGTACTTTATCCAGAAATGGGATGTTAGATACCAGTCAGTAGTTGTTCAGTATCATTGGATCTAAAGAGGGCTTTTTAAACAGTGGTTTTACTATCGCTTCCCTCAAGCATGCTGGAATCCTGCCCTGTCGCAAGGAGGCATTCACTACTCTTCGTAATCAACCTGCCATACCCTCTTTGGCAGCTTTTGTGAGTCAGGAAGGGCAAGGATCCAACAGACATGAGGTGGCCCTCATCTCTCCAAGGGTCCTGACCACATCCTCAGGCTGTAGGAGCTGAAACTCATCCATTAATACAGGGCAGGAAACAGGGGCAGTTTTATTTATAGGCTCTGGATCAATAGCAGCATCCAGGTCAGCCCGGATCTGTACAATTTTGGCTGCAAAGTGTTGGGCAAATTTGTTGCAGTGAGTTACAGAGTGATCTGTATTATTCACCTGTGGGTCAGCAGCAACAAGTAGTAGTAGTAGTAGTAGTAGTAGTAGTAGTAGTAGTAGTAGTAGT
>JAHTLZ010000015.1:31205497-31228386 GCA_023846285.1 Phrynocephalus versicolor | reverse complement strand
TTATTTATTTATTTATTTATTTATTTATTTATTTATTTATTTATTTATTAAACTTGTATACCGCCCGTCTTCCCGAAGGAACTCCGGGCGGTTCACAGCACAGGATGCAACAATAGACAAAAGTGAATCGGTATAAAAACAAATTAATCCACAATTAGACCAACAGTTAAACCAAACTATCAACAGAAAGCAGATGGCGGGAAGGAGAAAAAAAATCAGCCACCGAATGCCTCTTGAAAAAGCCACATTTTTAAAGCTTTCTGAAAGGCTTGCAGGGACTGTGCAAGGCGCACATCGCTGGGGAGGTGGTTGCAGAGGGCAGGGCCAGCCACAGAGAAAGCCCGGGAACAGGTGGATGTTTTCTGGGCCTCCCTGGGCGTGGCCACCTGCAGCGTGTGTGCCCACGACAACTGAGTCGGTCGAGCCGATGTTGACCGCTGGGCAATCCGCTCTGCCAGGTAGTCAGGTCCCAGGCCATGGAGGGTTTTATAAATTTAAAACCAAGACCTTGAATCTGATTCAGGACGTAACAGGCAACCAATGCAGATGGGCCAAGACTGGGGTGATATGGTCGAACCGGCGCACACCCGCCACCAGTCTGGCCGCCGCATTTTGTACCCACTGCAGCCGACAAAGGAGAGTCAAGGGCAACCCCATGTAGAGCGCATTGCAATAGTCTAGTCTTGAGATCACCAGCGCTTGCACCACTGTCCTGAGGGAATCCCCATCTAGATAGGGACGAATCTGGGCTATCTGTCGAAGGTGGAAAAAAGCAGTCCTGGACACAGTGGCCACCTGGGCCTCCATAGAGAGTGCTGGGTCCAGGACTATGCCCAGATTCCGGACAGCATCCGATGGCTGGAGAGAAGCACCCTCCAAAGTTGGAAAAGAGCCTCCGTAGCCAGATGGGGAAGTCCCAAAGAACATGACCTCGGTCTTCTCAGGGTTGAGCATGAGCCTGTTGGCCCTGGTCCACTCCATAACCGCGCCCAGGCACTGGTCGAGGGTCCGGACAGCCTCATCTGCAGAGGTGGAAAAGGAGAGACAGAGCTGCGTGTCATCAGCGTACTGATGACAGCAGACTCCATATCTCCTTATGACCTCTGCCAGCGGCCTCATATAGATGTTGAACAGCATGGGGGAAAGGGACGACCCCTGTGGAACCCCACAAGGGAGTACCCACGGGGGCGACAACTCCCCTCCATGCTGTACCTGCTGGGGACGGCCCTCCAGGAAGGACCGGAACCAACTGAGAACAGTGCCTCCGATCGCAATCCTGGAGAGCCGACCCAGCAGGATACCGTGGTCGACGGTATCAAAGGCCGCTGACAAGTCCAGAAGGACCAACAGGGTGGAGTTACCCCTGTCAGCCCCCCGGAGGAGGTCATCTTGCAGAGCGACCAAGACTGTCTCGGTCCCCCGACCAGGCCTGAACCCGGATTGGAATGGATCAAGGACCCGTTCGCTGGACTGCAGCCACCCTCTCGATTACCTTGCCCATAAAGGGAACATTGGCAATTGGGCCAATTCGCCCTACGCCATGCCAGTTTTTTTCAGAATGGGCTTCACCATCTCCTTCAGGCGAGAGGGAAAGATCCCTTCGCTGAAGGCGGCAGTGGCGATAACAGAAGCCCATTCCGGCATGCTCCCACCGAAAGCTTTTATAAGCCAGGAAGGGCAAGGATACAATACTGTTGGGCCTCATGGAAGGCTTGCTGGCATTCCGCCAAGGAGTTCCCCATCCTCACCACCAGCCCTGCCCTGCGGCTGCCAGGGTGGTGCGAGAAGGCTCACATGTCACTCTGCTGGTGCTCCACTGGGCCCAAGTGCAGGCACCCATGGGCTCGCTACTCATTCCCCTGTACACACACACACACCCCTCTTGCCTCTTGGGGACATGATGCTGCACAGGCACAATACAGGTAAAACATTATCCTGCTGAGCCAGTGAGTACTGGAAGAATAGCCTCCTGGGATAGAGGGGCCAGAAGATATGGCTCCCTCACTCCTGCCCCTGGATGGCTGGACTGAGTCCTGGATTCCCTTTGGGCCTTGAAATCCATCTCAGAATAGGTCAGTGGTGGCGAACCTTCGGCAGAATTCCAAGCTTAGGTTACCAATGGCAAAGGACTGTGGGAGTTGTGGTCCAAAACATCTGGAGTGCCAAAGGTTCGCCACCACTGGAATAGGTGATGGTCTACTATGTCCAAGCTCTAAAACCACTTCACACAAAAAAATTGCACTATCTCCTCCTTCAGCTTTGCTCGCCTGATGACTGATCCCCCCCCCACATACAACATATCTAACCATTCCCTGGGGCTCTAGCTAGCACCCTACGTCCCAGAAACCCTGGAGAGGTGGCCTATACCCAAGTGATCCTTTCTCTTGCCAGATAAGCTAGCGAGTGCCATGAGTGAGGTAACAGAGGCTGCACAGATCCACTGAAATGAACAATATAAGAATGTTGTGCAATACATATATGTGCATATTCATTTATACTGGTTTGACACTGAGTTGAGGACCCATCTATGGAGTTTATGAACATGCTCCTTTTCATAGTTGGAGACATGACGTGGAGAACACCTCGTTCAAGGCCATTGCACTAGAGATATATAGCTAGTTCATTTCCCCTGATTACTCTGATTAATGAGTTACTGCTGCCCACCAGTAGGGCACTGATCATGCTGACAGGAGGATTCTGGGAGACATAGTCCAATTTTCCTCCCGGGCTCTGCTCTCATACTAGCTCCGTGTTCATAATTATGAAAAAAAAAGAGCCTACACAGCAATTGCAGCTCAGTTTGTTTTCATACAGATGACCTGGAGTGCCAACTTGTCAGCTGAGTGGCTGAAAATATTATCATCTGCTTTAAGTCCTTCCTTTTGGTGTTTTGACAGTAGGCACTGATGGGCTGTGTATGTTTTAATCAGTCGCTAAGAACCCCCAACACAGAGACAATCTCCCTCCCTCCTTCCTTGCCATTCTCTCCCCCCCCCCCCCAGGCTGTAAAGGGGGCATGCGCCGTCTGTCCCGACACTGCCTACAAATTCTATTAGCTTTGTAATTAAAAACAGCTGTAATCTGATCAGGTGGAGATCATGGTTACAAAATGAAGGAAGCCATTAGCAGGAAATGTTGTGGTTCGGGCAGACATCAAATCAGTTTAAAGAGATTGGATTTCATTGTTTTTATACAGTTACTCCATTACTATAATGCACTAGGCCTATTTAACAGGCTCGCTCCGAGGAGGAGCCCTCGTCTAAGGCAGGAGTGACATCTATGTGGAACAAATGGCATAAACAAAAAAATCTGCTGAGGAGATGGCAGAGAAATTTGCAGAGAAATTTATTTTCTGAGGTGAATGTTAATGTTTGGTGACTTTATGCAGGCCTGGGGTTCCGTTTTTATTTCCCCTGGGCACCTGAAGCGGCTGTATCTGTCATTTTAGACTGTAACTGTGCTGATAGAGCTCCTCTTGTCTTATCGGCTCCAAACTCTTTTGCTTTCTCTGCCTAGGATGAAAACTGGGGGGCTTTAGAGTCCAGCGGTCAGCGGGGCCTAGGATGCAGAAACGAGACACTGCCAGTGTTTCCCCTGCCGCCGCCTGCCTTCATGTTGTGCTCATCAGATTCTCCTCAGGCCCAAACAGTTAGGAAAGGCTTCATCTCAAAGCAGGCTTGCCTACGGGATGTGGGACAGTCTGGGGAAAACTTCCTCCTTTTTTCCTCCAACAGACTACAAGGGCCAGACCTCCCCAGTCAGTATGTTGCCACCCTGGTCTGAAGGAATCTGGGAATCATCATGAAAAAAGGGGGGAACTTTTCATGCTGTGGTTCAGAAGCCATATTTTCAAGAATGTTCCAGGATTTTATTTGATGCAGTGAAGACTTAGCAAAAATCTGGTATGTCTCCAACCCACATAGGACAGATCAGTGTCCTGTCACCTTATATTTTGTCCTGGAATGAACCATACTCTTACTACGGAAAAGAAAATGGGATTCATATGTACTTTCCCACCCTTCTTAAACCTCATCTTTGCAGGCGACTTACCTGTCTGAATTAAACAAAGCATTGTCTTTTCCAGCCCACGTGGCCCCATCCACATGTGCAGGATGGGAATACTCAAGCAAGAAAGAATGATTAGGCTCCTAAGTATGACACACACACACACACACACACACAGAGAGAGAGAGAGAGATTCCTTGGTGGTGGGTCTTCACCTCTGAAATGTCCTACCCAACAAGTCAGCTTTTAAAAGGAACCTTGAAGCCAGATTTACACATGCTTTGTAATTTGCTTTCTGGGCAGCATGTTTAAATACACCAACATATTGGAAAGCACAACAGAATTGCATATACAAATCACAGGATGCATCCCCACACGTTTGCTCTGAAGTAAATTCCATAGTATTTGGTGGGATTTATTCCCAAATACTGTTATTGTAGTGGCAGCTACCCCTATTATGACATCTGCTGTGGCTGCAGCTGATGCCTCAGTTACCGATCTGTCCTTACTGTGGCTTCCACGTTAAGCTGACTCATTGAAAAAAGAAAGTAGAAGCAGTAGAAGAAAATGCTGCTCACTGAAGGATCCAATGGAAACATTTGTGGCTCTCTTAACAGGGGCTTAATGGCTCTTGTTGTGAAAAAGAGCACAGCTATTAAGGGAGAGGAAACTGACTGTGACCCCCCCTTCCTTTCAGGCCAATTGAAAGGGTGGGGCGGGGGGGGGGAGGCTGGAATAAGAAGAGTATCTTTGCCAAAGGGAGGAATTTTCCTACTTAAGAGAGTATGAGAGATTATTGCGTGGAATTTGTTTACATGGGTGGGATTAGCAGCAGGAGCTTTACAAAGGGAGCATGGAAATGGTTGCCCTTTTAATGCCATGGTTGTGTAAATGTCCCTGCTGGTCTCACAGTAGGAGGGAGAGCCACCTGTTCCAAGAGATTTTAAATATATATTTGAGCATCCTGTTTGTATCACTGGATAGGTACCTAAAACCAGGCATAGGAAACCAGCGGACCTTCAGATAGTCCTGTACTGCAATTTCTATCATAACTCACCTGAGGATTCAGGGTCACAGGTCAGAAAGTCTGGCTGGGTTTGAAGCTCTCGCATACTGGAAGACAGACAGGCTCTCCTTTGGTCTTATGATTGGTCCTGGCCTGATTTTACAACCAGTGGTGGCTTAGTGGACTAAGGCTTCCAAAAACTGTCGGCTGCAAAGTCAGCAGCTCAGCGGTTCGAATCCTGTGTGCCACTCAGTGGAGTGAGTTCCCACTGATAACCCCAGCTCCTGCCAACCTAGCACTTCAAAAGCATGTAAATGCAAGTGGATAAATAGGTAGCGCCGTAAAAAGTGGGAAGGTAAAGCAGTGTTTCCTTGCAGCCATGCCGGCCATGTAGCCATGGACTTGCACAACATTGGCTCTTTGGCTTGAATACGGAGATGAGCACCGCCCCTAGAGTTGGACACGACTAGCACACATGTGCCGGGGGGGGGGGGGGGCTTTGCCTTTTAGAACAACTAGTTGTATGAAAGAGATCCAGTCAGGAGGACATTGCATCCAGAAGTAATCAACCAAAACAGAAACTTTTCGAAACCCATGTGTTATGCATCTCTCCAGACTTTCACTAAAAATCTGAGTTCCAACTTATCTTATTTATTTATTATTTATTAGACTTGCATACCACACCATCTAACAACAAGGCCACTAGTGTACAAATAATTCAACAAACAAAACAAGAACAATATACAACATAAAATGCATCTAATCAGCAAAATGAACATAACTAAATCAACAATAACATCATAAAAATCACCCAAAGAACAGAGGGATCTTCCATAGGGTTAGTGGGAAGGATGAGTTGGGTAAACAACAGCTGGTGAAAATGAGAACAATAAATTATGAGAAGCTTCTTCTTTTCCTTTACCTCCTCTTACTCCCTATTAATTTTAAGCTGATTGTCCTTATGGGTGCTATAAATCATATATTTCTTGAAAGAGCATTCAGATAGAGAAGAAAAGGATAATGTCCCGTTGGAAGAACTACCTTTAATTTTCTTGGGAACATGCATAGTCTATTGAACTGCTTACTCAGACAGATATTCTACTGAGGCCTGGTCTACGTGGACTCATTGGAGCAGGCTGGAGCAGTCTAAATAGGATCAGTAGAGGTCACGTTGGAGCTCTGCTATGCCATTTGGTGCAATCCTTACATCCAATAGTGTATGCATCTCAGGCAACTCTATTTGTTCCAGCTCTTTCTGCTACCAATTTCCATAGTCAGAAGTAGTTTAAGGAGACAGGCAAGTCACAAGATTGGTACGTCCTCTGGTCCTCTCTGGAGGAATAGAGAAAGTTCTTTTTTTAAAAAAAGTTTGTATTGGACAACTTTGATGACTTATTTTTACAAAAATGAAAATTGAAAACATCTTCCCAGAAGTGAGAAGAGACAAGAGGGGCATCGTGAGGGAATTTATTTTATTTTCTTCAAGACTGATCTTAACAATCAGGTCAAGAACCTGCTCACAGGAGAATCCATTGCTGGCCAGCTGATGTATTTGCATTTATTAGAAAGCAGATATTGGAAAGTTACTTTTTTGGATTTGAACTACTACTCCCAGAGTCTCCCAGCCAACACTGCCAGTAACTCACTGAGAGATTATTTTGCTGGGGTTGGTCAGATCACTTTCCTAAGCTCTGTTATGACTCTTATTCCTTACTACGGTGTAGTACATAGCAGTGAAATAAAGCAGCAGTTGGTGTGACTGGAGTGTAGTAGTAAGCATTTTCATTTCCTAGCTATAGCAAGATATTTAACACCCGTTTGTTACAAAATGTCATCACCAGTTTCTCTCCTGATTTTATTCCAGTATTCTCTCCCGATTTTATTCCAAAGCCAGCCATGCTGGGTGAGAGATACAAGGACATCAAGTAGAGCTTCTGGCTCTCTGGGGATTTGAACGTGCACTTCCCTGTTCCAGGTCCTCCCTGTTCCAGACTCATGTCACACTATATTGGTTTGATCAGATCACCAGAGGCTGTAAAAATGATGCCTGTGTTGCAATGTATCAGTAGAACAACAATGCACAAATCAGTGAGATTAATTTACACAATTTACAAATAATATTGAAATAAGGTTACCCAAGGACATAATACTCAAATTCAGCTATCTGGATTTGGAGAACTGGAATAAAGCAACTCTGAAAAAAATGTGTGTAGAAGATATTCAATTCAATCATGTCACTATTTCTGTAGGTAAAGCATAGCATTTTAAATCACCACCACCACGACGACGACGACGACGACTACTACTACTACTACTACTACTACTACTACTACTACTACTATCATTATCATCCTAGAACTGTAGAGATGGAGGGGACTTGATGGATCATCAAGTCCAGGAGGAATGAGTACCAACCTCTCAGTCACAGATCTAAAGCGCAGTGAGCTCTCCAGCAATCAAATATTTAAATATATATTTTTCTGCAGGGCCAGGTTAAATTGGAACTCAGCAGCTAATCAAGAGACTGGCATTATTGCAGAGAAGCTCTCCAAGGGAGCTTTGTCTGCATCAGTCTTTTGCTACCTCGTGGGAATTACAATTCCCAGGAGCTGCATCTCATCTTTCACCCCACTCCACCCACTCTGTGGGCGGGCCCTGCATGACTGAAAGCCCAAAGCACAATATTTTTTCCCCAGAACTGGAACTGGACTTCTTGGCATTTCCAGTCTTCTCTTTCCTGGTGTTTGAGTGAGTGGATGTGTGCAGTTTGGTCTGCCTGCGCCCCACCCCTTCTGAAACTCTCTGTAGGACCCACGAAAGCTAACCAGCTCTAACTGTACACTGCAGACTGGGACCAGTTTCATGACAGCAAGACATTATGTGAGGCTGCGCCCATAAAGGACTGAATGTTACTATGTGTGACCTGACCCTGGAGTAGCAGCTTGGCATATGGGAAGCTTCTCAAGAACTTCAGTTAGTAGTTCATTTTGCCTGCCAGGTTTTTCTGTTTCCTGTCTCAGGGATGCTGGCTGTTGTAGTCCCCCAAAATATTGTTTCTAAGCTGTATAAATACAAAAGTGGAATGGGCGATACCTTTAGGCTACTATAAAAATAACAAAACATTGCTAATATTTCGGGGGCAAAGCCCTCTTCGTCTGAGCAGTACCAATAGGTAATAACATGGCAAAAGATGGATTTGCCAGTAATTATTTCTTAGGTGTAAAGTTCATGGCAAGATGGAAAAAAGCCAGGCAGTTTATTTGAGGCACAGAGCTTGGATGTTCTTGGGCTGCCTCTGAAGTGAAGGGAGGGAGGTGTTTTAATTGTCCCAGTCCTTCCAAAGACATATCACGGCTTTCATGTACACACATTCGCACCTCTCCTCAATGTGACTTGCTTTTTCTAAACTGTGAAATTCTGGATCAATTTTGTCGTGGATTTCAAGCCCAACTATATATTGTATACCTATCATATCTTTTTTTAGGGGTGTGTGTGTTAAATGAGTGATATGTCACGAGTGATGTAATTATTATTACCTGATTGCTCTAAGGGCGCTTTTACACGACCCCTAAGATCCGCTGGCCACTTAAATTCGGACCAGAGATCTTAGGGACTTGTCGCTCTTCCTGTGTCCCCACCCTGGCTGCTGGCTGCGTGAGGGGAGGGAGAAAAAAGAAGAAGAAAAGATCGTGGCTCACCTCCGTTCTGCCTCCGCTCTTGCCGCGGCAACATTCCTGTCTCTGTAAAGTAGCTCTTAAAGGGGCGGGAGCCAAAAAAACAACAAACAGAAGCGAGGAGAGCCCCGCACTCACTATCCTTACACCGCATCAAGCAATTTTCACCACGGGAGAGCAGGTACAAGAAAAGTGTGCTGGGTCACGCTTAGGTGGGCGGGGTTGCACTTAATTTCCTCTAAACTCTGGAGCTGGTGGGGAAACATTTTTAAGCTCCGGAGCTGGGAGCCATTTGCCCCAGAGTTTAGGGGTCGTGTATAAACACCCTAGGATTCTCTGAGGAAGGACACATGAGTCATCTTGGGCCAGAGTAGGACTGGGTAACACTTTAGGATCTGCTACGTCGGGATTTACTACAATGATCACAAAACAGTGAGCTACCATTTTGGGTAAGTAGCTGCTGTGATACGTAAGTCTACTAATTTGGTAAGTTAGAGAGTGCTGGCTGGGAAGATGTGTGTTCGATTTTACATGTACATCCCCATCCTGATGTCCCTTCAGAAAGAGTGGCGTGGGGGGGGCATTGCCTCCAAGGAAGACAAACAGTGCAGAGGCATGGAGATGAAAGGGGGCCTGCTGAAGCTCAGCATGTCTCCTCCAGGAGTCAGCCCCAATCTAAGCAAACAGCACCTCTCATGCTCTCACCAAAACCTTCTGGTTACCCCTTAAGTCTCTCTCTCTCTCTCTCTCTCTCTCTCTCTCTCTCTCTCTCTCTCTGTGCTAGAAACTGGCACTGTCAACTTCACACTAATCCAGTTCTAATGTAAACAGGCCAAGTCCTTTCCCTTCCACCTCCAGTCTCCCCCACTGTCTCCTAACCCCCTCCCCCCCCCCCTTGACTGTATCAAATGCATCAAAGCCCCAAGTAAATTGCATCCCCTTTGACCTGCTGGTGATAAGTTCAGCCACAGTACATTAAAGCAGCCATGGCTGCGGTTTCATGGTCAGTGATGATGGAGCCAGAAGAGGCATTGCAGCCTCCTTGGCAGGCTCTAATCAAATAACTTTGCTGCCCTTCCAATACCCAAGTTGTGAACTCTGGCTTGGAATCCTTCCATCTTTCAAGCCCAGAGGTTCCTCTTCAAATATGAGTTGAAGTTTAAAGGAGGCTGAGATTAGGTCGTTAGACGGGAGATTTGATTCAATGTTGCCTTTTCTCACACACACTCCTTGCAAATAAGGGAATATCCCAACTTTGCCAGACCAGGATGATCCAAAGAAAAGGAAAAAAAAAAACCCGAGTGACTGGCAGATCTATCTGCAAAAGAAATGCAGAACCCGGGCTGTAAGAAAACTGTGATGCTCTTCTAGAACAAGGGACAGTCCTTGAAAGCGCTTGTTACTCCCAAGGAAACTGCAAAGCTTCACTTAACATAGGTGTGGCATCCAAAATTATTGTTACACTGCTAGTGGATGGAGGAGAACTCTACTATTCAGTGTTTAAAAACTGTAGGATTCAGCACTAATGTTCGAGGTGATGAGTGCAGTAACAGTATCCAAAATGAAACATTAATAAATATTTACATATTAACATATTACATATACTATTACATATATAGGGGAGGGTGTATAGCTATAAGTTGTACAAATATACCTATATCTATATTACTGCATACGTTGGAAGCAAGATACAGTGGACCCTCGTATAACAGAAGGTTTGTATAACATAAAATCTGTACAACATAAAACATTCCAGAGATAGAATTTGTTTAACACAATTGTCTATGGGGCAAATCCGTACAACATAAAATGATTGTGATTAGGGATAACTCTGTTTTCAATGCATTCCTATGGGAAATTTGTATAAAGGAAAATTTGCTTAACATAATTTCATTTAGAACGAATTAATTCCTTTATACAAGGTACCACTGTATTAGAAACATTACCTCTTCAGACTGCAAGTCCCAGAATCCACAGCTAGCATGAAGGAAATTGCAGTCCAAAAAGATAGCTGCCAAGCTCTGATTGTTTTAAGCAGGCAAAATCAATCTGACTGTGGGTTGTTGGAATCAACAGTCACAGTGTGTAATCTTTACCTCCAAAGGAAATCCCGCTATGTATAAGATTGTAGTTTTAGGGCTGATTACAAGTGGCTGAAGATGTACTTGGCAAATAGATTGTGACAAAGAGAATGATGCATATAAAACATTTTGTAAAATACAGGAGAGCCTGCAGAGCCTGCAACAAAATGTTACAGTACGGACTTGGTGCTCCTTCTTCAGGACTGTCTCCGATTCCACTTGATTTCATTCCCCTCTCTTTGGCTGTTTCTTCCAACTGACAGTCCGACAGTATTCCATCGGCACTGTGCATGCATCATCTTTGCTGGGTGACACTTTGGAGCTCTGCCCAACTCATTATCTCTTGAAACATAGAGAAACAGTAACTGTCAGAAGCTTTGGCAGTGTAGATGGTGGTGGCAGACTCATACACCAGCCAGGATTGCCACTGGAGAGCAGACAGCTGTTCCAACAGAGTCTGGGTTAGCCCTATCATTAGGTAGAGTGGTTCAGCCATATCGGGTAGCAGGTACTGAAGGGTGGCGGTAGCATGTCCCACAGCTAATTTCTGTTGATCAACCTGTGTCTTGGTATCCTGCACCCTCTAAACTAATCTGGTATCCTCATGTATGGTGGGAGAAGGATCTCCGATTGCCATCATTGGAGGAAAGAGTCCAGTCGTTTTTGGCAGGATTGTGACAGGAAATCTCTTTCAGACTAGGTACCAAATTCAGTTTGAGAAGTTGTGGGGGTTGGTCTCAATTCCAGTGATGGGCCAGGCCAATGGAAAAATGGCAAGAGCAAAACATGAGCAAATTATATACCTGGAACCTAAATTTCAGGAAAGGCATTTCAGCCCACAGAAAATGAGGAAGTCGTCAGATAATAGCATTGTACAAAAGAAGACCTGGTCAAGAGGGGAAATTCAAGAAAGCTGGATTCAGCGTTAGGTCCTGAGATTCTACACCCATTTGATAGATGGAGTGTATCTTTTCCTTTTGTTCAGTCTTTTATTTTTAAAAAAGCCTTCTGTTTAATGCACACATTTACTCCCCTCCCCCCATGTTTATGCTGTAGCATTATGGGGGGGGGGGAGTCTGTAGTCCCATACACACTTACCAACGAGTAACTCTTATTGAACTCAATAAAGTAGACAAGTCTAAGATTATACTGCAATCGTGCAAATATTTATATGTTTAGCAGTCAGAAATAACTTCCACTGAGTCCAAGAGGAATTCTTCTCAGGCATTTTTTTCCTGGTCCATGCCTGATAGACCTGGTTTGCTGTCCTGGACAGGGTTGCAATGATCTGGGTGTAGAGGAACTCTCTATAGTTCCATTGTCATGGTCACATCACTACCTGGTAGCATTTAGATTTGTGGAACTTTGAGCGTCTCTGCAGAGAGGGAGGAATCAGGTGAGGAAGATGGTGGACTCCAGAAAGCTTATAGATTTGAATAGCGTTTGAGAAGTTTTGTTGTTCCTGGAGCAGGCGGTCCTTTTGAAGCTGTGTTTGATATCTGGAAGGGAGAGGTGTCAACTAGAGTGATTGGCATGACGACTCCAAGCAGCTCCTTGGTTTACTAGACAAGTGGCAGCAAAGGGTTAAAAGGGTAGCACTGTTTTAAATCTTTGATTGTAAGCCACCCAGAGACCTTTGGGTAGTGAGCGGCATATAAGCTGTAAAAATAAATAAAATAAATAAATAAATATGACAGAAACCTGTAGCCCATCTGAATGAACGTGAGCTGGAGCTTGCTAGAATGTCTGTTCTATGGTAAAATCAGTGGTGAAGAAGTTATTCATCCCCACTCCACAAAACTGTCCAGTGGAGCTATTTGATGTGGTCAACAGCATACTACATACAGAGAAAATATGCTGATCACTCAACAGCTTGCTCTGACGGTTTTGCACAGATCTTTGTAGATAAAGGCCCTTAAATTTTATCGGTCTTTTTAGATGCTGTATTCGATGCAGGTCCTATGAATGCAAAACTGGCCCCTAACTCTCCCGGGATAATGAAAATGTTTCAGTTTCTGCATGCTGAGGATGTGGACAGTATCCTTGGACTGCTGAGAGTCAACATGTCTGCTGGACCCTTGCATTTCCTGGTTTGTAAAAGCATCCAAGGGGGAATTGAGTGAGTGGGTAAAATGAGTGCTGAATGCTTCTTTGCAGTAAGGTAGGGTGCCAGCCTGCCTAAAGGAGGCCCTAGTACGGTGCTGATAAACCTTTGGCACTCTAGATGTTTTGGACCAAACCCCCCCCCCAAGAATTCCAAGCCTGTATCCCCATTAACAAAGGACTGTGGAAGTTGTGGCCCCAAACGTCTGGAGTGCCAAAGGTTCGCCACCACTGCTCTAGTAAGACAGCTGCTTTAAAATCCCATTATACTGGAGAATTAGCACACGGTCTCCCAAGTTCGATTTTTGGGAAAAGGACTGGAGAAGGATGAACAAACTGAAACATAACTCAGATAAGACAGGGGTGCTCCTGCTCAATCAAGTGGCAGATCAGAGAGAGGTACTCCTGGATGCAGCTCTGAGACAGGAGCTCATTTACACAGCTAAAGTTAATGTGCCAGCTGTACTTGTCCCTTAAAATGTCTGATCTGGCTATGAGGACACATATTTAGTTGTATCCGGCCTGGATTATTGCATTGCACTCTATGAGGGGCTGCCTTTGAAGACCCTTTAGAAACCTCAGATGGTTGCCAAAGGCTGCAGCCAAACTGCTGACTGCTTACTGGGAGCTCACAATTCCTCTAATTCAATAGCTTCATTGGCTGTCCGTCCACTTCTCTGTCCAATTCAAGGTGCCAATCATGACCTATATAGCCCTAGGTCACTTGGATCCAACTGAATGGCCATAGCGCCCAATATGAGCCTCCTTGGGCTTTTCAGATCTTCTGGGGGGGGGGGTGTCCTTCCCTTCATCTCGTTGCTATCACAGTCTTGTTTTGGAAAGGCCCAAGACAGAGCCTGTTCCGTGACTGATCCCAGACTGTAGCATGCCATCCCCCAATGCAACAGGTTAGTTCCTTCCTAGTTCTCCCTCCCCCAGCCAGGAAAAGCCTTCCATTTATTGGTTTACAATTAGATGATCAGCAATTTGATGGCTTTAGCCAAAGTTGCATACATGTAATCTTATAATAAAGGGTTTCCTTTCTAAACCAGACTTTTTTAGGCGGGCTTTTAAGTGATTCAAATCTGTGGGTGCTATTAGGGAAAGCTGTGTGTATGTTTCCCCTCTACAGCTGAAGTGTGTATGTTTTAAGTGCTTTTAATGATAGCTTAAAATGTTGTTATTTATTTGGTTGTTCTTTTTAACCATTTGATTGTATTGCTTTAATTTTAATTGATTGTGTGAGCGGCTGCAGCTAAAGGCAGTATGAAAGTGAAAGTTAGTTTAAAAGTGAAGTGAGGAAGGAAGGGAACCTGAAAAGAAGTGGGGTGGGGTGGGGTAAGAGGTTGATGTTAAAGTCTTACCATCTGCATGTTGTTCCTTGGATGTTGGAGATAGGAGAAGGCATCTCACCACCTTATGAGAGTTGTTTGCATTCTCTATCTCCTTTTGACGTTTTCTTGAACAGAGCTTGGAAACTTAGTACAATGGACCCTCGTATAACAAACAGTTTGTATAACATAAAATCTGTACAACATAAAAAATTCCAGAGATCGGGCAAATCTGGTTAACATAATCGCCTATGGGGAGAATCTGTACAACATAAAAATGCCATTACTCCATTTTCAATGCATTCCTATGGGAATTTGTATAAAGGAAAATTTGCTTAACATAATTTCATTTGGAACGAATTAATTGCTTTATACAAGGTACCACTGTATTTGGGTAACTATAATGCCCAGAAATTGTCGTCCAAAATTACAATATTTCTAAGATCTGACTCTGAAACGCAGTTCAGATCACATTTCTCAAATTTCAAAGCACAGCCCATTTGTGAATGTCCCATTTTGCATGGAGTAGGAAAAGCAATTTCAAAATGTCCCCTGTGAATAACCTTCAGGACTAGCCAAGAATCCTTAATCACAAATGATTTTTTCTAAGAACATCCATATCCTAAGTTTGTAGTGAATTAACCATCTTGTAAGGTTTTCAGTTCTGTTAGGGAAAACAAATATTAAAATAGTTTTATCCATAACCTTTAATGTTTATATAAGCTGCTAGAGGTACACAAATGGGGGGGATGCTATTCCAGTGATCTTGGTTGGTTCAGAAAATCTACTCATTCCTACCGAGCACCACAAAATCCTTATCCAAATCTCTGTTTCTTTATTTTAAGTCCTAAGTCATAACTTCTTGAGGTTACTGTTCTTAATACATTGGCTTAATACATCATTAAGATTCCTTTCTGAGTTAACTTGTGTATGATGGCGCTATCAGTGTTGCTCTTAAGACCTCAGAATAAGACACCAACTTTTTTGGCAGTAGAACATTAATATACTGTATAGACTTCCTAAATTTGTCTGGAAAACTTCTTCAGCATGGTGGCTGTGGGTTAGGGTTCTGCAGTAGATAGGACAATGATGGTGAACCTTTTAGAGATTGGAGTGTCCAAACTGTGATTCAAAACCCACTAATTTTTTGCAAAATGTCAATACAGCAATTTAACCTGAATAAAGGTGGCTGTGAAGGGAAGATGTCAGGTGCCCACAGAAAGGGTTCCGAGTGCCACCTTTGACACCTGTGCCATAGATTCACCAACACTGGACTAGGATATCAGAGTTCAAATCCCTGTTTGGTGATGCAAATTCACTGGGGGGAGCAAAACCACTCCTCAGATATCTCACATACCTTGAAAGCTCTATTGCAGTGGTGGCGAACTTTTGGCACTCCATATGTTTTGGACCACAACTTCCACAGTCCCTTGTCATTGGCAATCTAGGCTCGGAATTCTGGGAGTTGAAGGTCTGAAACATTTGGAGTGCCGAAGGTTCGCCACCACTGCTCTGCTGGGATCATCGTAAGTCGATTCCGACATAACAGCACACAACTCACTAAGTGCTTGTACAATGTATCCATAATACACAATTATAGCAGCTTAATACCACTCATGGTTTCATCCTACAGAACCCTGGGATTTGGAGCTGGATTTTGTAGGTTTTGTTGTTGTTA
Organism: Phrynocephalus versicolor; assembly: GCA_023846285.1. Lineage (NCBI taxonomy): Eukaryota > Metazoa > Chordata > Lepidosauria > Squamata > Agamidae > Phrynocephalus > Phrynocephalus versicolor. The sequence continues at coordinate 31,212,508 of JAHTLZ010000015.1, read as the reverse complement.
CATGCTCTCAAGTTGCCTCTGATATATGGTGAATGAGCGACGTCCAAAATGTCCTCTCCTCAGCCATCTCTGCTCAGCTCTTGCACACTAAACTCTGTGGTTTCCTTCCGGGAGTCAATCCATCTTGTATTAGTTCTGAAGAGGTACATAGAATCCTCTGCTAGAAAGCAAAACCATACACAGTGTTGACAGAGAAAAAGTAGAGGATGCAAACGTTCACATATTTCTTTTGAACAATAGTGTTGTTAACTCCCAAGCTTCAATGGAGAGAACCCTGGGCAGAAAAAGTAGTGTCAAATGGCTATAAACGGACGGTTGTAGATACACATTAGTAAAATGAATGAAGCTTCCAGATTCAGGCATGCTGAGGCACTCTGGGAAAACGTATACCAAAATCAACATTTTAAAAGTCTTATTTTAGTCCAGAATTGTCTATTTTAAGATAGGATCTCGGAGATCTACATACACCCACATGCAGGCACTTTGCATTTGCCAGGGAAAGAAGATGCTTATCATCCGATTTGTACACACAAAATGTCAGGGATTCCTAGTTATTCCTCTTCCGGAGGTTGTGCTCAGAGCAAAGATATGACATGCCGCTCTCTCTTATAATCTTGGCTTTGTTCAAAAGCCATGCATTGGGTCCTTCCAAATGGCCGCCTCCCAACCTCAGGAGGCTGGGATCTGTGAAACTTTGGCCTGAAACAAGCACTGTGGAGTATTTTTAGTAAAATCTCATCAGGAGTGAATTTCTTTGTGTCCTTCTGAGGAGCCTGTTGGATCTTTCATCAGTTTGTTTTTCTCATTAGCCGGCACAGGCTTTGTACTTATTTAATAAAGATTAGGATCTGTTGCTGCCTCCAGCCCAGTCTCTCTCTCCCCCCCCCAACTTCTCTGTCAGGCCTGGGGGGCTTGGTCTTCAGTGACATGTTTGATGTTGTACAATGGATGTTTAAATGCAGGGCAGGAGGTGCCCAGCCTCCTGAATTAAACTTCCTGGAGAATTCTACTTCTCCAGACCAGGACATGACTAGATTGTGCAAGATTTTTGCTGCCGCCAGCCTCCGGCCTCGGCCAAGCTCGGCCATGTTGCCAAGGAGAAAGTCAACTGTTGCTACTGCTATTTATCATCTCTGAAGCATCTTTTACGTGCCACGTTTCTTTGGAGCTTTTGTTTCCTACAGTACCGACAAACTGCTCTGTGCTGCTGGCTATGGCTATTCCTGCTCTAAAGGCAGGGAACCATCTAAATGTCCATGGGCCTCTTCAAAGGGACGTCCAATGAGTTGGCAAGTGGACGTCTGAATAAAATAGCAAGTTGGGAAAAGCCCCGTGGCTGGCTAGGGGCGGGGGTCTGGGACTTGCAGCCTGGAAAAAAAAATACAAAATTTCCCAAACTCTATGCCCCCCCCCTTCCATGCTGTGTGCAGACTGCATGTTTAAAAACTTTGCACGCACCCTGCATTTTGCAAGACGCCGAGTGGACGATGGGACAGATAAGCTGGGAACCCAAGGCATGAGTCATACTTGTACAAACAGTACCAGAATCTTGCAAAGATTCTGCACAGTGAAAATTGACAAGTTGCATCTTGAGCCATAAAGGCTATAGAAGAGACAGGGAAAGGTGGTTCTGCTTTAGGCTGGCTCCACACCGACTGCCTCCCCGAGGGAAGTCTGTCTGAGCCACCTCAGTGCTGAGATAGTGTCAGGATGTAGCCCAGATTGATTTTGACAGGTGATCTGTTGTGAAAGCATGCAAACATCCAGAAGCACAACACCGTCACTTGGTTACCATGCAGGATATACCTAGATGGAGTTTGAGGAATTTTGCAGAGAGTTGAAGTTAAAAGGGGGTGGGGGGAATTGTTTTTTTCTGAGCTCTACTGCTATTCATACAAGCTTTGGAAGTGAGAATATTTTCTCCCTGAAGGCAATGCTTTACTGGGTAGCAGGGTTTGTGCAATCTTCGGTGAAGCACAAAAATGGCATAGTGCCCCCCAAGTGTGTCTGTCACCAGGGAAATGCTGTTTAGCAGTCCAGCTCTGCAACTTAACTGTTAGTCAACAGCTAGTCAACTGTGATTCTTGCTTTGACAACAGCAGCATGACTTTTATAGTGCAGAAGATGGCAGCAGTAGTGTGATGGGCACCTATTGTTCAGTGTCCATGACATCCTTTTGAGCATTCTTCCTACACATGCCCATTGATGTCCTGTCCTTATAAATGTCTTTGTGCATCCTCTCCACTTTGGAATCTGTTAATCACCTTCTTTAGTGCTTAAGTACACTTATTTCTGTTATTTTTTTCTCTGTAATAATGCTAGGACTTCTCCTTGTATTACAATGGTTCCTAACCTTGGTTAGCCAAGGTGTTCTTGGACCGCAGCTCTCATAAACCATTTGGCATCCATTTGCCATCCTAGAGAGTGTAGACTTCTGCCCAAATGGTGAGGATAGTTTTATTAATTCATGGCTTCCTTCCACAGATTTGCAATTACATGTGAATATAGATGCATAAATGTCACCATGCCAGTTAGCGGGAGATGACTGACAAACTGGCTTACCAAAGGACTGCAAACATACTGGGGGAAATACAGGGTTTAATGGACTATTTTGTCCATGGTCTTATCATCTTCATCCTCTGTCTGGAATGGATGCTTCCAGGATAAGAAAGCCACTGAGGCACCACTCCTTTCTCCTCCATGTGAGGCCATGGGTGACCAGCAGTGAGAAGTTCCACTGACTGCACCTGAGCCTTTGGGAAGTCATTTTGAAGACATGTCACCCACTGGGAAGGACCTCACTGGGCCACTTTGCTTGGCCACTCAGAAAGGGGATGCAGATTCTCCCTAAAGAAGAAACGGAGGCAGGTTGAATAGCTGCAGCTTTGAGAGCTGATGGGATGCCATTCACAGCATCTTTGGAACTCTTGGGGCAACTGATCTGGCATGTGGTTCTCAACCTGTGGGTCCCCAGATGTGCCGGAAGGGTTTCTGGGAGTTACAGTCCAAGAACATCTGGGGACCCATAGGTTGAGAACCACTGGTTTAGACTTTTCACCAATACAAGGCTTGGATATTTCTGACAATCATTACCAGCATTGAATTATTTTAAACTGAATTTTGGGTGTGTAATGCACTCTTCTGTCAAATTACACCATCATGCATATTGATCCTTTCCTACATGAAATCAATAATAGAATTGGTCCTGATGTAAAACTTGCACTTTTTCTGTCTTATAGCGGCTAAAGTAATCATTATCCCTTATTGGCATCATTTCTCCATTTTTAGTTAGTTCGTTCCTCCCCCCCCCCCCCCGTAACCTCCAAGGAAATAAATAATCAAACAAGGCATGAGCTTCCTCCCAAGGAAGCAGAGAAAACAAAAATATGGAAGAACAGTCGTTATCACAGCAGCATTTGAACAGAAGCCGAATTACAAAAGTAATGATTGCAACTGATTTGAGAATTATTCATTTTAATGGAAGCAGAATTATTGCTAAAAAGGGTTGTGTTTAAGATTAACATGTTTTATTTGGCATAAGCTTGCGTGGGCTGTAGCTGTTTATTCAGACACATCTGTTCACAGAAGCTTCTGACAAATAATTTTTTTGTCTTAAATGTGCCACAAGACTCTTTTTTTGCAATAAATCCTGAGGATTTGAAGTCAAAAATGCTAAAAAGCATTGTTGGTTTAGTTATGCCTCTTGTCAGTACTGACTTCCCTAAGGGTGGACATAATAGAATATGATTGCATTGGATTATACCATAATATGTGTTATTTTAAATTTGTCCAATGCTGTGCAGCTCTTCTATATATTTATGTGTATTTAACACCTGAGTTAAGTACATTTCCCCATCTTTAAATAAAACCATACATGTTTCACCTGGGTATATGCTTTGGCTCTTCTTGTGGAGAAAAGGCGAGGTATAAAACAATCAAATCCAAGACCATAAAAAGAACATTACTATAGCCTTGGGACTTTCTGTAAAATTGTGTGAATCTTGTAATGACATGGCCAGTGGTACAAACATGGCCGCCCATGCAGTGATGATGTTGATACGATATAACCTAGGTATATATTTTCTGGGGGGAAAACATTCACTGACAAATTATCTACACATAAGTGGTTTGTGATCAGTGCGATAGTGTCTCCCCCTCTCCATCAGAAGAAAAAGATGAGGCATTTCCCCCACTGCTGGATTCATGAGCTTCTTATAATCTCTTTTATCCTTTTCTGCAACCTGTTTCCAAAAATGGTTAATGTTGTGGGCACAACGATTTGCCACTAACTTTAATAAAGATTTGATGAGATCTTCAGGTAAATGATTTCTTATTTTAATTTGATTGTGACCCTTTATCGTTTTTGAGCTGTGGTGCTGGAGGAGAGTCTTGAGAGTCCCCTGGACTGCAAGGAGATCCAGCCTATCCATCCTGAAAGAAATCAACCCCAAATGATCACTAGAAGAAGGACAGATTTTGAAGCTGAAGCTCCAGTACTTTGGCTACCTCATGAGGAGAGAGGAGTCCTTGGAAAAGTTCCTGACGTTGGGAAAGATTGAAGGCAAAAAGAAAAGAGGACGGCAGAGAATGAGATGGTTGGATGGTGTCATCGATGCAACCAATATGGATTTAACCAAACTCTGGGAGGCAGTAGAAGATAGGAAGGCCTGCCGAGCTCTGGTCCATGGCGTCATGAAGAGTTGGACATGACTGAACGACTGAACAACAACAATCATTGTTTATTTGTCATACAATACTGCAAAGCTTAGAAGACATTTTCATGGTATTGTCATGAGATTGTTCACAATTTGCGACTGTGTCTTGATATTGTCTAGCATTTTAAAGCATATAAAACAATGAACTTTATCCGGTCACCTTTAATAAAAAGCCTCAGCTATTTATAGTAGCATGCTGTTATTACAAATGTCTGCAACTAGAAAGAGCTGGGTAACTTTATGACCCAGTGGTCAGCAATGTAAGCTGGCATTATGCAATTCATGCTTCAGGGCATAGGATGTTTGCCTGCAGGAATCAGGATGGAATTTCCCCCCTGTACAGCATTGCACAATCGGCCAGGTGCATTGTGGGACTGTGTTTTTTTCCTTTTCTTTTGAAGCAAGATGTACTGGAGGCTTGCATGCAAGTTATAAGGCCTCCTAGATCTTTATCTCTCATACCATCTTCCATGTTAACTTTACTGAAGTGCGGCAAGTGTGGAAAAATAATATTACTTCAGTTATTCAAACACATTTTGAAGTGAGTCCGGGTTTTAGTTCACCTGCTTTCTCTCTCTGTGTGTGCATGTATGTGCGCTTCCTTGCTATATAAGAAGGTCAGATTTTACAGGTCTGAAAGGAAAGCAAAGTAACACCATAAAAACAAAACCAGTCACAATTATGCATCACAAACAAGCCAGCTAACAAACATTATATTGCTAGTCCCAACTAAAGTAGACCTATTGATTCAGTGGAATTTACATGAATGTCGATTTATCATCCAGCTGTTAATGCAATGAGTTTATTCGTTCCTTCAGATTAACAGCAGGACACTGACCATTGTCTGACTTAGAGCAATCTAGCTCACAGTCCGCAAATGTGTTAGACATGTTTTGCAGAATTAAGTACACACACTCACACACACACAGAGAGAAAGAGAGAGAGAGAGAGAATGTGAATGCTATAAAACAAAAGCATGATATTCTAGCCAAGAAATTAAAAAACGTTTAAGTCCCATTTATTTGTTTGTTTGTTTGTTTGTTTGTTTGTTTGTTTGTTTGTTTGTTTGTTTGTTTTTATCCCACCCATCCAGCCAAGGCCACTCTGGGCAGGTAACAATCAGTTAAACATAAAACAGTAAAGCAAAATGCAACATAATTCCAAGATAAAATTTAAATTAACAAACAACACAAATAAACGAACTATCATCAAGATAAACCTCTGCATAAATCAACATTGTTAAAATAGCTCTGGACGTCAAACACAAAGATATTGCTGTTGTAGGAGATTGATCAATGCTTGATATCAATTACGTTAGCTCTGGAAAAGTCTCACTTATATGAGTAAGACAGCTGATGATTTTGACTCATCATAAAATATTTCATGCCAAGTTCAAGGAAAGAAATACAGTCCTCTATTTACGAATGGCTCAAGAGCAATGCAACTTAAGAAAGAAAAAACATTGGCGTTTTAACTGCTGCTTTATACATTTTAGATGTGGTCTGCTCTACTTACATTATTTTTATTTTTTCAATTTTATTTTTATTTTTTAGATAGGGCTGCTCTATTTAAGAATTGTTCAACTTAAGAGCATGCATTCGGAATTGATTAAACTCATAAGTAGAGGTACCACTGTATTCCAAATTGGTTTACCATGGTCTTGAAGGCAGCAAGGAAAATAGGAAGAACAACTATGAGACATATTGCCTCAATAAATGAAACCATGGTTTGAGTTTACAAATAGTAAGTAGGGCTGGTAGATAATTTTGGAGGTCAATAATTGATAGGTTTACCATTATTCGTCAGAGGTGACTTAACAACACATAACAATACTTGGTCACGTGTAAATGTCTCCCACTGGACCCAATGGAGCTTAACAATGATTGGATATCATTTATATAATGTGCAATCAAAACATTCTAACCAAACATTAAAATGCTCACCTCACTTCCTCATAATGGATTTGCAGAAATACAGACATTTGGATTCACACCTGTCGTTCCTTTTCAGTTTCATCAACAAATGGAAACAGGCAGAAACAATCCAGGATGAAATTTCATAAAACATTTGTAGAGATGATGCAATTATAATAATTTGACAGATGCACTTTCCTACAGTAAGTGCCACTGTCACATCTCTTTCTCCCTTGCTCATTCTCATTTTTGGCTTGGGTTCTCTCAAAAAGAAGATAAAATATCTTGGGTTCCTTTTCTGTTTCTGTACATGTCATTTTGTGTTCAGTGCAACTGGAAAGAAAGAAAGAAAGAAAGAAAGAAAGAAAGAAAGAAAGAAAGAA
>JAHTLZ010000015.1:31171003-31197270 GCA_023846285.1 Phrynocephalus versicolor | reverse complement strand
TGTGTGTGTGTGTGTGTGTGTGTGTGTGTGTGTGTGTGTGTGTGTGTTCCACCCACAATGCAGAGGCAAACCAGGGTTTGCCCTAAAGAGAATAGGCAACAGGCAGCAGAAGTGAGTACGCCCAGGTCCTTGGCCAGCTCAGGAGGAGGCTGCATTTCCACGACCGCTTACTGTCCAAAATGCCACTTTCATGTAGGTGCAGGGGAGTGTTACCACCACAAAGGATGGCAAGGGAAAAGATACAGTACTCAGTTAACTTGCAAAAAATAGGTTACAGGTGATACCTTTATAAGCCACTATTAAAAATAAAAAAAGAAGATTGCAAGCTTTCGAGTGCAGTGCCTATAAAGGTATCGCCTGTAACCTATTTTTGCATTTGTGTTTCGTGATGGCCACGCGGCTCAACCCATCCCTTTTTTGCTTCAGTTAACTTGTTTTGCTTTAGTTAATTCTTCAAGTGAAACCTTTGAGGTCAGCTGTTATCAACCAGTATTTCTGTGATTTGTCATTACCGTAATAAAGTGAATTTTGGTATTTTTATGCGAGCTTTTAAGGTATTCTCTCCCCCTCCTTTTCTTTCCCAAGCCAAAAAAAAAAAATCCTGTTTCCTCCAACCCTGACCTCAGAGCTGTCAATGGGCAATGAATTCTAAAGACCCATAAACTCCAGGGGCAGTGACAGCTGGAAATGACCTTGCAACCACCCAGGGCCATAACTCTTTGGGCTGGAAGAGAAACTCCCAGGCAGCTCAAGAGGCAGTGGGGAAAAGCCACCATTGCCCCCAGTGGTAAAAGTGAAATCAGCAGCAGGGATAAGAAACCTTGAGGTGGAATTGGGGCGGCAGCAGTGGGATGATAAGAAGTTTTTTTTTGGAGAGGGGGGGAGAGAACTTAATGCTTTCCCCACCTCCTTGTAACCAAGGATAACCTGAAAGGAAAATGACTGAAATGAAAATTATTCCCTTGCTAAAATATCTGGTTATCCTAATAGGAATATAAAATGTCTAGGAGTTGGAAATGAGGGAGAAGGAATCAGGAGAGTACCTTGGATAAGTGTGTGTTTACTGTAAGAATGTTTGTGTTAACATTTTATATGGAGTTAGTTTAATTTAAATATGTGTCTGATAGAGCTGCCTAGGTGCCCTAAGTGCATCCATTCTCGCCGGATTTCAGAAACTAAGCAGGGACAGACCTGGCTAGTACTACAGCTCAGGATTCGAACTACTGAGCTGCCGACTTTGTAGCCAACGGTTTTCAGTACTCTAGCCCGTTGAGCCACCACACCCCTTACTTTCTTATGACAGTCTAAATAATTATTTATTATAATTATTTATTTTTATACAGTAATTACTTATTTAAACAATTATTTAAACAATTATTTATTATGATGGGCTAAATAATTTATTATTACTTCATTATGATGTTTTAAATAATCAGTCTGAGTGATTTTTGGGCAATAGGTGATGATGTGATCTACAGTTTCATCCTTTTCTTTGCACAATCGACATTTACTATCTTTTGATGATTTATCAATTTTTGCCTTTATGGCATTTGTTCTTAAGGCTTGATCTTGAGCCTTGAATCTTAGTCCTTCAGTTTTTTTCTTCAGTTGCTTTTCTTATCCAAAGCCATGTTTTTTCTTGGTTGATCTTATCACTGGTGTCTCTTATAAACTGACCATGTGATGCTTTATTATACCAGTTCTCTATTCGGTTTTGCATTTGTTGACTTTTACATTCTTGTAATAATAATAACAAACAATTTAATGAAATGCTGAGGACAGGTTATAATAATGAGTGGTTAACAGCTGGCAAAACCTATTTGATTCCGAAGGATCCAACAAAAGGAGCAACACCTGAAAATTACAGGCCAATAACATGTTTACCAGCTATGTATAAACTGCTAACAGGCATCATAGCTGATAGAGTCCAGGATTATTTGGAAGCAAACATCATTCCAGTAGAGCAGAAAGGGAACAAACGGGGAAGCAGAGGCACAAAAGATCAGTTACTCATCGATAAAATGATCCTAGAGAATTGTAAAGCCCAGAAAACTAATTTATATATGACTTGGATTGACTGTAAAAAAGCCTTTGACTCAATATCGCATAGTTGGATTATTAAATGCCTGGATTCCATTGGAATATGTAAAAGTATTAGTGCCCTAATTGAAAATGCGATGAAGAACCGGAAAATAGAATTGTTTGTCAGGGACGAAAGCTATGGATTAGTTAGTATTAAACGAGGGATTTTTCAAGGTGACTCTTTGTCACCTCTGCTATTTACTATTGCCCTGATTCCCCTCTCAATAATTTTGCAGAACATAAATTTAGGGTACCAAACTGCTAAAATTCAGGGAAAATTTCTCATCTATTGTATATGGATGACTTAAAATTGTATGGGAAATCAGAAACTGAAATAAAATACACTCACTGACCAACACAGCCCGAATTTTTAGTACTGATGTTAGTACTGAATTTGGACTAAACAAATGTGCCACAGTGGCACTGAGAAAAGGAAAAATCACTGAGAGTGAAGGAATTGAAATGCCAAATGGACAAGCCATTAAGTATAATCAGTCTGAAGCCGATAAATATCTGGGCATACTGCAATGAGATAATATCAAGGATGGTCAAGTGAAAAATGTGGTCAGTAAAGAATATATCCAAAGGGTCAGAAAGGTATTAAAAGGTAAGCTGAATGGTGGTAACACCATCAAGGCCATTAATAGCTGGGCCATACTGGTCATCAGGTAAACCGCTGGGATTATAAATTGGACTCAGACGGAGTTAGATATTCTAGATAGGAAAACAAGAAAACTTATGACCATTCACTATGCATTACATCCACGCAGTGATGTTGACAGGCTGTATTTACCTAGAAAAATAGGTGGTAGAGGTCTTCTGCAAGTGAAGCAGACAGTTGAAGAAGAGAAGCATGCATTGGCAGATTATGTAAAAAATAGTGCAGAGCCAGCATTATTGGAGGATAAGAACAGGGAGGTGTTTAAAGTAAAGCAAACAAAGGGTCAATGCAGGCAAACAACAATGCAAATATGAGCTGATAGCTGGCATAATAAAGCGCTGCATGGGCAGTTCCTCGAAAAAGTCAAAGGAAAAGTAGATGAGGAAAAGACCTGGTTATGCCCAGATTGGCTCAGCAATGGAACACTGAAAAAAGAGTCAGAAGCCCTGATTTTTGCAGCTCAAGCACAAGCTATCAGAACAAATGCAGTTAAGGCTAGAATAGAAAAATCAGCCGAGTCCCCCACATGTAGACTCTGCAAAGAGGCAGATGAATCTATTGCCCATATACTGAGTTGTTGCAAGAAAATTGCTCAGACTGATTACAAACACCACCATAATGTAGTTGCTCAAATGGTCCACTGGAATTTGTGTCAGAACTATCATCTGCCCATAGCAAAGAACTGGTGTGATCATAAGCCTGAAAAAGTGACTGAAAATGAGCATGCAAAATTACTTTGGGACTTCCAAATACAGACAGACAGGGTTTTGGAGGATAATACTCCGGATATTGAGATTGTGGAGAAGAAAAAAGTGTGGATCATTGATGTTGCTATACCAGGTGATAGTAGAGTCACTGAGAAACAACTTGAAAAAATTGCCCGATATCAGGATCTGAAAATTGAACTTCAGAGACTCTGGCATAAACCAGTACAGGTGTTCCCAGTGGTAATTGGCACGCTAAGCAAGTATTTAGAAGAAATTGGAGTTGACAAAATCACCATCAGTCAGCTGCAGAAAGCTGCCTTACTGGGATCTGCTCACATAATTCGCTGATACATCACTGAGTCCTAAACGCTTGGGAAGCGTTCGACTAGTGATTGCTAATACGAAATCCAGTGTAGAAAGCTGTGTGGTTAATAGTAAATAATAATAATAATAATAATAATAATAATAATAATAATAATAATAATAATAATAATAATAATAATAATAATAGCTGTTACTACATGCATCCTCTCTCCACACTAGCCCGTCCTGTCTGCACCATAGGACACTCTGCACTTTGGACTATCAAAGGGCTCTGACAATCAATGGTGTTCCAACTTTTAGTTCTCACCCTCATTTGTGAAGAAAGTAGTGATTCATATTCCACTTTACTCAGGTGGAGCTGAGCCACCAAAACCATAGGATGGCCAAGATTCCTAGATGCCTTGCTGAGTGAACTGAAAACAGACCTACATCCAGTAAATGTGTTCTCCATTGAACTGGATGACTACGTGACACCAAGTCCACAGTGACTTTTGACCAGGTTATGCAGAAGCCCCAGTAACCTTTTGGAGCCAAGAAACCCAGCAGTAAGTCTTCCTAAAGGTCATAACGTTCAGCATTTCCATGGTTGTTCCTGTTGCGTTTGCTGGTGACAACCAGAGCCATGCTGAAGTGACTAAGAAATATGGGACTGAAATAAACTATCCTTCTAGGAGAGTATTTGTGGAAGGATTGGGGGTGGGGATAGTGAATTTAGAACAGAGTGGTCCACAAGAAAAATAAAACGGTGGTGAGTTTTTAGAATGTAAATTGTTCAGAGCCTTCAGGTTAGAAACAGGAAGAGTGAAGTTTTGGGACTCCAGCCCCCAGGATGCTTCTTCTGGCTGCATGGCCGATGGGTTGTCTGAGAGCTATAGTCCCCGAAAGAGTCCCATCTGTGTTTCAGCTGGCCTCTTGTTAAATGACAACTGAAATCCCTGGAGAGCCATGGGAGGGCATTTGACAAGGGTCACCCATCTGAGGATTCCCTCTTTGCCAGATCTGAATTCTTTGGATCAGATCTCCAGCCTGCAGCCGTGGAGCTAATGTCAACCCCAGACTTGTCATCACGTCAGATAACTTGCTTTAGCAGTCTGATAAAAGTATTGCCCTACTCTTGCATTTACCACCGCAATGCCATTTCATGCTTTGTGTGTCAACAACTTATTTCTGGGTTTTGCTCCTCTTCCTTACTGCTCGCTGGGAGATTCCCCCACCTGGAATAGATAGAAACCTAGTCCCACCATCCACAGATGTGGACAAGCAGCCTGGCCTTCATGTCATTCAACCTCTCCCTCTGTTTAGTATCCACAGCTGCAAAAACAGCAGACAAACTCCTGACCTCCAAAAACAAAATAGTAGCAATATTACCCTTGTTATTGTCACTGATTCCATACCGATACTCATTGCCTTGGCTCAGGGGAAGTTAAAATAGGGGGAAATTACACTGCAGGCATACCTTTATCAGCTGTAAAGTAAGTCTGGTAGAGTTTTTGCACCGAACTGAGTGGGATGAATGGACATATGCAGAATGCAGCTATTAATCTTTGCAGTCAGAACTTCTCTCCCCCTCTCCCCTCTTGTTTAATCAGGATGAGGGTACATACATTTGCATTCTTATCAGTAAATCAGTAGGAAAAACAGCTGGAAGGGAACAATATCAAGAAAAAAAATCTTATAATCCAAATGCTTCTAATGTTGAACAAGTTTAATGTTACAAGCCGCAGGCTGTTCATCAGGGGTTCACAGATCTAAAAATACACAAACCATTTTAAACAAAATCACATTTCTTAAAAAAAAATCCATTCATACAAAAAATAAACCACAAAAATATAGTGTACACACACAAACATTGAAACCCATTGGCAACATTTGGTGAAAATGTTTGGTTTTTTGGACACTTCTAAAATTACAGGAATGTGCCCGTCTTACAACATATTATGCTTTGTTCAAATCGTGTATCGCTAGAGTGTCACACCAATCCCTGGATGCCAGCCCCCCCATGTGTTTCATGCAAAATTACGAATTGTACAGTAAATGTACAACTCAAACGGAATGAAATAAAATGCCAATGCGTTTGGGACAATGATGCCCTTCTGTAATGGAATTCATGCTACAAAATGTAAGTCTCTATGTGAAATAATAACATATCTTTTTGGGGACTCAGTTAGATGGGCATCTTCCCCAATTTTTTCATGCACTGCCGGGGAATATTCGTTTGCTCTTTCCCCCAGTAATTGCACAACAACATAATTGAAGATCAATTTGTCTCTAGGGCACCCCAACCCACACCACTCTGAGCTCCAGTCAGAGGATTCTGCGTATTTAGTGTAGGTGAGCGCTCTTTAGATTGGTCTGTTCCCTGCATTTGTAATTGGTGGGAATGCACCAAAATTGAGTCTTCCAGCTGACAAGGCTGTCAAGGTTCCTTCCTTTGCTTATTTCTGGTAACGTGAAGTGGCTTAACTTTTTCCTGCAGAGGAGCAGGAAAAGTAAAAATTATTACATCTTTTTTAACCTCTGCTAGATCAGTGTTGATGTACTGAATTACTTAGATTAATTTAAAAAAAAAACTGCATTTGTGTGAAGTGCTGATCAAAACCACAGGTACAGGGAGTTTCTCAATAGGTACTACATACAAATCAAGGATAAAAATTAATTTAAGTGGTTCAACACACCACTGGTAGTCAAAGAAGAAGGAGAAGGAGAAGGAGGAGAAGCAGAAGAAGCAGAAGAGGAGGAGGAGGAGGAGGAGGAGGAGGACCAGAGTAATTTTAAAATAGTGCCTCCCATCCCATCCCAGAGATCTGTCCCAGAAGGATATAATGGTTGATGGTATCGAATGCTACTGAGAGGTCCAGCAGAACCAACAGGAACACAATCTCTCTGCCCAGTTCCAAGAATAGGTCACCCACCAAGGTCACTGTCTGATAGTAAGCCTTGAAACCAGATTGAAACGGGTATAGATAATTATCAAACAATGACCCTCTTGAGAAAGGCAGGAGTTTTAGGCCACTTCCCCGATAGTGGGGAGAGGGGCAATAGGGTTGAAAGATTTGTTGACAGCTTGACTGGCAAAGTAAAGTCCTTACCCTTGTTTGTTTGGATAGTCAAAGTACGTACTTAGAACAAATGTCTCAATATCATGTTGTTTTAGATAAAAGGATCCAGGGCTTGTTGTGGCTTAAATGGGCTGCTCATAAACCTTCTTCTATGTGACCCGATCAACCACTGACCCTTTCCCTTTAAAAAAAAACATCGTCCCAAAATCCAACTATCCTATGGGGATATCACGTGCAGTATATATATAAGATTGCAGAATATTTTCTAGGGGTCAATGTATGTTTGTGGATATTAGTCGTTTTTGGTTATTTATATACAATACACCCACTTAACAATGTTTCCTGTGCTATGTATCGAGCATTTGGGAAACAAAATAAAAACGGCTGAAATAGTCACAGGTTGCTTGAGAAGTCAAATACACGGCTCCCTAGAAAACTCCAAAGCAGCAGGCTGAAGGTCAGGGTACATGCAAAACAGATCAGACAGTGATCTATCTCCCAGTATACTGTTTTCTTAAGAGAAACAGTGTGAAGGGGAAGAGAGAAAATTGGAGTGGGAATACTATCCTTGGAAACTGGTTGTGTGGGATGGAGGTGTCAATATTTTGGGTTTTTAAAAAAATCCATTAATTAGTAATGATTTGTGAGCCTAGATGGCTCACAAATCATTAAGAACAAAAAACAAAAAAACAGTGAGTAATTGCATTAAAAAGAATTAAAATATAGTAGTATTAAAGCAGATCATTTAGAGCAATTAAAATATCTTTAAAGCATCTTAAACCACAAGAATAATAATAGCATTGAACAAGTAAAAATGGAAACACTTTATTGCTCAATTCAGGAAGGAGAAGGTGATGTGGTTCCATTAGAGTACTAGCACATGGCCCCAGTCCTTGCAGTAATATAGCCACAATCTACAGAAGCTCATCCCAAATAAAACTTTGAGAGGTGCCACTGACTCATTGTTGCTTTTGCTGCAACCAAATGAACAAGGCTACTTCTTTGGAAGAATCTCTCTCTCTCCCCCCAGCAGCAGACACAATATATAAAGTACTCAAGGCAAGACACCTATAAACACACACATTTTCCTGATGCAAGACTAGGCTATAGGTGATATCTTTATAGGCCACTAATAAGAAAATAAATCATTGCAACCTTTCATGGGCAATACCGAATTCTTCAAAGCATGTACAGTAAGTCCAAACATGGCAAAAGATGTGTAAGAATAATCTCCTGACAAAGCACATATTTTGCCATGCTTGGACTTTTTGTACATACTTTGAACAAGTGGGTATTGCCCAAGAAAGCTTGCAATGATTTTTTTTATTAGCGGCCTATAAAGGTATCACCTATAGCCTAGTCTTGTATAGTGGTGCCCCGACTTAAGAGCACTCGACATAAGAGAAATTTGCCTTAAGAGTGGAAAACTGTTGGCATTTTAACTGCCGCCTTACAAATTTTAGATATGGTCTGCTCAACTTACAATTTTTTATTTTTTAACTTATTTTTTAATTTTTTAAGATAGGTACCCCGACTTAAGAGTATTTCGACTTAAGAGCATGCATTTGGAATGAATTAAATTCATAAGTCGAGGCACCACTGTATTTGAAGTTTGTAATAGTTACACGGCTCCTCCTTTTATTTCAATGGAACATTTTCCAGAGAAATAATGCGTGGAGTGGCGTGGCCCCAGAAGATATTTGCTACTGAGAGGAATCATACAGGTATAAGCTACATACTGGGTTTGGTTTCAGGTTGGGATGTAAAAACATGAAAGGGGTCTCTGATCAGTTTACAAACCTCAGTTGGTTGGACAGCCTCAGATCTGTAAACCTTTTCATGTCAACCAGTTTGAAGCAAAACCAGCCACAGGTCTTAATGGCACATTAAAAACTATTATTCAAGTACAGGTCATATAATAAGGTGGGGGGAAGTCTCTTAGGTTCTGTATAAATGAAGAGTATGGCCCACAGTCCCAGGACTTTTAACAGTCCTCAGAGGAAGCAGAAGAAACAGGAGTGCCAAATGTACAGGTACAGAAACCTGTGCAGAAAGTCATAACACTTGCAACAATAGGATAGCACTACGGACAAATTGGTTTGGATGAGCTAATTAAAACATGTAGTGGGGGACGAGAGTCTCTGGGCCTTTTAACACGACCCCTAAGATCCGCTGGTCCCTTAAATTCGGACCAGAGATCTTGAGGGTTTGTCGCTCTCCCTGCGTTCCCACCCCCTCCGCACTTCCTTGTTCTGTCTGCGTGAGGGGAGGGAGAAAAAAGGGGAGAAAAAAGGGAGAAAAGAATGCACTCTTACCTCCGAGTGCCGGTGGAAATTGCTCCGAGCCCCGTTCACTTCCTGGTTCCTCTTAAAGGGGCGGGAGGCAAAAGAAAAACAACAAAAAGAAGCGAGGAGAGCCCGGCACTCTGCGCATCAAAATTTTTCACTCTTTCAAGCAGGTACTTGAAAGGTGCGCTGGGTCGCGCTTAGGTGGGCGGGGTCGCACTTAATTTTCTGTTAGCTCCGGAGCTGGTGGGGAAACATTTTTAAGCTCCGGAGCTTGCAGCCATTTGCTGCGGAGCTTAGGGGTCGTGTATAAACGCTCTATGTTCCCGTTCAGACAGAAGGGGACAGAGCTGAACGGTTTAGTGTAGCTTTCCAAAATGACAGGAGCACTGTTGGAGAAAAGTCTACCAGAGGCCTTCAATTACCTTCTTGCCATGGAGAAATATGATCTTATTGAGTAACAGAGCTTGGAGAGGCTTAATTGAGTCTGGTGGCAGTAGTACAAGAAGTAACTTTTCCATGCTCAGTTTCATCCATTACTCAGGGCATATGGGTGAGGGGGTACAAGAAACTTTGTCCATCCGCATTCTGGAACGGGAAGCTGTGTAAGGGGAGAGGTAGACATGGAGCAGAAACTCCAACGATAATAAGCACCATTAAGGTTAAGTCTGTCCCATGATTGTTTCTTATTAAAAAGAGACTGCACTTTATCTGTGCAGGATATGCTGTTCGGATGAGGGAATTAGCAGAACGACTGCCTCCATATCATCTAATTAGCAAAAATGTTGATAAGCAGATACAATCACATATGATTAGGATCCTTTTTAAAAGCTACTCCATTAATTAAATAGACAGAGAGGCTGCCTTCCAACCCTCCCGTGCCACTGATTAGAATACAAATATTTACACTAATCTCACCTCCATCAGTCAGGGGACACTTTTGAGTATTTTCAGTGACATCTGATTACTATTGATTTTCATCCCCAATGTCAGGCCATTTTGTCAGTATCTGCAAGTGCCGCCTTCAGTTTCGGATGCTTTAAATCATGTTAAGGGTTTATCTTAATGACGCTGCTGATAACCACTGCTCAGGTCACTCGTACTTTCTCTTCAAAGAACACAGTCTGGGCTAGTTTTTATTGTTTGTACTTGAGATTTAAGATACGAAAAACATTTCTCATTTCAAAGCCTCAGTTTCCAGGGATGGGGCTGCCTCTGTGGTTTGTGTGTCTAGTTATTTCATGTGAGCATCTATTTGGTGCCACTCTTGATTTCGCTTTGCCCTCCCCTTTCTCTCCCCCCCTTCTTTTCTCTTTCTCTCTCCATCTCTCTGTCTCACTCTCACACGGACACAGATATGGGGTGGGCTGGGGCTCCAGCCCTTCTAGCACTGAAATTGCTGATAATCTCTAGTGCTTGCGGAAGGGCCTTGGAAACAGACATTGATCAATGCCCTTAAGTTAGAATAATACACACAAACATTGTATGGAGGTCAGTGACCTAAACCCAAGAAAGACATATCTAGTTAGCAAACAAGGCTCTTGGCACACCCAAATCCCAGGACTGAACTGAGGCTGAAGGTTTCCGTAAGGATGACAGGGAGGCAATGTACTCCCTGCCATCGACTGCACACTGTTTTGTGTTCCCCTGATGCTGCCTCATGGTGTCTGTATCAAGGGGCTGAAATGTGTATGGAACTGGTGCATGCCAACGGTGCCTTCTTGCTCATGCTTCTGGTAGCCACCCAGGTAATTTCCTATGCTCGTGGTTTACAGTGGAGGTTTTCAACTGAGTGCATAAGATCACCCAAGCATCATTTATTCTAATGAAGACACTGCCAGATGTCCAGTACTATGGTGGGGGGATGGATGCCCATTCCACCACAAGCACCACCACTAGCATTATAGTTTTGTCTTTACATCTGAGTGTGCATTAAAGCAGCCTTTTTACAAATGTATTTGCTCTAATTCTATTTGACACACAGTACTTTTTTTTTAAAGGTAAAGGTTTCTTAAAAGAGTATTGATAGGAAAATAGTTATCTTCTGCATCTCTCTTTTGGGAACAAAAGCATTGCCTCTTTATTAACCAGGATAGGAAAAATGAGCTACGTCCCCTGGATTGGGCTTGGCATTGCTCAGATGACAGTGTAGCTATCCAGTCCTCCGTATGTTTTAAATATAATGGCTTCTGTAATAATTGAAAAAAGTAGCCACACTAGCTGGGGCTGTTAGGACTTGTAGTAACCCAAAACGGCAGAAGATTGCTTATCCCTGCCTCAGATGTTTTTAAATGGTCTACATTTCTAGGAAAGTCCCCCCCCCCAAAAAAAAAGGTATCTGTAACAGGTTGCATCATAGATGTGGAATATGACTTATCAATAGAATTAATATGCACAGCAGTCCCACCAATAAGACTGCAGTGCATCTCAAATGAAAGCAGCATTTGCTGCATCCTGATTGGTTGAGGTATTTCTGACCTCACAATACTACTCAGCAGCATGAGTCTTGAAATCAACCACTATGAGCAAGGAGCCTTTCTCTTTGCCTTTGGCACCAAAACCATTACCACTAGCCTGCGAGGAAAGAAGTGTCACGACTGAAACAACTGGATCCACTGGATCCAAACTGCAAAGGACCTTGCGTCCCCAGGGAAAGCCTACTAAATAGTCTCAAAATCCAGCTAACTTTTTCTTTGGGATGGTTAATTATTACGAAGTCCTAGGGCTGCAGCAAAATGCCTCGCAAGAAGATATTAAGAAAGCCTACCGCAAGCTGGCATTAAAATGGCATCCTGACAAGAACCCTCACAATAAGAAAGAAGCTGAGAAGAAATTCAAGCTGGTCGCTGAGGCCTATGAAGTTCTATCAGACCCTCAGAAACGTTCTCTCTATGACAGGCCTGTCAAAGAGCCAAGGTACAGAGGGAGAGGAACATCTGGGGGTCACTGTCATGGCCTATTCGATTTCGACTTTGTATTCCGCAGTCCTGAGGAGATCTTCAGGGAGTTTTTTGGTGAAATGGACGTTGCCACTGACTTTTGGAACAACCAGTTTGATGATGGCAACTGTGAAAGGGAAACCAGAAGTGGACCTCTAGATCTCTTTTCTGGACTTCGTGCCTTTGCCAATTTTGGATTCAGTGCACTTGGGCCTGATGTACACACCATGTTCTCCAGCAGATCTTTTGGAGACGACTGCAGTGGGTCCCATAATTTCAGGTCAGTTTCAACTTCCACTGAAGTGATCAATGGACGAACAATTACCACGCGAAAAATTGTTGCGAACGGGGAAGAAAGAATTGAAATCGAGGAGGATGGTCAACTGAAGTCCATAAGAGTAAATGGAAAAGAACAGTTGAAATGCTTGTGAAATGCTCTCCGCACCATGTCTGTTCAAAAAGCAATAACAAACTGCTTCAACAATCTTAAATGGACTCTTCGTCCGTAAAAACGGAATCCAACTAATAAACTCCATCACTGAGTTCAAGATGTTATTGGAAATGACTTCGAATTACTTGGAGTGATTTTAAATTAATGTTGTGATGTCAAAGTTTTAGTTTCTTCCACTTTAACCCCAAATTTGTATTAGGAAGGAACACCAACATGATCAGACCAGGGTATGCGGTCTGTGAATGTGGCACTCAAGGTTATCATCCTCTGAAAACCAAGAATGGTCTAACTTCTGAAAGATTTTAATGAAACGATTTCTGAGGGAAACATTTGAGTTTTTATGCTTAAAGTGTTCAGTCAACCACGGCACAGAGTAGAATGCAAGTAACACTTATGATCCTCAAGATGCCCATAAAAATGATAGCTCCCTCCCTTCTGAGGGAGAGGAAGTCAGTAGATCCCAATCTACCTTTTGTTCATCGCTGGTATAAATTTATGGAATTATTTTCTCTCTTTTCTAAAGGAACACAATGGTTTTTAAAAACAAAGATACAGGCCTTGATAAAATCTCAGTGAGTAAGGGTGTATCATGGGCTACCAGCAAGGGGGTCTTATATAAAAAAATGAAGGATAATTGGAAAATTTAAGCAGAACAAGTAAGATGTATCTGATGAGAAATAGGGTTCTAGGACAGTGGTAGCGAACCTTTGGCACTCCAGATGTTTTGGACCACAACTCCCACAGTCCTTTGTCATTGGCAATCTACGCTCGGAATTCTGGGAGTTGTGGTCCAAAACATCTGGAGTGAGAAAAGTTCGTCACCAGCATTCTAGGAAAACTACAACACTGGATTTCCAACTGCCTAAGTCCAAGGCACCCTAGCCAATGATCAGTCATTGTAGGAAGCGTGAACCAAAACACTGGATGGCTCAGAAGTTCTCTGTCTCTAGCCTAGACTATAATTGGACTGATTTCCATGTAAGTTTCCACCCCTCATAATGGATTCCCCCTCCCCCCTTGTGTGCTCTTTGTAGCTTTAATGTTACATTTTAATGGTCTAAGATGCCTCTCCTAATTCCCTGTTCTTAATTTGAAAATGTCTTAAATATTTTGGACTATATATATTGTCCCTCATTATTGTAAGCCACCTTGGGTCCTTTTTCAAGGAGAAAGGTGGGATAAAAATATAATAAATAAATAAATAAATAAATAAATAAATAAATAAATATTATGATGGCTTGCTGAAGAACACCGACAGAAGTTCATAGCCTAGCAGCCTTTTCGCCCAAGATTTGTTTGTTTGTTTGTTTGTTTGTTTATATACTGCAACCATCTAGCAGAAAGCTATTCTGGGTGGGTAAAAGTTGCAGAATACCCCACCGAACGTGCTAATCAGCAATGCTTGATAGATGTAAAGAACAGAAAGCATACTGCGAAATTTTAAAATCACATGGAAGCACTAAAGGGAGGGTGGGAGGAGAGAAAGAAAATTTCATAGATTTAAACATGAGCTAGGAGGGCCTAAGAAGTTGTTGCTGTGGGATAAAGCAGAGACTTTGAATGCAGATGGCCTCCACTTAAAAGAATTTCAGACAGTATGATTAGAGTTGATCTCTGCCTGCAGCTCTGAAGAGCTGCTACTATTACCTGAGAGAATAAGGCAATGTTGTATGAGACAGACCAATAGGAGTGGCATCAGAAAATGCTGGGCGGATCTGAGGGTTCATTCAGAACAATCAACGGTTCCGGTGAAGAAACTTGTCCAGGCTCCATGTCATTATTAGACTGCAATAAACAAGAGTAGTGCTCACAGCTTCTTTATGTTCCAGATCAACATTTCTAACAGGGTTTAACACAACATTTTCAACAAACAGGTTTGGACCTGAACTTTGTTCCATAAGAACATCAACAAGAAAGGGGTTGTTGCCGTTTAAGGATGAGGGGGATGCATCCGGTATAATATTGGACCAGCACAGCGAGTGCTGCAGCAGTGATGCTTCACCATATTTCTGGCATCCTGCCATCCCCAGCCATGGATCCATCCTACAGTTCCTTGTTCTCCCCAGTTTATATTAATCACTTTCGGAAAGGCCAGCTGCAAGGGTGGCGGGATTGGCAATGGCAGTGGCAAACCAATATATTTAGCCGTCAGTTTTTCAACCTCCGTTTGAGTTCCCTTTTCCATCAACTTTATTGTCCGTTGCTCCGTCTGGGTCTGCCCATTGGTTCCAACCACCTCCACTTTCACCCCAACGTCTTTTAACCTCTTCCTCTCTTCTCCTGTCATTCTTAGCCCTCTATTCCATGCTTCCCATTCGCTTATGGACCATGTCCATCAATGAACATTCCTTCAACTATTGGTTTATTCACACTATCCAGATCATGCCCCCCCCCTTTCTCATCTCTTACTCCTTCATCCCAGATGATTAAATCTTCACCCTTATGATGATCCTTTCCAGCTTGTTCTTCTTTATTACCTACAGTCATCTTCTGCATAATACCTAAACAGTCTTCATTTTCCACCATGTTATTTTCTCCTCACATTCCTTCTCTTTCTGAGGACGGCTCACACCTTATCTTGTTCACAGTGCATCTAGCAGTAGGTCACTGGGTTCTGTATAGTTCTCAATTGTGATTACCAGCTAAAGCAGACAAATTACTTAAGTGTCAACTCACGAAAGGCCCACTGAATCAATGGGTCTCTTCTAACAGGGAATAAATATTTGATTGAGGCCATTGAAATGTATTTGTGTTAAACTTTAAAAAAATACAGGTGTCAACTACGACTATAGTGATTTATGTTTATGCCCTTTTGCCACATTTTGCCCTGCAGAAAATGTGCGCAGAGAATGAGAGAGAGAGAGAGAATCACTTTTTTGTATCAACAGAATTTGAGGATCACTCATAGTTTCAGTTCTATAGTTGGAAGGAAGTCCACCGTATCCCTCTTGAACTGCCGCTGTCAGCATCCCTGACCCAGCATGGTCATATGGGCCATCCCTACATACAAGAGCATGGACAGATATCCAACCATTAAAGAATATGAACATTAGGCACAATCTGGTTGGTTGGGTTTGGTTCCAGATGTTTTGGCACTTCAAGACACCTGAACACTTCCTTTAAAAATATGCCAACACTGTAAAATAGTATTTTCTAATGAATCAGTGATGTCCAATAAAGAAGTAGTTTACACTAGGACCCCCGTATCCACTGATTTATTATCCACTGATTCAGTTATCCACAGTTGGCAGAGGAAAAAAATTAAGTAATTCAGCAGACACAAAGCAAGCTATTGTCACAAACAACAGTTGTAAAGCAAGCTATTGTTACAAATAGCATCTGTAAAGCAAGCTACTGTCACAAACAGCTGCCATAAAGCAAACTACTGTCTCAAAACAGCAGTCATAAAGCAAGCTACTGTCAGGAAACAGCAGTTTGGGGTTGGGTGGGCAGGCGTTTTCTCTTATCCACAGTTTTCATTATCCACAGGAAGGCCTGGAACCAATCCGCAGCAGATACCAGGGTCCTACTGTACTGCATTTCTAGCAGTGAAGGAAGATTCAAGTGCCAGTCCAGACATTGTCTACATGTCAGCTAGAAAGAGGGCATCATATTCCCCCTAAAGCAGTTCTGGTTGAGAAGTGCTTTAGGCTAGCACTGACATGAGACATGTCTCTACATGGGTCTGGTATCTGTAGACAGTAACAAAGGCTCATGGAGAGAAAAGAAGCAGCAGTGAGGAAGCCTTGGTGAAAGAACCTTGGGCTGAACCACAGTGAAATGCAAGGTCTTTTGTTGTGCTGAGACCTTTTGAAAACACACAGGATCAATTCGGCTCAAATGCACGTTGCTCGCTGAGTGTCAGCAGCCGTTTGCCCAGACAGCCTGAGACGTCATTTTATTAACAGCCCAAAGCTACTTTAAAAAGCATTTGTGCTGCAAAACCCAAACCAGATTTAAAATAATAATAAGAATAAGAATAAGAATACATAAAAGCATTTGAAATTACTCCATAAACTACTAAATCATGATGTTAAGCAACTGACCTTTGCTCTGTGCAGACCTGCTAATTTTAGCAATTACAGCCAACAACTTGAACATATCAAGCGGGCAACTGTTTAACAATAATGACATCTGCTTGGAAAATCCAATTATGTCTAAACATCTTTAAATCCCCACTAGGGGATACCTGCTTTCTTTTTTGCTACTGTTGGTTCCTGCCTAATAGGATTTTAAAACTCACAGCCTGCTGCCTATTGCCGGGGCAGGGCCCTGCTTTCCCTGGAGTGCCAACAGCATGGCTGCGATCGCATTAGGCAACAAGACAGAGCCTCTCCTTGGACAGTGATGGAAGCGGTTTGATTTTTGACGGCCTAATCTGATAGTCCAGCACTTTAGCCAGGCCCTTTCGATGCAGAGTTTCCCCTGTAGAGATCTTCCCCCCACCATAACCACTGCTATTTTGCACCTTAAAAGCAAGTGGTCAGGTTTCAGGATTCCCTGGCGGGCTTCTTTATCACTGGGGCAGGTGATAGAGATTATCATGGAAGCTTTCATTTAAAAAAGCAATGCCACTTGTCTGTCCTCTGCTTCAGTGCTGGATTTGAAGCAAAACACCATGAAAGGGCTGACTGAATCAGCATTATTTATTTATTTATGTGATCTATATACCGCTCCATCTGACCAAACTTCGCTCTAACATTCTAATTATGGTGTGGAAAAAGGTCTCCGGTTTTTGAAATAATTATTTGAGACTACTTCTGCATGGAGTTAGGCTATCCTACAGTTTGGAACAGGAACTCTTTGATATCTTTGTCCACAGAGGAAAATTAAAATTAAAGCCTTCTCCTTAACATGCACTGAATACCGTCATAACAGCTAGAAATGAAATAGATGGGGCTTTCCCATTACTGCGCACACAACATAGGAGAATATGTGCCTGTGTCCAGCTTTAATGACACAGGATCTTTGCCAACAATACAACTGCAAAATGATTATGCAAGGCATGGTAGCTGTGTTCTGCTTCTCACACCCTCTCCTTTAAGATCTTCTACAGAGGGCCCTCTCCAGGTGACCTCCATAGCAACTGCATATAATTCAACCACAAGACAGAAGTCCTTTCCCAGCTGTTGAGTGTTCTTGACTATGGAATATCCTCTCCTAGGAGATTCAGCCGACGTCTATATTTCTATCTTTTTTGGGAAAAGGCAAAAGCAGTGCTGCTGTTGGTCCATTATCAAGAGAGAGAAAAATAAGACAAGCAGCACATCCCCAAAAGGGGAAATAAAATATACTAATTTGAATGAATAGATGCACATCTGGAAAGAATTGTCCCAACTGAGGAGCAAATGCCATTAGTGGTGAAGACTGTAATCATGTGACTCACGTACCTGTCTACCCATTTTGACATCCCTCCAGGAACTGCTACATAGCTTGAAAACTCCTGCTATACTTCCCTCCTCCCCCATTGATTTGGTATTATGTTTTATGCCATCAGGTTGGAACCAACGTATAGTAATGCTAATAAGGCTTTCAAAGTAAGTGATATTTATTTACAGACTTTTTAAGCCGCCCCATTACCAAATGGTCTCTGGGTGGCTAAAGGAGGGGTTTTACCAGTTCAAACCCCCATCCCACCCAGTGAGTTTCCATAGCCAGTGAAGGATCTGACCCAAGTCTCCTGAGTCCCAGCCTATCACTCCATCCACTACTACTACTACTTCTTCTTCTTCAGGTGGCAGGTCCTCATAGAACATTGGTGATCAGTAGCATGATCTGGTTTTTATCCAAAGCTATTCTAAAAAGAAAAGCAGTGCTCACTCCAAACCATTACCTTAAATTCTTAAGCCAGAATGTTCTACCCTCTGGGCCACACTATTTTTCCTGGAAGGATAACCTGCAGCTGATGGTATTTGTTTTTGCACAATTTGGGATTGAAATATTAGAATTTTCTTTTCTTCATGGTATCATCTATCTATTATCTATTATCTTTTTGATAATATCTCTTTACGGTATATCTATCAACTATGCTATCCTGAATATTCCTAAGCAATTTAAGATGTTATAAATTCTAACCTCTTTTTTTAGGAAATATACCTGCTGGTTTTTTGTTATTATGTTAATTATTTATTATATGTCATTCCAACATCCAAACAGGATGAACAATAGTAGAGTATATAAAAGTTTAAATTAAGAAATATATTAATAATAGTGAGAACAGCTAAGGATGAGAGACCATGTTCTTTATAATGAGGAAGTTTAAAATCCTGAGTTGACTGATCATAACAATATTTATTATCAGTAATAGGAGGACACCACAAAAGATGCATAGTGAATTGTTGGATTTTGCTGTATATGCCATCAAGACACTCTTAAAATAATGCTATTTTAGGATGCAATGATAGCCAATGAAACCTGTGAGGTACTAGTTCCCCTCTATTCAGCACTAGCTAGGTCTCATCTAAAGTACTGTGTTCAGTTCTGGACACCACACTTCAAGGAGGATAACAACAATTCTAGAGCATGTCCAGAGGAGAGCAACAAGGATGATTGGGAGGCTGGAAACTAAGCCCAGTGAAGAAAGACTGAAGGAACGGGCATGTTTAGCCTTGAGGAAAGAAAAAATATGATAGCACTTTTATATTACTTGAAAAATTGTTGTACAAATGAAGAACAGGATCTCTTCTCGATCAACTCAGAGTGGAGGGGCTTGTAATAATGAGCTCAGGCTACAGAAATATGGATTTGGGCTGAATTTCAAGAAAAACTTCTTAACTGTTAGAGTAGTATGACAATGGAACCAGGTATCTTGGGAGGTAGTGAGCACAGCAACACTGTAGGCATTCAGAAGAAATGGGCAATCATCTATTATAGGCATGTCCAATTTCGAACAGGTTGTGATCTTATTGCTAGTGCCATGCAGAGCCTTATAATAACGTTCCAGACTAGCCTTTTGGGGGCGATACTGCCGCATTACAAATTACACAACGGCATGTGTTTTTCACCATGATGAAGATGTAGTCCATTTCCCATTCATTATGAAAGTGGTAGGTTTTGCTTTTCTTTGGAACGCTCATCTTTGTTATACTGGAGTGGCTGGATGTAAGAAGGTCAAATCTGCTAAGTTGGTACAGTATAAACTCTGGCTCAATTTGATCAATTCTAAAAGTAAAAATAAGAATCTATTTATTTATTTATTTATTTATTTGGATTTTTATACCACCCATCTGGCAGCGAGGTCACTGGTACCAATATATAAATACCACCAAACAATCATAAAAAAACTCAAACATCTGTCCAGCAATCCAGATAAAATCAAATACCGCCAAACAAGTTCAAATACCACCCCATGTAATTTATAAATTCTGCACACAGTGTAGAATCAATGCAAAGGCCGGGCGAAGTAAAACTGCAGTGTAGAATCAACGCAAAGGCTAGGCAAAATAAAACTGCAGAGGCAGGCAAAAGTCAAAGTGGTTTGAACCAATTTGAAGGCA
Source organism: Phrynocephalus versicolor (assembly GCA_023846285.1). NCBI lineage: Eukaryota > Metazoa > Chordata > Lepidosauria > Squamata > Agamidae > Phrynocephalus > Phrynocephalus versicolor. The sequence goes on along the minus strand of JAHTLZ010000015.1, from coordinate 31,177,266 downwards.
AGGCATAGGCAAGTTAGAACAAAATTGGAAAAGCCTGCCAAATTCACCAAATTAATGGCACTTTGTTGTATCTGTGAGCTATAATGAAAGTGAGCTATAAAGCAACCAACAACCAGCATACAGCACAACTAATATGTTAAGTGTATTCACGTAAAGCCTGGGTGAATGGGTATTGCCCAGTATATAACACATTAAGGGGTGTTGGGACAGGGGCAGGAATGGATGATTCTGAGAGACAGGACAACAGGTATGATGCCGGGCCCGTGGCGTCTCATCGCAGGGCGTGGGCAGCAGCTGCCTGGGGCACCCACAAACTATTGACACAGAATACAAGCACCCCCAATACACCCTCAGGCAAGATTCCCACAGGCAGGGAAAAAAGACAGGTGAAGGATCAGAGGCGGCGGCAAGCTGTTGGCAAGCAACCTGCCAGGATGAGCTCTCTCTTAGTGATGGGGTGAGCTACTGGAGAGAAGGAGCCAAGTGGGGCTGGCAATCCACCTCAGACCCCTCCATGATCTACAGGTAGATAGCGATGTACCTGCTGAACATGCCTGATCTATTAGATTTGCTTTGTCTTGGATTCCTGCAATGAACAGAGGGTTGCACTCAGTGGCCTTGCAGGTCCCTTCCAACTTAATTATTCTGTGATTCTGATTTATGGTGACTCAGATAGGATTTTCAAAGTACGTGACATGTTCAAGGAGTGGTTTACCACTAGAACTCTGTTGTGTCTTGGCCGGTGGGAATTTGCCAGGTAAAATAGAGTTCATGAGTTATTTAGTGCTAATTGGGGACTTCCCTTTAACAGGAAAAAAGGGGTAAGATAGGTTGGGTGTGGATGTTTGTCTCCCAGGTGTATTTAGGATGGGCTAGTTAGAAAGTGTGTGTTCCTCCTTGACAGAGAAGTATTTGCTATGATGAAAAAAACTGCTGTTTTACCGTACCTGCAGGCTGGTATTTTTTCCTGTCAAACCTAATATATTACACTGGTGACAAAGGTGGGATGTTACTGAGCCATATGGCCATCAAGTTCTTTTATTTCAACCAGTCCTTGCTGTTTGGTAATTGCTTCTGATGGAGGCACAGCTAAGTGGTTGCTGCCCTGGATGCCAACGCTGACACCAGCTTGCCAGCCACACCTCGCCAACAACTGCAGCCGTCTTCAAGGGCTGTAATGCCCCTCCCCCCAGTGCCCAGCATTCCTGAGTTCAACACTTCGCAGAACTGGGAAGACTGGACTGATCATCTTAAATTCCACTTCATGTTGTATGAGGTTACCAGTGAGGAAGAAAGGAAGGCTACCCTGCTGTCTTCCTGTGAGATAACCACTCTGGGCTTAGCTAGGAATCTTGTGGCACCAGAGGATATTATAACGGTTTCATATGAGCACCTAGTAATTCAGTTAACTGAACATTTTGCTCCCCAGCCAACGCCCTTGGCCGGACGAGTCACATTTCAGAGCCGGGTGAGGAAGCCACAGGAAACGGCGCCTGATTTTCTGGCAGAGCTACGTCGTCTTGCTAGCAAATGTGAGTTTGAGGATCTGGATAAGTGGCTTCCTGATCAATTTACCTGGGGCCAATCAGATGTGCAGCTCCAAAATAAGTTAATGTCCATGCCAGACATGGATCTGTCCAAAGCCCTTGCCTTGGTGGCGGCTGCTGAACAAACACCTTGAGAGGGGCACCGCTTAATGCAGAACCAAGGCCAGGCGGTCTATCAAGGGACTTTCCAACTGCTTGGATGCAGAAGAGGACAGGGTCCATTGGATACATTTGTGAGACACAGCACTAGGGCCTGTTACCATCAAGGCCAAGTATTCGGAGAGCAGAGATCAAGAGGGGTCCTTGTGCCGGCTATGGGGAGGACCATGCCCGTCAGGCCTGCAGGTTCCACGACACCATGTGTCGGGTTTGTGGGAAGGTTGGCCTTGGCCACATTGCTCGGGCCTGCCATTCCGGATCCGCAAGGAACCCACCAGGCAGAGCTGTGTCACATTGTGCTGCCATAGTGTATAAGGAGGGGCATACAACTGACACCATGACACATCAGGTATTACAGATCAAACCCACTATATTACAAACTCCTCCATGAGTTTCTGTGCCTGAGAAGGGGTTTAAGGCCGGCCCTTGATCCCAAGTCATAGTCTGACACTGTACCCACTACACCACACTGGCTGTTATGATGAATGAACACCCCTATTTAACAACCAGCAAACTCTCTGCAGCTATTTGCAGAAAACCAAGCTCACCTGTTATGGAACACTAGAAAGGTCAAAGCACAACATAATCAATTTTAAAAAAATACCAAAGGCAATTTTAGTGTATGTGACAGAGGAAGGAAGCTTACCTTTGGAACCAAAGGTGAAAGAAAAATGGCAACTTAGTTCTAAGGAGGTCAACCTGCCATGGCCGCAGACTATGTCACCTGCTAGACAGGGTCAGGTGGCCCAACTGGAAAACAGATACAGACTTACAGTCTTATCATAGTAAGGGTGGCTGGCAGTTTGTCCTATTTTGTAGAAGGCCATCCTTTCTTCTTTGTGTTGTGAGAGCATAGCCCTGTACTAGAATCCATCCTCCATTTTCAGAGTTGTTCAGGCTATGATCAACTTGAAGAGTCTAAAGAAGGATTTTTGGAAACTTTCATGTTATTGGGTTGTAAGTCCTAACTTGATCCATTCTTTCAGACTAAATGGGAAACACCACAAGGCAGTGGGTGCTCTGTTGCTGCTACTGCTGCTGCTGCTGCTGATGTTATGGTCAGTCTTAGGAAACAAGCCTATGTCCTTTTTGTAAGTGTATTTTCATGCAGTCTCAGGAAAGATGACAACTGTTGCCTCATTGCATGCACTAACAAAAATAGGCTGTTGGATGAGTTGTGTGTGTCGTTGTGATCACTCCAGCCTCTTCTTGTCATGTGTCTACTTAACTATACAAATGGGAAATACATTGCCTTTGTATAGAACGAGAAGCTTTACATAAATTGTGTTTGGGGCACATGGCAAGCGAGCAAGCATGGGTATGCATGTGCACATGCATGCGCATGCACTCAAACACACAGGTATTGCACTAGAGCCAAGATTCCTGGGGGTGGTTAGAGAATTCTCAAGGAACCATTTCATTGCAATGAGGCAGCCAGATTCAACCAGAATCTTAGTGATGCTGAGATCTCTTCACATTTCTGGATGTTGCCTTTCGCAGTCTGTGGCGTCTGGACAGCGGGCAGCTCATCTGAATCTGGTGACTCGTATTATATTTCTATTTCAACAGTAGTAATTATTTCTAAATTTGCATCTATCTATCTATCTATCTATCTATCTATCTATCTATCTATCTATCTATCTATCTATCTATCTATCTATCTATCTATCTATCTATCTATCTATCTATCTATCTATCTATCTATCTAAATTAAGCATATGCACATTTTATGCATGTCTGTTGCTCTGTTGTCCTCTCTTTTTGGGTGGCATACATTTCCTCTTCTTTGGTTGCTCTGCAAAGGGCCAGCTGCGCTCTGGTTGTCTCTGTGTAAAACTATCCCTTGGCCGAAGAGCAGTGGGTGTGCATAGCTTCTTATGTGTTATGCAGTGAAGTGGTTCTGTCTTATTGTCTTAAACTTTGTTTTGTGACACACTTACGAGGAAAGCTGATAATCATGGGACAAATTACCTACTGTACTATGGCTGCTTATTTTTGGGCGTTTGCCACAGCAATCTCATGTTCTAGGGCACATTTCAGTTTTGCCCTGGGGTTCCTGACTTGCCATGTCAATAGCAGGCAAAGACCTTTCTACTGAGGTAGAACTTTTGCAACTGATATGGGTGCCAAACAATGGGCTTTTAATGGATAGCTGATGCCTTTCCTTATTGATATGCTTTTAAATTGCTTTTAATTCAATTGTGATTTACTATTGTAATTTGATTAATGCTGTTTTAAGATTGGAGCCTTTCTGTGTTCTGACTGGTGCATTTTAAATTAGTCTTGCTCTGGGTCCCAGTAATGAAAAATGCAAGATATACAGTAAACTGAATAAACAAACAAACAAATAATATCAAATAAGCCCACACTCAACACACTTTTATTGAAGAAGGCTCATATTGAAGTGACATGTTAATCGAATCCTTATTAAGATCTTACTGCATTAAATCATTCCATGGGACATAGCTTTAGCAGGAGGTGGAAAGTCTATGCTATGACTAGTAAGAAATATTTCAGAGGAACAGTGACACATTCAGAAGTATATGAGCTTAAAGTAGAAATCTGTCGGACAAAAAAGTAATGGCTCTAATGGGGTTGCCTTAAGTATGACATATGTTTTGATCCAGTGCAATACAGCCCCCCCCCCACCTCCAAATGGTTTTTCTGAAACCATTGTTATACCATCCTAGATTTTGAACTTTTTAGGACATTTTTTTGAAGGACACTGTTCTGTGAGATTGGCATAGAGCCAGCGCTGAACTTAAATCCAGCTATTCTACAGACCTTAAAACTTGCCATGGCAATGAATAATATAGATTAGGACAGTGTGTTTGTATAGACTGCTGTTTCCTGTGATTTTATTTCTTCTGCTTGTTATCCTTAATCTGCTTCCCTTACTACTACTACATTCTGGTTGTTGTTGTTGTTGTTGTTGTTGTTGTTGTTGTTGTTGTTGTTGTTGTTGTTGTTGTTGTTGTTGTTTGGGGAAAATAAATACAAGATTCAGCATCCTCTTTCATGACATGATCCTTAAAGGTTGCACCCCCAGGCCCCAGTTTTTTAAAATGTAATGTTAATTTATGAAAGACATTCCTTTTTGTCATCCACCACCATTTTTAATGGATGGCATGGTGAAATCATAGTATTGTTCCTAAGCAGAGATGCAAATGAACTTCCAAAAGTGTGGTGGCCAGCTGTAGCTATGACATAGGCCATGGCTGATCTCCCAAATATAAAGGGAAAAATAGTTAATAAATCAGCAATAATTGTTGAATATCATGATTCATTGGTTTATTTATCCCCATCTCTGTTCCTAAGGGTGTCCACTCTGTGTACCTCCTCCAAACATTTAAGAGAGGAAAATGGGAAAGAGATGAAGGAAACGTAATGACAAATTATTGTTCTCACAGGCCCCAATCCAACAGCCTTAAGAAAAATAAAGACAACCAAGTAAACTTAAACTCATTCAGTATGCAGATCAATAGTCTCAGAATGCGGTATGCCAATCACCTTGATCTGACTTACTATTGGTCTGTCTATACTAACATTCTTTTATGCCCCTCCTTTCTGAAAGGTCTGTCAGTTAAACAGACAGGAAAATGACAGTTTTTAAACTCTCTCTTCATGGCAGTTGAGATGGAGAGTCTCACCTTCCTGCACACCATCTAGATTTAGGAGATGGTGTAACAAGTATAGGGACATTCTTCAATACACGCTGTTTAATGTGGAATGTTTGTTTTCTATTTAAAGTTTTATAAACCTTTTTTGACTTTAATGTAAATCATTATTTGCTCTCTCTGTGTGGGGGTAATTGGACCAAGCAAGAGTAAGACCTCTAACATTGATGTGGCTGTTAAAGGGACCATTAATCATTTACCTCACACACTCCAATGGCTAAGGTCAGACATTTCCCCCACAATGCAGGAGCTTAATCTTGGGTTTTACCAAAGGCCCATTTTCATTTCCCAGGTATCTGCTCAGTTGAAAAAACTGTGATATCAAACTCCTTAAAGCATGATCTTATGTTTGCTAACTTGTAATTAAGGTCTACTGTGTTCAAAGAGACACATTTCCTGTTGCTTTCCTCCTGACAAGTAACTGTGTTTCATTGTAGCCTCAGTTTGCTCCTTGGTTACTAAATGCCTTCTAATATTCCTACGAGGGTGGGGAAGAATGTTTAAACAACATGATTTAGAGACACTTGAAGCAGTTTGCTACTAGTTTTTCTCATTAAGCAGGATAAGCTGGCCCTAAGATAGGCAGGCCTTTACAATTGTGCTAGCATGGCAACCAACTCTTTTGGTCCAACTAACTTAGCCATGCTTCCAAAATCAAAGTTACTCAATTGCATTCACACTGGCTTAACATTAATGTGTGCAATATAATTAATGCTTGCAGTTGGACCAAGAAATACTTTGGTAACTTGGTTCCAAATCACATGAATGTGGCAGACAGAAAATATATAGAGCATGAAAGAGATTAGAAATCCACAGGGACTATACATATATATTAGATAGATAGATAGATAGATAGATAGATAGATAGATAGATAGATAG
>JAHTLZ010000015.1:31143631-31170993 GCA_023846285.1 Phrynocephalus versicolor | reverse complement strand
TAGATAGATAGATAGATAGATAGATAGATAGATAGATAGATAGATAGATATGTATATATATATATACATATACATATATACATATACACACACATACACACATACACAAACACAAACAAAAACACACAAACATGCATCATCATCATCATCATCATCATCATCATCATCATGTCTGTTGTGATTCCTCCAGCACCCAGAACAAACAAAGGTTTTGTTTTGTTTTGTTTTATTGTTGGGGTTAAAAAGTATGAATTTGCATTACATCCTGGCTCCTGTTGTAATACTTCAGTCTTGTTTCTCTCTCGTCCCCTCTCCAGAACAACTGATCCTATCGCAGCCTGATTTAATTTCAAAGACGGATTGTGATTTGGCAGTTGGGGGGGGAAGGGGGGGAGAGCCAAGCTAATCAAAAGTCACCATCTGCTGCGTTGCCATGGGGATATTCCTCCCCAATAAATGTGCTCTTTGCCAAAATCACAGATAACGGCACTATAGAGGGTGGGAGGGTGAATAAAAGAAAGAAGTTCCAGCAGAACTGGGAGGGGAAAATTGGGAAAGAGAAAAGAAACCAGGAGGGAGAAAAAGAGACTGGCAGGCAGGCACCAGCAAAAGGGCGGGCAGGCGGGCGGGTGGGAGAGGGGGCAGAAATGGCCCAAGGAGGAAACAATTATTATGAAGCAGAATGCAGTACAAGCGATGCTGAGGATGGACAGAGAGAGAGAGAGAGAGAGAGAGAGAGAGAGAGAGAGAGACATAAAGGCAAGGAGCAAAATAGGACGGAAGCGGTGGAGAAAGAAAGAGAATGGACCTGCAGTATCAGATGTAAGGATACCAAGAATAGAAAAGATCATTTTATTCGGAGAATAAGCTCTGATGATGGGGGAAGGAAAGAGTAATGTTTCTGTAACAAAAGTGCAAAAGAGCATGGTTCCAGTTCAGAAGGGCATTGCGATGGAAACCAACGGGTGGCAAATCTGGGTATGGGGTGGGTGGGGGTGGGAGGAAAAACTATATTCTTAGCATGTGAGAAAATGGCCCTGAATATTGTCAAACTCCACACTAAGGTTATCATGGTGATGTTTTGTTGAGCCATGATTTACCTGAGAATCCGAGGGGCTGGGAGGTGTCTAACTGGATAGGGCCAGATGCCCTCAGCACAAAAACAAATCTGCCAGTCTGAAACGTCTTCAAAACATAGTTTGCCCGTTCCAAACGCCACTATCCTGGGTACCTGTGGTGGCTGTTTTCCAGCTTAGTGGAGCTGCGGAGTATTTTGTACACCAAAACAAGGGACAACAGGGTCTCTTCTGTAGGGCAATGCGATGCAACAGAATAACATGCAACTCCAATACCCATACAAGGGACATGAGACAATATGATCTGTTGGTCTCTTTTATCATTTACAAAGAACCTTTTCAAGAGGTTGCCCAACCCACAGTGCAAACCAGTCACTTAACATTTGCAATCAAAGCAATGTCTTTAGTTTTAACAGTGTCAAACATCCACCATGTTGTGAGTGTCATGAAAGAAATCAACTACTTAAGAAGCTTCCTGGGGGGTGGGAGTCTTAACTAAACAGTCAAGGGGCAGGATTCCTTAAGCCTGGGTCAGTCTCCTGAAGGAAAAGTATGCCCTAAGTTGGCAACAATGGTGAACAGGTTTAATGGGCTTCAGTAGAGTTCTTAGCTCATGCAGTACTATCCAGGGACAATCCTACCAATAGGCAGCATGAACCGCTGCCTCAGGCAGCTGGGTTGTGAAGGTTATGAAAGGGCAGCAAGTTTGTTTGTTTATTCCATCTTGCTCCCAATGGCAGCACACAAAGCAGCTTAACCCCCCACAAGCTAACTAAAAACACAATATGTAGCTAGGTTAAATAACAGACATATAGTAATGTTAAACAACTGATTGTAAAATAAACACACATGAAAATTATAATTAATAATAATGTACAGCATCTTACACACACACACACATCAAAACTCTAATGTTTCCCAATCCAGTGTTTAAAAGCCAGTCTTTAAAAAGTGGTCTTCACCTGCCTCCATCAAGACAGGAGTGGAGGTGGAGCTAACCTAGCATCTTGAAGGAAGGCATTTCACATCCTGGCAGCTCTCACTGAGAGGGCCCTCTCTCACATCCTCACCATTCTTGTACATTTAATGGCAGGGAAGGGGAGAGGTATTATGAGGCTTTTCCCCACAAAGGACCAAATATACGATAGTTGGCAATCTGAGGTTATGCATCTGATTTTGGATGATCCAGGGGTGGGGTGGGGTGGATTACGGATCCAGCTATGAATGCAAAGTTCTTGGGAGATGCTGACAATGTCACCGTAAAGGTCTGAAGGAAAAGGATGTTCCTGAGGGGAGACATGGGAACGTCTTAGTGGACTGCTCTGATTTTGGCCACCCCGCAGGAACAACTAAGCCACAGGCTTTGTCAGGATCATGAGGAAGCAGCCAGGATTGTGGCAACGGAAGAACAATTAAAGCATTCTGGGAGGGATATCATTAGGGGGAGAGAATTAACATTCCTGACAGTGCACTCTATGCATCTAGGTGTACAATATTTTATTTTCTTTAAATATTTTTGCCCTGTCAAACCTTTGGGTAGTGGGCGGCATACAAGCTAAATAAATAAATAAATAAATAAATAAAATTTGCAGGGCAGTTTATCATATTATCTGTACATTTGATGTATAATAAGGGTAAAAAAATGTCCAAAAATATCCCTCGAGGGAAAAATGGAACAATAGATTTATGGGGGGGGGGCAAAATCCCATTGTGAAGAACCGTGCATGTAACAGCAACATTGCTTTTCCCAACCTGGCTGTCATGTATTTAGTCAGGAAATGAATTATGCAACTGGGAAAGGACTGGATGGGGAACAGACAGCCCATAAAATGCCTCCCATCACTTGTGCAATAATCCCTCTGTGATTTCCTAAGTTAATAGGATTGTGGCCCCAAAGTTTAAGCAATAAAGCCACCCAAGAGAAAGCAATAATACTAAAAATAATCAAATGCTGTCAGCGGCACAGGAGGCAGGCGGGGTGGGGGTGGGGGTGGGGGTGGGTGGGGATCATATTTTGTTATCTGGCACTTAAAAGTAACTAGACAAGGCACTGAGGAGCAGAAAGGGGGGAAAGATCCCACAGCTGAGCCATCACTACCAAGAAAGTTCTATGGTAGCCTTAGTTCAGACTAGTACATTTAAACAACACCTGAAGGATTAGAAATGTTTTATTCCATTCATCCCAAGCAGTAGAATCACATGCTGTGCTGGCTTTTGTCTTCTTGCACTCCTGTGTTGTTCTTGCTTCCAATTCTTTCCTTAGATTTTTCTCTCCTTCCACTCACTATTCATTCAGCCTTTCCCAGTGCTCAGTCTCTCCCCTCCCCCGCTTTGTTTCTTTTTCCTTTTCAGGCTGTGGTCACACCTGGGTTTCGATCCTGATTTTCTGAAGGTCTGGCTTTTCCTCTTCATCCCATCACGTGATTTAAATGTGGGACAAGAGTTTTCATGTAAAAAGCTGTTTTTTTTAAAAAAATTTAAGGTGCAGTTCAGCCCCCTTGGCCAGCAGGTGGCGCTAGTATTTGAAAAAAAAATGAACCACTTTGCTGGGGGAAATTAATGCTTGTAGGACCGGATAGAGCTTCCTGTTTCTCCGAAGGTGAAAATAAATTAAAAAAAACACAGCCCGTTGGCCCCAGGAATAGCCAAAAAAGAAAGAAAGAAAAAGAAACCCAGATCATCAGCGTGGTCCCACGGTGGGACCATGCTGATGATCTGCCTCCTTAAAAGCTGGATTTTCAAAGCAAGGCAAAAAATTCTCTACCTCCTGGGTGAGTCACAGAAACATCGCTTAAGGGATCATTACTGGGTTTTCTTTTTTCTTTTTTTTCAAAAAGCTCGGTGGCTGTGGGGACGGCATTTTTGGACTTGGTTTATTTAGTAATTTAAACTGCTTTTAAAGGGACATGGGACCGAGCTAGGTCTGAACTGCTGAAATCATTTGAGGCCCAAAATGAATATCCAAGGCTTGTGTCTGGCTGGGGTGGGGTGAGGTGGTGGGGGGTTCCACCTAGTAACTAAAGATGGTATTGCAGACTGCTGATTTCAGAATGAGTCAAATTATTTACTCCTCTACAAAACAAGACTAACTCCCAAGTGCACAGCCATTGGGGAGGGGTGCCCCATTGCATCCAGGTGTATAGATTTCATAATATTGGAGCCATGCACAGTTAGACACAACGACATATCTTGTCTTTTAATATTATGGGTGGATAAGCACCAATTATCAATGATCAGAGCAAAGCCAAAAGAGATAAAGATCTACTGTACAAAAAATATTTGTGCCATTTGAAATCCTATTTGGCAAAATGTGGAGACTATTGGGAGAATGTGGTTGGGAATTTAGCCTATACATCCCAGATTCTCTGGTGATTCCCCCCCCAATAGAGTTGCCACAGCTTAGATTCAATCCCTTGCTTTGAGTGACCAAGAAAACAGGACATTTCCCATCAAAACCCTTTGGAAAGGAAAGAAGAATAAGGAGCATCAGCAGCCAAGCTGAGGAAGAGTGTGTGGGCTCAGGGTGATGAGCAAAGGGATGGGCAATCCTGGTGCCAAAATGGGACTTGGAGACAGGGATCAAAGGCCACGGTCACAAGAAAGAGGAGGAGGATCCTAAAGGCAGCATGACTGGCTTACAATATATTGAGACTTGGGAATTCATCATCATCCCAATGTGCTGTCAAGTTAATTTTGACTTATGGCGATCCTTTTCCAGGATTTCCCAGGTTTACTAGTGCCTTTTTCGGGGAGTACTCTAGGACTAAGCTGGTTACTAAAGGCCATATACAACATAACTATGTAATGGGCCTTCCTCAGCAACACAGTGAAGTTCATTGTCTAACATTACTGGTGCCACAAGCTACGTATCCATTCTTTTCTATAGGTAGGATGGTAATTATTGTTTTACACGATGTTGTTGAAGGACTATTAGAGGACCCTGCCTGAAGCTGGGCCTCTGTTTAAAGCAGACCTGCCCAAAGTCCAGCCTGGGGGCCAAATCTGGCTCGTTGGGCCATTTTGAGTGGCCCGTGGCTGGCTGGCCTGCCCCTCCCTCCCCCTCCTTCGCCCCATTTTTTTTTTAAAAAATCTTCTGCCAACACTGACACCACTGGGAAGCTTAGGCGGCTGGGCGGCTGGGCGGTCTGCCAGCACTGGCACCGCAGAGGAAAGTGTGGGGGTGGGCAGGCCAGCGGGCCTCTGCAACTGCCAAGGAGGTTTGGGGTGGGCTGGCGGGTGAGCCGTTGCCACCGATGGGGAGCTTGGGGGGGTGCAAGGTCGCACAGATCGCCTCTTCCAAGGGGTGACCTGTGGCCATGGCTCCCTGTGCTTCCTTTGGTCCCCACCTTCCTTCCTCCCTCCCTCCCTCCCTCCATTGGTCCCCACGTCCCTCCCTCCCTCCCTCCCTCCCTCCCTTGGTCCCCACCTTCCTTCCTTCCTCTCTTGGTTTCCACCTCCCTCCCTCCCTTGGTCCCCACCTTCCTTCCTGCAGGTGGGTGGGGCTTGCAGTGGGGTGGCAGGGTCAGGGAGCAACCGGCCCCTGGCACATTCTCAGCCACCAAATCTGGCCCTCCTTACAAAAAGTTTGGGCACCCCTGGTTTAAAGAGATATTCAATCCCTATCCAGTAGGAACTGGCAAACCACTCCAGTATTCCTGCCAAGAGAACTCCATGGACATGGAGTCACGAAGAGTCGGTCACGACTGTAACAATACAACACACACATACACACATCCAGTTGAAAGTCCAAGGAGACGAGAGGGCACCACTGAAGGAAGTCTTGATGTCCAAGCAGTGAGTCTTGATGTGGCCCATTAATAGAGAGCACTTGAAGAACAACCTAGGCTCGCCTAGAAGCCACCAAGGTCATGGACTGCTTTTCTCTGGCAATGCAGCCACACTTCTTAAGTAGCCTGAGCACATTTTCATTTAAACTTGATCCTTTTGGAGGAGGTGATGTACAAACAGCCACCCTCTCTGCTGGGAAAGAAAAAACATTAGATAGGGAAACAATCTCTGCAATCCATTGTATCAAAAGAGAGGAATGCCCGTAGTATAGGGGTCTAGGGCAGCAAGGTCTAACTGGCGCTCAGCAAGTGCACAAAACCAAAACTGAAATGCCCGGATGTAAATTCTCAGTACTACATGTTACAGTTATCTAAAAGTCAAGGCACCAAAGACATTTTGCCTCTGGTATGAGTTGCTAGGGAACATAAGGATGTGTGTGTGTGTTGCTCACATCCCACTTGTGGGCTGGCCATAGACAGGTAGGTTATCTACCATGTGAACAGAATTATGGACTTAACAGGGCTTTAACCTGGTCCAGTATGATTCTTCTTTAAAGGTTTCAGTGTTCTTAAAGATAAAGCTCTCAAGCTAGATTTGAGGGACTGGAATGACAGAAGGAAGTGCACAATGGCTTTGCTTAACTCACACATACCTTTGATTATTATATTATATTATATTATATTATATTATATTATATTATATTATATTATATTATATTATATTATATTATGCCTCACATGTTAAGGACTTACAAAGCTCCCAGGCTGATACTACTGGTATGTCTCTGAGTAGAGGTGCTGGTGTAAGGAAATGATTGCGTTCAATGAAGAGCAAAGGAAGGGGAAATACATCAGACGGTTGTAATGTGTTTTTTAAAAAATAATAAGAGTGAGAGATTTATTTGTCAAACAAAGGCTTTCTCTATTGAGGCACCTTCTAGTCTCTCTCTCTCTCTCTTTTTCTCTCTCTTGCAAATTAAACAGCAAATTATACTTTATCAAAGGGAAGAAGGTAAAGAGAAATCTGAAAGGCTGTGGGGGGAAGCTTTAATTATTAGTATAGTGGCATGAAAAGCTGTTGAGCCCCTTAGAAATGTACATGGCCAATTATCAAAAAATATAAGAGATGCAGAAAGAAAGCTTTGTCTAATAAGTATGAATCACGGGCCATTTAGAACATCAGTGTTAAAGCATTAGAGTTAAATGGAAAAGTAAAAAGGGGCTGATGGTTTTAACTATTTCACAGGAGGACAAGAGGTTGATACTGATAAGACAAGCAGTATAGTGAAGTTAATTATCTGCGGCCCATGGTGCACAAAGCTGTTTGAGCTGGTGATTAATAGAGATAAACCATTCAAACTCCACATTTCTAAGGTGAATGAAGATGGCAGAGCAGCTGCAGCTACAGCATACTAACTAATTTGACAGCAGTGGGCTCTGCATGCCTTCCGAAGGCATCCTCTGGATTTATCATTTCCAATCTGAATTCTTCTTTCTTCTCCAGTTGAGGAAAGATTTAGGAAAGGAGGTGTCAATGGGCTGGATTCTGCCCTTCCACCACACCCACTCCACTGGCTTAGTACAATTGGGCACTTGCTAAGCTACCATACCTGCCAGCAAAAGGCAGCCTGACAATCACCTTTCATGTTTGTTTTAAAGGTCTCACTAACTCTTGGAGAAGTTAGGTTTCTTTGGTGCAACCTCCAAAGGGTTCCCAGCATGGTGTAGTGGATAGAGTGATGGGTTAGAGCTCATGAGACCTTTTGTTCAAATCCCCACCTGGCCATAGAAACTCACGGTGGGGGTGGTGGAACTTGTAAAAACATTCGTCAAATATCTCACTTACCTTGAATGCCCCATCAGGAATGCTGTAACTTGATTCCTATATGGCAGCACACAACATAGCAACAAATTTTAAAAATAACATTTCCAAGCCCTGAGTTCCACTCTCAGAGTACAGCACAGTACGGGCAGGCATGGAGGTCACGTACGAAGCTACGGAGCTAAACACTGCTCTCAAATGAACACCCGTGGAAATTTTAAAACAGCACTGTAAAGGATGGGGTCCTCAGCTGTTTGGGGGCTCACAAAGAGCTAGAAACAACAAATACAGGAGAACTCCCAAGCTATAACTTGGGTGCATGTGGTTACATGTAGAGACCTTTGGGTAGTGGGCGGCATATAAGTTGTAAAAATAAATAAAATAAAAATAAAATGTTCCTTAACTACTCGTGTGAAAAAAAGAACTATTAAATAGTCATACACACTGTGTTCATTTCATCAGCACCCATTTGTCCTATGAAGAGGGCATTCATTGTGAGTGTCCGAAAAGAGTTGGGAAAAGTCACTTTTTTTGAACTGCTGCTCCTCCAAATCTTCAGCCAAGGTAGTCGCTGAGCGTAGAATTCTGGGGATTGTAGTCCAAAAGGAAAAAGCACCCACCAAGCATGCTCATAGCCTACCTTGCTCAAGCTAAGGGAAACAGCAGGAATTCTGGGTAGAGAGGCAATGCCCACATGGGAGAGTGGCAGCAATACAGTAGCTTTGTGCTAGGGTTTACTCTACCTTGTCCTTGATCCTCTTCAGAAGGTTTAGAGAATCAGACTTGCCCTTGACCTTTTTCCAGAAACAGCAAGCTCAGTACTCAGATATTAGACTTTAGGAATCGGTGGCTGTGCAACAGAAAACTCAACTGGGGCTTTATTTCGTATCCTGGCTGAGTGTACGTGAATAGGAGTTAAGAGGATGTTTGACTGCATGATTTGATTGTAACTGGGCAGCAAGGATGTGCTTGAAGCTGCAGTCATTTCATTCCCTTCATCTTTTTGAAACAGATAAGTTGTTCGCTCTTGAGAGGTTTGCCATATTTGAATCTGGAAGATAAGGCTTTAAGGGCTGAGGTTCTGTGTGGACATTTTAGACAAACAGATAGACCCGGAGCTCAGAAGATGCCCGGCCAGATATCCAGATGGCTCTGGAGAATGACCTAACGTTTAGGAATGTCCTCAGAAATCTAAGTTGAATCAGCAGCAAGATTTCCAATGCATCCTGCAATCTTTTTTAGTGGGGCACCATTGTTTGTTTATTTAAGTCCAAAATCATTTACTATCCAAAATGGATTTCAAGCTGATATGCAACAAACAAAATAAATAGAAAATCAAGCACGTGGAGGGAAATGAATTGTGCAGCTGTGAAAATTGTAAAGCGGAAACAGAATTAAGCTTCCCTAATGGTGGAGATTGACAGTATTGAAAAGGCATTGAAAGGTGAAATGTCCTTCGGCCAGAGAAATATAATTAAGGATTGGACAGGTCAGTCTCCCAGGAAAAGGACTTCCACATACTGTACATGGCACATGCTGGTGTGACCAATAGCAAAGCCCTGCAGTCTACAGTTTCGGTGCCTTAGTCCACTGTACCACCACGCCTCCGCCCAAGCAGGTAGTACCCACAAATTAGCTTTTCTGCACACCAAAGGGGACTCTGTAGTGTATGGCTTAAATCTCACCCTTTTAACCCATGTCCCAGTTCAACACTGACTCCTAGGAACTCACTGGAGGGGGTGAGGGGGAGAGATACAAATGAATCAGCTCATTAATGGTGCTGCACCCAAAATCTCCAGATAAATTATTCCAGCTGTTTTGTGTCATCATTACATAACCTGAGAAGAAAATGGGATCTTAGATGTCAACGGCATGTTAAGAAGTTGAATATTACTACTGTATCTCATCACTATTATTTTGAGGTATACCTTTGTGAAGGACATGAAAGAAAACAACAATGCTTCCCTTCATCCCATCCCCGTGGCCTCAAAACCATGGCCAATTAGTAGGTGTGTGTGGGTATGGGTGTGTGGGTGGTGGGTGTATGCACCTAACTGGCCATGATAATTTTGGAGCCACATAATACTGGGAGTTGATTGGTCATGCTTGTTATTTTGGACACCAATGAAAAACCTTGCACTGGTCAGCATTTTTATAAATTACTTGAAGACAGAGTAGGGGGAGAAAGGTAATGCTACTCAGATTTGCTGATGATACCAAACTTGTGTGTGTGTGTTGTGTCGTTACAGTCGTGACCGACTCTTCGTGACCCCATGTCCATGGAGTTTTCTTGGCAGGAATACTGGAGTGGTTTGACAGTTCCTACTCCAGGTGCCTACAGCACCTGGTATTCTCTGGTGGTCTCCCATCCAAGTACTAACCAGGGCCAACCCTGCTGAGTTTCCGAAATCAGGCAAAATTGGATGTGCTTAGGGCATCTAGGCTACTGATACCAAACTTAGGGGGTAGTTAATACTTCAGAAGCCAGAAACAGGATTTAAGATAACTTTAACAGATTGAAGAAGTCACCCAAAATAAACAAAATCAGTTTCAACAGGGATCAATGCAAAGTTCTATAGTAGGCAGGAAAAATCAGATGCACAAGTACAGGATGAATGACATGTGGCTTGGCAGTATTAAATGTAAAAAGGATCTAGAGGTCTTAATATATCACAGATTGAATCTGAGTCAAAAATGCTCATACAGTTAATATGGTGAACAGATCAAGAGAGGTAATAGTACTACACTTGGAATACTGTGTCAGCTCTGGGAATTACAGTTTATTGACAAATATGCCCAGAGGAGTTCAACCTAGCTAGTAAATAGTCTGGAAAGCAAGCCCTTTAAGGAATTGTTGAGGGGACTGGGTATATTTATCCTAGAGAAGATAAGATTTGAGAACTGATATGACAGCGGTCTCCAAATATTGCAAGAGTTGTGGCATGAAAGCTAGGACAGGTTTGATTTCTGCCGCTTTAGAGGATGGGACCCAAAGTAATAAATGTATATTACAAAAAGGACATATTTATTAAATAGTAGAAAGGACTTATTTTTAAGTAGAAAGGTAAGGTAATTATATTTTAAATAAAATAAATAAATGATGTCTGGCACTCATAAGAACATAAGAGCCAGGCTGGATCCGGCCAAAGGCCCATCTAGTCCAGCTTCCTGTATCTCACAGTGGCCCCACCAGATGCGTTTGGGAGCGCATGAGACTAGATATCTGTCTCCTGATACCACTCCCCTGCATCTGGCCCTTGAAGTACCCCGGTTTTAAGACTGGAGGAGATTACACATCTCCATCAGGGTTTGTTGTAACCTGTGATGGACTAGTGGAATGGACCCCCTCTAAAGATAATGGGGTATGCTTCACTGTAGCTTTTTAAAGAGAGGATGGATGGCCATCCGACACGGATACTTAGTTGTGTATTTCTCCTATTGAGAAGCGAGTTGGATCTGATGGTCCTCAGCAGCCATTGAGCTCTACAGTTCTAGAATTCTAGAAGAAAAAGAGAGAAACTGAATGACTTCTAGAATGTTGGTGGGAGATTGCTTTTAGGGGATTTCCGAATGTTAGAATTAAATATCATAAATTTGGTTTTCCCATTATTTTCACCATAAAAATTATTAGAGTGTTGGACAGACATAGTTCAGAGATACTGGTTCAGGTCCTTGGTCAGTTCTAAAATTCAATGGGTGACCTTGCACCTTTCCCCCCTGTCTCATCCTGATCTTCCTGACAGGGTTGCTGTGCAGAGAATTCTATTGCAGTACTGCAGTCAAGACTCTGTTAGCAACGTGAGCTCAATACCAAGGGACTGGGGTAGCCATCTCAAGACTGAGTCAGCCTTTTATCCTTCCAAGGTGAATAAACTGAGTACCCAGCTCACTGGGAGGGCAATGTGTAGCCTGCATAATTAAATTATAAACCACTCAGATACAGTTTTAAGCACTATGGGGTGGTATATAAGCCACGCACTTTGCTTTAGTTTTTACTTTAGATTTAAATATCACCAAAATACTGTATGAAAACATTACTGATGGAAGATAATCCAGTCATTTACATTTCTGCTTTTGCAGTCAGGGAAAGGACTTTTGTGGGTTTTTACAAATACAGTGGTACCTTGTATAAAGGAATTAATTCGTTCCAAATGAAATTATGTTAAGCAAATTTTCCTTTATACAAATTCCCATAGGAATACATTGCAAATGGAGTAATCCAATGTTTATGTTGTACGGATTCTCCTCATAGGCAATTATGTTAAGCAAATTTCCTCTATCTCCGGAATTTTTTATGTTGTACAGATTTTATGTTATACAAACTGTTTGTTATACAAGGGTCTGCTGTAAATGGACGCGAGAGTGGAGGTGCGCCATCCTCTTCAGAGGGGTTAATGGAAAAGAGAGGTGACGAACTCCAGAGGGAGCAAGTTAGAGAATAATAATCAGAAAAAAGGAAGCAAAACCTCAGGTTAAAGCAGACGGAGAGGGACATGAAACAGGGAAATCGTGAAAGGATTAAGCACAGGAAGCAAAACAGAAAGCACTCAACCAAAGAAACTGAAAAGATACAGCCACTAATTTCTGCTCCAAGGACCAGCTTTTAGGCTTATTATTTACCAAGATATCTATATCTAGGTTGATGTACAGGATAAGGAGAAGACATGGCTAGGCTCTGGATCTTAACACTGCAACCCCATGAAGGTCTGGCATTCAAAGAGCAACGATGAAGATTCCCAACCAATCCAGATTACAAATTACACGACAGAGGGGCCATTCTCTGTTTTGACATCAGAGAAAGCCGCCGTCCCACAGGATTCTATAGCGGACATTACTCCATCCAATTAAGATGTCGCTTTTGAAATCACAGACTTATCTCCCTCATGTTGCCCTCTCCATCAGTGTCACGTTTCTGTTGGCATTAAACAAATGGATTGGAGCGACCAGACACAACAACAGTAGGGGAACTGTTAAAAGAGGATAATGGTGCGGGAGTTATTTGTCTCTGGTTAATTCATAGTGTCAAATGCCTATAATGTACCTGGGCAAGGTCAAGGGTGCCTTGGTCATGAACCTTGCAAACTAGATTGTTTCATCTATCCGAAGAAGGGTGAGATATAGACAAGCTTCACTACGGTGGCAGGAAAGTAGTACCCATTACCAATCCAAACAGTCTAGCTCTTCCAACAGGACAATCGTTAAGTGTGTACTCTGTCTGTCAAGTCGCTTCCGACTTATGGCAACTCTAATGGGGTTTTCAAAGTATCAGAGATGTTCAAGGAATAGTTTATTGGCATCAACCCTCAGGAAGTTTCCATGGCTGAGCAAGGATGTGAACCTCTTTCTCCTGAGTCCTAATCTGACACTTTGACCACTATGCTCCACTAGCAATATTTATGCAGCACAGATATTACTGCAGTCATTGCAGACTTCAAGTGATTACTGCCAATCAGTTTAGCCCTCCTCCCCTCCTCCCCTGATTCTGAAACTGTCATGTAGTTGCACTCTTCTTTTTGCTTGGCAGGTTGATAATAATCCTGGCGGTGGCAATTTTCAGAACTTAAATACTTCCCATCCTGTCAGTTCCCATGGGCATCCAACTATAAAAGGGACTTTTTAAAAAAAAATAGCCACGGGTGATGATATCATCATCCTTCCAGTCTAGCTGTATGGGCAGGGGATCAGTAACAGTGTCCAGAAGCAGCAGCGGCACTCTACGCTGCGATGGTCTGGTTTCAAAGGCAAAAGCCAAGTCTTCTGCTTATATACCGCCCCATAGTGCTTCCAGCGCTCCCCAGGTCATGGGCACACTTTTAATTGCCGTACAGCAATTTAACCACTGCGCCATGAGGCTTCTCACCTACTTATTACCTTGTAGCTTTAATGTAATGTTGTCTATTAATGCTGTAAGATGTCCCTCAATTCCTTGTTCTCAAATACTTGAACATGTCTTAATTGTACTGGACTGTATATTATCTTTCATTACTGTAAGCCACCTTGGGTCCTTTTCCAAGGAGAAAGGTAAGGTACAAATATTCTAAAATAAATAAATAAATATTTCCCCCCTTTTTTGTCCCGCCATCATGCCAGTTACTCTTTTTTGTAGTTTTATTATGTTTTATTTAGTTTATTATTGTTGTTATTGTTTTTATTGTTTTCATTGTTTGCATATTTTTTGTAAACCACCCGGAGTTCCTCCGGAAGATGGGCGGTATATAAGTATTAAAATGTGTTGTGTCATTACAGTCGTGACCAACTCTTTGTGACCCCACATCCATGGAGTTTTCTTGGCAAGGAATACTGGAGTGGCTTGCCAGTTCCTACTCCAGGCACTTACAGCACCTGGTATTCCCTGGTGGTCTCCCATCCAAGTACTAACCAGGGCCGACCCTGCTTAGCTTCCGAAATCAGGCGAGATCAGATGTGCTTAGGGCATCTAGGCAGTGCTATTAAAATAAATAAATAAATAAATAAAATAATACTATGCTTCACCTGCAATACTACACTGGATCTGGGCACCGCCATTCATGATATCAACAAGCATGGCCATTGGCCAATATCATGATATCAACAATATGTTCAGGAAAGGATGGCCAAGATGGTGACGTGTCTGGAAGCCAAGTCCTATGAGACCTATGAGTGATTTAGCCTCAAGGATGAATACCTGAGAGGTGGTGGCCATCTTCAGCTGTTTGAAGGGCACATTGCATGGAAGAAGGAGCCAGCTTGTTTCCTATGGATCCCAAGCACAGACCCAAGGTAATGGCCTGAAGTTGCACGAAAAGAGATTTTGACTAAATACTAGGAAGAATTTCTTGACAATAAGAGCTGCTCCACAATGAAATGGACCTCCTTTGAAAATAGGTGAGGATATGTGGGGGTCTTCTTCCTAGGAGAGGCTTTTCTGGGAAGTGGAAAAGAAGGACTGGAGGGCTATCTGTCAGATATATTTTGGCTTTGGATTTCTTGGTTAGGCAGGGACCTAGAATCAATGACTTTACAATTCTATCCTTCTGTGATTTTAGACCTCAATGGCAGAAGACAATCTACTTTGTATACAATTTAGTATTTCACTAGGGTTAGCACAAACAAGCAAAAGTTTCTGTCTGTCAGTGTAATGCTAATGATCTGTAAACCAATGATTACATGGCAGCTTCATGTTATATTGCTACTCAGATTCCTACTTCAGTTTAGTTGCCAGAATATTTTAACACTAGAGATAGGCACAAAACAAAAAACAAAATGCTGCTTCATTGTTTTATTACATAACAAATTACTTTGTTGTGTAACGAGATGTTAGGATGCATTTCGTCAGAAAATGAAATGCAATTTCCCCTCTAGGAACAAAATGATTTGTTCTAGAGAAAATGGAAGGGGAGCTTCCTCAATCTCTTCCCCATAAGGCCCCTAAAAATTTGGAGAGGTTTGGTGTCAGGGGGCTGAGATATTAAGCTCCAAAGGAGGTGCCCCTAGGAAAAATCATTCTAATTGAATTGGGAAATCGCAATAGCACCCTGCGGGTGAGTGATTAGCAGCTTTGCTTCTGAATCCCGATTCAATTAGAAATATTTTTTTCTAGGGGCAACCCCTTTGGAGCTTAATAACTCAGCCCCCTGGCCCCCAAACCTATCCAAATTTTGGAGACTTACAGGTAAGCGCACTTGAGGCAGGTCCCCTGCCATTTTGGTGCCAATAAATGTCTCTGATCACTATGTACTCCAATATACTTATTGCAGGCATGTTTCTGCACCAAAATAGCTGGGGCAAAATTTTGACTCTTCCCTGTAAGCCCCCCAAATTTGATGAAGTTTGGGTCTCAGGGGGCTGAGTTATTAAGCTCCAAAGGGGTTCGCCATCACTAATTGAAAGAGTGGGCCGTGCATGTGTCAGCAATATGTCTAGCATTCACAAAGCACTCAAACATATTCTAAGATTTAAAAGACAGGCCTCAGTCTGATCTGTGTCTGTGACCTATGAAATTCAGCAGGGAGCTGTGCTTATGATCATGAAATGTTGAGGCTGGGACCATAGCTTGCCATCATGGCGCTGTCTGCCACCCAGAGCATGGGAAATGTTTTTCTTCTTGCTTAATGTTTTTGAACCAGAGTTGCTATCTGGGGGATTCTGGGAGTTGTAGTCAAAAAAGTAATATCACAAAGCTCTGTTCTTACTCCATGCAGATCACCTAAATAGGAAGTCTCTGCCCCCTCCCCGTTTATGCCGGCAGGGAGCTTGTAATGCAGACAGAGAGACCCTAATGCTTTTAGCCCTCACCCGCTAATAATATTGTCACATTCTTCCATCAGCATGAGTTAAAGGTGGTTTTTTTTTTTTTTTTTTAGCCTTCCACATCAAATTCAGTTTGTTTTAAACAAGGCAAGTTCAAATTGCCTTAGAGAAATTATTCCCCACCTGACATCTCCAGCTGTTCTGGGCTCCAAATCCCATGATCCCTGACACATCTGGCTTAGCAGACTGGGTTATGAGACTATCCACTTGATTAATTAAACTGGGCAGTATTGAAAGTCAAAACATCAGTGCACGTGAGAATTAACCTGCTGCAGTGTGAACTGATAGAGTGTTAAGGGCGCTTTTACATGACTCCTAAGATCCGCTGGCAACTTAAATTCGGACCAGAGATCTTGGGGTTTGCTCCTCTTGCTGTGTTCCCACCCCTCTGAAAGCCCTTGCTCCTGTCTGCCATCATTCCAGCCTCTTAAAGGGGCAGGGGCAAAAAAACAAACAAGCAGAAGGCGAGGACAGACCGGCACTCACTGCTTTGCAATCCGCATCAGAAATTTTTTACCTTCGGAGACCAGGTACTTGGAAAATGCTCTGGATGCGCTTAGTTGGGTGTGGTCATACTTAATTTTTTTAAAAGTCCGGAGCTGGTGGGAAAACAATTTTAAGCTCCGCATCTGGGAGCCCTTTGCTTTGGATTTTAGGGGTTGTGTAAAAGCGCCCTTAGGTGGGATTAGGTACTGTGCTATTTTAGTTATTGCTAAATAGATTCCTGCACTCATTCTTTAAAGCCTGTTTTTTGGTGGGTGGAGGAGTCAGTGTTGCCCTTGGTTTCTATTTTGAAGGAGAATTTATGGAAAATTCTCCCTAGTGGTTGCCAGCTTACCCTCATGCTTGAGAACCGGCATAGGAATATCTTTAAGCAAGTTTAGGGTCTTTCTGCCTGCACTATCCTCGAATGGATTTCCTCATGCAATATCTAGATGCTTTCTATATTTTTTAAAACTGTTCTGAAGAAAGCATAAAGCTCCTTGGGACAACAGATCTTTCCCGGACACTGCAACAGGGGGAGCAACTCTGTTTATAGAGTGGGAGCTTGTGCCTGCTAGAATGATTCTTGATAAATGTCGGGTCAGTGTGTGAGCACCAGCCAAGTCTCCAAGATCACAAGGAGCTTTTACACTAAAAAGTTGTGTGTGTGCGCTCATGCATGCGTGCGTGAATTTAGTTGAGTCTTTAGGTCTCTATGGACTTCCATTTTTGCATTACACTTATGCTGTCCCACCCCTAATCCCTTTTCTATGGAACCCCAAGCAACTTGTGTAGGTTTCTCATTGTGGCAATAAGATGCAGATGCAGTTATCTTAACTAAACTCAACTGTGCCGAGTCCCAGTAGCCTGGGCCCAATGCTATTTTCTTCTGCAATTGCAGGTTGCTTAAAATCTTTGCTATAAACACTCCCTAATTGGCCCTGATAACATATATCCATAAGCCTTCTTCCCTTTTCCAGTGCGAGAAAAGCAAGGGAAAAAGGAAAGCTGAAGGCTAGATTTGCAGAGTGTTTGCAGGACCTGGATTATTTCATGTTGTGTGTTGAAACCAATTTGCTGCATTAGGTTTCTATCTCTTGCATGTCCACATTGCTACAAGGCGTTTCCAAGAGGGAAAAAAAGAGGACAAAATAAAATAAAAACACTCCCCTCATACACACACACACACACACACACACACACACACACCAAACAGACTCATCACTCTTTCCCACAGGATGAAAACATGGTTAAATACTTGCTGTAAAAAAACCATTATGTGATGCGCCAGCCAAATGATACACTAATACTCCCAACGTAAGTGCTTTTTTGGCAGCTACTCAAAGGAGGAAAAAAATCACATCATTTTCAGTCCCAGTGATAAGATTACACAAAAGAAAGCAAAATATACAAACTGAGATGGTGATAAATATTGTACAATAAATGGAGAAAAGCCCGGGATTCTTGTTGTTACACCCTGCACAGTTTATTGTAATCTTTCCATAACTTCAGGCAGTGGTGCCAACAATTGGTATCCTTTGGGTATCCCCAGAAAAAGCCAGCTAGCGTTAAGATTTGAAAGATGCCTTTCCTGTGATTTCTTCTTCCAGCTATTTCCTCTTTTTCAAGTGAGTTTTTCAAGAAGGAAGCAGCAACCAGTAGCAGCATCTCTGCGGGTAGTTGGGTACAGCTTCTTTTTGCTTGTCCAGATGCAAAGAGCATTTTCAAACTGCAGACTCACTCTGTTGATTGGGGATGGTGGCGTATATTGCCCCATATAACCAGAGTGGGGTGGAGTGGGGAAGCTGCTAATGTGACCCAGCAAAGGGAAAGGGAAAAGAGTGAAAAGAGGATTTCCCCCCTCTTATCAGTGACGTATTCTTACCAGATGGTGAGGTCCCACACTTGATCCAAGATGGCGCCACCAAATGAGATGCGTTTCTAGCTTAATGAAACAGTCCCAGGACAAGAGGCAATTTGAGATCCTTATGCAGACTTGAGTACATGCAAATGTGGAATGAGAAAGGAAATAGAAAAACTGATCTGCATCCAAGTAAAAAAACTCTATCTATTAAAGTCTGTGTTTTTTTCTACAAAAGAGTGCAAAATGACATTTAAATAGGCTGCAGAGAATCGCCAGATAAGAAGGCGCTGCAGTTTAAAGCAAAATAATAATCAAATTCACATGTAAATATACATGGCAAAGATACAGTACATAGAGTCCATATAACCCAGAGTTTGCAATGGAACAAGATGCTCCATTCCAAGGATCTTTCACATACCAATGCATCTAATTCATTCATTCATCTTCAACACTGTGGCTTATAAAATATTTTAAAGATCAATATAGCTTTTATAATCCCTCAGTAGACTGCATTGTTTTTAAAAAGCAATTTAAGATATTATTGTATTAAAACCAATTAATTAAAAATTTACAGCCATTTAAAAGCACATTTAAAATGTTTTAAAATTACACAACCACACCGGCCCCTCCGGCCCCAAAGTAACTCCCTTGGCAGCCAATCAGTGGACAAATATCTGGACAGAAATGTTTCTGGCTGTTGGGAAGGGCCCGTCCTGGGCTCTCTGGAGATGGAGTTCCAAGGTCTTCTTCCAAGATCTTAAAACTTTTAAAAATCATCCTTTATTGCAAGGCGTATTCAGTTTCTACCTCCAAATACATTAACTGTGTCCTTGCTAAGAGAGGAGCACCTAGTCTCTCTCTTCCCATTCCATAATTATTTTCTAAATTTTAGAAGGTTCTTGCTCACGTGTAGCAAGATCTCCATTGCAGATGTATCCTTTTCTACTTTCCTCTCTAACTATGCTGCATCTGCTGTATGGAGGTTTAGAGGTTTAGGGGCGGCTGATGATTCCAATGTCAGCCGTATTGAAGTCCACTTTGGGGTTGGTTGCAAGCACACATTTGGGACAGTGTAAGAGCAGAAGGAAGGCACTGTTGTCTTTATCTTCTGCCTCTCGTGGGACCTCTATGTGGACCCTGTGGAGCAGCATACTGCCCTTGGGTCTGATCTAGCCTAGTTTTTCTTATGATCTTATGAAAGACTTCCGACCTTGCAAGTAACTAGTTACAATCTGCTTGTAAATGCCTTCTTTCATTAATAAAGTTGCAATACATTGTGGCTGTAACTGATATAGGGAAGTGTTGCTCATTCCTTGGTGCATCTATACTTTGTAGAACTATGAGGGTGCTGTCTACCCAACGGTGGAGAAGGAGCATGGCATGGTTCAAGCACCTAACAGACTTGGTTTGTGTGTACACACCAATGCCTTGTGTTCTGACATGGCCTTTAGAGGACAAGGTGAAGAGTTTGTTTAGTATTGCAACATGTCACATTCAGACTTTCAAAACTCACTGTCAACAAATTAAAATAAATACAATGCTACAGTAATGGCTACTAACTGCTTGTGGTAGCAACCAGATAGCTATAACTGCACTTGATTGCTTTTTTACAAATAATTTTTAGGCTCCAAAAAAAAAAAATTAAGCTGTGTGGACTCAATGGCCCAAGAGTATAAAACGAGATCCAAATCTAGGGTGGTGAAATGAACTGGATGACAAGGCTTCTGGACTTTTCTAGGTCTGCAAAAGAGGAAATTCCACCAAGTCCAGATTGCCATGCAAGCTAAACATTCTGAAATTTCATTTTCACACAGCTAGCATGGCACAGAAGCCACAGGTGCCATTTCACACGGCCACCCTGCATGTTCATGCAACCAGACATTTGGGAGTGATGTACTGGATTCCTACACATGATTTTTAAAAAAATCCCTTGTAAGTAAACTTTAACCCTATTTCTTAGAGCACTTTTCTCCCTCCCTCTCTCAGAAATAGAGAATCTGAATTTGGATGGAAGAAAACACAGGGATGGAAGGCAGGGAGCTAACCTGAAGGCAGGCAGGGGTTTTGCTGCTTTGCCTTCTGTAGTCCTCTTCATGCAAGAGAACAACCCATAGCCATCCTCTCCTGTACATGCGAATCAACGGCTAATGCCTGCATGGCTACCCTGATGTATTTGTTTAAGCCCTAAGGAAGAAAAAACTCTCAATATTATTCCCAAAGTGGTAGGGTTTGATGACAGTGATGGAGCGAAGCTGACGTTGCTCCCCATTAGCATTTCAACCATGACCCATCTCCACTGCGTGGCAGTGGCGGGCCTACATTTTTGGGGGACCTGACTGTTATGGGGTCCCTTTTGCAATCAGCAGGGAGATCTGGGGTCAGGGGCCCTGCCCGGAACCTTAAGCTTCATTTGTTTCATATTACACTCCCCCCCTCCTGCGTGGGTGGCGGCAACTCTTCAGAACGTACTGAAATGATATTGAGAAGCAGGTACTCTCTAGGATGGGGAGGGCTGAACAAAGTGCAGCCCTCCAGATGTTGCTGAACACCAACTCCAAGCATTCCTCATCCCTGACTCTGGTGGTTAGGCCTGTTGGACTTTGGAGCCTGGCAACATCTGGAGGACAGCACTTTGCTCAGCCATGGCCCTCTATGGAAGTCAATATGGGAACAGCTTTGTTGCAGTTTAGAGTCAAATGGGAAAATGTGCGTCTGTCCGTAGCCTCCATTGTCTATCTCTGAAGTTCCACCCTGGCTTTTGTCTTGGGTTGCTCTTGTTTATCACTGCTGTCTTTGGCTGGCACCCAGGGGACGCATTCATTTCCTCCATGGCACACAGCAGCATTTTAAACCGATACCTGTAACTCTAATGGCGGCCCTTTAACGAAGAAAAGGAAGGATAAATTAAATGCAAACGGCATATTACCACACTTGTTTTAAATTGATATTTAATTAAAAAGTTAATTATTAATTAAGTTTATCAATTGCACATCGGTTGTTCAATAGAAAAGGGCTCATTCATTTAATTATGTGTGTGCAACCGATAGTATATGCTTTTTAGCTAGGCAAGGTTATCTCTATATCTCTTCTAATTTAGATCAGTTTAGCTTCTAATCTATCCAGAGTGCTTCCTTTTGCAGGCTTTGGGTTTGATCTATAAATGTTTACTTACAGAACTGTTAGGTATTAAAGTCTGATCAAATAAAGAAAAGAGCACTGGCTGGCTTGCATTACACTCACTTAAGGGGCTCTGGCACAAGCCTGGCGTTAAAAAGAACAGCTAAGGGATTTCTGTTCTTTTCTTTTCTTGCCTTCTTCTTCTTTCACAGTCCGGCTGCTGTAAAAGTTTCAAAGAAGATAAACATCCACCCAGAAAGTATGTTAATAGTCCAAACAAATGGAGATCTTCAAAGGATCCCAGGGGCCTGACAGACGCCACTGGAGTAAACTCCCTTGCTCCCTTTTCTGTGCCTGAATGATTCTGAGACAGATCACAAAAAGGCAACCCGAGAAAGGATCGCTGGCAAATGGTGCTTCGTTTGGTCACACGGGGCCCCGCCCGAAATAGGCTTGCTCTTGGTTGCCTCGATTCCAGACTGACACAGAGCACTATGTTTTATGTGCGTGTGCCTGTTGTTGCGAGGTTAAAAAATAAAAATTAAATTCTTGCCACAATTGTGTGAGATGATGTACAGTAGCTACGAGTCTTTGGGGGCATCGTGAAGTGTAAGCCCAGTGTTACTGGGCTTCTTCTTTCGTGGACTCCAGGCCTCTTCATCAGAACTCTGGAAGGAGGAAGCCCTGTCTTCAGAGGAGGAGGAGGCATGGAGGGAGGGGTGCAGGATGAGATGTGAGATGTCATGCAAAGGAAAAAGTTGCCAGCATGGCAAGGTTTGCCCAGGATTGTTGTTCAATAGACATTAGCAGATGATAAGTATATAATAATATGACTACAGTATATAATAATATGATTGTGGTTATAAAGATGATGGTTACTTACTTACTTACTTACTTACTTACTTACTTACTTACTTACTTACTTACTTACTTACTTACTTACTTACTTACTTACTTACTTACTTACTTATAATACTGAAAGAAGAACTAGTTTATGCTTGGGAATGTATTGATTTTTAGTGCAATTGTTTTACAACTATCATTCTAAATTCTGAATGTACACATCCTCAGATTAAAGCAGAAATGGGTGGCAGGCTGGATGAAACCAGCCAGCCCTACTACCTGCTTTTCCATACTTGATCCAAATTACATCCCTGCTTTATTTATTTATTTATTTATTTATTTAAGAGTATTTTTACCCCACCTTTCTCCTTGGAAAAGGACCCAAGGCGGCTTACAGTAATGAGGGACAATATACAGTCCAGTACAATTAAGACATGTTCAAGTACAGTATAGAGAACAGGGAATTGAGGGACACCTTACGCTCTTACAGCATTAAAAGACAGCATGTCATTAAAGCTACAAGAGAACGTGACCAGTTAAAAGGAGAGTAAACTTCCATGTAAAAATTTCCCAGGAGTATATTTCTGGAGACAGTAGCTAATCATCCCCACCCTATATGCCACCAAATTCAAGCCCTGCTGCTCGAATAAAGGAGAATGATAGGCACAGACAGGAATTAACGGAGTATGAAGAAATCCATTATGTAGATGTAGAGCTGAAAAGGTCAGCACCAAATGGTCAGGGGTATAACTTGCATTCTGCCATTGATGAGCAGCCTAATACCCTTCTTTGTCAGTTACAAAGGTAATAATGAGCACAGACAGTGGGTGTAAGAGATGCCTGGAAGATGGGTTTCCTTTAGAGACCGGAGTATCCATCCAAGTATTTGTGCTGTGTTTTTGCCTCTGTGTTCCCACCACCAAAA
The DNA here is from genome assembly GCA_023846285.1 of Phrynocephalus versicolor. Taxonomy (NCBI): domain Eukaryota; kingdom Metazoa; phylum Chordata; class Lepidosauria; order Squamata; family Agamidae; genus Phrynocephalus; species Phrynocephalus versicolor. The sequence continues at coordinate 31,147,787 of JAHTLZ010000015.1, read as the reverse complement.
CCACCTTGGTTTTTCAGTGAATGAGGGAGCATTTCATGCTCCCTGACCAGTGTAGAATTCAGTTCCAACATTGCTGGCTCAGAATCTTAGGGGGGAAACCACATTTATGGGGGTTGGCTTAAAGAAAAAAACAAACAGGATTACCCCACCCCCCAAAAGAAAGACTGTTTTAACTTATCAGTCCATCGCCAACATTATCGATCAGAAAGCATTCTATATCATCTCCCAATGGTTCAGAAGAACGGATAAACTATTTGCAATGGGGAATCTCTTCATTCATGTTGGGAAAACATATTGGATCTACATTAACCAGCTCTAATTTTAAGATGGTTTTCAAGGACTCTCCTCCAAGCATTCAGCATCTACAGTGAGGTAGGTGGTACCCAGGGGAAGGGAGTTCCCTGCTGGGATAGTCTGCTTCTGGAAGTCTTGCCTTAGGGATAATGCTTACTGGGTGCCCTTGCTTTGGCATGTTTTCTCATACCTTTATTGTTTCTTACATATTTGTTTTCCTGCTTTTATCTTTTTACTTCCATGACTGTACTCCCATTTTCATTATACTATATATTCATTCGAGACAATAAGGACAGTCATGCTGGATAACCCTAGAAGCGAGCCATACTGGATCACACTGGTTCTGTCAATTTCTCCATCTAGTGACCCACCCAATTGCCCTGGGGGAGTTTTCATGCAGGACATTTGTGCATCCACATCCTGCTGAGGCTGTCCCCTAACCACAGATAATACCAAGGGATCACACCCCAGGCATTGGACTGAAGATGCTGTATGTAGTTCTATCCTGCATCCATTTGTCTAATCCCCTTCTAAAGCCACCCATCCTGTCAGCCCTCACTACATCTTTTGAGAGTCAATGTCTATTTACATTCTTTCTAACATACTTAATATTACACAGTTTGGTCCTCTCATCCCTTACCATGGAATTTAGTAAGGTTTCCAGTGCAGTCTGTCTTTCCACCTACTTGGCTATGGTGGAAAGAGCATGCTAGATTAGAGGGGCATTTTGCCTGATCGAGGACTGCTATGTGTACTTTCTGTTCAGAAGTTAAACTGGACTAACTCCCATTCCCAGTTACAAATTCCTTACCAATTCAGGAATGGACAACTACATCTCTCCAGCTTTCACTAGACCCCAGTGCCCACTGGCACTAATCATGGCCAAGAGCAAGAGATGATGGGGTTTGCAATCCAAGGGCAGCAGCTGCTGGGATGGCTCACCCCTCTTGTAAATGAAACAGCCTACCTGCATTTTAAACATGTTTCTCATGCCTTTAGCTGGTGTCAGAGCTCTTTCATTGAATAAAATTTGTGTGTGTGTGTGTGTGTGTGTGTCCGTGTGTGTGTCCGGAGTGAGACTATAAAACGAGGGTAAGGAGATTTAGTCCTTCCTCTTCCAGCCTGCATTCAGATCCCTCTCCTCAAGCAGGGCACGTTAAAAACCCACCTCCTTTTTTACTAGCAGGAACTTTTTTTAAAGTTACTTTAAAGCACACACACACACACACACACACACACACACACACACATTCCCCCCCTTCATTCACCACATGTATGTGTGTGACATTTTATTTTCTGTTTTTATCCAGGCACAGTATAGAAATAGGAAGTGCATCTTCTCCCCGATAAGCTCAGGGTGGACCAAGAAGTATGGGGAATAGGGGAAGAAAATCTGCAAACTGCCTTATGGCAGCTCTGATGCCCAGGTTTTTAAAATCACAATGCATTCACACACACACACACACACACACACACACACACACACACACACAAAATCTCCTTCTCTAGACTTACTTATCCTGAGATTTCGGGGAGAGTTTAGATGGTGCTCTGAGAACTGACAACCGTAAGACCAGTTGATGGTTTGTTGTTTTCTTTCTTGGTTATTGTGATGCTAGCCCTTTGACAACAATGGCCGTTACTTCACGAACCTCTCGCTGCGCAGCGAGCCGTAATTTCCGTGCGAATGGATCGCTTCAGTCCGCACGCTCCTCCTCTTTGGATTCGGCGCCACCCCGACCACGCCCCCTAAACCGTGCTCCAAGCGGGGCAAGAGATTCCCCTGCCGGAGGCCGGGACTCTTCCTCGCTTCGCATTCCGCTTCGCATCCAAAGTCACGTGTGGCCAGTTAATATATATATTTATTTTTTTTTAACTTACTTTTTGTCCGAAATGCCGATGCATAGTTATTTCAGGTAACCCGTTCTTTTGATCTTGCCTTCTGAACACGGGGCAGGGGCAACAGAGGGGGGGCAAGCGTCCCCGGGTGACGTGAGCAGAGTCCCTCCGCTTGCAAGGGATGGCGAAGGGCTGCGCAGAGGGAGGGGGGAGGGGGGAGGGGGTGTCGGTGCCGCCGCTACAAGACACCCCCGCGCGCGCCCACCCACAGAGCGGCGGCGGGGCACACAGGGCGATGAAGCTGAGAGAAGCCTCTCCCCGCCCCGCCCCCCCCCCCAAAAAAAACAACCCAGCTGCTCTGCTTCAGGGAAACACGATGGCCGCCCACAAGTCCTCGGGACAACCGCAGGGGCCTTTGAGCGCCGGGCTTGACCGCTGGCTTGTGCGCCTCGACAGCCGGGTATCGATGCATCGATACGCCGTGGTATTTTTTTTTAAAAAAAAAGAAACCGGAAGTTGCAAGTAAGCTTCCGAATGCGAAGGGAGCACGTGAGGTAGGAATGGATTCGAACCTAAAATTTCGCATGGTGAGGACAGAGAAAGAGGGGTGGGGGCGAATGGAAACCACGTGATCGCCTTTGCATTCAAAGCGAAGGCAATCACGCTGCGATGCGAAGAGCCCCGTGAAGTGACGGCCTTAGATAGCCCTTTAGTGTTATAATTGCGGTACTGCCTCCTCCCTGGAAACATTTAAGCGAGGCCTTAAGACTTATTTATTTAGGTGAGCCTTCTGAGCCTCCAGCCTTTTACACATTTTTATGTATAACAACTTAATATTCAGTTTTTATCACCTGGGGCCTTTTAAACTTTGCTGCTGCTGCGACTGCTTTAACATTGTTTTTATAGTGTTTTTTATAATTGTTTCTAAATACTGGGGTGGTTTTTTTTTTTTTTGCTATTTTTAATATTTCATGTATGTGCTGTTTTAATATAATGTAGTAAATTATTGTTGTAAGCTGCCTTGGGTCCCTTTGGTAAGAAAGGCGGCATAGAAATAAAGTTTATTATTATTATATTATTATAAGCACAATGGGAAGTTAAAAAAGGCCTGTGGTTGTTTTTGTCCGGGAAAGTTTTTCAAGCCATCTGTAGAATGAAGTTGCCTTTGGTCTACTCATCAGATCTTTCTCAACAGGTTACATTTCTGATTAATAAGATCTATATTTTTTTTTGTCTTCACTGCTTTGTCTTAGCTCTTCATTAACTTATTTTGGAAATGCCTACCCTGGCATGTAAGTGTGAAAATAATTACAGTAAAGGGATAGTAAGGAATAACTGTATGAGTAAGAATTATATATAAAATGATGATACACAACTCTGGTACAGAGAATCAGAAATGTGTGTGTATGTGGAGGACTTGGAGAAAATGCAGTTTCCTGTAACAGTTAATTTTAGGTAACATTACAATTAGAAGATACAATGTTACTTTTTATGTATATTGAGTAATATACATGATAAAGTACTAGGATATAAAGAGGAATGGCGACATATATTCAAAAGCAACCTTTAAAGGATATTTTAAGGATTTTTTACAAGAATGATTCAGGTTTTGTGTGCCTTCCTTCTTCTCAATCCTACAGGGCAAGGCAAAGATTTGTTGTTTGTTTGTTTGTTTTATAAATAAATATTTCTAGGGTGCAATATCAGAGGTGGCCACTAGAAGGCATCAGAGACTATTTCTGTGTGAAGACAAAGAAAGTGAGCCATGTGGTCCTTGCCCTGCTCAAAAGCAAAGGCAAATGTTTATAACTCCACCATTTTAACAAATGCAAAATTTCAGCATGTGCCACTCTTCATCAGGTGTTGTGTCAACATATGGTGGACAGTGCAGAAAAAACCCATGACGTTTTCGTAAGTCAAGACATTTCCCTGTGCTAGATCTGCTTTTTGTAAATCATCTTTGAGAAGCATACCTCGTTGTTGTTGTTGTTGTTGTTGTTGTTGTTGTTGTTGTTGTTGTTGT
>JAHTLZ010000015.1:31127175-31143621 GCA_023846285.1 Phrynocephalus versicolor | reverse complement strand
GTTGTTGTTGTTGTTGTTGTTGTTGTTGTTGTTGTTGTTGTTGTTGTTGTTGTTGTTGTTGTTGTTGTTGTTGTTGTTGTGGCTTAATAAAGGCATCAGCTAGCTGGATTTTCAGGGCACTTTTACACGACCCCTAAGATCCGCTGGCAACTTAAATTCGGACCAGAGATCTTGGGGGTTTGCTCCTCTTGCTGTGTTCCCACCCATCCACACTCCCTTGCTCCTTTCTGCATGAGGGGAGGGAGAAAAAAAGGGAGAAAAGAATGCAGGCTCACCTCCGCTCTGCCATTGAGCTGCCCCGGGAAGCATTCCAGTCTCTTAAAGGGGCGGGGGGCAAAAACAAAACAAAACAGAAGGCGAGGAGAGCCCGGCACTCACTGCTTTGCAATCTGCATCAGAAATTTGTCACCTCTGGAGACCAGGTACTTGGAAAATGAGCTGGGACGCGCTTAGGTGGGCGTGGTCATACTTAATTTTTTTAAAAGTCCGGAGCTGGTGGGAAAACAATTTTAAGCTCCGCATCTGGGAGCCCTTTGCCTCGGATTTTAGGGGTCGTGTAAAAGCGCCCTTAATGAGTTACGTATCCAGCTGCAAAGGTTGGAACTGAATTCCCCACTCTTCTTCCATCCCAGAAGTGCCATCCTGTGTGGCACCGGACAAGCTGCACCATCCTGGGATGGCCCCATAAGATTAGGGGATGATAAACTACTTCTGAGTGTTCTATACCTAGAAAACCCTGAAAAGGGTCATCATAAGTCACAGAACTGACTTGACAGCACACAATTAAATTATTAGTAAAGGCATCACCTGTCCTTGCTTTTGTATTTCTCTGTACTGTATTTTTCCAGGCCTGCTAATAATAGGAAAGCAGCACAGTGACATGTTGCAATGCAATGAATTGCACCATTGATTAGGACAATGATAGTGAAAACAGCCTGACAGCAAGAAGCAATGAGTAATCCAATAGTAAAATAATATTAATGGAAAATATTTAGTAAATATGGAAATATGAAAACACTCTTGTTTAAGATGAGAAGAGAATTATGAAATAACTAGGTCGATATATTGGGGAAAACTTCTGATATATGTAACACGGCAGGAGATCAGCAGTGTATCTGTTTTTACTTTCTTTATTTTAAAAATAAAAAAATCTTTTAAAAAAGAAGCAATGAGTAACCCAAATGCAGTAGTTCTTTTTAAGATATAATGTTCCGCGTTTTGTGTGTGTGTTCACACATGTGTTTATATTTACATAGTTTATTGCTTTGTTGCTGATCAAACTCTACATAAAAGCATAGATTAGACCAGTCTTAAAATAGTATTTAAGCTCTAATGTAAGTGCATATAGACATGCATTTAAAGCATAAAATAATAAAGTAATACAGTAGTAATAAAATAATAAAATAACCATTCTTTTTTTTAAAAAGGTACCAAGATGTGAAAGTAACTTGAAGAGCTTGCGAAGCAGGCAGGTCTTTTGATGGCGGTATGAGTGGAACGCTGAGAACTGCTCTGTGCCCCGGATAAATCCTTAGCAGACATAAGGAACTGTGTATGATGAGGCAGGGATGCTAAGCTTGTGCTGAATTTAGAAATACTGTGCATATCTGTCAGTGAACATAATTTATTACAATAGTCAGAATGAACACATGGTCATAATGGTGGGATTTGAGTCCTTTAATGTAGGGATCTTTTTTGGAGAACATCTGGCTAGCTAGTTTTGGCAATAGTATGGTGGACCAGATAGATCTGAGGTCCGATCTATCAAGGCTCTTCCTATGTTCTTAAGAGGACTAGCTTTTCCCTAGAAGCTCATGTGGAAAAAAAATATTATGTTTTTCTACCATATTACAGGGCAGTAAGATAAAGAAGGAGATCAAAGGCTGGTCATAATCATATTGATTCCTGCCATGTGCTAATTTCTTTCCTTTGAAGCCCCCTTTGCATCCAAGGTTGCTTAAATTTCTCAGCACTCACCATCGCTTATCCCATGTCTCTTTCAAATGAGCATTCCTTTTCTCCCCTCCCTCCTTTGGTCTTACATCCTTTTGCATGTTTTGGAAGCCTGCAACTCCCGTATAGCTATAGGCATTCATAGGTCAAAGTGCCACCCATAGCCAGGGCTACCACAATCTCCCTATCCCTGTGTGTGTCCCATGCCACATGACATCTGGAAGTTGAGTCATGGCAACTGGACTTCTTTTTCGGGAGACATTTAAACGTTTCGCTGCTCATCCAAACAGCTTCATCAGTCTGAGGAAAGTTAGTTGTGAGTCCTCCATTTTGTAGTTCACCTTGACCTCTTGTCATCCTGTTCTGAAATAGGCCCACAAGATGAACAATGGCCTGAATAGGCTCATTAGGTGGACAAGAGTCTCACTAGGCCTTTAGGTGAACAATGGCCTAAAGTGCTGGAACCCATAAAATATGGGTCGTTAGCTATGGCCTTGGTGGTGAAGGCATGAAGTATTTTTGATTTGTCTAGGTATTGTGGAAATCACAGCCTGATAAGTAGCAGATAGACTGTGCCTGAGCCCCCAACCACACCTCTGTTGAGAGAGGGGTTTTCAATGCTCACATGAATGGGTTCCCTGACCCCACTCTCAAACTACCTCTCTTCTCTGTCTAATATGTGGACCTCCTCATTAGACATGGGCACGGCCAGAAAAAATGACGTTTCAAGTTTTTGATTGTCGGAACGGGTCCGTTTCGGGTCGTTTCCGTTTGTCGTGAAATTTTTCAAAAATTTGTCATTTCATTTGTCGTTTGTCGTTTCAACCGCGATTTAGCGTGATTTGACTTCCCAGAGCGTAGGGCGTCCTGCAATCAGGGCCAGCGCTAGGTGTTTTTGCGCCCTAGGTGGCGGGCGGGGCAGTGGGGGGAGGTGGGGGGAGCTGTGGGCGGGCGGCGACAGGGGGAGGCGCGGGTGGGCGAGCGGGCGGGTGGTGGCCGTGGGTGGGCGAGTGGGCGGGCGGCGGCGCGGGCGGGCGGGCGAGTGGGCAGTTAGGATATCACTTAGTTAGGATAGAGGTTCTGTTCTCGGCTTGCACCCCAAATGTGTGTGTGTGCAAGCAAATTGAAGTTGGGAAAACAGAAAATAAATGGTAGTATATAATATATATTTAAAATAAATCCACACCTCTCACTCCCAGTCGAACCTCCCCCTTTATCCAATATCAGAAAAAAATCCTCACAAACTGCCAGAGAAGAAATAAAGAATAAATTGCTATTCCCTTCAGCAGACAAAGCTGCAGGGAATCAAAGAAATTATTTTCTAAATTCAATTCCCTCCCTCCCTGCCTAACTTAAATCTAAAGCCTCCAGCCTCCCTCCAATCTCGATTCGCATAGCCAGAGCAGCCAGACACACAGCCCTCCACCCTCCACATCCAAGACCCGACTGCGACTTCTGGAAGGTGCCTCGGCTTTTTATGCTCTCTGGCACATCCAGAAGTGTCAGTCAAAATCTGGCCATGCCATTGGTGGAATGGTTCAAAAAAATTGCATGGTCCCATCCCATGCCCAGCCCAAATGGGCAGGTCTAAAAAAATAAAAAATAAAATAAAATAAAATAAAATAAATACGACATTTTATTGCTATAAAAAAACCAACTGCTGCTGCTATTAAAATTCAGGCATTTAAAATAAATAAATTTCACATGTTTCTGTGGTGATTTGGTGTGTTTTTTGACCACGATTTCAAAAGAAAAAGTGCGGTCGCCATTTTGGATCCCCCCCACCGCATGGCATGACGGGACGACTAGGATGACCCCCCCAGCCTGGTGCAAGCAGCCGAGGACAGGAGAAGAGGGGGGAAAGGCCGGGGACCCCCCAGAAACCACCCCTCTGGTAGGTGGCAAAGCCTCAGGCAGGCATATTTTCGCCTGCTTTTTTGGCCAGGAGTCGGGTTTTTTTAAAAAAACTTTTAAAAACTTTTTCTGTGCTTCGCACTGCGCGATTGCCGCGATGCCACAAACGAAAACGAAAAACCCGACCAAATTTTTCTTTTTTCGGTTCAAGTTCGAGTTCTGACAGCTTAATTATCGTTACCGTTTCCGTTACGTAACGGAAACGATAACCGAAAAAGGAAACGACAATTTCACCAAGTCGTGCCCATGTCTACTCCTCATGTTTGAATGAGTGCCCTTTGTCCTTCAAGTGGAGGTGTACTGATGATTCTGGTCCTGAACTCTTACTCCTCCTATGTTGGGCCATCTTTCTGTTTAACGTGACATACTCACTTTCTTTATGCTGAGACTGGCTGGGCATGGGTGTGTTGAGGAGTGTGGAGGAGGTTGTGAGAATCCATTATAATATTATGCTCCCTTTCCATCATGCTGCCATGCTACTGTGTCATCCAGGAATGCACAGTGTGAATCAGATGCATCAAACATATAATGCAGCCAGACCCTGGCACCAGGGTCTTGAGCTGTATGCCTGGGGTTGGTCACGGTTTTCACATCATGCTACCACCAACAGATTACTTCGATTCCACCTATCGTCGGTAGCAAGCAGAGATAACAAGAATACACTCATGCTGGAGCTGTTTTTGTTTTTGTTGTTGTTGTTTGATTGATTGATTTTTAAGATTAAACATGAAATACCTGTAATAGGATTTAGCTGTGATGCAATGAAGGCAAGACACCAAGTAGACCAGAATTACGGGGGTGGGGCTAGTTAGAATGAGAGGCATCCTCACACCAGCAATGATACCCCCTAAAGACATGAGTGAAGCACTTGAGTATGGCCCCAAGCAGACCATACCCAGCAGAGTAGCACAGTGGTAAGAAGCCAAACATCAATAAAAACCCTGAGACAGTTCATTGTGCCACTTCCTGCAGGCTTAATAAAGTATCTAGTGTAGTCCTTTGGCTAGATGGGTGGTATAAAAATCAAATCAAATCAAATCAAATAAATAAATAAATAAATAAATAAATGAGCATTGGGCTCATAATGCCCAGCACATGCCCATGCATTTCTATTATTATTATTATTATTATTATTATTATTATTATTATTATTATTATTATTATTATTATTATTATTATTATTATTATTATTATTAAACTTATATACCACACCTATTTCCCCAAAGGGGACTCAGGGCGGTTTACACAATACCATAGCAAATAAACAGATAAAACAATAAAACAATCAACAGCGGTGTCCAGGACGGCAAGCCAGTGTAGGAAGGGCAGCGAATGGAGGGGGGGGGAACGTTATCCCTGGAAGTTACCAAAGGCGTCCTTAAATAGCCATGTTTTTAAGGCTCTCTTGAAGGATGCCAGCGATGAAGCTTGCCGCAACTCGACCAGCAAGGCATTCCAAACAGACGGGCCAACCACCGAGAAAGCCCGGTGGGTCGGGCCAGATCTGAGCGTCGGGAGATACGCTCTGCCAGATAGACAGGGGCCAAGCCATGGAGGGTTTTGTAAACCAAAACCAACACCTTGAACCTTATTCGGGAGGCAACGGGCAACCAGTGCAGATGAACCAGCATGGGAGTGATGTGATCGAACTTACGTGCACCAACCACCAACCTGGCCGCCGCATTCTGGACCCGCTGCAATAGCCGAACAAGGTTCAAGGGGAGCCCCATGTAGAGAGCGTTTCTAAAAACAACCACCACCACCATCCTGAAACCCTTCTGAAGGTTCAAGTGTAATAAAGCCCTGTCTTCTTCCATCACCGCCAGGTTCCATATTACCAACTAGAAATGAACAACTACAGTATGCAACAAGTCAACATACATGGCACCCACTTTGTATGATTGCTGTGGCCTTTGTATTCTGACAGGTATTTTTGGGCAAGCCCAGTTCTGTCTTTTCACTTCACAGAAAACCTTATTGTGAACTTCAGTGACCCTTACTACTGAGACTTGTGCAAAAATGTAATGGTCAAAGGAAAACAATCTTTTAAACCTTTACTGTAAGTGACTGGACTTGTCTACCATCTCACAAATGTCGTATTCTTGTTGGTTTTTCCCGCACAAAGCATCATTAGGTCTGAAGAATTATTTTGTCAATTTAACTGCATTTAAGAAAAGCATCTGCAGCTCTGGCTTTCAGTGCATGGCATCAGTTATTCCAGAGGGGAGGTATGATCATGTCCTATTTTATCAAAGATTTTTGTATCTGTGTATCAGGAGGGGTTGAATATGTTTTCCATTATTTATTAAGTTACCCCTTTTATGAGCACCCCAGAAATCAATTTCTTGCTAGCATTCTTAGACCATTGTTCCATTGCATGTTAGCTAAACCCGCCCCTGTCTTTCTTTGCTGCTTGTGGGCAGGGATATACTCACTACCTATCAAATTAGCAAAACTTGCCTTGGCAGCAAAGAAGATACATGTCAGCCTCAAAAGTCTTAAGGAAAAAGGGAAGCCATCCCACTTTATATTTATGTCTAAATATATGTTATCAGTGCCATACATGTGTTGTGGTGTGATTGATATGTTGATATATTGTGACAACCTCCGCTTTTAAGCAATACAGGTTTGTATTGTACTTTTAATAGTTTAGCAAACTGCTTTGTGTCAACAAGAGGAGGGGGGGGGAAACCAAGTAGTTGTAAAGATGCATTGATCACAAGAAGATCCAAGAAAATACAGAATCTGGTTGAGCAGATGATGTAGATTTTCCTGACCACTCTTTAGACTATCCTGTTGCTTAATCTAGATTCTAGGCAAGCAAATTCTTCCACTGGCCACGATCAAGGCAACGTTGCAGTTCAGATTGTTCTCCTCACCCCACCCAAGTTCCTTGTTAATTAAAGGCAGCCACGCCCTCAGCCTTGAGTGCTTCAACTTGATTGAAGAAGTCTTCAGGAAGGCTCCCATCTCCTGTCACCTTGACATCTCTAATGCCTTGGTCTGAATGGTCCTTGGATCTCTTATCTCCAGTTATTACCAATTACACAGTGCTGCTGTGAACCCTCTCTTGCGGGCAAGGGCAGAAAACGAAACCCTTCTAACTGGCGGCTGCTCTCTTTTTTCTTATTAGTTGTCACCTCTCTTCTGTCTGTTGAAGGGTCTGTCTCCTAATCTCTGATCTCGCCCAAATCTAACGTCACCCTTGAGCTCCTTTCCTCTACGCACTTTACAGCTTGGCTGCTGTTATTTATGGCTTCTCCAGGCACCTCTATGGGTCATCGTAACCATTCTTGATGATTGCCCTGAGACGCGGGTTCTTTAGGTACAGAACTGAGGCTTGTCTCTCCCCTCTCTCTCTCTCTCTCTCTCTCTCTCATTCTCTCTCTCATTCTGTGCCTCCATTTCTTAAGGCGTAGGAGCTGAAGGTTTAAGAGGAAGAGAGGAGGTTAACTGTTGGCTTAACCTTTCTAAGCCCATCTGCCGTCCCAAAGACAAAGACGCAAGCTCTCAACATGTATTATCTGTGGAGTACATTTGTTTCAGGAGCGGGTGGCGTTAAGCAAAGGTACGCCAGTCGATAATAAACCTGCTCCACGGTGCCATTTGTGGGTGATTTGAAGAAAAACAGACCATGTAATCAGGTCTAAGGGGGTCTATAATACCAGCAGACGCTAGTGCTGTCAGCTATAGAAAATAATTAGAATGTTATCCCTGTGGCAAGTCGAATGTAAATACATCTAAAATACAACATAATGACATTCTCCTCTGTAAGCCAGGGGATCTGCTTCAAATAAAAGGGCCATTAACACAACAATTAAAGTGAAGGGGGCCGGTTAGACAGGGAGCCCTTGGCCTGGTGCAGGGTGAGGCAAGTGAGCACCGGGGTGTAAATCTTTCGCCATCACAACCAGGAATGTGACTATTAGCCCTCTTGTGACCTGAGGGCTTCCCAATAATACATCTGCTCTCTGTCAGGGCCAGGATTTCGTAACATCTTCCTCTGGTGTACAAAGGCAAAAGACATTTCCACCAAGTGGGGCTGAGAAGAATGGGTCAAGGGTATGCCGTCTTGCTGCTGAGGTTTATGCCTCCATTCCTCACTCTGGCACCCCCCCCCCCCCCACACACTGCTGCCCCCAGTCTAAAAGGAGTATTTCCCTACAGCCTTTTCTTCAACCCCCTGAGCAGCCTAGCTGGCAGGACAGAGGGATTTCTATTTTGTTTATATATAAGTGAAATATGTAAGTGAAAGGAATATGTAAATGAAAGGAAAAGAGGACGACAGAGAATTAGATGGTTGGACGGTGTTGCAACCAACATGGTTGCAACCAACATGGATTTGACCAAACTCCGGGAGGCAGTGGAAGACAGGAAGGCCTGGTGAGCTCTGGTCCATGGGATCACGAAAAGTCGGACACGACTGAACGACTGAACAACAACAAAGTGAAATATTTTGATTGGTTTGCTGTCACCCTCCAGTTCAGATTTTTCTGGATGTCAGATCTAGTCAGTATAACTAATGGCAAGGGATCATGGTCCAACAGTCCAACAGTGTTTGGGAGGCAACTCTTCCCAGACCCATATTGTCACACTTCCCCATGAATTGTTCATTGATAAGTACAGTGGTACCTTGTATAAAGGAATTAATTCGTTCCAAATAAAATTATGTTAAACAAATTTTCCTTTATACAAATTTCCCATAGGAATGCATTGAAAACAGAGTGATCCCATTTTATGTTGTACAGATTTGCCCCATAGACAATTATGTTAAGCAAATTTCCCCTATCTCCAGAATTTTTTATGTTGTACAAATTTTATGTTATACAAACCGTTTGTTATACAAGGGTCCACTATATTCCATACTGCAGTTTCCAAACAGGAAGGGTATCTTGAATTGTAGTTGCAGAAGAGGTAACCATGTTAGTCTGTGCATGCATTATAGGTAAAAACAAAAGCAAAAAATAAAAAAGACAGAAACGTAGTGAGTAGCACCTTAAGGACTAATTATGTGTTTGGCTAAGGCTACACAAATAAATAAATAAAAGGTGAATCTGAATCTCAATCTTAAGGACTGCCGCAATTGTTACATTTTAATGGGAGCTTTCGTAGACAAGTCCACTTCCTCAGACACAATAAGAGAGAAATATAACATAGCAAATATTTGTACATAGCATGAAAATACAGAGATTGTGATTGGTTTGTTGGTAAGAAAATAAATGAGTATTTAACAGTGGCTGCTATCTTCTTTGATATACAGTGGTACCTTGTATAAAGGAATTAATTTGTTCCAAATGAAATTATGTTAAACAAATTTTCCTTTATACAAATTCCCATAGGAATGCATTGAAAATGGAGTAATCCCATTTTATGTTGTACAGATTTTCCCCATAAGCGATTATGTTAAGCAAATTTCCCCTATCTCCGGAATTTTTTATGTTGTACAAATTTTATGTTATACAAGCTGTCTGTTATACAAGGGTCCACTGTATAGGTATATTCTATTGAAGTTTGTGTTTGTAAAGGATGTAAGACAGCCTCTATCACAGAAGTGCACTGGAAGAATAACAGAGATATTAATCATGGTTAGGAGATTCTCCATCTTTTACAGTCTTTGAAGTGTAAGTGTAAGGTACATATGTATGCGTATAGTGACGTTCTCTGTATAGAGTGCTGACTTGCCAGTTTTCTATCCTAGATGTCTCCTTCTAATCTAAGTAATCAAGAGAATAATTAAGATTTTGGCAATTTTCATTTTTTTCTTTCTTACTTAAGCATTTCTGCCACAAAGTCCTGCTCTGCTGTCTTATTGTGGCCTGGAGCTGACTGAGAGCTGAGCTCTCAAAGGCTCTTCCAACAGAGAACAAGTCCCGGTAGGTTCTACCAAACGGCTAAGTCATTGAATGAAGCCCCAGTCACAGACTGCCTGTCTGCCATCCAAGGATCAGCTGAGCTCAGCACAGAGAGGCTCTTTAGCAGAGCTGACCATCAGATGATATAGCACTGGCAACAGCCACCATGAACACAATGACTGCACAGATCAAGACCTTCATGGCAAGCAAACTCCACTCTCTGCCCTGTGGCAGTATAATCTCAAATTTCGGGCAGGAACTACACAATTCAGGTCACCTGCAGTAAACTTTCTGCCATGAAACTGCCTGTTTTATGTGCCATGCTTTAATGCGGTTCCTCACATTTAAGCAGCATGTGGAGCAGCTGCCAGCCCACTGGTGGGGCCAGTGCCGGGAGACTTCCCACTGCTAAAGACAGCAGAGGAACTGAGAGAAGCAGTTTGTCCACTGAACAATGAGGCAAAAATTGATCCCATGGAGCAGCTCTTCCTTCTGCCAAGAAAGGCATCACCAGCTATGTTAGTGTGCAGGTAGCAGTGAAGCTTCCCAGCCCTGTCAGGCCAAAACACTTATCTTCCCTGAGAGACCGTTCCGGCCAACAGCTCTCTTTCTGCTACCTGTTGAGCCTTGACCATGGGGCTGCCAGGGCCTGAGAAGTCTCCCAACATGGGCCAGCCAGCCATGGAAGCCCTGGTGCAGTTTTTAGCTGTGTGCTTGGGTGCCATTTTAAAATTGCAATGGGGCTTGCATCGTATGCACTAGCAAAGTCCATAAGAACATAAGAACATAAGAGCCATGCTGGATCAGGCCCATCTAGTTCAGCTTCCTGTATCTCACAGTGGCCCCACCAGATGCGTTTGGGAGTGCATGAGACTAGATATCTGTCTCCTGATACCACTCCCCTACATCTGGCCCTTGAAGTACCCCGGTTTTAAGCCTGGAGATTATACATCTCCATCATGGTCTGTAACCTGTGATGGACTTTACCTCCAGAAATCTGTCCAATCCCCTTTTGAAGGCATCCAGGCCAGATGCCATCACCACATCCTGTGGCAGGGAGTTCCACAGACTAATAACACGCTGGGTGAAAAAATATTTTCTTTTGTCTGTTCTTACTCTCCCAGCCCTCAATTTGAATGTATGCCCCCTAGTTCTGGTATTTTGTGAGAGGGAGAAGAGCGTCCCTCTATCCACTTTACTCATGCCTTGCATTATTTTGTACGTCTCAATCATATCCCCCCTCAGGCGCCTTTTTTCCAGACTAAAGAGCCCCAAATGTTTTAGCCTTTCCTCATAAGGAAGGTACCCCAGCCCAGTAATCATTTTAGTCGTTCTTTTCTGCACCTTTTCCAGTTCCATTATGTCTTTCTTGAGATGCGGTGACCAGAACTGTACACAGAATGTCCCTGCACATTCACCACACATTGTCCCAATATAGCCCTATGCTGCTCAGGAGTTTCCAACTAATTGAATGCTGTTGTTCCCAGGAATGATCATCACCCATTTTCTCTGCAACCTGAATCCCTTTTATCAATATTGCAGATATGGTACTCTAGTACTGTGTTGAAGAAATCCTGTACAGTATAATATAAGAAAAGAATTTGTTCAGGGTGGGTATCTTGTGTGTGTGCGTGCGTGCGTGCGTGCGTGCGTGCGTGCGTGCGTGCTGTGCTATGCTGTGCTGTGCTGTGCACTTATAGCAACCCTAATAAGGTTTTCAAGGTAAGTGAGATTAAGAAGACAAAAATTGTGATTACAGAAAAATTACATGATTTTAATGCTGACAATAATGAAAGCAAAACTGTTAATGCTTTTCTGTATCTTGCTTCCATTATGAATCCAAATGGAATCTGCAGCCCAGAAATCAGCAGAAGACTGAAATTCTGAAGAGCAATTATGAAGAAACTGAAAAAGAACCACAATTGCAAGGATGTGTCACTGGAGACCAAAACCAAGAAAATGCACACCATTGTATTCCCAATATCTATGTATGGATATGAAAGTTGAACAGTGAAGGAAAATGACAGGGGGTGGGGGAAATGATTCCTTTGAAATGTGGCACTGGAGAAAATATGTTCAGTTGAGGCAATAGGTAAGCAGGAAGAACAAATTAAGAGATATATTGATTCAATAGAGGAATCATAACCTTGAGGTTTCAAGTGCTGAGCATGGCTATTGATGACAGGAAGTCACTAATTCATAGTGGTGCCATAAGTTGGAAACAACTGGACAGCACATAAGAAAACCGTGGTGGAGGCACCTTGTAAGAGTCTGAATTCATATCATATGAGCACATGGCTCATTGCCTTTGACTTGTGTGTTGAGCTAAGTCCCCAGCACAAGGTACATGTTACAGGAACAAAACCAAAGTATGGAATGGTAGGGCCTGTTCTGTTCAGAGTTCAGGGTCGTGCAGAGGTGTCAGGATTGAAGTTGGCAGGCACAGTCCCTTTTGTAGATCAATGTTATGAGTCAGTTGTATGGGTAAGGCTAAAAACTGAATGTTATATATTCATTGGGACATATTTGATTTCATTTCCAGTCTATACAAACAAAAATGGAGAGGGAATGTAACAAAAGACAAATAATAATAATAATTCTATACCAGATCATAGAATCATAGATTCATAAAGTTGGAATAGACCTCAAGGGCCATCCAGTCCAACCCCCTGCCACGCAGGAGCCCCCATCACAGGACTCCCGGCAGATGGCCATCCAGCCTCTGTTTAAAAACCTCCAAAGAAGAAGACTCCACCCCCCCACCCTCCGTGGCAGCATATTCCACTGCCGAACAGCTCTAAGCGTTATGAAGTTCTTCCTAATGTTTAACTGAATTTCATTGGGGTAAAAGGCTTTCCCTGGGTAGCTCTCAAATTCCAGAAGGCCCTTTCTCAATAGTTACCCATGATCACATTCATGGTGACATCAAAGACAGGTTTGTGTCTTTGCAAAAAGAAACTGTTTTTAGAATTAAGGTTGTTTTATTAAGTTTTTGTGTAATTATTGTATGTTTTAAATTTTTTGTAGAGTCCATGACCTCTATAAGCCTCTCCCCCGCTCTGATCGCCCCGCTCACCGCCACGTTTTAGGGAGACATTCCACCAGTGCCTCTGACCTGTCTTGCCTCCTGGTTAATGCCAGGTCGGTTCATAGCAAAACACCTCTCCTTCATGATGCTATCGTGGACGAGCGAGCCAACCTGGCATGTATCACTGAGACCTGGGTAGTCGCAGAGGGAGGGGCATCCCTCTCCCTGTTATGGCCCCCTGGGTATTAGGTCCAGTGGGCTGGCAGGTCGGACGTAGGGGGGTGGCCATCATTCACAGGGAATCCCTTTCTTTTAGCGGATCTGCGGCATTGGTGTGCCCCGGGTTAGAATGCCTCCACTTATCGGTGGGTCAGCAGGATAGGTTTGGTATTGTGCTGGTGTACCGTGCTCCCCGCAACCCAGCACAGTCCTTTCCAGAGATCACCGCGTTCGTCTCGGCTGCCCTGTTGAGGTCCCCCCGCCTTCTGGTGGTTGGGAACTTCAACGTGCACGCCGAGGGGGTACTGTCTGGTGCTGCTCTGGATTTCATGGAGTCCATGACCTCCATGAGCCTCTCCCAGCATATTGTATGCCCCACCCATAGTACTGGCCATACCCTGGACCTGGTATTTTCCTCCATGTCGTCAGATTCTTTTCTGAGGGTTGGGAACCTCATTTCCCAACCTGTGTCATGGTCAGATCATTATCTGCTAAAAATTTCCCTGTCGATCGCTGCCCCGCCCCGTGGGGAGCATCGGCCCTTTGTTGGGGCCCACCCCTGAAGGCTAATGGATCCTGCGCGGTTCATGGAGGCCCTCGGGGAGCTCACCGGTGGACTATCTGACGATCCAGCCGGGGTCCTGGTGGAGAAGTGGTATGAGGGTGCCGCTGGGACTGTTGACCGGATCGCCCCCAAGCGCCTCCTCCGCTGTGGAGCCCGCTCCTCGCCGTGGTTCACGGATGAGTTGTGGGCAATGAAACTTGAACATAGGAAGCTCGAGTGCGTATGGAGAAAGGATCGGATGGAAGTAAAAAAGGCTGCGCTGAAACAGCCGGTATGTGCACGCGACCAGGGACGATAGAACAGCTCATGTCTCCCTGAGAATTGGTGAGGCCTCGAACCACCAGGCAGAGTTATTCCGGGTGGTTCGAGACCTCTCCAATCCTGGTCAGTCTAATGATTTCACTAGCAAGCAATTTGCAGCCTATTTTAGATCCAAGATTGAGGCCATCCATTCCGATCTGGACTCCAGTTGCAGTAGTCCCTCCCCGTCTATTCAGGGGGCCTCACCCCTTGGTCACCTCTCCTGGTTGAGTTTGGGCCTGTGTCACCAGCTGAGGCCTCCAGGGCTATGGCCTACTGCCGGCCGGCGGCCTCCCCTTTCTACCATTGCCCAGCTTGGCTTATTAAATCCGCTGAAGGGAACATGCTGGAGTGGGTTTCTTCTATTGCCACCACCTCTTTCGGGGAGGGAATTTTTCCCGCCCGTCTGAAGGAGACAGTGGTGAAGCCCACCTTGAAGAAGCCCGGCCTGGCTTTGGACAATCTTGCCAGCTATCGTCCGATTGCCATCGTTCCCTTCCTGGGCAAGGTTGTTGAGAGGGTGGCCGCTGTCCGGCTTCAGACCTACCTGGAGGAAAATCATACCCTTGATCCTTTCCAGTCCGGATTCAGGCCGCTTTGCGGGACCGAAACTGCCCTGGTCGCTCTGCAGGATGACCTCCTCGGGGAGGCTAACAGGGGGTCTTCCTCCCTGTTGGTCCTCCTTGACCTGTCAGCTGCCTTTGATACCGTCGACCACGGTAACCTGCTGGCCCGGCTTGCTGAGGCGGGAGTTGGGGGCTCTGCTCTCTGCTGGCTCCGTTCCTTCCTTGGTGGCCAGACCCAGGGGGTTCAGCTGGGGGAGGATTTGTTGGCTCCTTGGACACTCCCATGTGGGGGGCCCAGGGGTTGGCAATCTCCCCTATGCTGTTAATTGTTTATATGAGGCCGCTGGCAGAGGTCATCAGGAGATTTAGAGTTCACTGTCATCAGTACGCTGATGATACGCAGCTCTATCTCTCCTTTTCTTCATCTGCAATGGAGGCAGTTCGCTCCCTTGATCTGTGCTTGGAGGTGGTCTTGTAATGGACAAGGACAAACAGTCTCAAACTTAACTCAGAGAAGACTGAGGTTCTGTTCTTCAGGGCGCCCTCGTCTAGGTACAATGGCCCCCTCCTTAGCCTGGGGGGAGTTTCCCTCCAGCCTACGGACAGGGCTAGGAATCTGGGCATGGTCCTGGACTCTGCCCTCTCCCTGGAAGCCCAGGTGATGGTGGTCTCCAGGGCCTCTTTTCTCCAACTCCGCAGGATCGCCGTATGTAACTTGATGAGTCCTCCTTGAGAACAGTTGTGCAGGCCCTCGTGATTTCGAGGATGGACTACTGCAACGCACTCTACGTGGGGTTGCCATTGAGCCTTGTCCGGAGACTGCGGCGGGTGCAAAATGCGGCGGCCAGACTGGTGGTGGGTGCCCGTAAATACGATCATATCACCCCAGTTCTGGTGTGCCTGCATTGGTTACCCGTTGCTCTCCGGATAAGGTTCAAGGTCTTGGTTTTGGTTTTCAAACCCCTCCACAGCTTGGGACCTGAATACCTGGTGGAGCGGATCTCCCAGAGATCAACTGAGGCCAGACCTACCCGATTGTCACAGGTGCGCTCACTCAGGGTGGCCACTCCAAGAGAGGCGCAGAAATCGGTAACCCGTAGCCGTGCCTTTTCTGTTGTTGGCCCCTCTCTTTGGAACCAACTTCCGAGTGAGCTGCGCCTTGCAGAGTCCCTGCCCGCCTTCTGAAAGGCATTAAAAACTTTGCTTTTCAAGGAGGCATATGGTGACCTCATTTCTGTTTGATTTTTTTAAAAAATGGTCTGCCGCTTTCCGCTGAGGGTTTTCCCTCTTTGCCACTCTCTTATATTATCTTGCCATTGTTTTCCTCCTGTTTTATTTGTGCTTTTAACTGTTTTTATTGGAAACCGCCCTGAGTTCCTTTATGGAAAAAGGTTTGTGGTATAGAAATGCATAAATAAATAAATAAATAAAAGTACTTTAAATATTGGATATTATCCTCTGGTACAGCTTTTGCAGATGCAGAGGGAATGACAGCACTGGTAGGGACAGATTGCCATTAATCAAGGAGTTCCTTTTTTTAAAAAAAGTTGAAGCACACTTGACTTCATTTCATTGCACACTGGTCACTTCTAGAGAGGTAATGTTTCCAGAAAACTTGGAATTCATGGGGGGGGGGGGGAGGAATTGAAAAAAGAAAAAACTGTCCCCCTCTCCCCCAAAGTTTCTAGAAATTTGATACCTCTTGTTTCTCACTATACCAGCAGAGCTCTGCAAAATGATAATGACCACATTTAAAATAAGTAGTATGATATCACTATAAATCCAGGCTACCCTTCATATGGAGCCTTGACTCTGGCTGTCTTGGAGCTGTCAACATATACCAAGTCAAATGGCTTTTCTGGTGAAGAGTTCACCCTGATATGCTTCCATTGACAACTCCTACGACCTCAGTCCAATGAAACACTTCATCAGTTAAAACATAAGTTTTAATAATAGAATACAACAAACACCTTCTATTTTTAAATGACCCCTTTTAATCCTTTTATTATTATTATTATTATTATTATTATTATTATTATTATTATTATT
>JAHTLZ010000015.1:31113321-31127165 GCA_023846285.1 Phrynocephalus versicolor | reverse complement strand
TTATTATTATTATTATTATTATTATTATTATTATTATTATTATTATTATTATTATTATTATTATTATTATTATTATTATTATTATTATTATTATTATTATTTTAGCAAGCATGCTGAACTGGGCCCTATATCTGCATTTTATTTCCTGCCATTTATCTTTGAGTATTTTTGTGGTTTCCAGATGAAAATACCTGGAAGAAAAGCATAACAAGTTACACATCCTAAGGGATTCTGGATTTTCCATTGGAAAAAAAATACAAGGAAAATGAATGGGCACCCAAGCAAGTTGAAGTAGCAAGATACAGCTACAAAAAGCTGGGGAGAAGGAGACACACACACATATAGAAAACATTAGCAACTCAGGGCTTGCTGGGTTCTTCTCACTTATGGAGACAGCACATCTCGCAAACTGTGTTTGCTGTTTCCCAAATGATACTAGAAACGGGACATTCATAGCAAAATATCTCTACCGTCTTGCAATCTGCAATATACCTATTCAATACTGATAGAAAGCTCCCATCTCACCCTCTTCATTAAAAGTCAGTATTATTAAAAGCCACCTTGGGTCCCTTTTGGGGAGAAAGGCGGCATAAAAATAAAGTTTATTATCATATTAAAAAATAGTTTGTTATGCAACAGGGTTTCCAGTACAGTATCTCCTAAATTTATAGAGACCCATGTTTTCTCAACAAGAATGTGCATCGAGGGAAGCCATATTCTATGGGCTCTCTGCAACTTGAGTTGTTGATGATATTTGTGAATATTTTGCAGTTTCATTGGGAACAAAACCAAGGGTTTTCTATAAGGTGGCGGAGCAACAGGTGTGGCTAAAGGAGGCCCCTTAGAGTCGGTGGGGCAGAAGGCTTGGATGCTCAACGCTCAGCTGTTGTCAGGAGCAGGGCCGGCGCGTCCATTTAGGCAAACTAGGCAGTTGCCTAGGGCGCCAAAATGGAGAGGGGACACTGGCCTGCCTGCTGCCCCCCCCGCTGCCCCCCCGCTGGCCACCACTGTCCGTCCCCCTGCCACCCATCGCCGTCCCCCTGCCCCCTGTCCCCCCGCCGCTCCGCCGCCACCGCCACCGCTGCCTGCCCCCCTGCCTGCCCCCGCCCCACCCCGCCCCTCGCCTAAGGCGCAAAAAAAACCTAGTGCCGGCACTGATCAGAAGTGCCTTTGCACAGTTAAAGCTGGTGTGCCACTTGCACCCCTTCTTTGAGATGCCCTGCCCAGTCAAGGTGGCACATGCCACACAGGCATTCTGTGTCGGGCTGCCTTTGAAAAACATTTGGAAACTTCCCCTGGTTCAAAATGTGGCAGCCAGACTGCTGACTGGCACTGGTTAGAGAGGGAGCACATAACTCCTTTAGTTACAACATAGTTACTGGTTTCCAGCCAGTTTCTGAGTTCAATTCGAAGTGTTGGTCATTACCTATAAAATCCTATATAGCTTAGGTCCAGCTGCTTCAGGTAAGGATAGTGCCTTCCCACAGCAATACCCACAAAAAGAAGATAATGCAGTAGCAGCAGAGGATGATGTGCACAGCTGTGTTCACATTGCCTGTTTTATTGCCACCTGAGGGGGGTGGGAGAGTCCTTATTGTGGCTCTACTGCCATGGAGAAGGAGGCTGAATGGAGGCAGTCACACAGATTCCACAGAAGCAGCTCCCTAGAGTGGTTGGTGCCCTATTAGAGCCAAGGTGGGGTGGAAATTTGCCAACTCTGCTGCCACATTGGCTACGGCAGGTCCCTTGTTAGAGCTAAAGTCAGGCCTGCACCTGTTTGCAGATAACCGCAGTCAGAAAAGTCTATAAGAACACCTTTCTCTGGAACAGTACTGCTGGATTCCAGCTGTCTCTCACAGGCTATTTGTAATACATATATAGTTTGACTCTGGAACAGATTCAGGCTTAAGCAAATGGTTTAAACAACTGCCACATTTCATTTGGCCCAGGACAACAGTGAATTGTCAGCTGTGGTAGCTTGAAAAGTCTCTTCAGTGAGTGATAGAGTAAATTATTTCCATGTTAATAAGCCCCAGGTTCAAAACCTGTAATCTCCAGGTAGGGCAGAGAAAAACCCTTGTCTGGAAGCCCTTGACAGATGTTAGTAACCTGTTTGTGGTTGGTGGCTTGCTTTGCTTTTAAGAGTAGACTCTAAAATGTGTCACATGAGGGTTCTTTGTTTGAAAGAAAACCATTGATGTGGCATATAAATGTAAAAACATGTGCATTGTAAATGGGAGAGATGGAGTACATTTTGAACTGTATTTCCAAACTGATTTAGTAGGACAGGGCAACCCCTGGAGCCAATAACTCTATATGCAACTCAGATGAAACTTTAGCTAAAGAAAATGAACGTGTGTATATTTTTCTATTAGAGGATATCAGTTCTGTTTTGACCAATCACATTGTGGGCTAATGCAACAGGAAACCCCTCCTTCCCATGGTAACTTCCTCTTCTTTGCCTTGTGTCTAGGCCTCAGGTTCCCAAAACCCCAAAAGAATGTTCTGTATATATTACTTCAAATGTTACATATAAATGCTCTGGCAATTAAGAGCTAAGAAGGTGACAATGCCCTGCCAGGAACTGAAATATGCTCTGGTTATTTTAGATCACCTTTGGTACCTGACCATTCCCCAAGGGACCCAGGTCCATGTATATAGAAGTTATATTCTTCTCATCATAACAACCCTGTGTAGTAATGTGAGATATAATCTCACAGTAAACTTTACTGAGTTGGAATCTGAATTTATTAGATTTAGATTAACTATCTAGCCATTACACAATGCAGTTATTTATTCGGTTTATTTAAAGCATTTTATCCTGTTCTTTAACAGACAAGGCTCCCAGGAGTGACACACATATTTTGGTTTTCAAACAATTTATCTTGGCAGTAGCTAAAACAGACCACAGCTACTGCTTTGTAATATCCCACATGGGAAACACTGAATGATATCATCTGGGGATTCATTCATTTCTGAAGTAAATATATTTATATACGATCATTAGATTACTGCCAATGGTAAAGCGGTACTGCCCCAGACTATCCTGCCAGGCAGATTATTCTCAGATTTTCTGAATAATTTTTTTTTCTGAATAAAAAAGGAAAAGAACACATGTCACCATGACAGCCAACAGGGTGTTAAGAAGCACCGTGGAAATGCCAAATCTTGGATCATCAACTTAGGGAAAGATTTGGGGTTTGTTTGTTTTTATTAAGGAGCTGGCCCTGATATTAGGAATAAGGCAAATCAACCCCAGGCAGCTAATTTAGGGCATCATGAAAAGGAAGCAAAGACTTGGTTATTTAGCATCCTATCATTATTACATTTTTTTTCTGTCAGGAAAGGAGGGAGGACATGTGATTGAACATCTTGACTACCCTGTGGTAACGATGGACCTTGACTTGAGTGGGAGGAGGCACAGTTTGCTACTCAGCCTCAGGTAGCAAAATGTCTACAGACAGCCCAGTATTAATCTCAGTGCCATCAGTAACTCCATCCCACCCAGGTGCTAAAAATCTGTGGTGGGTCACACTGCTGAAGGCCGTTTACAAGTAACTGTGTGTTTGACCATTTACAAGTAACTGTGTGTTCATTTGGTAATTACACTGGCAATCTCTCAAAAGCAGCCTCAAATTTTCAAATGCTAGGTAAATAAAGCATGATGCATGTGTGTGAGAGAATATTGTTTGGCTAATAAAATTGCCATCCCATGTATGGGCTGGCAGGTGAAATAATTGAAAAAAGACTTTGCCTTGTATTTGGTGAGCTTTTTGGGGGGCGGCAGTCGGGGGATGGGGCCAGACCTCCAACACAAGGCAAATGTGAGCTGAAGGAGATAGCTCCAGCCCTGACATGCAGCTAACAAGCTTTACATAGAATTTCCCTATCAAAATTCTCTCTTGTCAGCATTCCTTCTAATTAGTACATTTCTCATTTTCTGGGCAAATCTATTATGAAAAACAATTAGGCATGGGCAGAATCTTGTGAGGGCATTGTATTGAAAGGAGATGATCTATGCCATATGGTTTTTTTCATCTTTCAATGCATCTTCTCAATCTGAAACTCTTCTTTTAAAATCAAATACATACGTTGACGGAGAATGTCACAGTTTCTCTTATCTGGCATGCTAATTATGAAGAATTTTTTTTCAAGTGAAATCTATATAAATGATACTGTAGCATGGCTTCCTTATCAACTATGGAATGGTTCAAATAAAGCCTTTCATTGCATTGCACTCTGGGTATTATGCAAACTATGGAATTTTGAGTACACAGCATTGCTAGCGAACTGCACGTGAGCTTTCTGTGTAGACATTGTATGGCGTTATATTACAGAATGAATATCTGAAAGCATCAAGCCAGGGAAAAAAGGGAACTACACATTCCATACAAGGATGGTGTCACATTTTTAAACAGTGTTAAATTCTTAAGGATTACTCTACTTGGCAAACCTGACAAGAGGGAATATAAGGTGTAATTTAATATATTCACTTTTCTAAAACTATGCTAGGAATATTTTGTTTTAAATAGTTGATTATATCCTAATTTGTGGCCACATTAATCATAGCAGATATGTTCATTTTCACTTTGAAAGGGGAAGAAAATGAAATGGCCTTTATGCAAGCAGAAATACACATGCTGAATTTCCAGGTTATGCTTGTACTAGAAGGTCCTGGATACCTCCTTATGCAAAAGCTGGGAACATAAGTGATTCACGCTGACTGTTGCATGAATGGTTTGACTTGAGCAAAATAGATATTGGCCATATCGTGGTCAATATGCTCACTCTGAGAGTGCTGTTCACTATGAGTGGATTTTTCACAATACTGTATTGCAGAAGTTTGAATTTATGGTAAAATTCTCTTTTTGATACACCGTAGAGTATAAAGTACAGAGATCCATAGAGAAGAATAGCTATGAGTTCCCCCTTCTCATTAACTGGCACTTAACTCAGTAACTCACTCTGAGACATTTATTGGAGAAAGAATAAAAAACATTTCTTACAATTGCTTGAATTTACAAACTTGTATCTCTGTGAGCAACATAGAACAAAGCACAAAATGGGAGCAGGAAAACCCATCTTTTGCCTTCCTCCTTCTCCTCTTCCAATCTAAGAGGTTCTGTCCGGAGGATTCTTTAAAAACTTCTGGGACTGGAAGTCCTAGAATTACAAAAACCCCAATCGTACTGATCAGTTGTTTGAGAAGCTGAAAATATCTGGAAGCTTTCTGCAAAAAGCTCATCAGTTCTGTTTTTAGGAATGGGAAATACTGTTTTGGACTCCCAGATGTTTTTTCACTCCTAATGCCATCACCCATCTATATACAAATAGCTTACATTCACCAGGATTCATGGAATTTGCAGGCGAAAGATAGCTGAAGTGAGCTGTTCAATACAGAAAGAGCCTAGTAATTTTCTCATGCCCCATTATATTCTTCACACATCACTCTTTGACAGGCATGGTATCACACTCCAAATGAGATATCTCTTCTGAATTTGAGTGGCGCACACCTGCTTCAATGGCTTTAGAACACCTTGTTGCTTTGACTACAAAAAGTAATAGAGAACTCTCCAGAAAAATCTCAAATGATAGCCTGAAATTATTTCTTACAAACAATGTGCTATATTGGAACAGGACACCTCAAAGCAACACAGAGAAGTAGCCATCCAGTTCACAAAGAGTAGCACTTAAACCACCGCTGAGGCACAAATGCAGTCTAGGAGTGATGCATAATCCTCCTATCAATTCATGAGAACTGATTGTTCCTAAAAGCCACCACCCCCTAATCACCTCCTACAAGTATGAGGTGCTGCTTCGTATCAACATGCTCTTTTTTTCCTCCCGTCCTCCACAGGTGTCTCTGTGGTGCTTCTTCCCCTTCCCTCATCGATGATATACTGTAAATGAGAGATACAATAAGAGGATGTTTGGAAACATACAAATGCCCTCAGCTGAAAAAAAAAAGTAGACTTTTGTTTCTATCATGGTAGGACACCGGTTTTTTTCTTTTTTTAGCAGATGGATGTGTGGGATATTAGACACGAAAGTCCGAGAATCATAGATGCTCTACTTATTATCTCTTTCTGAAGAAACAAAATAAGAGAGTCTCCGGAGAATAGTCTCAGTAGGAGACTCCCCTCAAGTAAATCGACCTCTCAGTGTGAACCCCATCACCTCATAAAAACAAAACAAGCTCAGCCCAATTGCAGCAGTAGGCTGAAAATGTCCAGTTTTCTGGGCACAGGACATGCCCCATCTACATTGAGTGGCTTGCCAGTATTATTAACCTGATACTGACAGAGGGATCAGTGGTTCAGCTGTCGCTGTGTTCCTCTCTAAGGAGCCCAAACCCAGCAGCGGCAAAATCGGCTGAGCTTCAGAGGAACCTTCCCCTGATGTTTTTCCAGAAAGTTCCTGGACAAACAGGCCCTCTCTGCATTTCTGTGCTGTGAATGCCAGCTATGTTTCTGTTCTCTTAAAGAAACTCACAACAACAACCAAGAGGAATCATCAAGGGTTTATTTTCCTCCCGCCCTCTTTCCTTCCAGACTGGGCTGGGTGGCACAAAGACATTTGCTCTTTTCATACGCCTTCCCCTGAGCCATTTACTCCACAGTCCCGTTTCTCTTGGGATGTGAATGGCTTGTATAAGGAGACTGGGTGACGTCAAGGCAAGCCCTATTCCATTGTCCCCAGTTATTATGAGAAGCACTGAGTAGTTTATACGCCACACCTCAGTTGTCAGGAAGTCGGAGGGCATAAATCTCAAGTGAAGGGGGAAAGCAGTCTGTTTGTTGTTGGCCAGACTCTGAAACCCACAGGGTGGGATGGCACTGAAGGCCAGTCACTTGGAATCTAAACCTCCTTATGAAAAGGTGAAGTCATGGAGTTCACAATCTAGGCCGCTCCAATCTCAGTCTCTGTAAGAAGAGAAGACACTGTAAGAGGCATGTCGAAACTTCGGCCCTCCAGATGTTTTGGACCACATCTCCCACAGTCCTTTGCCATTGGAAATACAGGCTTGGAATTCTGGGAGTTGTGGTCCAAAACATCAGGAGGGCCATAGTTTGGATGTGCCTGAATAAACCTCAATCACCACTTACAGGCATTGATGCAATGCGCTGCCCATGTTGCAGTAACTGCTTTTCCATAGACTTTAGACTGGTTTAAAACGTACTCTAAATCAGTGTTCCCCAACCCCTGGGCCACGGACCAGTGCCGGTCCGTGGACCAATCGGCACCGGGCCGCAGGCAGGTGGAAACCTGATGCGTGTACAGCCTCCTGTAACATGGAGACGCATTTGTTAGGCAGCTTCCTCTGGGGGATTGCCCGCCTTTCACACGCTGGCACTGCAGCGTTTCTAGCTCAGGGATTCTATGGCACTCCTTCGTTTCAGCGCTTTCTTTCCTTTCGCTCCACGAGGAGCGGTCGGTGTTTATCTTTTTTTTTATTTTATTTTTTGGTCAGGGTGACCATGGAGGCGCCTGCGCGCAGCGGCGGTGATGTCCTTTCAGGCACTCCGAGGGGCAGCCCCAGCAAGCGCAGGCGGGGCCCAGAGGGGGAGGGGGGAGAGCGAGCGAGCGAGCGAGAGGAAGATGGCGGCCTCCTTGTGGCTCCGCCGGTGGTGCCGTAGCCCCATCCACCTGCTAGGCAGGCATGGCGTCCGGGGGGCTCTGGGGGCCGCCCCGCAAGTGGTGGGCTGGAAATTTCTCCACGGGACCCTGGAGCTGCTGGGTAAGTGCCCCAGTGCGTTAGCGGCGAAGGGCCAGCAGGCGTGGGGGATCGTTGCCTTTGGGACTCGGTGGGAGGCGAGCGGAGGTAGGTGTGACATTCAAGAAGAGACCGAAGGGTGGGCCTGAGCTTCTGAGGGACGGATCGCCCCGACAGATACATAGGATCGGTTTTTAACCGCAGGGACGCCAGGCTCAGCACCGATGGAGAAGTCGCTCCAGCCTGGCCCCTGTGGCAGTAAAACACCACGCGCTTGTGGCCCCTTGAAAATCTAAAGTTGCCCTGGAGTTCATTCCTTCAGGTTTGGGGAGTGAAGAAGAAGCCCCAGTAGCTCTCCCCCCCACACCTACCCCCACCCACCCCACTCCGCGGCCGGCTTGCTTGCTGCGGGTGCGCAGCTCCTCCTCTTCCCTTCTCCGCCTCCGTCTGCTGCCCCCCAACCCCCGTCGACGGAAGGATGGACGGAGGGCGAGCCCTCCCTTCCTCCCTCCTTCCTTCCCTCCCTCCTTTGGGCTTGCCGGAATGGCTTTGGATTGCGGCGCCCCCCCTCCGGACCGCCACGCCCACCCTCCTGCCCGCCTGCCTCTCTTGCTGGCCGCGCATGCGATGGAGGAGGAGGAGGCACCGCCCTGCTGGGATCCTGCCGCCCAGCAGCAGCAGCAGGGAGGGAGGGAGGGAGGGAGGGCAGCGCAAGCCAGCCACGCTTACTCCCGGCGGAGGGGCAGCGAGCCCCCCCGCCCCAGTCCCAGCCCTCAAGAGGCGGAGCCCGGTGGACACGGAGGCTCGGAAGAGGAGGAGAAGCGGGGAAACGGCCTCTCCCAGCGGGGGTTGGTGGGTGTGTGGGGGTGGGGTGGGGTGGGAAGGATTTGTCCTCTGCCGGTGGGGAGGCTACGGGATGAGGCTGGTGGCGGGCGGGGGGCGGTTGGGCCCATCGAGGCAGGCCCACAAGAGGAGGAGGGGGGTGAGGTGGGTGGTTGGGACTCGGAAGGCGAAGGCGGTTTCGGAGACGAAGGAGTGGGGGGGAAACAGAGGTTAATTCAAAATTATTAAATCAAAACAAGCGGGCCACGGAAAAATTTTCAAACATTTACCGGTCCGCTGGGATAAAAAGGTTGGGGAGCACTGCTCTAAATCATCTCCATCCCAGCTAACTTCTCCACTAGCCGTGTTCCATGTGCAGAAACAGAGGGGAAGGAACACAGGATACCTAGAAATGCCACAATCCAGCCTCTGCTGTGCTGTCATCATTTTCTCTAAAACAGGAGGAACCACCCACGAGGGAACAAATGTTATTATTCACACACAGAAACACACGCAGATGAAGCAAAGGCTTTCCAACAAGCTTTTAAACAGTAATGAACAATTAAGCAAAACTGGAGGGAAAACAGAGTTGATTTAAAAAGCAGCAATGGTGAAAGCACATTGGTTCCAGAGACTGTGATCAAGGGCAGAGCCTTGTTGAATACTGCAGGTAAAACTTGGCAAGTTAGAAAGGAGTGTTTCCCATTGCTCTGGATGAGTGACGGGTGTTGTGTATTGAGCTGTATTCCTATTGGTTTCTGTTCCTGTTCCAAAGGGAACAGGCCTATTGATTTATTCAATTTGGATCCTCAACCCTATTGGTCTCTGCCAAAAGGCAGCTTTGTGATTGGTTGTAATTGTTCCCTCCAAAATGTATCTTTTCCTAGCCAGTCCTGGCTCCTATAAATGTATCTCCCTCTCCCCAGTCCCCAGTCTTGTTCTCTCCCTGAATAAAGAGATGTTACACTAGAAGCTGTCTCCAGCCTGCTATGTCAAAGAGCTGAATCACTAAACCCACTCTACGACAATGGCATAGTTCATCTTCCTCCATTTCTCATACTATTAACCTGCTAGAATGAACCATTAAAATAGTGGTTGTAATCCTTAGCACATGACAGGGTAACCCTTGGATTGCTGTGTACATGACAATCCATGCAGTGTTAAGTATTGCCCCCCTCGTCCTTGTGCAGGGATGTCACCACTCAGGAACAGTAACTGCAATCTTTCCTAAGATCATCTCATAAGCAGAAATGCAAGCACGGACAAAAGCTACAGTATGCAGATGAAATCTCAGATTTGTTAGTTTACAAAATCACTGCAAGGAGCAACAAATAATCACAGGTTTATGTTGCAGAGCTTCAGTCGGAGGCATTCCACCACTGCAAACAGGAATTCAGTTGTTTTTGCTTTTTATTTATTTATTTTATTTGAATATTTTTAACCCACCTTTCTCCTTGGGACCCAAGGTGGCTTAAAATAATGAGGGCAATATACAGACCAGAACATTTAAGACATTCAGTATTGAAGTTAAGAACAAGGAATTAAAAGAGATGTTCTTATGAAATCAGTCAATGCAATCATGTATGGTAATCCATATAAAGTTACATAGTAGGAAGTCTCTCATTCAGGGAAAGCTTGCCTGAAGACGAAGGCGTTTGCTTGCTTCCAGAAAGAGACCGGGCAGTCCTGGCCTCCAGCGGGAGGGAGTTCCAAAGTCCAGGAGCAGCAACAGAGAAGGCCCTTTCATGTGTTCTTTTGAGGCACACCTGTGGAGGTGGTGGGATGGAGAGAAAAGCCTCTCCTGATGACCTTAGCATCCAAGCTGGTTCATACTGCAAGATTTGATCTTTGAGGTAGATTGGACTCAGGCCATTTTGTGCTTTGTAGGTTAAGGTCAGCACCTTGAATTGTGCCCGGTAGGTGACTGGCAAACAGTGG
Organism: Phrynocephalus versicolor; assembly: GCA_023846285.1. NCBI lineage: Eukaryota > Metazoa > Chordata > Lepidosauria > Squamata > Agamidae > Phrynocephalus > Phrynocephalus versicolor. Next base: position 31,116,691 of record JAHTLZ010000015.1, on the reverse strand, counting down.
AGCTGCTTTAGTAGGGATGTATTGTGATCTCGGTATCCCACCCCAGTCAAAAATCTGGCCGCTGCTTTCTGAACCTGTTGAAGTTTCCTGAGACTTTCCATTGGTAACTCCACATCGAGCGCATGACAGTAGTCCAGCTGGGAAGTCACCAGGGAATGTGTCACAGTGGCCAGAGTGGATTTCTCAATCAACAGGCGTAATTGGCATACTAGTTTTAATTTTGCAAATGCACTTCTGGACACAGCAGTGACCTGGGCATCTAAACTCAAGGATGAGTCCAGAAGCACCACCAAGCTATGCACCTGTTTTTCCATTGGGGGGGGGTAATCCCGTCTAGGACAGGTTGCATCCCTATCCCTTGATCTCCTTTTTGACTGATCAGAAGCATCTCTGTCTTGTCTGGGTTTAGTTTCAGTTTGTTCTTCCTCATCCAGTTCATTACTGAAACTAAGCACTGATCTAAAGTCGAAATAGCTTCCTTGGAATCCGGAGGTGACGCGAGCATACTGGTGACACTTAACCCCAAAACACCAAATAATTTCCACCAGTGGTTTCATATAAATGTTAAATAACACAGGAGACAGAACAGAACCCTGAGGTACGCCACAGGTTAGTGGTCATGGTGTTGAACATGAGTCCCCTAACAACACTTTCTACATTCTCTCCTGTAGGAAAGACTGAAGCCACTGTAAGACAGTGCCCCCAAGTCCCATTTCAGAGAGACAAGTCAGGAGGACACCATGGTCGATACTGTCAAAAGCAGCAGAAAGGTCCAATAAAATTAAAATGGACACAGATCCCCTATCCATTCTCCTGTGTGGGTCATCTACCAAGGCAACCAATGCCAACTCAGTCCCATAACCAGGCCTGAAGCCTGGTTAAAGGATGTGCTGCATTGACTGTGGGGTAACCTCTGCAAGAGATTTGCACACTGTGAAAGTATCATATAAATTTGATGTGCACAATGTGTTCTTTATTAAAATACATGCAGCGTGCACTCTTCTATTGCACTGCAGGTTGGCAGATCAGGATCTGCTAGACAAGGAAGTGCAGGCAGGTGAACAGAGCAAGATCAATATTTTCCGTGCTGTGGCTGCATCACAAAGAGAAGCAAAAAGGGGAAGAAGGAGATAATGGCTTAAATATTTGCAGTGCTGTGATTGTAATCTGACAATCAGAATACTGGAGGGAAAACATCCTTTAACTACATTCCCCAGTTTCCAGTCCTGGGTCGAGGGACTAGCATTCACAATCATTGAGGATGAATTGATGGAAACCTGATTTCATTGCCTCCTCCCCTCCTCCCCTAAGCACAAAACCAGGCAGTGGTAGTAGGAACTACCAGGGATAAAGCAAGCAGAGTTGTCTCGTCCCCGCCCTGCCTTTCGCCTTGCAGCTGACAAAGATAATGAGTAACACTGATATTAAATAGGGATTTGGGAGCTTTCTTTTTTTGGAAAGTGGATAACACATTACAGCAGATAGGAAAATCCATCAGACTTTATTTAACTGTAACATTTATTAAGAGGAGTAAAAAGGTCAGTGTGGAGCTGGCGGCAGCGTCCCGGCTAAACTCCTTTCCCCAGCCCTGAAAGCGACAAGAAAGCAGATCCTTTAAGATGCAACTATCTTAAGCTCCCCTCCGCTGTTTAAACTCTTGGTAATTCTAGGTTTTGGAGACAAACGTCAAAGCAGAGGGCTCTTCCCTTCATTATTCAAGTAAAGGCCCCATCAATATTATCTGTAATAAGAATCTGCTGTTGACATGGCTCACCCTGCAGTTCCTGTTCCAGGCAGCAGCCTCTGTCAATAGGATTAAAGTGAAGGAATGCCTTTGACAAGTCCACTGGCTGCTGGTTCACTGCTGCCATCAGGCTGCCAAACTGAAAAGGCATTATTAGGCCCTGTTGCGGGTGGACAGGAGGGCAAGCAGATGGCGTTTGCTCCAAAGCCCAGTGGGTTGTTGCTCCAACCTTAAGAATTCATTTGGACTTGTCACTCAGTATTGTAAGCCGCCTTGGGGCCTTTTCCAAGGAGAAAGGTGTGGTAAAAATATTCAAAACAAACAAACAAATAAATAAATAAATAAATAAATAAATAAATAAATAAATAAATAAATAAATAAATAAAAGGCAGAGAGATGCCCTTAAGTTCCCTATGAGGGGAAGGGTAATACACACAATATGTAGGACTGACGGTGTAAGACACAGAACAGAGATGATGCCTTTCAGTCTGCTGGACTCCCCACCTACCTAAGCAAACTGGGCAGAAGAATGAGACTGAGGTTGAAGTGTCCTACCTACAGCACACATAAGCACTGGAAGCAGCTAAAGGTGCATAACTAGAGATATGACGAACTACCACACCCGTGATGGCACCAAGAGGTTTCAGGGTCCTCCAACTGCTTTTTCTTCTATGATGTGAAGGCACTGATCCTGGATTTTCTACTTCCTCATTCCTTCCCACAACAGCCCTGCAAGGGAGACTGGCCTAAAGTCTCTCATTGGGACTAAAATACAGATACTGTATCTCAAGGCCTGAACCACTATTATACTGACTAGGGTCTGGATATCTTGCTGGGAGCACTATAAATGAGGACTACTTACTGGAGAGACATATTAGTTTCCAGCAGGATTTATGCCCAATTGCCCATCAAGAAGCATATTCACAATGCACAATTTCTGTGTGTGCTTACTTAGAAGCAAACTGCACTTTCAAAATCCCTTTCTCCCAGGAAAGTATGTACATTGCAGCTGCTGGACTGACACTTCCCAGATTAGATTAGATCCAGATCAGACTTCACAATTTATTTGGAAACTTTCCTCTTAAATATCTCTAAATTCCAGCTACCCACATTATTTAAACAGTATACTTCCAGCCTGTCTTTATCTAGCGGTATCTTGCAAATCTGTAAAACAATAAAACTAATAAAATACAAGTTTAGATCGCCATGTTTGAGATAAACAGCTTCTTCTTCCTAGCATTTCCCCGCAAGTGCAGGGTCCATTTTTCGGATTCTGAAACACCAGGTTGCCCGATCAACTGCGTTTTCAGGGCTCAGGTTGATGATTTGCATGTCCTTATTGTCAGTGCCCTGCCATTTCTGTTTAGGTTGCCCATGTGGCCACTGGCCATTGATTTCCAGGTGATAAGCAGTTTTGACAATAGTGGAAGATGATGCCTTGAGGACACGTCCATACCATCAAAGACCAACAGCTTACCTACCTACCTACCTACCTACCTACCTACCTACCTACCTACCTACCTACCTACCTACCTACCTACCTACCTACCTACCTACCCACCCACCTAAACAAACAAACAAACAAACAAACAAACAAACAAACAAACAAACAAACAAACAAACAAA
>JAHTLZ010000015.1:31095855-31107770 GCA_023846285.1 Phrynocephalus versicolor | reverse complement strand
GTAGGTAGGTAGGTAGGTAGGTAGGTAGGTAGGTAGGTAGGTAGGTAGGTAGGTAGGTAGGTAGGTAGGATGGACGGACAGGCCATAGAAGAGACGAATTTCATAAATGGAAGAATATATAGCAGTGGCATGATCCACTGCTGCTAGTTTTGCCCTTGCCTTGGCCAAACTGTTCAACACAGCAACAAGTGCGTTTAGAATTTATGTCCAAAAGGAAACACTTGGCCATTTCTGTGCTAAGTCAGCAGGTACTATACTTGTTTAGCAAAAGGGAAAGCAGGTAACTTCCTGTTTGACTGCTATACATTGATGGCCCCTTTCCCTTCCAGGGTGCACAAGCATCAGTGGCCAAACCTCCAGAAAAATCTGGAGACATCCCAGACATCCCAGTGGAAGGAATGTGGGCCCTTTTCTCGGTGTGGGTCAGCTGCTGTCCAAAATGAGTGTTGCCATCTGAGTGACTCTCTCTTGCTCAGGGTAAAGAGTCAAGATGGTATTAAAACTGTCAGACTGGGGCAATTTATGTACATAAACAGAGTCTTGCTCTGCAGATTGACACCCTTGATAACACATGGCCCACAGGTAACAAACAAAGATAGCAGCTTCAGTTGCCAGCGGGGCCAGTTTGGACTGACTGATCCATAAAACTGGGGAGGCCACCTTCCCTTATCTCCCTCTCCATCGCCAGGGACACACACGCAAGAAGAACCACAGCCAAGAAGTACTTGTGGAGTAACATGATGCAATAAATGCTTTCGCCCAGCAAATAGAAAGATATGAGATAAGGTAGCTGGAGCAAGCTTTAACCATGAGGGCAAGTGCCCAGAGTTCATATTCCCCTGATGTTGTGCTTACAGTCCTCCAGCCTGTGCTTCATTTCCTGCAGTCCAAGTCTCATTGGCCTTCAAATTTGTCCATTCTCTAGGGACAGCACATCAATGAAGGCCTCTTGCTACCCCACTACACCTATAAAACAAAATTGCATCTCCTCAAGTCTTTCAAATAATCCTACTGGCTCAAGCTGGGCTTTCTTAAGTTCTGTTCTCAGTCATTCCTCTGTGTGTGGACTGAAGAGGATCAAGTGGCTAAAGTGCAACTCAGCTTCCCACCCCCCAATATATGGCAGAGGCTTTTGCAGCTTTGTGGGATTTAAAGAATGCAATCCAGACAATGGCAACGGGTCTCTTCTTAGTCATCCCAAAGTGTAGAATACATAATAATGGGCTCAAGTTACTGGAAGCCAGGTTTAGGCTGACTATCAGGGGAAGCCTCTCAACTATTAGAGCAGATCAACAATGAAACCAGTTGCCTCAGGAGGTGGGATGCTCCAAGGCTTTCAAGAGAAAACTGGACAACCATCTAGCAGGACTGCTTTGATTTGGGTTCCTGCATGGAGCAGGTGGTTGGACTTGATGGCGTTATGGGCCTCTCCCAACTAAATTATTCTGTGATTCTAGGAGGAATAGCATCACCACTACTCCAGATTGATTAAACAAACACCCTATTTTGGAGCAGGAACTTAAAAGCTTCTTTGCCTTGTACCTCACCCCATGCCCTTCCTCAAAGCACAGAGCTTCTAAACCACCCTGATTCCAGTCTGAAATCATACAGTTTGGCAAGTTTCCCTGGGACTCATCCAGAATGTCCTGTCCTCATTGCTGTTCACCGGAGGAGGCACTAAAGAACCTCTGGCAGTGTCTCTTTTGTGAGCCGCAGAAGTACTTGAGATCTCTCAGAGCGTCGATCCCTGTTCGCACTGGCAAGGAGGCAGCTTAAGAGCTTTCTGGCAGGATGTCTTGGCTCATGTGGGAGAAAGGGGCTAAATTAGCCTTCCCCAACCTAGTGCTCTCCAGATGTGCTGGGCTGCAGTTTCCATCACCACCACTCCCAGCCACATGGCCATGATAATACTATTGTTGTCGAGCGCTGTTGGTCGCCGGCACACAGCAAGCCAATGCCACTTCTTATCTTTTGTTGGTGTGTATGCAGCAGCAGCAGCAGCAGCAAGAATTTTGAAAGCCATCACCCTGTTGTTGTTGTTGTTGTTGTTGTTGTTGTTGCTGCTGCTGCTGCTGCTGCTGCTGCTGCTGCTGCTGCTGCTGTTTTAAATGTTTGATAGCTTTTTTCTTGGCTTAAAAATTTTATTTGTGCACTGTAAAAGATGAAGGGAGCATTTTGTGACATGGCTAAAGGGTTCTAACCACCCCTGGATGACCGTTACACCTGATTTTTTTAATTTAAAAGAAATGGCCCTCAAAGGATGTTGTGGGGGGGGGTTTCCCCATTTTTATATACTTTCTCTCTTTTTTTGGTTAAAAAAGTGGTGTCAAAACTTCAGTCCTCCAGATGTTTGGTTAACAAAAATACATTGTAACAAAGCTTACAGTTCTTAACCACTGCATTTAATTTTTTCCAAACAATAAAAGTTTAAAGACACACAATTTATTTATTTATTTATTATTAGATTTATACCCCACCCATCTTCCCAAGGGAACTCTGGGCGGCTTACAAAGCTGATCAAGTCAGCAAATTCACAACACAATACAAATAAAACAAACAAACAGGCCAATACATATAATTAAAATCAAGCAGCATAAGAGCACCCTTTGTTTCAAAAATCTCGCTGCTGATACAACAAAACCCTAAGAGAGGCAGTCGATGGCGGGGGAAGGAGGGAAAAAAATTGCTTCTTTAACTCTGCCCAGTCTCCATGTTTGTCTCCTCTCCATGGAGGGCGCCCTCCTTGGCCTACCAACAAATCTGAAAAATGGGTCTTAGCCCTTCTAGGTACAGGATCTAAATGTACTTCAGGACTTTCTCTCTTTAGATGGCACACACATTTTTTCCTGCTTAGCATTTAGACATTAGTTCTCTTGTTTGCAGAAAATAAAAGCACGGGAGACTGCCTGCCTTTCCATGGCACTGCAACATCCAGAGAAGGGGGATGCCCCCGTTTATTGAAGTTTATAATTATGCTGTGTAATTCACCCTGCAGCAAAAATGCACAGTGAACATTTAAAAACAGGCAGAGAAAGAAACAGGATCTATCAAAGTGGTGGGATCATGCAGGGATCCTAATTCAAGGAAATAAATAAAGGAAAACCACAGCCTTTTGGCGGTGCAAGTAAACATGCGAATCTAGGCTTCTTATACAACTGACTGACAATTTTCTGGATATAGAATAATGAAGCCATATCTTGAGGTCATAATCATTTGCCTTTGTTTCTTGTACGTTTTAAGTAACTCATTGGCTGAAGCCCAATTTTCTTCTGCACAGACTATGGGGCTCTTTTTCTGTGGAGCTGCGATCTTTTCTTGACTTAGCTCTTATTTCCTGCAGTTCGTTAGGCATCTTGCAATCATACCTTTCATGTTCTGCTGTTGCTTGCTTAACTGGAAACCAATGTTCTGCAAAGCTCCGAATCAGGAATTCCGGAATCCATCTGTACCCCGTCTACTTAAGGCTGCAAGGGGTCTTTCTCTTCCCAACTCCCCTCGTCTCCCCGACTCTCTTTTTTTTTAAAAGCTTCATTGAAATGCCTAAACGAACTTTTAAGGAATCTTGAAAGCATTAACATTGTTGGCGTGCAACACAATAAAGTTGATCTTCTTTCTGGGGAGCATGTAGGTGTGCATGTGTAACATACAGAGCGTGGGGGAGGGGGTCCTCAAAAGAGCAAAGGCAATTAAAGAAATAGCTCACTTAACCCTCTCTTGGATCTACCTGCCTATTTAGTTTGAAGTGAGAGAGAGCTGAAGGAACCTTGGTGCACAAACGGACCAAAACACAAGCAAAAGGCATTTTAGCCTTTTCTACCCATATGATCATCATTAAAACCTATGGGCAAGTTCTCCACAAACTTCCACACTTTTTTGGTTTCAATCCAGCCGGTTCCTTGTACCTATCAGTTCCAATACAGAAGGGGAAATCAAAGGGAATGGATATAATAGTGGCGGCCATTGGCTTGTTGTGCACCAACATGACAGGCCAATGCAGTACCATGCATGCATCATATCTCAGGATGCACCATTCAGATTTTTTGAATTCCAACTCCTAGAATTTTCTCGGCAGAATTCTGGAAATTCCAGGCCATAAACCTACAAACAATTACAGTGGTACCTTGTATAAAGGAATTAATTTGTTCCAAATGAAATTATGTTAAACAAATTTTCCTTTATACAAATTTCCCATAGGAATGCATGGAATTAATCATGACCATTTTTATGTTGTACGGATTTGCCCCCATCGACTATTCTGTTAAGCAAATTTCCCCTATCTCCAGAATTTTTTATGTTGTACACATTTTATGTTATAAAAATAATTTGTTATATGAGAGTCCACTGTATATACCACTCAACTAGACCATGACCTTGTCTTGGAAGGTGCACTGCTGATTTAGGCCTCTTGTTAATCCACCCCCCCCCCCGAATGTCATGGTGCTTCTTGGGGGTTGTAGTTCTTCAGCTGGTGCCCTCTATAAAGCCTCAAAAGCAATGAGACTACAACACTCAGGGAGCACAAAGACACAGAAGCTGGAGACTGCATCAGTGGTGTTTGGATGCACTATATTGGCTTGTTATGTTGCCACTCAACAGTTCAGTGAGCATCTCACAGTGCTTATGGGTTAGATGCCCATAGGAGAGGTAAAGGTGAGAGTGCAGTGGAATATAGATGTTATGTGTTAAAATGTTGTGGGCAAGTCAGTGTGAGATCCGGGCATCAGTGAAGTCCTCACAGTGCTACCAGAGTGCTGTCAGGCCAGTGACAAAGCATCAGCTGTGATACAAGCCCTGGCTATTCTGTGGCAAACAGGAAGTGATTTCAGTACTATGTGGAGAAAGGAGAATGGCTGTGGTCCAGGAATCATTCCACAAAATAACAACACACTTGCTGGGGACACTGATTGAATGGTGGGCCTAGGAATATTCGTTGTTGTAAGGGGAAGTCCTGCAATGCTTTGGAAACAAATGGTAAAAAGGAGATGCAAATCAGGTTGGAAGCGAAACGCAAGAAGATATTACGCAAAAGGTGATGATGGGAAAAAGCTATACTGAAATAAATGAGAATGGTCACAATTATATTGGTTAGATATGGCATTGCAAGTGCAATTGTATAAATTACAACATTGAATTGCTGATAGAAAGCAAGTTGCCACTTCTATAATCTCATTGTGTACCAGTTGTGTGAGCTGTGAAGGATAAATGTGGCAGTATTTTTAACCAGTAGCAATCTACCACTGCAGCATACCAATACTGTTGAATTCTGATCAATGAACAATGCTACAGGTATCTCAATTAACCTAGCAAATATAAAATGTGAGAATATAGTCTTTCATTAGAGATGGGTACGAAACGCTAAAATGGTGTTTTGTTTCATTATTCGTTACCCCACCCCTGTTTCATTTTGTTTCATTTAATACAAGTTTTTAAAAAAATGTTTTCTATTTTGTTTGTTTCATTTCTTTTTTTACTTTTTCTCTTTTTATTTTTAGCATGGTCGGGGCTTTATTTATTTTTTACCAATACAAAGGCCGCATTATGCACAGGAATTACTTGGGGATTAATGTGGTTAATCTCAAATAGAGTCTGAAAAAGGCCATAAACCATGCTGGCTGAGGGTAATCTGGAAATTATAGTCCCCCAAAATAACTGTTTCCATCTCTGCTATCCACTAAGTTTAGCTGAAACCACACAACATCACAAATGGTTTTGAGTTGTTTCAATTAATGAACCACTGTTAATCTGGACTAAAACATGACACTCAACTTCAGTGAACTTGTCCAAGCTGTGCCAAAATAGAAAATGAGAGAAGGTGCATGGTGATTCTCTGCATTTAGTCCCCGCAGCAGTAAATTATGGTTTATTACTGGATCCAAACGAGGCCAATGATTATTTACATCCATACTCTACCTACAAAACTGCACAGGATCAGACTTCACAAATCAACAACAACACCTACACAACCAATAGAGACCCGCACACATGTCTTTCACTTATACGGTAATTAGCCCTGTCTGTGTAGCCTCTGTGTGCATTTGCCAGTGCATTTACACACTGTACTGGCATAATGACACAAAAGAATGCAGTCACCATCAGTTGTTATTGTGCTCTTGAGAAAAGTGCATTATTTTGTGAAAGAATTCCAAACAAGCAAATCTTTAGAAAACTGTAATTCAATTCAAAAAAGTATTTCTTCCCAACCGACTTTATGTTTTTAAAATTGGCATCTTCCTTCGCCACAATTTCTGCTGTGCACCATATGAGAGTAGGCAAGATTGCGGTCATGATACTAAGCACTGCATTTTATTCCACAGCGCTCCCTTCTCCTGAAGCTTAGTAAAGCCATTGAATCTATCATCAGTGTGGTGTTGATGGGTAGGGCTTCTCAAATCTTTATGAAATTGTTCTATCATTAATGAGGTCCTCCACTGGACAGATGTTAGGATGAACATGAAAGAATGATCCCAAGGCCATAAAACATTCCTTCATGTTCTGTCAAATCTAGTGAACTCATTGGAAAGGGATCAAGCTCTGGAAAGCGCTCACATGAGTAAATGATTTCTCAAAAGATGTTGTGGTTTCTGGCTGACACTTCTTGTTGCCGCACGTTACACATTTGATTGTTTTCCTGTAAATCGTATGTGAACTACAATCTCTCACTTTCCACTTTAAATGTAATCCAATTCGTCTTTTTCAGTTTAGAGACCCTGGAACTCATTCCACCATCACTGTTTTTGATAACAGCTGAAATGACCATTCTAGGCCCAGAACACCAAATCAGTATCAATTCTGAGGCAATTTCCTGTGTTAATAAAAATGGTCAGATGTGAAAATGCAGGGGAGAACGGAGGTGGCATTGCTACTGAAGAAAGCAGGAGCTGGGGAGGGAATGAAGAATGGAAAGCCTCTGCCTGACACAAGGGGACTTTAAAAGCATTCTGCGCACTTCAGATCCAAAGCTTACAGGATCGGGATCAGGTCAGCCATAAACATAGCCAGGCCAACATATTCTGCTACCTGAGGAAAAGGGGGAAAGTCCCATTCTGCCCCTATAAGTCAGCTGGGCTGGCAGTTAAATCTTGATTTAGCCCTTTTTGAAAAGATAGCATGCTCTGTTTGTAAGCAACATGCAAGCTTTGGGTGGATCAGGAGGTGGTGTCATGTGCTGTCACAAGGAGGACCCATATGGTATCAAAGGGCAAGCCATGAAATTTCAGTCAGGTCACAGAGCAAAGCAGGGAAAGATTGGAAGGAGTTCAGAATAGCTTTTAGGCCAGCTGGTCATGGGGGACCCGCATGAGGCAAATCTGGGCTAATGGGACCAGGTTCTAGATAATTAAAATCCAGGAAAGTAGATAATGTGGAGATAATGAAGATAACAAGAACCAGAAAAGACCATTTCCAGGAGGCTGAGCAGATGGTGAAATGCACCCTGTAACTGCAGCCATCCTTGCCATTCCCACTAGATCTCTCGTCCCCTGTGGCCTTACCCTGCACAAGTATGGTGGGTTGGGAGTTGTTCCAAGCTGTGTGCTGTTGCTGAGTCTTGTGGAAATCTCACCACAAATCCAGATAGCATGATTGGCTTAAGTTGCATGTACCCACTGGAATTCTCCCTCACCCTCTTCCCGCATTCCTGACCTTCTGGTCCACCAAAATTACAGAAATGCTACACACATATAGTCACTCTCCCACTGAGCCCTGGGGCTAGATTGAAACAGGTGGAGTTGGATGCCGCAGCTTTAGAACCATTTTACACATAATCAGCAAATGTTCTCCTCCTCTACTGCCAAGTACCCTGAGATTGCTTTCCCTGCATGGAATCCACATGGAGTTGAGTAGTCCTACCTCTGGCTCTTGGATTCAGTGGAGAATGCTGGCCTTTCACACACCTCTATTTGTCCTCCAGCACCACACCAGAGCTTAAGTCACCATACCCTCTAAAACTTGTTGTATGAGGTGACTACTTCACTCTGCCTAGTAAGATCGCCAGCCCTGCCCATAAAGGCACACCACCCCTACAAGGGGTGGTCAGATGGTAAACAGGGATTTGGTTACACATCTCGGCTCAGAGTAATAACCATTTGCTGAACAAGAGTTCCTGGCATGACAAATAGCAATGAGACTCCATTAGACTGCTTCTTATTAAGTATTTGGCAGGGGAGACAAGGATTGAGAGTTTGATTCCCCGTTGTGCCCCCCCCCCCCCAAATAGAGCCAGTCTGTGTCTCCTTGGGCAAGTTACACAATCCCAGCATGCCCCCCAAAAGAAGGGAGTCACAAACCATTTCTGGACCCTCTCTACCTGGAAGACCTTGAAAACACAGTAGTTTGCCATAAATACAAATTGACTGGATGACACATGATTACTAGTATTAATGAAGAAAGCTTCAAAGAAAACTGGGCATGAGGCTGGCTCTTTATGAAAAGGGACTGTGATCTGTTCAAAGAGTTTGTGCCACATATTCTGCCACTTATGAAAACCAGACACAACCAAAACACCCTTAAAGCAGCATTTGAACACCATCATGGAAGGGTTTGGCAGTCCAACTCCTGCTTGAGCACCATGAGTGCCATTGATAGCTGAAGAATGAGAAATACTTGTCTCCAAGGAGTCCTCTTGCATCCAGAGAAGTAACAGCAGTTTCAGGTAGCTTCTTTTGGATATCTCAGCGCCAGTGACTCCTAGGAGATATGCACACCAAAGAAGAACAAATAAACAAGCAGGTGTCTGCCAGTGGCTCAGAAGAGTGCAGAGTTGGTGCAGCCCTCAATTCACTCACTCCCTCTCTCTGTGCGTTTCTTTTTCCACCCCCTTTGGCATTGGGAAATGGCGGGTGAAGCTCTGTATTTTTCACCTGATATGGAGGAAGAGTGAAGTGTTTGGGCCATCTCTGGTAGACACTACTCCACATTGATCTTTAACCTGCTTCCATCTGCTAAACTGAATCTGTCATAGATTAGTACTTGAATGGGATCCCATCGGGGTGGGGTTTTTGTGGGTGTTTTAATTTTCACACACCACTAATCTAATCATATTTTGAAGCTGAGCAGTATCAGGGTCGGGACTAGTTAACTCTGTGGAGGGGAAACCAGGGAACTCCAAGCAAGGTGAGAAGCAACCCTGCCTTGAATTCTGGACAGCTGCCGATTCTAAGCAGATGTGAGCATTTGAATGCTACAATGTGACCTTTTTCTCACTCCCAGGATTATCCTGGCTAATCTAGCTATTCCAATAGCTGGATTATTTTGCATGGTTTGGCTGTCAGGGCTACAAGCACAGGATTATTTTGAAGTCTGATCCCAGAAATATGGAGGGCTGTCTCAGTCTCCTCTCTGCAGTGTTACTGTGCTTTTAGCTCCAACTGTGGGCCACCTATAGCTGCCTAGACGCCCTAAGCACATCCGATCTTGCCTGATTTCGGAAGCTAAGCAGGGTCGGCCCTGGTTAGTACTTGGATGGGAGACCACCAGGGAATACCAGGTGCTGTAGGTGCCTGGAGTAGGAACTGGCAAACCACTCCAATATTCCTGCCAAGAAAACTCCATGGGCATGGAGTCACGAAGAGTCGGTCACAACTGTAACGACACAACACACACACATGGGCAACCTATATGAACTAGACCCTTATACAGTATTCCTACAGTGACAGTAGCTGGAATAGATGCTAATCCTCTGGTAAACTTGCTTGGAATATGTTATCTATTCTGGAGCCACTTATTAGCTAGCAGTTTTCCCAGGGCCAGGTGCTTCAGTTTTTGTGTAGCTCCTGTTTAAAGGGCCGAGCTGCAGAACAAAGGACATGGTAGACTCAAGACATTTTGCCACCTGATGTTAAGCAGGAAATGAAATACTCAGCCCAAGTCCCACTGCCCAGGGTTGGCCTGAAAGTAAGGCTAAAAAAATCACAAAAGCACCTCTCCTGCTCCTTGACAATAAATCTTATTTAATAGCTATCCCTTTGATGCCTGGAGGGCATACTATACCTAATGGCATAAGTGTCCCTGATAAAAAGAATATGGCAGAAGTGGTGAAAAGTACCAGGTAACCAATGCATGAGTATCTGCGATGCAGGCTGGAAATATTTTTGCTCGGGATTCCCAGGGGAATTTGTCTCATGGTTGAATGGCTGCTGCCAGAGAATAGAGACGTGGAGAACGAAAGCTGGCCTAAAACCAGGATATTTTGCAATGCTGTCAGTGCTCATTCATTCATTCATTATCCTTCTTCCAGCGTTACTAAGTGCTGACAGTCTTAAGAGTCAAGTAAGAAAATGGAGCACTGTCCCTCCATAGTTAACCTCAGTCCCCTGCTTAACCTCTCTTGTACAAACACTAAATCGTGCTGCCTTTGCCAACCGAGAAACTGTTGAAGTAATCCTCCCCCACTGGGGTGAGGCCTGCCAGTCAATGAGACGGCAATTTCACTTAATACTGTGGAGCTTTTCTTTTCTTTTTTCTATCAGAGATAGCAGCAAAACAATCAACCTCAAAGAAGCAGCAAGCTCTTAGCTAAGAAATGAATGGCGAAACGTAGCATGCAGCCTCAATGCACTCTGAACACAACCTCCTCTTGCATTTTCTGCCACTGCAAAAAAGTGAAGCAAGGCCAACAAATGTGGCCTCAGCTTCTGCAGAACCCCTTGAAAAGTGTCGAACTGTAACTTGGCAACACTGAAGCGTACAACGGAAGACTCCAGCTCCATATCAGCATTTTCCCCCAAGTGCAGGACTTACTGTGTTTTACACCTAGACTTCACGAACATGAGCCGTTTCTCAGAAAACCACTTCTCTCTGCAGGAAGTCTTGGAAATCCTTTAATAAATTTGCAAAGAAAGAAAAGAAAATCCATCTCTCTGCTGGAACTTTCTCTTCTAGAGCTTCCGTATTTTGGAGCTGGGGACAGGGTTTGCATATATCCCTGTGCTAATTGAGAGAAAATTGGAAGCTTCTAACGGAGACAGTCTGACTATGAAAATAAAACGAAAAAGCTCAACAGTGCTAAATTTTGCCTCCCGCCATCCAGAACTAACTGCAACTAAAAGAAACCGTGCCTTCCCGTGAAGGACAAAAAGCACATGAAAACAGAATTTTTCATACCAAGATGTACCTTACATTGTATTGATGGTTGAAATAATATAGTAGGATCCACAGTATCAATGTCCATGTGGTTGGTTATCTGTGATTTACTGCAGCCCTATATATGACATGCTGCCTAGATGCCCTAAGCACATCTGATCTCGCCTGGAGTAGGATGTGGCAAACCACTCCAGTATTCCTGCCAAGAAAACTCCATGGACATGGAGTCATGAAGAGTCGGTCATGACTGTAATGACACAACACACAAACATATATGAAATACAAGGGGAGGGCCTTGTGGCCGTTGTCCCACTTCCTTACATGTTTGCTATTATCCATGGTTTCAGGCATTCATGGTTGACCGTGGAATGGATTCTCTGTGGATATGGGGGTCTGACTGTGCTGATCATGTCATGAATGAATCTGCTATAATTATGGGGAACAAATGTTCCATCTGGAAGAGCTGTCAGTACAATTGCAGCATGGGTTAAACTAATCTAAATGATTTACAAGAGTTGCCGTCACCGCGTCCACTGGAAACCAGGTTAACTGAAGTCCTAAACAGGTTAGGGCCTCGCTACCTGACAGAGTGCCCTATTAGATTTTAATTATTTTTTGGTTTAATTTTCTTAATCGTTTTAACTATATCACAATTATTTGTTATTATGATGCATGATAATTATTTGCTGTTGTGTTGTATCATTTTGCCTGTATTGTTATAGCTGATGCTGTTTGCTGTAAACCTCCCAGAGTGACTTCACTGTCAGAAGGGTGGTATAGAAATCAAATAAATAAATAAATAAATAAATAAATAAATAAATAAATAAATAAATAAA
>JAHTLZ010000015.1:31059552-31095845 GCA_023846285.1 Phrynocephalus versicolor | reverse complement strand
AAATAAATAAATAAATAAATAAATAAATAAATAAATAAATAAATAAAGAGAAGGGAGGAAAACACTCCGCAGGAAGATGGGGATCTCTTTGAATTCAAAGTCTGGAAAGAACAATTGGTTTGTGCTTGATAAATACAGTCACAAACTACAGCTAGTGTATGAGGTTGCAAACAGATCTCCAGGAGTCATTTGGCTACATTAGAAGACTGGCCAATTGAAATCAATAGAAGACATGGAGGATTTGACTTGCCAATTTTTTCTTGATACAGTTGGCCTACCTTGGTTGTGACTTGCTACTGGTTTTCATCGACTGACTGTTACTGTAGAGATTAATGCATACAGCCTAAGTAGTATGTGGACAGGATAGATTATGAATCTTCCCCCTCGCTCATGCTACAAGTCATATTCAAAATCTAATTATAGTCTACCAAAAATGTTTTGCCAGATGCGAACAATGCCCAAACAGTCAGCATTGTTATATAAACTCAAATGCCTCGTTCTATATTAGTCTTTTAATCTTGGGTCTCAATCACATGTGTCAAAAAATGTTTCATTTTCATCCTTTTTAGGAACTGATACAAGCAGCCACAAGGTATATAGAGTTCTATTTTAGAAGATAAGCGGGATATAAATATAACAATAAAATAATAAATAAATAAAATAATATGTAGTGCTGAGGCTATTCCCTTGGCTGTCAATTCAGCTGGTACATTTTGTGCTATTTGAACCAGTTCTGTAGGCTACACTTGGGGTCTCATAAATGGATTCATTTGCCACCCTGTTTCTCAGGTCTCCATCACCCTACAATTTTCTTTTTATGATAGATGGAGTGGAGCTTCCAAGCTCTTTCTCCTTCTAAAAAAAAGGCTTTACTGAGATCTTAGATTTCCACTTCTTCCCGTGACTCCCAAGAATTTAGGACTGCAGCCTAACCATGAAAACACATGTTACTATAAAGTAAAAGTTAGCATATATTAGTCTAATATTGCATGACCAGTCAAAATAGCATTCCATAAACCATTACTGATAGGAAGGTATCCAAATAAAACATTATAACTTTTGAACTGGTTCTCGAATTAGAACCATATTTCGCAGTGTGGTAGTAAATAGTATGAGCTTGTTCTGGGCATAATTTGCTACCCTTTTTTTCCAAAGCTCATAGCAAATTGTGCAGTTACTTTCCAAATGCTTACTACAGTATTTCTTCCTGAAATGAAAATGAGTCCTGCTCCAAGATTTTTTATTGGATGTTGATCTAGCCTGCCATTTAGAAGATACAGATCCTTAAAGCTGCCTGTTCTACACTGGTTGCATATTCTTGCTGAAGTAAATATTCCATATCCATTGCCCAAACGTCTTGTATGCACCACAGGAAACTAGCGAGTCTCACTGAGATGAATGAGGCTTACTTCTGGACAATAGGTTAGAGAGGGCATCCTACCACAGGAGTGAGTGTCTTTGGGGGGAAAATGAGTACATACACAAAGGAACCATGCCAGGTGAGGAAGGAAGAGATAAAGGAACCGCAAGACAGCTAAAGGGAGGAGGGTTGAGCAGGGTGTGTGTGTGTGAGAGAGAGAGGGGGGGGAGAGGGAGAGGGAGAGGGGGAGAGAGAGAGAGAGAGAGAGAGAGAGAGAGAGAGAGAGAACAAAGAGAAAGAGAGAGTCCATGGAGGTTAAGGAGAGACACAGAGAGAATAAAGGGGAATTTCAAAGGGAAAAAAGAGAGAGAGTGAAAGAGAGGAATTATGGACAGAGCGAAAGAAGCATGGAGAATGTGCAAGAGAGAAGCCAAGGAAGATGGGGAGGGGAGAGAGAAGCAACACAGAGAGAAAATGTGACAGGGAGAGAGAAAGGAGCCACAGAGAGGAAGACAGAGGTTCTCTGGAATGCTTCCTGGCCACAGGAATCCAAAGCAAATTTTTCCCCCCCCACTTCCATGTCATTCTTGCCTTCTCAGATATTTAGATAGAATAAGGCAGAGTCTGCATACTTTAAAGAGAGCCCCATTCAATTCATCAGTGCTTGTTCCCAAGAGGTAACTCAGCTTGCAGTTCTGCTTGTAGGAACTCAGTAGTAGTTCTCATTAAGTTAAACATGGCTTTTTTTTAAAAAAAAAAGGTAAAGGTTCCCGCATGCACATGCATGCTAGTCGTGTCCAACTCTAGGGGCAGTGCTCATCTCCGTATTCAAGCCAAAGAGCCAGTGTTGTGCAAGTATGTGTCTGTGTCACTGGCATGGCTGCATGGAACACTGTTTACCTTCCCGCTTTTTAACGTCGGTATCTGTTTATTTACAGTAATCCCCCACCTATTGCGGGGGTTATGGACCTGAACCGACTTGCAATAATGGAAAATCTGCGATATGCAAATGCTTGAATCAGGTCAGGGCTGGGGGCCTCTCTGGGGGCTCCTGACACTTACCTGAGACCTGACGCTGCTCCAAACAGGCCTCCGACAGACTTCCCAGGCCTGTTGGAGACCCCAAAAGTGGTTTCCAGTGATGCAGAAGTCTCTTCTGGTTTTCTGGAAATCACTTCCAGTTTCCTGGAAAGCACTTATGCGGCCTCTGACAGGCCCAGGAAGCCCGTTGGAGACCCGTTTGGGGCAACGCCAGGCCTGAGGTAAGTGCAGGAGGCCTCAAACAGGCCCAAGCAGCTTAACCCAGGGGGGCTTGCCTTTCATATACTGCGGTCCTGCAATATACCAGGAGGGCAGTATATGAAATGTGAAATGGCGGGGGACCACTGTACTTGCATCTACATGCTTTCAAACTGCTAGGTTGCCAGGAGCTGGTGTTAACAGTGGGAGCTCACTCCACTGTATGGCACCCAGAATTCAAATCACCAAGCTGCCAAATTTGCAGCTGACTGTTTCAATGCCCCAGTCCGCTGAGCCACCCCGCCCTCCCAAAACATGGTTTACTTCTGGACAAAAAGGCACACAGTACTAGGACTCCAGTCTTACCCCGGGCTTCACTTGAACTAAAATGGAACCAGAATGCTAGCGGGTAACATTAAAAAGGTGGCAGAACAGCTTTTAAACTAAATCAGAGGGGAAAGCTGACAGAAGCCAAGAGGCATCGGGAATCCTTATCCCCATGGAATGAGGGTGGATTGAGTAGAGAACCATAAAGTGATGACAGGGTATGAAGTAGGACTGGGCGAGTGATGTGATGTGATAGTTCATCCAATGGAATGAGAAGCTGTAAAAAAAAGAGGAACAAAGAAGCAGCCCTTCCTGGGCGACCCCATACACAGGCACTTCTATGCAAATGCCAGAAGCCTGCGAGCAAAGATGGGAGAGCTGGAACATTTGGTGGCTAGGGACAACATTGATATATTGGCCATAACGGAAACCTGGTGGAATCCAGAGAACCAGTGAGATACTGCAATCCTAGTCTGTAAACACTATAGGAGGGATAAGGAGGGGTGTGTTGGTGGCGGAGTTTCCATCTATGTCAAAGAAGACTCCCATCATAGCATCACTGTAGGTTGAATTACCAGGCCCAAGGAACAATGTGATAATGCAGTGGTGGCAAACCTTCAACACTCCAGATGTTTTGGACCACAACTCCCACAGTCCTTTGTCATTAGCAGTCTAGGCTTGGAATTCTGGAAGTCATGGTCCAAAACATCTGGAGTGCCAAAGGTTCGCCACCACTGTGACAGTGTGTGTGTGTGTGTGTGTGTGTGTGTGTGTTGCTATCATCCTGTAGATCAAAATCTTGAGTGGGACCTTCAAATGAGGAGACAAATCAGAGAGGTGTCCTAGAGGAACAGGATTGTAATCATTGTCGTTGTTCAGCCATTAAGTCATGTCCGATTCTCCATGACCCCCATGGGTCAGATCATGTCAGGCCCTCCTGTCTTCCACTGTCTCCAGGAGACTGGTGAAGTCCATTGTAATCATGGTGGACTTCAATTATCCTCACAATGTGTGCTTGGGTCAAGAAAGCGAGGCCAGGTTTCCTGACATGCTAAATGACTGCGGAGAACAGATATCATGCCAATCTTTAAAAAGGAAGGGAGCAGGGACCTGGGAAGCTACAGGCCGGTTACCCTAACGGCTCTTCCAGGGAAGATAGGGGAAAGTCTCATCCAAGATAAAATCTTAAAACACATTAGAGGAACAAGCCTTTCTGAGCAAAAATCAGCATGGCTTCTAGAATGGTAAGTCTTGCCTCACAAAAATTGTAGAATTTTTTCAAAAGATCTACAGGCATGTGGATGCAGGGGAGCCAGTGGATACTGTCTGTCTGGATTTTCAGAAGGTATCTGCCACAGTCAGGGAATAATAGGGCAGGTCTTCCTATGGATTGAGAATTGGTTGCGAACCAAGAAACAGAGAGTAGATGTCATAGCGAAAGGAAGCTTGAATGTTACCACACCTCCTTCTCCTACTGCGGGCTGTTTTTGCTTGAGTCAGAAAGCAAAACGTTCCAAAAATTGAAAGACATTGCTTTTGTCAGGTAGGAGAGATTCTGGTTTTGAAGAGTCTATCTTAATAACGTCTTTTCTTCCTTGGGGTCACAATCTGGGAGCCTGACATCAAACATTCTGTCCATCAAAAGCTGTGCATATTGTTTGAAGTCCAACTTGGAATGGGACTCCCGCATCATAGGGGAATGGAGATCCAGCAATATGGTGACAAATTTTCCTTGCGGCTTGAATAGTGAAAATATCACCATGCTTCTTCCGCATGTCAGACAGGAATGTGGCAGCATCTTTGCCAATGTCCAGTGCATGCACCAGCCAAAGAATGAGACCTTTATTGAGTAGGGGGTTGCTTAGTTGCCAATACCTCCCAACGCGAGTGGCCAGGAGCGCCAGTGCCACCAGGAGAACCAGCTGCCCCAGGAAGGCGGCCGAGCTCATGGTGCTCCAGAAGGCTCTAAGGCACCTCTCTCCAGTGAGTGAGGCTTAAATTTGTTGCTGGAGTCTAGACCTTACATTGTTTTCTTCCATTTTAATTCTAACATACTTTGTGCTGTTGCCTATGGTTGACATCCATGAGTTGTTACTCGTTATATGCTACAGCACCTGGTAATTTAGGAAAGGAAGGAAGCAGCATTGGTGTCTATATGGACATAAATTATGTAATGCAGAAATCTCAAACAATTAGACACCATGATCAGGGAATTTTACTTCCATACCACATCTTTGATAGTAGCCCCAACATGCATCTAAAGACCCCACATTGTGCATACCTTACAGTGATTTAAAACAAGAAGCTTCTGCAGCAAGTATCCATATCTTTCCCCTTGCACCCTCTCTAAATCTAGATGTGCTGTGCTTCTAACCTCTAACAGGTTGCAGGACTCCATATTCAGGAAGAAGGTATCCTAAACCGATTATGATAGGCAACTAATGCAGCACTGTTAATGCAGACACAAAGTGTAATAGCAAACAATATATAATACAGATCAGCAGAAGCAAGTGAGGCAAATTAGTGTACACAGAAGCATTAGTTTACTTAAACAAAAGCTGATATGTATTTGGCAGCAAAACCTTTAGACTATTAGCAATAACGCTGAAGAAAAAGCTAAACACAAACTCTGTCCTTTGTATAAAAGATGGAAAAGCATACTGCTCCATGAAGGAAATAAACAAAACTTTTGCCAAATTCTCAGAGAACATATACACATCTGATATTCCTGATTTGAACTTCATTGGAGCTGTGCTCAAATGAAATCCCTTAAGCTTGACTACTGATTGAGCTTAAACAAATTAATTTTGAGGGCTGAGTGGTTGTTAACAGTCCGAAGCACAGGAAATGACCTGGAATGGAGCATGGACAATTTTATAAACTGTTCAATAAGATTTCAATTCCTTGTATTTGTTTTTAATATATTTAAAATATTTTCATCCCACCTTTCTCCTTAACAAGGACCCAAGGTGGCTTACAATACATCATTAAAAGTCAATATTGAAGGGTAAATGTTAAATGACATCGAGGAAGGGGTACCATAGGGCAGAATGAGTCCAGATACTTGAAATCCAGCTGTAATTATCCAAAGCAGAACTGGGAGGTAGTTTGTATAAACAGTGTGTTTGTTTGCAACCCTTTCCCCCAATAGCAAAGATGTAACTGCTACAATATAATTGCGATATAACAAAATATATTTATATTTATTTTCCAGTATAACTACAACTTCCTAGTTACTACTTTAGTTACTACTGCTACAATATAATTGTGATATAACAAAATATATTTATATTTATTTTCCAGCATAATTACAACTTCCTAGTTACTACTTTAGTTCCAGAGTACTTTAGTAAGAAGTGAGGTCTTACTAAATTGTGAAGGAGGAGAAAGCTGTGGCATAAGACTGCAGGCTTGGCGCTGAGGCAAAAATGAGGTGGATGGGAGAACAGTGTGTGTTTTGTACCACAGCCTAGCAGTTTGTATGGCTCCCCCTGAAAGCGACTAACTAATTTAGGGTTTCATTGGCAAGAGGGGATATAAAATCACTTTTTTACAATCATACCTATTACTATAACCAGCCGGTTTCCTACCTTAGAACTGTAATGGCAACCAATTTCTTTTTTAAAGAACCAATTTCTTTTTTGTAAATCACCATCATCAGCATAGAACTGCAGAGCTGGATCCAGATGTCAAACAACTCCACTGGCAAGCTGCCTTAACTTTTTAAATCTTCACCTATATTTGTATTAGATAAACTAGATTCATGTCAAAAAGATTAGGTACAGAAGATTTTGAATAAATATCCAAAACATCAACTCTAAAAGTTCACTTTCTTTTCTCTCCCTGGACGCCTTCCAGGCACTTGATAGACAATGTTTTTTTCTCTCTCCTCGAAACGGTAAACATATTACTGCACCAAAATTAACACGTGCGTTATTAAGCAGCTACCTGCTGTTTGAACAGTTTTAATATCCTTTCAATAAATTATTTTAGCAGCTGTATAGAGATGCAAGTTGGGGTTGTTCACTTGCTATGAAGAAATACGAAACTGAATGAATGAAGACAAAGAATTCATGAAACATGTAAAACGCACAACGCTACAATACTTGGATGCATAAAGAGAAACAAAAAATACAGATTGTCACAGTGGATCAGTTAAGGGAATTAAGCGAGAAATGTACAAGAAGAAAATACTCACTAGAAAATGTATTCTCGAAGGCTTTCACGGCCGGGATCTGATAGCTGTTGTGAGTTTTTTGGGCAGTTTGGCCGTGTTCTGGAAGTTTTCCTTTCTGATGCTTCTCCAGACTCTGTGGCCGGCATTTTCAGAAAGTGAAGGAGCTCAGGGAACTAGGAGTTCTCTCTGTGCTCTGTGCTCCTAATTCCCTGAGCAACTTGCCTTCTGAAGATGTCAGCCACAGACCCTAGCGAAATGTCAGGAAGAAAAACTTCCAGAACACGGCCAAACAGCCTGAAAAACTCACAACAAACTGACTAGAAAACCTTGAAAATTGATTTGATGCAACACAGCATCATGAGCTGCTGTATTTACAAATGCCCTGCCTCCTGTGAGAAATGAAGATCAGAACTCTGATCTTTTCAATGTGGAATAGTCCTAAAGTGAAATAGAATAATAACCAAAATCAAGTGTTTTATTAAAAACTCATTTATGGATGGCACTCCAGTTAATTTGATGCACTGTAACCCACAGCAAGTGTATCCGCTATAGAATCTGCTTACAAAAATTTTAAGAAAAAAACAGTGGGCTTCAAAATATGAACTAATGTATCTTAAAAACCCATCTTCGTGTCCCTGATTCATCCACTTTAGAAGCATGCTGCTTATATATAACCACCTCATAGCGCTTTAAAGCACTCTGAGCAGTTTAGAATTTCATTATGCAGACTACGCATTGCACCCCCAACCCCCAGCAACTTGGGTGATCACTTTACCAACCTTGGTAGGATGGAAGGCTGAATCAACCTGGAGCCCAGCTACCTGAGATTGAACCCCAGACCATGAGCACAGCCCTAAGCACACCCGATCTCGCTTGATTTCGGAAGCTAAGCAGGGTCGGCCCTGGTTAGTACTTGGATGGGCAACCACCACGGAATACCAGGTGCTGTAGGCAGCTGGAGTAGGAACTGGCAAACCACTCCAGTATTCCTGCCAAGAAAACTCCATGGACATGGAATCACGAAGAGTCGGTCACGATTGCAACAACACAACTCAACACACACACACACACACACACACACACACACACATGGCTTTGAACTTCCTGATTTAGGTATTTGGCCAGAGGTTGGGGCTTTGCAGCCCCTTTCCCACTGTACCCCTTGGATGGGCTGAACTTGATGATGATCCATCAGATCTCTTCCAGCTCTGCAGTTCTAAGATTTTTATATTATTATTTCCTGAAATGGCAAACTATATTAGGAGTTTTTAATAGCCAAGGTAATAAATCTTTGATTAGCAAAGACATTACTTATGGGCAAATTAAAATGGAGAGAAGTATTAAAATCTGAAACTGTACTGTAACTCCTTGCTATGGAACTATTAATCCACACTGTCGGGAATGAGTAGTCTTTTCCCTGGATCTCAGTGGAACTAATGCCTAATTCTCTCACTTTATCGACTATTATCCATTTTTTTACCTTTTAAATTATCCAAGCTAATGGGAATACATAATCTCTTTTTAAGAACTATGCTAATAGCGTGGAGATCCTTGTCCAAAAAGCTGGCTTCTGTTTTCTGACCATTTACTTCCTGTGGGCCCAGGTACAGTAAATGCAAGGCAATGGAGGAAATATAGTCTCTGTGTGGAGTAAGATATTTATTTGAGAAGGGCAAGTTTGTATCTGAGGCAGAAATCTCTGAATTAATGCAGGAGCACTAACTTAGCTGGTTTCAAAAGACCTAGATAAAAGCATTTGCATCCAAATTACTTAGCCTTTCTCAAGAGGGTACCAGATTACTAACAGTGTTCGAGAATTTATTCACTCAAGTATCATCTGGAATAAAAGGATTAGGCTCCATCATTTACAATCTGTTGATATCACAACTGCATGGAAATCACAAAAGGCTGAGAATTGCTTTGGAATCAGACAGATGTGGATACTTATGTTTCCCAGTCTTGCTGGAACCACTTTCAACCCGAGAGCCCTTGTGAAATATTTTCAGGTGTGGTATGTTTTGAAACAACTACAGCAGCTTCAAATTTGGTTTGCAGCTCACTTCTAGAATCTAGTTTTATGAAGCCCTGAACAAATGGGGAACTTTTCCCATATATGTCCATATTTCGTGAGAGTCCTCTTGCACAAACCACCAGCCTAAGCAGCTAGGTTGGTAAATAAATACTAGGGACAGGTCTTTCTACTTAGCACTACCTTTGTTATTGAATTCCCTCCCAGGGGACCTCAGGCAAAGCCACAGCTGGTCAGTTTCTAACAAGCAGTCAAACTGCATTGTTTTGCATGGTTTATAGCTGGCTTTTAGAGGTATTGTTAAATATGATCTGTGTTTAAGCTTTAAATATATAACATATTCAAATTTCAGAGGATGTTGACCTTTAAAATTGGAATTTTAATATATCTTTAACATGCAAAAACATAATTTTCTGGGGGGGTTGCTTTTATTTTGTGGATATGCTTGTACAGACTAACACAACTACTTATAAACCACTTGTTTTAAAAGCTAATTACATGGATTGTACTTTACTTCTGTACAACTTAATAATATTAGCAAAAGTCTGATTAATTTTGCTGGGAAAGGGACATAGAAAGATGTTTTTCACATGTGGCAATCCACACCTTGTGTAGAAAAAAACTGTTGTCCACAACTCTACTGCCCCATCTCTAACAACTACTGATGTAGCTAGACTCACCATTACCTCTTAACCAGTTTACTGGTTAAACCGCTGTACTGCATGCAGTCAAGACTGCCTGCAATCTGAGTTCAGTCCTGGGCCCAAGTAGATGGCTTGAGGCTGACCCAACCTTCCATCATTCTAAGGTCAGTAAAATGAGTACCCAGGAGTATGTGTGTGATGTGTGGCCTGCATAATTAAATTGCTAACCACTAAGAGAGTGCTTTAAGCTCTGCAGGATGGCATATAAGCAGCATACAAGTGGTACCTTTTATAAAGGAATTAATTTGTTCCAAATGAAATTATGTTAAGCAAATTTTCCTTTATACAAATTTCCCATAGGAATGCATTGAAAACAGAGTGATCCCATTTTTATGCTGTACAAATTCACCTCATAGGCGATTATGTTAAGCAAATTGGTTATACAAGGGTCCACTGTACTTTGCTTTGATTTTAGATTAGGCTATTTTAAAAAGCTCAATATGTAATTCCTGCTAACAACAGAAAGGATGAAAATGATGTTGCCAAGTTTTGAATTTCTGGTAAAAAATTTCTTTTGATACGCAGTAGGAGTACTGTATAGAGATCCACAGAGGAGAACTACAAGTTCCCCACAAAGCACTCCTTTCTCATTAATTGGCATTTACATTCTCAAAAACTCACTGAGACAATTGTGAAAGAATTTTTAAACAAATTATTCACTTCCAACACCCCTTCTCAAACTCACATGCAACCATCCTGTTGAAGTCTGAACTTGCTATGCGTGTTCTGAAAGTGGCATCTTGGAAGAGGCTTTGTTAGGATGTCTTCTGCTATCTCTGTGGTATGACAGTAGATCTATTATGTCCTGGACTCCTGGTGTTGAAATACTGAATGGCCCACACAGGTCACTCTGTATCAAATCCCACTGATACACTCTGGTGCTTCTTCTCTCAGTCCTTTGCAGAAATGAGGACTTAGCACTCCTCTTTGTAATGCACACCTATTTGTTTTGGTTAAATCATGTGGATTTCTCTTGATACCTGTAGCCACATTTGGTTTTGCAGCTCCAGAGTTGCTTTTGGATCTTTGCGTGTGAAGTGCGAATACCACAGTTCCATGCAGTTGACATCTTCTTTCTAAGCTTGCACTGGGTTGATCTGTTGCTGTTCATCTAAAAGATTCAGTTTATAGAGACCAAAATATTTAATTGTTTGAAAATATATAGTCCTTCACCACCTTTCATTCCTGCAAACTGTCCATTTTCAAAATGTATAGAAAAATACATTTAACATAATGCACTGTAGTTCCGAAACAAACACTACATCAGTGATAGTAATCTCATCAGGTTGTGTGCTTGACTGTGAAGTGTGGCCATTCTATTGCCTCCCCCATTCAGCATGACATTTTAGCCATTTTGACGGTTACTTCACGTCCCTCTCATCACGGTTTGCTGTCCCGCTCGGGACCGGTACGAAAAATTGTTACTCCACGTCCATTGTGTGACAGTGGAAGTTTGTCCTGCCCACGCCCCCTGAACTGGGAACAGAGCGTGATGAGACATACCTCTCCCTGGCTTCAAGAATTGTCTTGTCTCGGTTCTTGTTTCGAGACAAGTGCCCGTGAAGTAAGGCTCGTCACGCAACGCATGCATTCTCCATCTAGTGGCAGGAGTGCGAAGTTGCATTCAGTCTCCAGTATAATCCCAATGGTGTAAACAATGCATTGCAGAGAGGGAAGAAGGCATGAAACCAGGAGTTTTGCCGCTTAACACATGAAAGGCAAAGTTGCGGAGATTCAAAATATCGAAAAACAGAAGCCTGGGCCAAAAACAAAAGGGTAAACGAAGCCAGGAAAATTCAGTAATTGTCACCAATCAAGGATGTAAAGTAACAGTTGTCACGATACCATCAATCACGCCCGTGGATAAACGGAAACAGGGACAGAACTGGGACAAGACCACATGACCGCGAACAACGTTATCACAAAATGAACCTAATCTTGGAACAAGGAAGGACGTGAAGTAACCGTCTTTGTTGAGTAACCGTCTTTGTTGAGGTCTTTGTTGAGCCCTTCGGAGCTATGCACTCTTACCTCAAACAACAGACACATTATTGAAAGCTTAGCTGTTTGCTATACAAGATTTTTAAAAAATCAAAACATTCACCCAGTTACACTGTGAGAAACCCCATTTCTTGTGTATCAGTCAGTCCAAAGTAACTCAAATTCAAAACGTCAAACATTGTCAACAGAGTATAAACATGATTTTCACAATCTTGTTTGTTAAGATGGACTTGTACAAGTTCCCTTGTTTTAAAAAATGCCTCTGATTTTGAGCTGGAAAAACGATAGAATATCTCAAGTGCTTCTAGCATCTCTTTGGTAGTTTTAAAGTCTTTAATATACAGTATGTATAAATCTCTTTATCTGAGAGGCTTTGTGAAATTATTCCTTTTCTTATTCTTATCTTTACCTTTTGCCTGTGCTTCTGTTGATCTTTGTCTTTGTCAACAACCACACACAGTTCTGATGTTTTAAAATTCTACAGCCTCTCTTTTTATTGAGAGAAATTAGAAGATATAAACTCTGGAAGTTTCGTAAAAATGCTTGGTTGTGATCAAGATCCATTTTTTGTTTTTCTCTTTCTGAGCATTCCAGTTATGTGGCTTTCAGTAGATTAAAATATTGCACAGGCGGAGAACAAAAAATACATTTTCAAAAATGACAAAGCCCATAAGATACTTTCAGCTATATGTCTGTTCCTGTGGTCTCTGGGCACATAACCTGTTGCAAAGTTTTGAATTTCCAGTAAAATTCCTTTTGCTGCACAGTAAAAGTACCAAAAGGAGAATAACTACAAGTTTCCCAAAGTCCACCTCTTTCTGCTATGGTAGCACTTAAATTCTCAATAACTTTGAGACATTTGTGGAAGATGAAATTTTAAAAATCACATTTCTTTACTTACAGTTGCCTGAAACTGATTTTGTGTGGTGCTTTCTTTACTGCACAAATAAGTAGCAACTAACTGAACAGATCAGTTAGCAAAGAAACAACAGCTCACCAACAGACTTAAGAAAGAAGGTGGGAAAAGAAACACTCACTAGAGAGGCAGAGATCTCTTTGAATTCAAAGTTGGGAAAGGAACACATTGTTAGTGTGAAACCAACAATCAACCCAGCTCAGAAAAGTTCCTCATAGTCACACAAACTGTAAATAGCGTCCAAGTTTGCAAGCAAAACAACAAACAATTAGGTGGAAAAATTTGTATCCAGCTATGCAATTAAGAGCTACAGTTTTCTTGTTGTTTTAATGATTTACAGTATATCACAGCAGTGAGTACACCCCCTCACATTTCCTAAATATTTTAGTATATCTTTTAAGTGACAATTAGGGATGAGTACCTTACAAAAAACAACACACAGTTTCATCATTTTATAAGGTTTCAAACCCTTTTGAAACAAATGAAATGGCAGACTGTGTCCTGAAACAGAATGATGTTTTTGGTTCAAGAGGAACTGAACCGGGGAGCAGGTGAGATCTGTTGGCTGTTTCCCTGCTCAGTTCTTGCCCGCCGCCACCTCCCAGCTGGTTTTGACAGCTCAAGTTGTCAAAAATCCCAGCTGGGAGGCAAGTGGCTAGGGAGAATGGAGAAGTCAGGCAGCAGTACATTTCCTGCCTGACTGCTCCTTTCTCCCCTGAGACCCCCTCCTCCCAGTGGGGCATTTTGGAAAGGGAGGGCTGTGGACAGTGGGGGCCCCACACTGCCCATAGCCCTCCCTGTCCAGATACCCCCCCAGGAGGAGGGGAGAGCATAGGAGAAGGAAGGAGGCAGCAGTAAATTCAGAGCTTGAATTTACCACTGCCTCCTTTTTTTCTCCCTTACGATCCCTGCATCCCAGCTGGATTTTTTTTTACAGGTAGGGGTCTGGGAGGGGGAGTGCTGACATCAGTGCTCCCCTCTCAAACCCCTGCTGTTCAGGTAAGATCACAGGATTCCCTGCTACTGTGAGCTCAGCGCCCTCAGCAGCAGGGAATCCCCTGGTCTTCCTGCACCTCCCAGCTGGGGTTTTTTACAGGTTGGGGTGTGGAGAGGGGGGTGCCCCCTCCCCCCCACACCCCAACCAGTAAAAAAGCCCCAGCTGGGAGACAAGGGAGGGGTGAAGAATGGCAGAAAGAAGCAGGCTTTCTTTCCACTGCCTGCTTCTTTATGCCTTTCACCCCCCCCACACACACATCTTCCAGCTGGGTCTTTTTAACAGTTGGGGAATGGGAAGTGAGGGCAGACCCCCTCCCCACCCCACCCCAAGCTGTCAAAAAGCTCCAGCTGTGAGGCAGGCTGGCAAGGGAGAATGGAGCAAGCAGTGGGAAATTCATACAGAGCGCTGCTTGCTCTGTTCTGCCTTCCTGCCTGCCTCCCAGCTAGGTTTGACTGGTCAGAACAATTGGGAGGCTGCCTCCACCCAGGTGTTGTTGTTTTTTTTACAGGTGGGGCTGTTCCCACTGGGATCAGCCCGACCTGTCAAAAAACCTCAGCTTCCGAACCCTTTTGTTACTCATTTCATTTTGTTACTAAAATTCAATTAAAAAGTCATTTAGTAATGAAATGAAATGAAACACAATGAGTAATGAAACAAAATGAAATAGAAATTTTCCATTTCATGCCCCTCTCTAGTGACACTGTCCAAATTGGGCACAAAGTGTCAATATTGTGTGTGGCCACTATTATTTTCCAGCACTGCCTTAACACTCTTGGGCATAGAGTTCTCCAGAGCTTCACAGGTTGCTGCAGAAGTCCTCTTCCATTCTTCCATGATGACATCACAGAGCTGGTAGATGTTAGAGACCTTGCGCACCTCCACCTTCTGTTTCAGGATGTCTCACATATGTTCAATAGAATTTCGGCCTGGAGACATGCTTGGTCAGTCCATCACCTTTACCCTCAGCTTCTTCAGTAAGGCAGTGGTTGTTTTGGAGGTGTGTTTGGAGTTGTTATCATGTTGGAATACTGCCCTGCGGCCCAGTCTCTGAAGGGAGGGGATCATGCTCTGCTTCAGTATGTCACAGTACATGTTGGTATTCATGATTCCCTCAATGAACTGTAGCTCCCTGGTGTCGGCAGCCCTCATGCAGCTCCAGACCATGACACTTCTACCACCATGCTTGACACACTTGTCTTTGTACTCCTGGTTGCTGCCACACACACACTTGGCATCATCTGAACCAAATAAGTTTATCTTGGTCTCATCAGACCATAGGACATGGTCCCAGAAACCCATGTCCATAATCTGCTTGTCTGCAGCAAATCGTATGTGGGCTTTCTTGTGCATTATCTTTAAAAGAGGCTTACTTCTGGGACAACAGCCCTGCAGACCAATTTAATGCTATGTGCAGTGTATGGTCTGAGCACTTACAGGCTGACCCCCTACGCCTTCAACCTCTGCAGCAATGCTTGTAGCACCCAAAGTCAACCTCTGGATATGATGCTGAGCTCAGGCACTCAGTTTCTCTGGTCCACCATGGTGAGGTCTGTTCTGAGTGGAATCTGTCCTGTTAAACCACTGTATGGTCTTGGCAATCTGCCTGTAGGTAGGCCATCTTTATGTAGAGCAACAATTCATTTTTTCAGATCCTCAGATAGTTCATTACCATGAGGTACCATGTGGAACTTCAAGTGACTAGTATGAGAGAGTGAGAACTATAACACCAAATGGGAAAGTGAGAGCAACAACACCTGCTCCCTCTTCACACCCGAGACCTTGTGACACTAAAAGGTCTCATGACACCAGGGAGAGAAATCAGCTACTTTGGCCCCATTTGGACAGTGTCACTTAGGGGCCTACTCACTATTGTTGCTAGCACTTTTTGAGGGGACAGCACATTTACACTGTCATACAAGCAGTATACTCATAACTTTACATTGTAGCCAAATGTCATTTCTTCAGTGTTGTCACATGAAAAGATATCCTAAAATATTTACAAAATGTGAGAGGGTGTACTCAGTTCTGTGTTATACTCTATAAGATACTACCAGCAGAAACACATAGTAGTAGTCTGCCATGGGGGGACTGACTAACCAGGCGTATTTTTTAAAACAAGATTTCAGTTAATCAATTAATAAAGGGTATTCAAAGTTTTAACTTCCCTCATCATAATTTTCTTTTCAGAATAACCCAATAACCAGGTCTGTAATGACAACCATATAGTAGATGCTTTACAATCTGGCTGTTTCTTTGGTTGATGTAAAAAACACACTTTCCAGCTCCCATTTATAGCGTGTCATTCGATTTGTACTATTCATGTGCAATTTCCCACACATTCCTGTGCACTTTCAGCGTGAGGAAATGGTTTTAGTGCAAGTTACCATCATGCCAAATAGCTGCCTTTTCCATTTCTTGCTGAGGCTCTACTGTACATATAAAGGAATTTATTTATTTTACTTATTTATTTATTGGATTTTTATACCACCCATCTGGCAGCGAGGTCACTTCGTTCCATAGATGAATGGTGATTGTCTATGGAAGTTATATATATTTTCTCTGTGTCTTTATTTTGATATTTTATTTATTTATTTTTGTTATAGTTCTATCCCGCCCATAATATTGGGAATGCCTGATTTATAACTCAGTGAACAGAGATGGTACTTCAGAGGTTCAAGCCCAGGAAACTCCAGTTAAGAGTGCCTCAGACAAACTGGGAAAGAAAGACTTTGGCTTGGCATATGAGAGATCCATGGATACACAAAGTAAGCAATGCTGACTTTTCCAGAGGAAATGTTGTGCTCTCCAGTTGATACTATTTGTGAAGATTCTCAGTCATTCAGGTGAGGTTATCTGGAAGTTGAGTCATGGCAACTGGACTTCTTTTAAGCTTTGAAGCTGCTCATATGAGTAGCGAAACGTTTCGATCTCTGAAGAAAAGATGTCCAGTTGCCATGTCTCAACTTCCAGATGCTCCTGACTGGTGACAACAGGGATGGGCTATCCTTTACCATGGGACAGAATGAGGCAATTACCTCAGCTAGTGGATGCAGCTGGTTTTCTCCAGCATTCTCCACTACACCTGAGGCAGCAAACTAGTTTAGGGGGCAGTGGCTTGGCCATGGGACATGCACAGCTCTATCCTCCAACAGAGTGAAATACTGTATAGAAGGAAATGATTTATTCTAATATATGCATGTTTATTTCTCTATTTCCCAAGTTTTAACGCTGTATGGGGGTATGGGTGGCACTGCAGGTTAAACTGTTGGGCCACTAGATTTGTCAATTGAAAGGTCATCAGTTTGAATCCACATAATGGAGTGAGCTCGTCCCGTTTCCTGTCAATCTAGCCATTCAAATGCAGTATGGGTAAACAAATAGGTACCACTTTGCTGGGAAGGTAATGGCATTCTGTGTGCTTGAACTTTTATTGATTCCTTCCATAAGACCATGGCAGCATGTCTCCAGACAAACACTGGCTCTTTGGCTTACAAATGTTGATGAGCACCCTAGAGTCAGAAACAACTGGACTTAATTGTCAGCGGAACCTTTACCTTTATTTTTAATATTGTATAAAAAAAGACAAATAGCAGAAACAAATGTGTTCCATGCATCCATTCTAATGCTTCCTTTATTTGAAAGACAAGTGGATATTGTCATAGTGGTATAGCAAGAAAGCATTTGGGGGTAAATCAAATGCAGCATTAGTCCCCAGTAGAATTGTTATTGTTGTTGTTGTTCAGTCGTTCAGTCATGTCCGACTCTTTGTGACCCCATGGACCAGAGCTTGCCAGGCCTTCCTATCTTCCACTGCCTCCCGGAGTTTGGTCAAATCCATATATGTTGCATCGATGACACCGTCCAACCATCTCATTCTCTGCCATACTCTTTTCCTTTTGCCTTCAATCTTTTCCAACGTCAGGGACTTTCCCAAGGACTCCTCTCTCCTGATGAGGTGGCCAATGTACTGGAGCCTCAGCTTCAAAACCTGTCCTTCCAGTGAACATTCGGCTTGATTTCTTTCAGGATGGATAGGCCTGATCTCCTTGCAGTCCAGGGGACTCTCCAGTAAAATAGACCTGTTTAAATGAATGGAGCATGTGAGTCTTACAACTTACATGTTCCATTGATTTCAGTCATCATTACCATGGGGAATAACACTGGATTCATGTGAAGTTTAACATTCTGAATTACTTTTTAATTTTAATGTTAACTTTTTATCAAAAAATATGTTTGCGTGTGTGTTTTGAAAAAGTTGCTGTTCCTTGTAATCTATGTCTTGAAACTTGCTTCCCATATGCAAGGCAGATTAGATTAATTTTATGAGACAAAGAAAGTACAAGTTTGGGACATAACTTTAACTATCCTACCCAAAGAACTTTGCCATTAATTCTGTTATTTAAGGAGAGATTTTTGGCCTCCTAACCTGCAAAGCAAGAAGTTGATGAGTTAACCCTATCAGGTTCCGTTTCCATGGGAAGTGCACACGTCATCAATTGGCTGTCTGAATACTTCGTTGCAGTTACTGTTAAGTTTTGCCCAGATGAGAATACACTTCACCTTCAGTAAACCCATGTTGTTTATTATTATTTCTTAAAGTGTGAAGCTGGAGACATGGTAGCAGTTTATAAAGTTCTTATTCTTTAGCTATTTCATATCTAACAAGTTATGTCTATTTTGGGCTTGCAAGGAAAATAAACAGAGATGTTCAAGCGATTGGGAGAAAACGCTTCCTTTTAGTTGATTGCACCCAGACAAAAAGTAATAGAACTGAAAGAAGGGCTTTTACTCTCTCTCTTTTTAATTTTGCTGAGTGACAGAGGATTTAAATACAAAGTGGATCTAATGCACGCCCTGAAGTCAGCTGGCAGTATGCAAATGACCTGTCAGATTAAAATCTGAATGAAAGAGATAACAAGCTTATCTTCATAACAAAAGAGTCTTACGGGCAAACTATTTGACGCACTGTTGATGTTTGTTTTAACCCGTAGGCTTTGGACAGGGCAATATATTGCAAAAGGGCTGCTGCACCCCTCCTCCCTATTTGCAAGAACGCGTGTGTTTGTGTTTGCACTTAGCAACAAAAGACAAGTGTTGCAGTACAATACATGAAAAAGCGAGCAGCGCGGGTTTACAACTTTGGATTTCAAAGAGGCTGCTGGTGGTGGTGGTTGCACACTAGCAACACCAGGCGAGCCAGACCATAGGTCATTTCTCTCCCTCTAGCAACCCCACAGCTGCAGTAAGAATAAGCAAACACAGCAGTAGGGGGGGACGATTTAAAGCGGGAGGGAGGAGGTGGAAAGTGGGGATTGGGGCTGAGGCGGGAGATTTATTCTTTTGGCACGTGCAGAGGGGCCGGGTTTGGATCAGCTGTATTTATTTAGTGAAAGGGCCGAAGAAAAGGAGGCAAGCGAGCAAAGCCAGTTTCGCCAGAGCGAGGGACGGGGCTGGGGGGAGAAAAAAAGGCAAGAGTTTGAATGCGGCACCACCAACCACATGGTTAAAAAAAAGAAAGAGGAAAGAAAAGAAGGCTGCAGGTGCTTGCAAGACGGGCAGAGAAGAGAAGGCGTCAGCGACTGACGCTCGGGGTCCACGCAGCTAGGAATTAGCAAGGGAGGCGAAGTTGTGAGGGCCAGTGTTGAGACTAAGCTTAGCCGTCTTTATGTCTGAGGCCTCCTCAGCTCCGAAATGGGGTATTGATCCCTAGGCGCAAGAACTGCGCACGTGAAAGCTGCTCCTGAGGGAAAGTGGAAAAGGCGGGGAGGAGATGAACTGTTAGGGCTGGCCCAGCGGGGATTTTTTGGCGGGAAGCCGCCTGATCTCGGGTTTGGCTCCCTCCTCTTGGAATAATGGAAGCAGGGACACGGGTCCTTTTGCCTGCCCCCGCAGGCTGAGGCTGATCTGAATTTCTCACCTGCTGTTTTCTTCTCACTCCAAACTGGCAAAATCCTTTAAGCCACTATGGTGGGCTTTACCCTTTCTCTAAAGCCAAAATCAAACAGAAGAACTCTCTCAAGCCCTTCTCCTCTTCTTATTTAAAGGTGCCACTGGCCCTGTCCTGGTGTTCTGAAGTATTTTCCTGTTTTTTTTAGGGGGGGTTGCAAACTGCTTGCCCCTGCAGATGTCACAATTGGCACACAACAACCATCAAATTTCACAAAACTGACACAACATTTTCATATATCATTAAATGGAGAGTAAGGCATGATCACTGCTAGAGGTATATAGTTACTCCCCACTTCCACCCTTTATATAAATGAAGGGGATTTACACAACCATCATCCTGTTAATCACTCACTAGTAAGCTCATTTTGCACTTTGGTGCCTTATGGCTCAAGTGTCAAAACATTTTGAAAATGAATATACAGACTATAGGGTGGGTTGTCTGTGAGTTTGTAGAAATAAAACTGGGTTGAAGAAAACTGATGAAATCAAGTAATGTGCTATGACAATACAAACACCTTTTATTAACTAAACATTT
The DNA here is from genome assembly GCA_023846285.1 of Phrynocephalus versicolor. Classification (NCBI taxonomy): domain Eukaryota; kingdom Metazoa; phylum Chordata; class Lepidosauria; order Squamata; family Agamidae; genus Phrynocephalus; species Phrynocephalus versicolor. The sequence continues at coordinate 31,075,611 of JAHTLZ010000015.1, read as the reverse complement.
AGGCTCTTGAGCATAAGTGTAATATAATACAGCAGGCAGTTCACAAATCTAGAGAAAGGGGCATAATTCACTTTCTATTAATCAAAACATACTTTAGCATAGTAATTCTCAACTAGAGTAGGACAATTTTATCACTTGAATTTACAGATGACTTAACTTAGCAAATCCCCAGTGATTCAATGGGCTTACTTTAGTATGCCTACTATGCTAAGTAATAGGATTTCAGCCATAGAAGCTAATGAGTTGTGAATCTTGCTCAAAGTGATAGAAATAATAATTGCTGAGGTCAAGTGGAACCAGGGCTCGAAATGTTATACCTCGCTGCACTGGATAATAGTATCAGTTGGTTTGCTGTTTCAGACCCATGGCTTGCTTCTTTTCCCTTCTCTATATATAAATAAAGTCAACACTGGAGGAACCACAACTTTTCCAAAGAATGTTGCTTCAGCTAACTTTGATAGTTTGTATTTTCAGCCCAACTCTGATTAAAAATATATCATAGAATCATGGAGTTTGAAGAGACTTCAAGGGCTATGTAGTCCAACCCCCTGCCATGCAGGAACCCCCATCACAGATGGCCATCCAGCTTCTGCTTAAAAACCTCCAAAGAAGGAGATTCCACCACCCTCCGTGGCAGCATATTCCACTGCTGAACAGCCTTGTTATGAAGTTTTGCAGCTAAAACTGTTTTCACGACCTGGGTTTCAATCCCAGGTAGCAGGCTCATGGTTGACTCAGCCTTCTATCCTTCTGAGGTTGGTAAAATGAGTACCCAGCTCGCTGCCCGGGGGGCGGGGCAATGTGTAGCCTGCATACTGTAATTAAAAAGGAACTGCAAACCACCTTGAGACTACTTGAAGTCCTATGGGCCGGTATATAAGCAGAACACTTTGCTTTTTTGCTTTAATTGTAATCCCTATCGAGAAAATTTCTTTCCCCCTCCCCCACACCCTTCTGCTAAACCTTTGGCTTAATCCCACCCCTCTTACCCTGGATTTTCCTGCAGTATCTAGCAGAGCCCAGCACTGCGCTTTGCCTGTGAGGTTGTTGACATTGCTAGGCTTTCCTTTCTGAAAACAGTTAATCTTCAGCCCTTGTAGAAACCAAGAGATGAGGCAAAACATGTCCATGTGATGTAAGCATCTACTGTACTTCAAAATCAAACTTATCCTCTTCTCAAGAGTGTTTTGTTCAATAAGGGTAAGAGCAGAGAAACTGGGATTTTCCAAAGCAAGGGATTGATATTTCTAATGAGAGTTCTGATAAATCAGTTATTGATTTTCCAGTTGAGGCAAAAAAGAAGAAATGGGAGCTTGCAGCAAAAAGGGTCTTGCCTGCCCCAGACTGGAGGAAAATGGAGGAAATGAGAAGGAAATAAAATAAAAGAAGTATGTTACCAGAAGACACATCATGCTGATGGCAACCAATATGACTGCTATAAGTAGCCGCAAAGCTTGCCCAGTAATGGCATTTGTACGTTCCTTGGAAGATGTTCAACCAATAAAGATGCTTTGTATCCTTAGTTAGATTTTGATGTTTTCCGATTTGGAAGTACTGTATGACACTTATTGACTCATAGACTCATAGAGTTGGAATAGACCTCAAGGACCATCCAGTTCAACCCCCTGCCATGCAGAAACCCTATCACAATATTTCCAACAGATGGCCATCCAGCCTTGCTTAAAAACCTCCAAAGAAGGAGACTCCACTGTCGAAATTACCGGACTCTCACTGGGGTCCAGCCCTAAGGGGTCCGATCAAAGAAGTCACACACACACACGTATCTGGTGCCAACTGAACCAAAATGGCTTCTAACTGCCACTCACAAGCAGGCTTTTATTTTGAAACACAAGAGTAGCATGACAGCAGCAACTGTGCTTTTAGCCAATAAGAGTACATGCTTTATAACATTGCCTTATATGGTACATCAGGTGACTATCACATGCTGATTATATAACCTATTCAGTGAGGAAATTGACACTAAGCTGACTATCTAATGGCGTCCTACATGACACTGCTTAGGCTAAGCATAACATTAGTAACAGACTCCCACACTCCACCACCCTCCATGGCAGCATATTCCACTGCTGAACACCTTTAACTGTCATGAAGTTCTTCCTAATGTTCAAATAGAATCTTTTCCTGTAGTTTGAAACCATTGCCCCGCGTCCAACTTTCTGAAGCCATGGATAACAAACCTGTTCCTTCTCAATCTGACATCCTTTCAAATATTTAAACATAGCTATCATATCCCCTCTCAGTTTTCTTTTTGCAAGGCTAAACATTCCCAGCTCCCTAAGGCACTTCTCGTAAGATATTTCTTCCAGACCCTCAGTCATCTTGGTCGCCCTCCTTTGGACCCGTTCAAGGTTATCAACGTCCTTTTAAAATTGAGATGCACAGAACTGGACACAGAACTCCAGATGGGTTCTGACAAGAGCAGAACAGAGTGGTACTATCACTTCCCTTGATCTAGGCACTATGCTTCTTTTGATGCAACCAAGAATTCTGTTGCTTTCTTGATCACTGCATCACACTGCTGATTCATTTTCAATTTGTGGTCCACCAAGACTCCCAGATCCCTTTCACAGGTACTATTTTCCAGCTAGGTGTCTCCCATCTTATAGCTGTGCGATTCATTGTTGTTACCTAGATGCAGCACCCTACATTTCCCTCTGTTGAAAACCATTCCATTAGCTTTGGCCCAGCACTCTAATTTGTCAAGGTCCTTTCGGATTTTCATCCTATCCTCTAGGAAATTAGCACCCCAACCAATTTGGTATCATCTGCAAATTTGATCAGTTTACTCTCTATTGCTACTTCCAAGTCATTAATAAAGATATTGAATAGCACCGGACCCAGAACAGAACCCTGGGCCACCCCACTGGTCACGTCTCTCCAAGCTGAAGAGAAGCCATTTATGATCACCCTTTGGGTGTGATCAGTCAACCAATTACAAATCCATCTAACAGTGGCACTATCTACCCCACATTCTACTAATGTCTTTGAAAGTATACCATGGGGGAACTTATTGAAGGCCTTACTGAAATCTAGATAAGCAATATCCACAGTGTTCTCCTCATCCACCAGGCCTGTAATTCTATCAAAGAAAGAGATGAGATTGGTCTGGCATGACTTGTTTTTTAGAAATCTGTGTTGACTTCTCGTAATGGCAGCATTGCTAGTTAAATAATTACAGACTGTCTGCCTAATAATTTGTTCTAGGATCTCGCCAGGAATTGAAGTCAAGCTTACTGGGTGGTAATTATTTGGGTCCTCTTTTTTCCCCTTTTTGAAGATAGGGACAACAATCTATGGGCACTTCCCCTGTTCTCCAGGACTTCTCAAATATTATTGGCAATGGTTCTGAAATTACTTCCGCCAGTTTTTTTAATATCTTTGGGTGTAATTCATCTGGCCCAGGAAACATTAAATTCATTTAATGTTTCCAGGTGTTTCTGTACTACCTCTCTACCTATTTTATGTTGAAATTCCCATCCTACCTCATTTACTCTTTGTCCCAGTGGATCTCTTTTTTCCTCTTTGGAGAAAACCGAAGCAAAGAAGGTGTTCAGTAGTTCTGCCTTTTCTTGTCTCCTGTAATTAACTGGTTATCATCGCCACGCAGAGAGCCTATCATTTCCTTATTTTTCCTTTTGCTGCGGACAGAACCTTTTTTTTAACTATCTTTAATCTGTCTGGCAAGTCTAAGTTCATTTTGCGCTTTAGCTTCTTTTCTTTTTTTACCACCACCCCTACATATGTTAGCAGTTTGCTTATATTCTTCTTTGGTGCATCCCCATTTTTCCATTTCTTGTACTTGTTTTTTTTATAGAAAGTTGAAAGTTCTTTAGTAAACCATTGTGGTTTCTTTAGACATCCCCCATTTTTTCTTCTTGTTGGAACAGTTTTAGATTGTGCCTTTAATATCTTGCTTTTAAGGAACTCCCATCCATCTTGGACTCCCTCCTTTTTTCAGCCAATAATTTCCTAAGTTTACAAAAATTGGCTTTCTTAAAATCCAGGATTCTTGTTTGACTATCTTTAGCTTCACCTTCCAACTGTATAACAAATTCCAAGAGGGCATGGTCACTTTTACCTAAAGATCCTACCACTTCGACCCTGTTTACAAGGTCCTCCCTATTGGTTAAGACCAGATCTAAAATGGCTGCTCCTCTTGTCCTCTACCTTCTGGACCATGAAATTGTCTGCAAGGGCATAAAAGAATCTGTTGGACCTTGCATTCTTAGCTGAGTTGGACTGCCAACATAGGATAGTTAAAATCTCCCATTAGTACTACATCTGTCTCTTTTGACTGTGTGGCCATCTGCTCACAGAAGGCATCATCCCACTCCTCTGCCTGACTTGGGGGGTCTATAATATACCTCCACAGTGATATCTCTCTCATTTTTTCTTACCCTTAATTCTTATCTAAATACTCTCTACATCTCTCAACTTGTATTTCATCTGCAGTATATATGTCCTTAACATATAAAGCTACACCTTCTCCTTTCTTACTAGGTCTGTTCCTTTGAAACAAGTTATACCCTCCAATAACAACATCCAAATCATAAGTCTCATCTCACCAGGTTTCAGTGATGCCAATTACGTCATATTTATTTTGCTGTATTAGGAGTTCCAGCTCCTCTTGTTTGTTTCCCATGCTCTGTGCATTGGTGTAGAGACATTTGAGGCTGCATGTTTTTCTTACAAGCCCTTTGCTTAACCTGTTTATCCTCACGTTAATGGTCTGTAATACTCATTGTCCTGCTCCTCCTTCAACATTTGGGCTAGTCCCCACAACCCCTTCTGGATCTCTACCTTTAAGTAAATTTTCTCCCTCCCCCTGAGAACTCAGCTTAAAGCTCTCCTTATCAAATCTTCAAGCTTCTTGGCAAAAAGATTCCTTCTAGCAGTGATGAGATGCACCCAATCCTTGCCCAATAGCTTATCCGAATGAATTATCAAACCATGGTCCAAGAATCCAAATTGTTCCTGCTGGTACCATCTCCGAAGCCAGTTGTTCACCTCCACTATTGTTCTTTCACTTCAATCCACATACTTCTACAGGGAAGAAGAAGACAAAATTACCACCTGCCCACCCAGGTCCTTTAGCTTCCTACCCATCTCTTCACATGTCTTTGTGATATCCCAAAAGCTGCATTTTGAAGTATTATTAGTTCCCACATGGACCAAAAAAAGGGGTTAGAATTAGTGGGCTTGATGAGTCTTGTCATACTCTCTGTTACATCCTGAATCTTGGCTCCAGGGAAACAGCAGACCTCTCAATTCATTTTGTCAGGCCTGCAGATGACCGCTTCTGTTCCTCTAAGCAAGGAGTCTCCAACCACCACCACTTGTCTCCTTTGAGGCTTAGTAAGTGCCCCTTGTTGTGCTCTTGGATTCGGATTCCTCTGTACGGGGTCTTCAAGCTGACCTTGCTGTTCTTGGTGCAGTTCCTTTTCCTACTTGATACGGGAGAGAGGTTGTAATCTATTGTGCAGTTGCAAGCTGTCTGTCTGTTTCCTAGTTTTTCCCTTTCTGACTGTGATGTTCCTCCAAGGATCTTTCTCCTGTAGTTGTGAAATGTACCAGGGCATCTCTGAATTGCCACGCCTTATTGATTGTATTTTACAGAGGTTCCAGGTGATATCACCCTCCACTCTTCTTTTTCTATCACTGTTTATGTCTTTTTCTTACTGAGGAAAGTCCATTAAGGAAAATAAAAAGCTGGTATAGTTGCATTATGTCTTCTAATTACAAGCACAAGGAGTCTGTCAGGAAATGTTCTCATATTACTATTATTCACAATTAGAAATGAACTAAGGAACTGAGATTGATAGAAAATGATTTGTCCCAAACTAGGCAATATATCAATGTCTGAAGTGCAATAAAAAGCTCAAAGTAACACTACCATCTATAGCAGGGCTGTTCAACTTTGAACAGGCCGAGGTCTACTTTTTCCGCCCAAAGTGCCTGAGGGCTACTACACTAAAACCTCTACTTACAAATTTTATCCGTTCCGAGCACATGCTCATAAGTAACTGCTATCATTGTTTGCTTTGCAGCAGCCTCCACCACATGCCGAGCTGAGATGCGCTCCAGGCGTGCTAGGAGCATGGCCTCTTGATGGTAGGCCACCCCTTTCTGCCTGGCACCATCTGGGAGGGAGTCAAACAGAGGCAAAGCCTTGTTCCAGAGGTAACGATGGTACACGCCCATAGCAGCCATATAATTTGCTGCACGGAGACTCGATGACCCAGCTTTCTGCCCTCCTTGTTGGCTGGTGTGGAGGCAGAGGAAGTACTTGCCCTTTTTTGGATCGCATCCACCGCACACGAATTAGGTGGGGGATGCTTCAAAAGGAACTCTGTGCCCTCTCCCAGAGTTCTATAGAAATTGTCTATTCTCTTGGGCATCTGGCTTTGAGATGTAGGCGCCTGCCAGGAATCTTTAATCACCTTCAGTAAGGAAGGAATATAGCCCAAATGGACTGGTGAGGTCTGGGCTTGGTTGATATCCTCATACACATGATCAGAATCTGGGACGGAAGGCTGTTCCGCCTGTATGTCCATGACCTTAGTAATTTGGAGGATTAGGCTAACGTATGCTCTCAGATTCTCTGAGGGGGAGGGAGGCTGGAGATCTACCACATCCAAGGATGGGGTTGGCAAATTCGGTACGGAGCCCTCGGTACTGGAGGAAGGGTCAAACTCCTCCTTGTTGTTCTCACTCCCAACAACCTGCATCGCCAAATTAGGGAGGCCAGGTTGCAAAGCATCTGTTGGGATGGCTGCTGGTGCTGAAGCCGAAGTTGCGAGCAACAGCGGCGCAGCGGTGGCACTCGGGATCATCTCCGACAGTCCCGTAAACCGAGGCTCAATAAACAGTCGCTTAGACACGTGGACGTACTCCCAGCCATAATCCTCTGAGAGAGGGGGCGATTACGCTCTGTTGTGGTGGTAAGCATCCTGATCCTGGCCCCAGGGCATGGAGGGAGAAAGACGCGCCCATGGCCCAAAGTTGTAGCCAGCCAACGGTCGAGAGGGATGGTAGTACAGGGCGCACGCAGGGTAAAGATCTCGGGACCAATGTTGAGATCACCGCCAGTGTCCAGACTGCTGGCCAAGAGCCCCCAGGCATAGCAGACGAACCACCCAGTTGTGGAAACACCTGGCCCGCCACAGGTGGGGCTTGCCCCGAGCCCGATATGGAAGGTGAGTGAGGGCTGGGCATGGGCAGGTCCTCCTCACCAAGCTGAAACGGCAATGGTGGGCCCCAGTCTAGTGCACTCGGGTGTGGAGAGGGCGGCTCAAGAGGTGGGGCGAGTAGTTTTGGCGGCGTCTGCGGCTGCACCGGCTGGTCATCGGGCAGTAAAACTGCTGGCAACGCTGGTTGCTGAGGTGTCTTTGCCTTCGCCTTACTCTTGGAGGACCTGTCTCTTTTCTTTCCTTTGGCGCCGTGTTACTGGCAGGGAGCTGCTCCACCAATGACTCTGGGGGTGGTGCAGAGGCAGAAAGAGACCCGTGGTCGGGTGCTGACAGGGGCAGCGCCTGTTGGGAGCGGCGTTCCATTGGAGACAGCGACTTCTCCCAAAGATGTGAGCGGAGCCGCTGCTGCCGCTGCCTAAGAGCTTGTCTAGTGAAATTCTTGCAAAATTGGCAAGAAGCAACCACATGGGCTTCCCCAAAACAGAGGAGGCACTGAGAGTGTCCGTCCGTCCGAGAAGGGGATTTTACTCGCACACGCGGTGCAGCGTTTAAATGGCCCAGGAGAGGCCATGCAGGAGCAAAAGCAGGGAGCAGGGGAGGAAGGGGGGACCCCCATCCCCGAGGAGAGGAGGAAGGAACTAGGTAAAGCAGGGGAGGGTTGCTATAAGCAAGAAAAGAAAGAAGGAATACATATACTGTATTAACCAATTCGTTGCTCTGTCTCGAGCTACAGTATGAAGCACAACTGACTTCAGGGGCGGCAAGAGAAGAACTGAAGGGGGCGTGTCATGGCACTCCTACTTGTAGGGGAGGAGGTTAACAGGTGTCTCCAATTCAGCTCTAAAAGTCTCCGGCTGGCTCTGCGCAGGTGCAGAAGATACCAATGTATGTGTATTGACAGAAGACCATGAAGAAGAATCTGACTCCCAGACAGTGGCATAGCTTGGGAGGGGCAAGGGGGGGGGAGTCTCCAAATGGTTCTCTGCCCAGAAGCCATGGGAAGGCACATTGTGGGCGACCTGCCAGGGCTGGTGTGAAGGGCTCCCCGGATGCCTTCTTCTTCTTCTCCTCCACAGTGCCGTCCCTTGGGATATGTGAAAACGGATTTTGTCCCCAGGCTCTGAAAACCTGAGCTACTCCTCTGCTCCCAGATAGCATGTCCTCTCAAATGTATTACAGCACAGCTAACAGAAAAAAGAGATATCCCAAAAGACTTCCTGTGCTTATATTTTTGAAAATTCGTGTCACAAGGAAGGACAGTCCATTCTAGATGCCCAACTGTTTCCTAGGTTGGCTCTTCTTAAACCCTTTGGATAAATAGAAAGGCAGAGGGGATTCTAGGGTTGAATCTCTATTGTGGGAGAAATGAGAAGAACCTATCAAGAACTGGAATGTATCCAACAGGATACAACAGGCATTATCTAAATAAGGGGTTCTGGCAGGAGCTCAGAGGAACAGATCTGGAGCATTGGCATGTTGTGCTGCAGAAGGAGCCCAGTATCCATGCTGCCTTATTTACCGCTTGACTGGAACAAGAAAGAATTGAAATAAAGATACAAGGATTGAAGTCTTATTTAGATTTCAGCTGTAAAGGGAAGCTGAAAAACAACATAATACTGGTATAATCAAGGAGGGTTCATTCAGAACAGTCTCTGCAAGATGAATAGGGAAACGTACTATGCATTGGGCACAGATTGAGTTTTATGGTGTTCTGCTTAGGGCAAGAGTTCTTAAGAGCTGCGTGTTTCAGAAATAAAACTCAGCAATTTTGTGGTTGTGGTTGTGGTTGGTGAATGGGGCACAATCATAATAAAAATGCAGGAGAATATTGTGCAAATGAAACCTAATGCCAGGTATCACCTTTGATAAAATCATAGGAAACAGCCAGGTGACAAAGAACACAATCTTGTATGACAAAAACTTTTATTAAGATGTTTTGTCATTTCTTGGAAATAAATTATACCAAAGACAAAACAGAAATACAAAACCAAAAATAGAGTGGCGCATTCAAGATTAGGGGATTTATTTCAACACAATCTTGTGTAGATTATAATCCACTTCAGACACATGGAATGAAATATTTACCCCATAGGTTTATATACATAATACATCTAGTTGTGGAGTTAGAAAACAAGTGAAATGAGTTGCAAACAAAGGCAATGAAGTTTCAAAGTGATAAAGTGAAAATCTTTCACACAAGTGAAAATCTTTCATAGTGGTTGATTATATAAATATTCTCATGGTCAATCAAGGGATCATATGGCTGTCTTTGAAATGCAAAATTTGGTTTCAGATACAGTATTTGTTTATTTGCAAATTGGCGTCTGGTTCTCAGATCAGGGTTTTGTCAAAGGAAATTACTCATTGTCTCCACAAAACTGGGAAGAAAAATAGCTTTTTAATATATACACAGTGAAAATTGTTTTATAATATATACATATAAAATCCAAACCCTTGTCTCTGTTTAAGCTTTCAGATATGTGCTGGAATATATTAATATAACCCAATTTAGTCTCCCTTTCAAATCTCCTTTTGTGTCTTCTTTTTTTCTGTAGGAAATGAGTACCCTCATAGGTTGAACTTTTTCAAAACTGGCGTTTGTGTTTCTGATATATCCATGTCAACATATTCTCTTGAAAAGGGAATATCAATGGAAATATGACATTTCATCTATGGAATTGCTGTAGATTTTGTTAGTGAGGAAATTACTTGCTCTGTCATGAAAGCCTGGTGACATATTGCTAATCATTCCCAGAAAACTACTTTACAAAGGTTTGGTGGTTTGTTGTGAGCAGAAAATGGAGTTGGCATATTTATGTCACCCTAAACTCATTGGAGAAAAAGTAGGAAACAATTGGGATAGACAATAGATTAAAATATGATGACATAAGCCTTATAAGTGTTGAGTTAAAGGGTTTTGCAGCCACACATTTTTTTAAAAAAGAAGTTACAAAGAATTTTCCACTTTTGCAAAGGGAGAAATTGGCTATCAAGTATATACTGTAGATGGATTGTTATGCATTAACTGGATTTTCTATAATTATTATCACTCTTAGCTTTAATATAGCTCTTTAATGATGGAGGACACCTCTTTTTACTCATTGTTCCTAGCTTTTAATATTGGCTTTTAATGATGTTAACCGTCATTATTTACACATTGTTTTACATTTTAAATATTGTCTTTCAATGATGTAAGTTGCCTTGAGTCCTTTTCAATGAAGAAGGTGGAGTAAAATATTTTAAAATAAATAAATATTATTCATTGCATCTTAAAATACTTCATGACAGTACAGTGCTCCCCCCCCCCAGGTCCTTAACATGTTGCATTAGCGAAATATGTCCTCAGTTCGTTTTTCTTTTCCAATCCTGCGGACAATGATACTGTGTAAAAGCCATACGTACATGTCATATCTTTCAAAAGTTAAGCTGGATCAGATCATAAGTTTTCAAGCCATTTGTAACAAATGTAAACCTGTCAAAATGTGGTCCTCACTCATGATAGTATGTGACATTTTTCTACAAAGAGGGAATATCTGTGTAGGAGAAAGAAAAATCTATGTGAACTGCTTCTGAAATAGAGTCCATCTACTGGGATAGCTAAACACTGAAGACCAGGTTTTAAAAACAAGTAGATTGGAGCTTCCAGCAATATTTTTGGCTGCCGTCTCATCTTCTGTCCCCATCCAGAGTGAGGAGAAACAAACTTCCACATGGCCTTTTTTGGACAAAATGTGTCTGCCTAATTTTATATATAAGTATTCAAAGTCACAAGAGACCTATATTGATCCCCTCTTGTGATTCCTGCGGAAGCAAACTGAAGCACAAAAGGGGACTATCGAACAAATTCATACTTCAGGAGGGAGTATGTTTCTGGAGGCAGCTTACCTTCTATTTAAGTATTAGATCAACTCCAGTGGGAGATAGTCTGTATTAAGGCATGGTACTTGTGGGGTCATATGTTCTCCTCCCAGCTAGTGTTTCTGTTGCAGTCATAGTTCCTGTGAAGCTGCACTTACTCAAGAATAACTAGTTAGGGTTTCTTTTTCATGAAGGGCATTGGCATCCCCATGAACAGGACATACAGTATTTGGTTTCTTCTCCACAGTTCTGGAACAAGTTCCTCAAAGTCTCCCACTTGTGAAATTTTAATTAGAGTTATAAAGATGTCTGCCATTTAATTTTGTTGCTGCATTTATTTAATTGTTGAATTGCTGAGTCTTCGGACATATGCTTTTACTGTAGAGAGCCCCGGGACAGCGTAGAATAGTATATAAATGTCAATAAAGGAATGGCATTAACAACATAAAGTTTCTTCTCTGCTGTAACAGAGCCAGTGCAGGTTTTATAGCCCTATTTGTATTGATTGCTATCAATTTTATAGGGTGGTGTGGTCCTCTCTAGGGTTCAACCCAGCATCTCTCTTCTGAATTTTTAAAAAGAGCTAGTCCATTTCATTCCCTGCTTCTGGCTGTATGTGAAATTTACAAAGACAGCTCTTTCATATTCTTTCTATGGAAGATTATATTAAATGTTCGGATAGTTGGCTAGAGAGACCTCACAAAAGAAAAGAAAAGAAAAGAAAAGAAAAGAAAAGAAGACAGTGTGCTTGGGGTATGATGTGAAAGCTCACACTTTGATAAGCCTACATACAGTATATAATCATTCCCTTCTGCATATTGAAAGAGTTCCTGAAGACAGGACATAAAGGTATTCTAACTCTTCTGCTGCTCCCATACTATAGGTCTGAGCACTCCTCTTTCTTAGGAGGACTAGAAAATTATAAGCTAAGTTTGAAAAAGAAAAGAAAAAGAGGAGTAATTCACTCACATATCTATGGGCCAACTCTTCCCCCAAATAGAAAAGACCATCCATTCAGTATTAGAGGAAAACATCATACTGGATTTAACTCACTAGACTGAGTTTAAATATCAGTACAATGTTACACGTAGTTCCCCTGCCTCTGAGAGACAGGACAGAAAAGAGTAAGAATTTAGAAATTTGTTAATGTACCCAGGAGGGAGATAAACAGCTTTTAAGTAGGGAAAAGGAAGGGGAGGGGCTGCAGAAAATCCCGTGGCATTCCCAAATGGTTGGCAATTGACTGGCTTATACTTGGGCCTATTTAAATATGAAATAAATAAGGAAAATGTTGTTCATTCCATATGAGTGCCTAATCCCACATTCTGAATACAAATGGATTTAACCTTGTCCCTTCAAAAGAGCTGTGGACAATCGGAATCATCTTTACAGAAGACTGCGCCTGCTTTTAAATTAGCTTTTTAAAAAGCCGCAGCCATTCTCTCCTTTTCCCCTTTTTCCAATTCCCATTCACAGTCAGCCCAGATAAATAGAGGCAGGCTGGGACTGGGGGAAAAAAGCAGGCCTCAAGTTCAAAGGAAAGTAGCCAATCCAAGGGGAGTAGGGAGGAGAGGAGTTTGGAGGGCCTCTCTCCCTCTCCAACATGTGTGCGGCTGGTTGCTGTTGTTGGCCTGAAGCCAAGGGAGGCGTTCTGTTTGGAATCACGCCTGTAAATAACTAATAGTAAGTCCATAGAATGCTTCTTTACTTATTTCACTTGGGCACATTCATTATCAAACGCTGCCCTCGAGGCATTTGCTGAAAGGACAAGCTTTAAGACAAATAAATAATAAATCCATAAATATGTTTTTTAAAAGACTCAGAGCTTTTCAAACTATCTGGGCAGTTGTTGTGTTGTGACTGACTCTTCATGATCCTATGTCCATGGAGTTTTTCTTGGCAGGAATACTGGAATGGCTTGCCAGTTGCTACTCGAGACGCCTACAGCACCTGGTATTCTCTGGTGGTTGCCCATCCAAGTACAGTGGTACCCCAGATAACAACTGCCCTGGATAACGAATAATTCAGATAACAACTGCAAATTTCCAGGTATAGGGCTGCCTCTGATAACGAATTTTCCCTATGGGCTGCCTCAGATAGCGAATCGCAATTCCTAGGTATAGGTCTGCCTTGGAGAATGAATTTTCTCTATGGGCTGCCTTGGATATCGAATCTTCCTATGGAGTGCCTCGGATAACGAATTTTCCCTATGGACTGCCTCAGATAACGAATTTCCAGCATGCATCAGTAAAAAAGTTATCCCAGGTGAAATTGCATCTGTACCTTTAAAGTGCACTTTTAAAGAGTTTTGAGCAAAAAACCAGGTGTCTGTGCCTTTTTCCTAGGCTCCAGTACGGATTAAATGGTTTCCCATTCATTCCTATGGGAAACTGCGTTTCGGATAACGAGGTGTTTCGGATAACAACTAACCTCGGAGAACGAATTACCGTCATTATCCGAGGCACCACTGTACTAACCAGGCCCGACCCTGCTTAGCTTCCAAGATCAGGCGAGATTGGATGTGCTCAGGACGTCTAGGCAGCTCATCTGAACCGTAGATAACCAGTATTGGAATTTACGACCAACAAGCCCATCAGCTACTGTTAACTGCATTCTTAAGGAAGTTTGTTTCAGGATTAGACAATTGGTAATTTGAATTACAAATTCATGTTCCCTTCCTTGCCTTTCTATTCCCAAGCAAGATGATTACATTTCCATCATCATCATCATCATCATCATCATCATCATCATCATCATCATCATCATCATCATCATCATCCATACCAGATTAATCATTGCCTGGATCAACAAGGACTGCGTCATATGCTGTAGCCTCTGGACATTTTGTGACAAATGGACTACAATGCTTAGCATACCCTGTTGAGGAATCAGAAATGGCTGCTGCAAAGCTACTGGAAATAATAGGCTATGGTGAAGGAATTGGGGAAGTTAGCATCAAATAAGGAATATTACAAGGGCATTTTAAATGCTAACAGTAGACAACTGTGCCCAGTATGTTGGAACAACAAAAACAACAATAATAACAGGGATAATGATGGCATCAATGATGATGAATAACTGTACCTGGTATTTTTGAATAATAATACAATGTTGTTTCCAGAGTTGAAAATAAAGAACTGGAAAAACTAACAAAATACAGAAATCTGGCAATCAAAACATCCTGCTCACTGACACTCCAGTGGTCCTCGTAGTCATTGGGACTCTGGGGAAAATGTCAAGAAATTTCATACAATATTACAAGCAGTTGCCGATCTCAGAAATAACACCACCAGAGCTACAACAGATGGTATTATTAGCAACATTACTTAACAGATACTTAGGTTTTTGGTTAAGACTAGTGTATGTTATAAATACCAGTCAATGTTTTTATAATTTTGATTGACTGTGCCTGGTATTTAACAACAACATCAACAGGTTGCATGTTTTTGATAATGAAAGATGTCCAAAAGGGTAATGAACCCAGTAACTATCAACCAATTGCATGCATTACACCAATGTTCAAACTCCTCACAGGAGTACTTTCAAGGTCAACGTATAATGATTAAATTGTAAACTCCCTATACCAAACTGAACAGATGAGAACTTTAAAGAGTCAGGAGGCACAAAAGATCAGCTCCTCATTGATAAAATGATACCAAAGAACACAAAACCAAATCGTAATATGGACTGAATAGACTATAAAAAGGCATTTGATTCAATGCTACATAGCTGGATTAACACCTGCCTTAAAAATTGGAATCAATAAAAATATTCAGAGGTTTCTCAAGAAAAGCATGGAAAAACTGAAAACTGTCTAAATGGCCTATGGTGAGGAAATGGGGTAGTTAGCATCAAAAGAGAAATGCTCCAAGGGAAGTCTTTGTCACCACTGGTGTTTAACATCTCACTCATCCCCATGTCAATAATTTAAATAAAACTGTATTGGGCTACCATATTTCAGAACAAGCAGGGAAATCAATCATCTGTTATACATGGATGACATAAAACTATATGCAAAAAGTTCCCCAGAGATAATCACTGCTAAGCACAGTGCAAATATTTAGCAAAGATATTCAAATAAAATTTGAAACTGATAAATGTGCAACCATGTCTATACAACATGTCAAAATCCAAAAGCTACATGTAATAGAGTTAGAAAGGTGATATTATAAAATCACTGTCAAGTGATGAAAATATAAATGTCTTGGACTACTAGAAACAGATAAAGGTCTGCCCACAAAAGTTAAAGTACTGACAGAAAGTGAATACACCAAAAGACTGGAAAATCTTAAAATCAAGACGGAATAGTGAAAATACAATAAAAGGCATAAACACATGGGCCATTCTAGTAATTAGATACACAGCTGGAATAACTGATTTGAACCAAAATGAATTAGAATAATCAGATTGAAAACACAGAAACTAATGAACATGCATCAGGTACTACACCTAAAAAGTGACATGGATAGATTATATTTACCATGAAAAAATGCAGGCTGCGGATTACTGGAAATACAGTAGGTAGTAAAGTAGGGGGAAAAGCCTAAGATTGTATTAGTACAAGTAGAAAAAAATGGTTAAGAGGATGAAAACAGATAATACTTTGAAAACAAGAGAAACAAAGGCTCAATATAAGAAACAATTTGAAAATAAATTAAACTGTTGGAAAAATAAACCACCAGATGGACAACATCTAAGAAATATTGATGCAATGCATGATAATAATTCAACAGGTGCATGGCTAAAACTGGGGGACATTAAGAAAGAAACTGAAGGCTTGATTTTTTTCTACCCAAGATCAAGCACTCCAAACCAATGTGATGAAAGCAATGTGAATTCTGCCATGATAAAGATGAAACTCTGTCACAACTCATATGTGGATGTCCAAAGATTGCACAAATTGATTACAAAATTAGACATGATAAAGTGCACTGGTCATTATGAATAATAATAATAATAATAATAATAATAATAATAATAATAATAATAA
>JAHTLZ010000015.1:31044992-31058881 GCA_023846285.1 Phrynocephalus versicolor | reverse complement strand
ATGATGATGATGATGATGATGATGATGATGATGATGATGATGATGATAAATCAATGGGAATATCAGGTAGAGAAGGTGTCAGAAAATGGCAAAGTCAAGATCTTGTGGGGCTTCTCGATTCAAACTGATAGACGTCTTGAACATAACACATCAGGCGTAGTAGTAATAGGACAAAAAATGTCTGCATCATTGGCACTGCAATTCTTGGAGATGTTAGAGATGAAGCTAAAGAATTGGAAAAAAACAACAAAATATGGAGACCTGGCAATCGAAACATCTCACATTTGGATGAAACACACTTCAGTGATCTCCATAGTCACTGTGCTTTGGGGAAAAGGCCAAGAAATTTCACACAGTATTATAACCAGTTGCAGATCTCAGAAATAGCAGCCTCAGAGCTACAAAAATGGCAATGTCAGGAACATACCAACCACTATGTAACTGTGTTACATAGTGGTTGGTATGTTCCTAACATTGCCAATTGCCATAATGCATATGTCACCCCTCCTCCCCTTTCAGCTCACAAGCAGGTAACAACAAAGTCTGTTGTTCTGCTTTACTATTCTTATTAAATGAACTTTCAAATAAAGGAACTTCTGTTGCAGGCATTGTCTCAGCAACGGCTGAGGTTCCAACCACGTCTTGAACTGTCCCAAACGTTTGTTCTGTACTCCTTCGAACTGGCACAACAGGCACTAAAGTCAATGTCCCTGTTGTAGTACTCCCTAAGGCTCCTGCCATGTACCTCTGGGCAAGTTTGGCCTGGGGTGTGGCTCCCAAAGTCATGGTGTGTGGGAGTTTGCTGGGAAAGTGCCAACTGCCAAGCAAACTGTTTTTAGGAGAGCAAAGAAAGCACGCACAGAGAGAGATGCTGTTTCTCAGAGCCAGCTGAGATTCAGACACAGAACAAAAAAAGTCTGATGTGTCTGCCTCAGCAGCCCTCTTTTATTGAGCTATCTAATGTTGATGAATACACATTGGATTACTAATGAAAACATGGTCTCTAATAGGGAGCAAATGCCCATTAGCCTTTTTTGTCTTGCCTCAAAGCAAAGGTGAAGAGGAAATAGAAGCTCACTTCCCCCTAGGGATGCAGCGTGGCACAGTCAGGATGGTGTGCCTTCAACTGTAACCCCCAGAAAACATACCCCACAGAGAAAGGGTCCCCACACAGTGGTATGGGATCCTGACGTGCTGGAAGTGAGATATTTTCTATTCTCCCTCCATTGACATTCCCTTTCAAAGAAGGCACACTCCTTTTTGTACTCCCTCTCAGCCATCTCTTCCCAATAAGGAGGTTTCCAGACTCTCATAATGTTCCACTACTTTTCTGCTGCCTCTTAGCAATCTAAACACAATCCACTACCCTGTACAGGGGTCTCCCTTTACTACATCGTGTAATTTCTCCTCCTCCTCCTCCTCCCTCACTTCAACTAAGAACACCATCTCCCTCTTGCGCACCTCCTTGCTTTTCTTTCTCTGGCTCACCGTCTTTCCCACCCAAATCTAATGGTCCCCCTCTTTCCCTCGTAGTTTTATCCAATTCCTCCCCCATGCTACCCATCTCTTGTTTCTGATTGGCAGATCATGTTGGCATACATTTATGAAGCTGATGATGTCATCAACTACTATGTGTAAAATGTAATTTAAATTAAGTAAACAGTTTCTGCCCCCTTAAATTAGACACTAAGGCTCCCTATGGCCCTGGGGAAGCCTTTGGGAGTTTCAGGATGGAGGACGGGAATCTTTAATCATCAGATAGGGAGCCTAAAAATCTAAAACAGGGGGATAAGAAGCTTTTAATTAAACTCAATTTTACTGGTGCCAACTGTTAATATCATCTGCTCCTGCCACACACATTTACACCAACAGGATTTTGCCTTATAACTAACAAACACATAAATGTGTGGTGAACAAGAAGGCAAGTTAATAATAATTTTAATATAAATTTAATATTCTTTTATAAGCAAGTGTGACTTACATAAACGTACTTGTATATCTCGGTGACTTCTAGGTATTCTACTTAGATTTGATTTCAAGCAGCAGAATATTGCATTATACTAAAGATTAATATATATGTGGCAGATCTGACGTTCACAGGGTGTTTCATCATGGAAATTGGGTATAGATAGATAGATAGATAGATAGATAGATAGATAGATAGATAGATAGATAGATAGATAGATAGATAGATAGATAGATAGATAGATAGATAGATAGATAGATAGATAGATGAGGAAGCCTCTTATGTATGTTTGTGTGGCAGGTATGAGCACACAGGTAAGCACAGCTGCCTTTGATATACAGTACACTGATATTTAGATGCCAGTTGGAAAGTCGTGGCTGGCACAAAATGTGCTCCCTAAGTCAACTCTTTGTAAAACAACCTTATTTTTGTAGCCTACCAGTGTAAAACAGACTACCATGCTTTTGCCTCCTGGCCCTTTTCCCATTTCCTCTTTTTCCTGGAATGATGTTATTCCCGTGCTTCATTGGAAGACTTAATAATCACTGTTCCAGAAAAAGACAGCTGACTTTACTTTGTTTGCTGAGATTTACAAGCCTAAAAATGGAAGTGCCTCCTATGGACCATAGATGGGGAGCTGTGCCCTGGTCCCTTAGTCCCATGGAAAAGAAAGAGCTCCTACACGGCTGAAAGGGCATGACGCGTCAAAGCGGCTTTCTGCCTCACGAAGAAACTATGAAGTTCTATTAGGAGGTGAATGGTTTTAATTACTGACATCATTTCTAAGCCATCTTGGTAAAAACTGACCATTTGTGGTCAGGGAAGGCACGTGCTGAACGGAGGGGGAAGCTTGTATTTTGAGACTGCAAAGGGAAAAGTTTCCATCCCACAGCAAAACCGGCTTAATAACCATTGCAAACCAGTGCTATTGTTTCAAGTGGAAAGGCTTCAGTCAGAGGCAGAACAATAAGCCTCTGAAAAATATACAATTGGGTCAAAACAGATTTAAAAAAACACACGTTTCAGCCCTGACTTTGGCTCTGTCTGCAGATTGCTGCCATATTATGATTCTCAACAAAATATGTCATGGTTTTTGTAAAGTACAATGAGTACCCAGCTTGCAGGGGTGGGAGGCAATGTATAGCCTGCATAATTACTTGCAAACCCCACCCACCCACCCCACCCCGAGACTGCTTTAAGTGCTATGGGGCAGTATATAAGCGGCATGTTTTGCTTTTTTTTTCCGCTTTGTAGAATTCATTCTTCCAGGCCCTCATTTCTGCCTGATTTATTTAAGTGTTTCCACTTTAATACAAATTTGAAGCTAATGTTAATTGTTGTGCAACACCCATGGACAACACACAGCCTTTATGTTGCCCCCAAAGGTCCCCTAGTGGATAGAATGACAAACTAGGACTCAGATTACTTGGGTTCAAATGATGCTCATCAACACACTGGGTGGGCGAGCTTTGGAACTGTTAAAACTATTCCGTAAGTATCTTACTTATTCTGAAAGCCCTCTAAAGGTTGGTTCTAACTCAATGGGATAACAAATAACAAACATCACATATCCTTCGATGGGGACTAGATGGGGATTATTTATTCTGAATAAAACTTTCAAATTTAGCTGATGGCCTGGAAGGAAATTGATTATGGGTGCCACCACGTTCTGTTTGCCCAGCTAGACAGGAATGAAAGGTTACAATGGAGTCCAGTGCTAGTCTCTCAGTCCACCAGCACTCCTTTGCCACAACAGATTTAACAAATCTGCTGGTACAGACCATTCTTTATCACATGGATTACTGGCTCCGAGATGAGGCAATCTTGCCTCTTTGGTCTGATCTTGTCTGCTCTTCCAAAATGTTTCTCCTACCACCACCATCGCTCTCCCTCCCCCCATGGCCACCCCCTTAGCTTGGTAGATTTGAAATATAGACCATGAAACTATTAAATGGTCAACATCACTGTGGGTTGTCTTTCTGTTGAAATCATGTTGAATTTTTTCTTGCATGCTTTCTAACCTTTTAATTTTTTTTTTCTAAATCGCCTATATAATTGGAGCACTGGTCAGTTTCGTAAGTACTGTATATCTCAGTCTCTCTAAGCTAGAATCAGAGTCATGCAGATAAGGCTGTCATCAGAGATAACGGCAGTCAACAAGCCACAGTGTCATTATCTCAGCAAAGGGAAAAAGCAGGCAGCTCCCCTCAATATACAAAGTGCAGCAGTTATATATGTCTCCTTTACAATGATAGATGGGATGGGATAAAGGGGGAATCTAACAGAAAACCTTCAAAGCCTGTCTGATTACATCCTTTCTGTTCCAAATGGTGAACATCGCCCCCCCATGCATAGCAAACTGTGTGTGTTTGAATGTGGTGGTGGGGGGGAGAGAGCGAGCAAAGTGACTTGTGGGGGGATCACTCCACTGAAATAGAACTTCATAAAATGAAATAATGAAGCAGTGATTGTCAAATATCCCCAAGTGTAAGACAAACAAATCTGCCAGATCAAGGCTTTTTAATTTGAAAAAACAAATAGAATAAACATGAATCTGTTTGCAAAGGATTTGTTCCAAAGGGGGAAAAAATTAAGCTCCCCCCCCCCTTCTTGTATTACATTCTACCATCAGCAGCATAACATCATCAGAGTGTGGTGCTGTTGCGGAAACTGCCAGGATGTATAACACACGCACACCCAGACCCCGACATCCCAGGCCAACTTCATGGACAACACTGCCTCCCCTTCACCATCCCCAGCACCAAGGCATCTACATATTACTGCAAAGGTAACACACTGTAATTGCCCTTTGAGCATAGAGGCCAATTGCTAAGCTTCCATCCAGTTGTGATTCCAATTAAGTATCTTAATCAAAGAACACTGAGTTCCGGACGCCAAATATATTGTCATCCTCACCATCACCCACTACTATTATTAATAATAACAATAACAAGACATTCAGAAATAAAGCAGAAGTTTTAAACTACCATAAATAAAAATGTTTCTGGCTCTGTTTTCTTAATTCTCATTTCTGAAGTGACAAGAAAGACACAAAAGGGGCATTTAATTAAATCAAAGGCTAAGGGAGAGAGAAATGGTTGTGGTGCCTGCTATTATATTACAGTTCGCTAAAATGAAAACTTATTTTTAAACCTCTGGTATTAATTTGAGATTATTCAGATACTTAATTAAAAGTGCAGCATGTGTTAAATATTATTTCAACAAAGATTATCATCAAAACCCTATGTAATAAGATCCTTCAGTGCTTAGAGCAATATTTTATGCAAATTTTCTGTGCTGCCAAATGAAGGTCCCTTCCTCTTCTAACCCCCCCCCCTTCCATTTTTCTTCTCTGCAATTTGCTGCAGCAAAAGACTCTAGCCAGGAGAAAAAGTTTCTATAATAGCAAAAATACTTATAGATAATGTGATGCAGGGTATATCATCTTGGCAGTAAACATTGCATTCAAGTTTAGCTCCTTTGCTGATAATGCTGTCATCTAAATGAACAGAGACTCAATGAGTCCTGCAGACCGAGGGTCTATAAATTTGGCTGCAATTAATTGGAGTAACTTTGCATAAAGAGAGGTTGCAGTAGTAAAAGAAGATTTTAGCAAGATTTTGCCCTCTATGCATTAGGAATTGGCCAAACACTCATATCAGAGGAGGAAAAAAAAGGTAGCAAGTAGGACATGTATTTTTATTATTTTATTAACCCACAAACTTTCCAAGCAAAGGTGTTCTTGTTCATGGAGCAATTCACAGATCCTGGATTATAGTTATAATCACCTTATGTTACCAACTTGTCACACAAGATTCAAAGGTAGGTCTGCATATCAAATTGGCACCAGTCATGTTTGCTATTCAGTAAATAGTTGTTCATCCGGAGATGCACTATTAAAGGATGTGAAGCCAACTAAATTGTAGATAAAACAATTATCACCAATTTGCTGATTGCTTTTGCTTTGAAAAGACGAAAGGCTTGCAAGACCTTTGATGATCTTAATTATTTCATTTGTATTATAAAATATGGACCTTTGAACACCCAGGAAAGTGGTATAGTTCTACACCTTCAGTTTCAGTTCATATTATCATCTATTCTGAAGTAGAGCAGCACATAAACCATTTTTCCTTCTACCACAAACCATGAAAATTAAGTGGCTCAGAATCTTAATACACTAAATGGGGGTTGCTATGTGAATGCAGTAGCGCAGTAGCCCTGACCATGAAAATAATGGGCAGATTTTAAAATATTTTTAGCAGCAGGGATAAGCAATCTCAAGGAGGGAAATGAATTTTTTTGATTTAAATTGTTTTACAAAAACAGGAAGGTTTCCAGGTTTTTATCCACAGAGGAGTAAATCTCTGATCACCTTCAGTTCTTGCTTACTTAAAAAAACAATGAGAATGGTAGAATACACTGTATGTGAAACAGAAGAGATGGGCCATTTGTAAGAGGTACATCTAATGTGAGTCCCAGCTTGAGAAAGTACACTGAAATAAATGAATCATAACATTACTCTTGAATAAGAAGTCCCATTCATTTCAGTGACTCTACTCTGGTTAAGACTGACTAACATTACTTTTAGTCCTGTGTGTCTGTGTGTATGCAATTAAGGAAGCTTTCAAAGCATTAGAAGCACTGTTTGCATTTTGGTTTGTTCTTTTCAAAAGACTGCATCTGATTCTTTAAAAAAACTTAGTATATATGTAGAAAGATGATCTTAACACACACACACACATATACTGGGCAACCAAAAGCTAGTGGGATTATATCTATGTCTGATTCTTATACTCACCAGCCAGACTCCTGTTACAATATTGCAACCACTTTGATTTGGGACATAGATGGAATCACATGTTTAATGGAATCAATCGTCTTCATTTTGTTTTGTTTTAATTTTCTTTGATTTTTGCCTAGAATTCCTGAAAAGACTAACATGGCTACCCTCTCCAAAATTTCTCAATGGCAGAGTAAATGTGAGAGGTAGGATCTGAACCCTGTTAACGGGATGTAAATGGAATACTTCAACTACAGTATGGATAAATTACTTACATGCAATTGTGTACATGATCATTTTATATCACACACACACACACACACACACTATATGAATGATCATTTATCATAGATCTAGTTTATACTGTATAGTAAAACAGTTTTATTTGTACCTTGATTTGATGCATGAAAAACCATCATAAAATGAAATAGGATAGCAGTGCCCTCTATTGGCTTGTGAGGGGGGGAAATCAGACTCCTACAGAGAAAGTTTTGGAAGAGGGACTCTGACATTGTTAATCTCTACTGCTTGCTAATTAAAGACTTCTTGGACCTATCAGTTGTCATGAAGGAATTGGTGATTCTTTTTATTATGTCATTTTCATCCCCATGACAACTGAGTCCAAGGACAATGAAAATATACAGCATGATGAAGCTGTTAAACAAGTATGAAAATGCCGGTGTTTTTGTGCCCAGCAGTCTAAACAATGTGATAATGGCAATAATAGCTCTATTCACAACACACAGCTCTCCCAGAACAACTCTTGTAAACTTTCACTATCTTAACTGTTAAACAAAACTTGGACTTTATCAAGAATCCTTTGTGCTTGATCTCACCACTTTATTTATGTGCGATGAAATGATCCAGAGAAGTGATAGAGCTTATCCAGGAAACTGGGAAGCAAAGAAGGAAATGCATGTAAAAGAAGCTGAAGAAGAAGAGGAGGAGGAGGAGATGAAGAAGAAGAAGATACTGGCCTCAATAAAAGTAGAAGAACAGAGCAGGGTAGAAAAGGAGAGAATGTGAAGGACTGTAGCCAAGAATCACAGCTGTACAATTGCAATGATGGGATCACTGTAAACTTCCCATCAGGATGGTCTGTTTTAAAAACTGCATACTAGTGGAGTTCCCTGTGTTTCCTATGCAAGGAGGATATATTGATCTCCGTTCCTCTTCAAGGAAGCAGTATCTGTAGGACGGCACAATCTCTAGCTGGTAGTTTTTTGTTTTAACTCGTTTCAGCTGTGATCAAAATTTGTTTATAACAAGGCACCACCCTCCTGACCACAGCTGGTGCACCATCAAGCAATTCCTTCTTGGAAGGTGTGCAGTGTTGTCCAAGCTGTCATTTAGTCTCATGGTCGATGTTCTACAAGATTCATTCAGCCTAAAAGAACTGCAAATTGAGCTGGTGAAAAGTAACACCAACTACAAGTGTGTATTCAAAGTACTCCCTGTTTCCACTTGGCCAAATCCATTCTTGCTCCTAATTGATATAAGAATGAATTTAGCTGGTGTCTCCCTACCTTGGATAAGCCAAGTGTTCTTGGACTGCAATCCCCAGAAGCTTTTACCACCCAAGGCTGGGAACAGCTGGTGTAGACCCATTTAAAAATAGAACTTGACTACAGTAGCACCCCCGTATCTGCTGATTCGCCATCCACAGATACAGTTATCCGTGGATGACGAATGGCGGTATGAGGAGCAGGGACAGCAGTGGTGTGCCAGCCTGGGCTGTGCAGCAGCAGTGGTTGCAGAGGCCTCGCAGTCCAGGGGACCCCGTCCAGGACACCAATGGTGGCAGCAGAGGCTGCCTAGCCCACAAGCGCCTGCCTGCAGCAGAGGTGGCATGGCCCACAAGTGCTTGCCCACATCATTGGCGGTGGAGGCGGATCAACCCACAAGCACCTGCCTGCAGTGGTGGAAGTGGAGGCTGCGCGGCCCAAGAGTGCCTGCTCACAACATCAGTGGCAGCGGTAGCCTGCAACACCATGGCAGGATTCAACAGGGTGCTGGTGGGGGTTGTTGGGGCACCTCCGCCACCCAGGTGCCAGTGCTGGTGGTGGGCGGGGAGGCGCCTCTTCTACCACCACTACCGATGCTGCAGCCGCCACTGCAACAACTGCTGAGGAGACAGCCCAAACGTAACTCTATTTCCCTCATGTCGTCATGCTGGCCTGGCAATAAGGGCGGGGCAGATGGGGATTGTGGGGGGGGAGCTGACCCTTTGCTGCTATTTCACCCCTTCCCTAGCAGGAGGTTATTTGGACCCCCCACACTCAAAATTATGGCCCGCAGGTGCCTGCCCACCTGTAACATTAGTGGCAGAGGCTGTGGCCCCCTGGCACTCTACCACCACCACAGCCCCCTCGCCACTGTTACCACCCCAGGTAAGAACGTTAGCTCTTATCTGGGGATTTCTTTATCTGTGGGGGTTCCCAGAACCGATCCCCCATGAATACGGGGGTGCTACTGTACGTGTGAATTAGATGTCCCATTTGTTGTCACTAGTTTGCCCTACAGTTGTTGTGAGTTTTTGGGGGGCTGTTTGGCAGTGTTCTGGAAGCTTTTCGTCCTGATGTTTCGAGAGATTCTGCAGTTAGCATCTTCAGAGGGCAAGGAGCTCAGTGAACAAGGAGTTTCTCTATGTTCTTCAGGGGGGGACTACTTGACACTTACATTGAATTTAAGGCCGTTGACAAGGGCAGAAAGAAGACTAGCAAGAAAAGAGTAAGGCAAGGTGCTGGATCTAAGCTATGTGCAGGTGGCCTGACATCTGGTGTCATGAAGATATTTGCTTCAGAGGCTCAAAAAATAATGGCTAGTTGCGTAGGGGAGGGATGGAGCGAAGGGTAAAGAGCTGGTTGAAGCCCAAGAATTGTGTAGTTTTCATGAGAGAATGAAAGAGATAGAGAGACAAACAGAGTAAATAAAACTCTTAAGTAATCTTCCAGAGTCTTTCCTGCTCACATTCTCTTAAAGCTAGCGCTACTTACCGACGAGGTCTTCAGAATGTGCATTTATAAGTGCATGGGCAGAATACAAAATGTTATTTTTAAAAATAATTTGTCACTTGTTATCAGTTGTTTTAACAAAGAATTCTGTGAACTATTTATTAATACTATTGAAAAAGGAGTATGTTGGTACCGTATTATCAAATATGGCTACATCCAGAAATTAGAATGATCTGGTTTGTGCTTAAAATGTTCTTCTCTTTAGTATGAGCTACTTTATCTTCTACTTCAGCAGTTCTTCTGTACACAGATTTATGCTTTTTCTCCCACAAGAAGAGTCCAGACTTGCCTTTGTATCAACCCATTTTGTTCTCCTTTCAGTTAGAGCAGGCATGTCCAAACTTCGGCCCTCCAGATGTTTTGGACCACAACTCCCACAGTCCTTTGTCAATGGCAATACAAGCTTGGAATTCTGGGATTTGTGGTCCAGAACATCTGGAGTGCTGAAGGATCACCACCACTTCCTTGCCTTCTCCTGCAACCCTAATTCAGCAGGCCAAAGTGACTTTCCTCTCTCTCTCTCTCTCCCTCTCCCTCTCTCTTGCTAAAATAAGTGAAATAGTGAAACAGCAATGCACATAACACCACCAATGTATTTCATTTATCTAAATAGTGTTGACTCAATAGGAAAATATAAATAATTTTTAAAATAATAGAGGGGATGAAAATAGAGGAGGGGGAACTCAATCATCCCTTTTAATGCCATAAATATGTTACAGGGTTGTCACCTCAGATTATATTGCCCACCGCTCTACTTGAGTATGGACTAATCGTCTTCACGGGCTATAGAACAGACTAATTGGGAGTGCTCCAAATTGTACCAAAATCCCATAGCCTTACCATTGTGCAAAAACTGAGAGAGAGAACTCTAAAAGATAGGTTAGGATGGTTCTAAGGGAAAACATGTATGGTCACCATAAACTAAACATCATCAGAAGCAACTCAAATAGAAAATTCTTCTGCCAGTGTGGATGTGCCCTATGTTAACAACTTGATTTTTTTTAGTTCAAAATAAACTTACAATACAAAAATTGCCAAAAAACCCAAAAAAACCAACCCTACATGACTTCTCCAGGAACATTAAGTCCTTTTTTTTTAAAGATGAGGTGACTCTCCCTAAAGGAAGCCATAGCTTGAGTTTACAATTTCTGAGCAAGGGCTGTTACAGACAAAATATTTTGGAGATTGTTCATCCATAGCGCTGCCATAAGTTGGAGATGACTTAGCAACACATAACAACAATAACAAAGAAATGAAAGAAGGTAAATGTTGTTTTTTCAGATAACGGCAAACATTTCAGTGATACCATAAAGCATTTTCCTCCTGCACATGCACTAAACATTTCTTCCATTAGCATTAGGAGGTGGGTCAGCACCATCATCCCACAAACTGCAGAGGAAAGCCAAAGACAACGATTACGTTGTTTGTCTAAGGAAACCACATAAGGTCTTAGTCCATGTGAGAATGGATGTGGGGATTTCTGCCCCACATCCTGGGCGCACTATACTACATCATGCCAGTCCCCAATTTAATAAAGTGACTTACGTGGCATGTTAATTGCAGTGGATTTGTTATAGCCCTGGACATTTCCTTTGAGGTGCACAGGTGTGCACACACTCACAGAACTCCACTGAAGTTGCAGCCGGTTTGCTTACTTCCCATTTTGGATAAAGTCCTGCCCCTCGGTGTGCACAAGGAAAATTAGAAGGAACATTTGTCCTAGAGAATTTTGTAACCTCTTAGCTGCTGCCTTTTTATGTGTGTCCACAGTTTTCTTTAATATTTGTTGGAGTTTTGTTCTGCTTCAAAAGAAGGATAGGATATTAAAATATTCAATAAATTACTGAAATAAGTTTTTTTAAAAAAAACAATCAATAGTTCTTGAATGGGTCTGTATATTCCATTCAACTCCACGTGTAAGATGAAATGAAGTATAACCGTGAATGAGAGACAATCTGAGCTCATGCCATTGGGAAACATTTCATGTGGAACCCCTTGTCTTGCTGGGTCAGTCCTAAGGCATTCCCAATGAAGAATGTCCTACAGCTGTCATGATTTGGAAGAGCATTTTCATTCTGAAAAAGAAAAGATGGGCCTACTAGTTGTATCATGAAAAGGAGAGGGTGGAACAAGAGACCTAAAAATAGCAACAGCAGAATTAGTCTTTCAACCCCTCTGATCCTCATTACCTTTAGAAAAGAGATAAAGTCAAGGAGACACAGTTCTTGACTCTTTTGCCTTTCTGACCCTGTTGTAAACCTCGATGGCTTGTCATGAGCACACAGGAGAATCACAGTCTCAGACATCTGCATCTCTTTCACACATTCTATTAATTCCACTTGGGATTGTAATGCACTCACTGCAAGAGCCCAAGCTTCGGATGGGGACCCTGAATGGCAAATGTGAAATGTGTTTTTAGTTTGGTCATGCTATTTGAGATAGCCACTTGAATTCGCAACAAATAAATAAAAAGTTGGAATGTAATGGATCTGGCTTAAGAGATTTACCCTTATAAATTAAAACTGTTTGGGCCAGTCTGGAAGATCTGATGTTTGTTTGCTTGTATGGCTCAAGGCATGGTGCTCATTAACACCTAGAGAGACACTCAGATCACATGTTAAAGCCAACAATCCACCACACATTATAAAAGCAAGTGTTGTCTATCTGTTCCCAATGGCTTTCTATTCTAAAAATGCAAACCACACAGTGCCAGTGCAACAAAGCATCCCTTGTGTTTTCATTTTTATAAAGCTTCCTCTTCTTTTTATATCTCCTCTGTCCAGCCCTTTTCCTTGCTGACATTTTTTTCCTTGTTATTAGTTCTTGCCACTGTCACTTGTGGCACACCCTTACCGTGTCCTGTTAGTCTCAATTAGTTCTAATTGTAAAGAAATAAATTACCATATTTGTTGTCTTTATGCTGAAATCCAAAGAGTTCTCAATATGCTTTATTTCAGCTAGAATCATTGTCTGTATTAATAGAAAATTTAAAACAAAACAGACTGTAGGCTGACCGTAGGAATGGACCAGCCAAACCCCTTAGCTGTCACATGCTTATGCCAAGGCTGCCATGCCTCTCTGTGACATTACAGCAGCTCTAGCCATAGGCCCTGGTAGCCTTGCCTGCAGCACAGACTAAGAGTTGCTTAGCCAGTCACTGCCAAATGTGTTAACCTGCTATTCCCTGTTATAGATAGAACCATGTTTAGAAGCATAATTTTTATTTGGGGGAGGGAGTAAAACAACACAAGACCTTGTAGCATTTTGAAGACTCGCAAGTTTGATTGGGCATAACTTTTTTGGGGGGGGAGGGTCTGCAGCAACTTCATCAGATGAAGGCTTATGTCTAACAAAACTAAGTTGCCACAATGCTTTTTTGTTTTTGCTGCAAAATACTAACCCAGCTGTCTTCATGGATTATGTATTTATTTATTTATTTTTGCCCCAAACTGCCAGAACATGGGAGCATGCCCATTTGGGGAGTTACAGTCCAAAAAGGAACTTTTCTAAGCTGTGTGAAGAACCAACATTTCAAAAGCACCAGCTTCCAAGTACAAATAATTCTGTGCATAGAATGTTTCTTTGTTAAAGCATAAAATCTTAAACAACTTTTTGTAATCAGAGCTATTCAGTTTCACATTATTCTTAATGTATTACACTTATATACATGTACTTCAAAGTACCTGAATTGAGGTTTCCAGACAGTTCTCAATTGGAGTACTAACCTGAGCAAAATCTGCATGGGTTTGGAGGTTGAGTGTGATCATGAGTAACACAAGTAACTATACTGTAATTAGTTAGTTTTAAAAACTAGCACAATGAATTACTCTAGGTAATTAAGGTCACACTTGATTACTTTCCAATGTTACTCCAGCATTAGAGGCATTTTGACAGGACTTCACTCTGTTCACTTATCTGTCCCAAATAGCAAGAATATTATTTGGTTTTGTGTTTTATTTTTATAAATATTTCCAAGGTATAATTTCAGAAGTGGCAAACAGACCGAACAAGCAAGTGTATAATCATATTTGTAAAGAAAAGCACAATAGGGTAATAATAATAATAATAATAATAATAATAATAATAATAATAATAATAATAATAATAATAATAATAATAATAATAATAA
>JAHTLZ010000015.1:31031151-31044982 GCA_023846285.1 Phrynocephalus versicolor | reverse complement strand
AATAATAATAATAATAATAATAATAATAATAATAATAATAATAATAAAAAAACAGGATTTTTTAAAAGGGAACATTTTATTCTGTGTTTGCTTTTTTACTTTTAGGAAAGTTCTTATTAATGGCAAAGTGCATCTAATAAGCGATGAGTAACATGACAAGTAACTTCCTGAAAGGTAATACAGTGGACCCTTGTATAACAAACAGCTTGTATAACATAAAATTTGTACAACCTAAAAAATTCCAGAGATAGGGGAAATTTGCTTAACATAATTGCCTATGGAGAGAATCCATACAACATAAAAATGGGATCACACTGTTTTCAATGCATTCCTATGGGAATTTGTAGAAAGGAAAATTTGCTTAACATAATTTCATTTGGAACGAATTAATTCCTTTATACAAGGTACCACTGTATTCATTTCTGAGCATTGCTTGAGACTGAAGGAGTTCTAAAACCAGATCTGCTCTTGGATAATCAAGAATATACATAAGTGTGAATAATCCTGTATGGTGTGTTTCTTTCAGAACTTGAGAAAGTTACAGTTCTACTACAGTTCCCAGAGTCCATCAGTTGGCATGATGACTCAACAGATTCTGGGAGCTATTGCCTAAAAGTCAACTGAAAGTATGAGTAAATTAGCAAAAGCTCCCTTTCCCAAAACTGTGCCATTCTCCATAATGTCTAGTCCTCGCCTTGAAAGCTTCCCTCTGTTTCCAAAGAGGTTGATTACCTAAAACTCTCCAGAGCTGCCCTTCCCCCTGTTATGGAGTAGATAACTGGAGATGTACACACTTACAGACAGAACAGCAACAATTATCTTTCTGCTGATATAACCATCAATAATGTGTGCACAGCATCCCCTACAAAGGCCCCACTGTGTATATGAAAGGAGAAACGTAAGATACAATTCCAGCAGTCAGTCTATCTAGTTAGAGTTAATTGTCAGGAGACCAAAAATCTACTTGTCACCCTTATTACTGCTGCCTTTGTGTATGACCTTGAGCCAGGTATTTACATTTTCAACATATCTCTTTTAGATGTTAAGCCCACTGGGCATGATCTGAGTTGTATCTGTGTTCTCTATGCACTCCCCAGTTCAACTCTGTCATTTAAAAAATAAAATTATCTAAATGTATTGCTTCTTTATTCATTTTTTTTATTTCACCTCTCTCTCAGGGCGGGATCCGAAGCAGCCCACAAAGGGAGTGAAAACCAATACACCTACAATATACAAGAAGTTATAATATTAACATGTAATCAAAACCAAGCACTGAATTAGAGCAGTTTCAAAAACCATTTAAAACGCAGTAAGTAAAAAGAGTTTTCAGCACCTACTTTGCCAAGAGGCCCTGAGTGAGCCAAGGCCTGCCTAAACAAAGAGGCCTTGGACTGCCAATGAGAGAGAACCTTTCCTCTCTTTGAACCCAGTGCCATGGCCTGGGAGCAGTCACCAAGGAGGCCCCCCTTGCATTTTTCACTGAACATTTCTGTGGGGAAGCAGGAGAGAGGGAGAAAGGCTGCACCCCAAAATCTCAGGACCTGGGCAGGCTCCTGTGGGAAAATACAGTCCCCTCAAATAGCACTCAACCCACATAGGGCTTTGTAAATCATAATCAACATTTTGAGTTGAGCTTGGAATTGGACCGATAAAGAGTACAGCTGATACAGCAGGGAGTTTCCCTTCTCACTATAGTCAGCCCCAATCAATAATGTGGCTGCAGCATCCTCAGTCCTCTCTGAAGCTTTTGTGAAGACACACAGGCCTTTCTGGCTGTCTCCCACATGTTGTTGTTGTTGTTGGAATGGTTTGTATTTGTGTCTTTAGAATTTTCTTTTGAAGAAACTCCCATCCTTCTCGGACTCCTTTTCTTGTCAGGTTCACGTTCCATGTGACCTTGCTAATCCTTGTTCTCAGTTTATTTAGACTGGCTTTTTCAACATCCAGCCTTTATGTGTGGCTGCACTCTATTTTGATTTCTGTTGAAATCAAGAATTCTAGTACGGTACTCCCCCGTTTATTGCGGGAGTTAGGTGCCTGATCCACCAGCGATAAAGGAAAATCCGCGAAATACAGAAGCCTCAGTAAACTGACCTTGGGCTGCTCCTGCTGTCTGTGTTTGCAAAGAGAGGTATTTAACCCCCTCCTGACACCTCGGCAAATTTTGCTGCCAGGAGCTCAAGGTCTGTTTGCTGAGATGTCAGGAGGGGGTTAAAAACTTCTCTTTGGAAACAGCAGAGGAGCAGCCCAAGGTCAGTTTGGTGAGGTGTTAGAGGTTGGTTAAAAACCTCTCTTTGCAAATGCAGCTGGCAGGAGCAGCTCCAGCTATGTTTGCTGAGGCGTCAGGAGGGGATTAAAAACCTCTCTTTGCTGAGGCGTCAGGAGGGGATTAAAAACCTCTCTTTGCTGAGGCGTCAGGAGGGGATTAAAAACCTGATTCTCTCAAGAAAAAAAGTGATATACTGAGACCATAATATATGAACCGTGTTGTGGCGGGGGAATACTGTAGCACATGATCGCTCTTGCCCACAGTGCCACTCCCTCCACCAAGTTGTTTCAAATGGTGTAGAATCAAGTCAAGGACAGCTAGTTCTGTAGTTTCTTTCTCCATTTTTGTAGGAGAAAATTAGCAGCCACACATGCCAGGTGGGGCCTTACTTGGCAGAACCTGCCTCAGTCCCAACAGATATCAGGATAATTGAACTGTCCCATCACTACTACCTTGTGTCTCTTTGAATTCCACACAATTTGGTTTTCAAAATCGTCATCCACATCCTCTCCTTGATTGGATGGTTGGTAACAGACACCAAGTACCATATTTCTTTTGTTTTTCATTCCAGCTGCTCTCAATGGGACAGCCAATCTCCTCCTCTTGTGTTTCTGTGCAGGAATGTGTATTGTTGACATATACTGCAACTCCTCTCCCCTCTCTATTCTTTCCATTCTTTTTGAACAATTTACACCCCTCAGTTTCTGTATTTCCAGACTCTGAAGTCAATTATTCCTATTAAGTCATATTTATCCTCCTAAACTAAGATTTCCAGTTCTTCTTGTT
Source organism: Phrynocephalus versicolor (assembly GCA_023846285.1). Lineage (NCBI taxonomy): Eukaryota > Metazoa > Chordata > Lepidosauria > Squamata > Agamidae > Phrynocephalus > Phrynocephalus versicolor. The sequence continues at coordinate 31,041,927 of JAHTLZ010000015.1, read as the reverse complement.
TGTTTCCTGGCATTCATATATAGACACTAGAGATTGTGATTTGTGACCTGATCTTTTGGTACATTTTTATGATGATGATTATTAATATTCATATTATTATTGGCATCCATTAGAACTGTGCAATTTGTTCTTCTTACTGCACATAACCCTTTACTTCTTTGCTTGTTTCTCCCTCCACCTTCCACTTCAGTTTAAAACCTTCCTGTATTGTGGGCAAACACATTTTTCTAAGTCTTGGTGAGATGCAAGCCATCTCTTGCTAACAGTCCATCTTCGAGGAAGCTTAGCCTTGCATCCAATGCCTCCTGAATTTTAGTCTGATAGGTAGAATTTTTAGAATCATTTCCATAAGTAGAATACAGTATATGTAGTTTGGTATAGCATTCCACGTTATTATCAGTTCACTGACAGCTTTCAGCTTTCCTCCTTTTGACTGCAAATATGCATATCTGTATAGATGAAACAAAGGTAAAGGTAAAGGCTCCCCCTGCACATGTGTGCTAGTCGTGTCCCACTCTAGGGACGGTGCTCATCTCCGTATTCAACCCGAAGAGCCAGTGTTGTGCAAGTCCATGGCCACATGGCCGGCATGGCTGCAAGGAAACACTATTTTACCTTCCTGCTTTTTACATTGGTACCTATTTATCTACTTGCATTTTACATGATTTCGAACTGCTAGGTTGGCAGGAGCTGGGATTAACAGTGGGAGTTCACTCAGTTGCGTGGCACCCGGGATTCGAACCGCCGAGCTGCCGACTTTGCAGCTGACAGTTTTTGGAAGCCTTAGTCCACTGAGCCAAACAAAGCGGGATACAAATATATAATAAACACCATATTAATAACAACTGTGTGACAGCAAATCATTTCCAATTAATATTGATTCTCTTCATGGTTTTCTAGGTATAAAGTACAGAAAAGTGGCTTACCGTTTCCTTCTTCTTGGGGGTTCCCTGGGACTCTGCAGGTTATTTATTTATTTTTATTTATTATTGCATTTATATCCCACCCATCTTCCCGGGGGAACTCTGGGCGGTAGAGATGGGCACGACCAGGAAAAATGACGTTTCAAGTTGTCGTGTGTCGGAGCCGGCCCGTTTCGGCTTGTTTCCGTTTGTCGCGAAATTTTTCAAAAATTTGTCGTTTTGTTTGTCGTTTTTTCATCTGACATTAGTACTGGCTATGGGGGGAGGGTAGCGGGCTCCTGGAAGCACCTCTCTGGGGTGGGTTCCTCCTCTGGCCTGCTAAGAAGGGAAGGCATTTAGTGGACTCCTGGAGGCACCTCTCTGGGGTGGGTGCCTCCTCTGGCCCGCTACAAAGGGGAAAGTACGGTAGCCATTGCGTTTGCGTATGCGTACCAAGTGGCACTGGCAGAGGCACCTCTCTTTTGGGTGCCTCTACTCTGACTCACTAAGAAGGACAGCATACTGGCATACTGGCGTACTGGCGTACTGGCGTACTGGTGTACGGTGCACTTGGGCTGGGGAGCGAAGTGAGAGAGGACCCATATGGGCGCCCTACGGCTCACTAAGAAGGGAAGTGTACTTGCGTAGTAGTGCAATGCGAGTACAGATCTGGCTTAGGGTTGGGGTTAGGGCAAGGGCTAGGCTTAGGGTTACAGGTAAGGTTAGGGTGAGTTAGTGGGCTGCACCTCTGGGTGCCTCTGACCCACTAAGAAGGACAGTGTACTGGCGTATGGGTTAGGCTTAGGGTTAGGCTTAGGCTTAGGCTTAGGCTTAGGGTTAGGGTTAGGGCTAGGGCTAGGATTAGTGGGCTTTTTATGCCAGACTGGCACATCCCAGAAGTCTCAGTCAAAACCTGGCCAAGTGGCCATGCGATTGGTGGAATGGCTCCAAAAATTTGCATGGTCCCATCCCATGGCCAGCCCATCATTGCGCACTGCGCAGGTGTAAAAAAATAAAAATAAAAATAAAATAAAATAAAATCAATGGAGACGTTTTATTGCAAGACAAACCCACTGTTGCTACTGTAAAAATTCAGGCAGTTAAAATAGCTAATTTTCGCATGTTTCTGTGGTGCTTTGGTGTGTTTTTGGACCACGATTTCAAAATAAATATTGCGGTCGCCATTTTGGATCCCCCGCCCGCACCGCATGGCATGGCGAGTTGGCGAGACGACGAGGATGCCCCCCCACCAGAGCAGCCCAGGACAGGAGGGGGGGAGGCTGGGGACCCCCCCCCGAAACCACCCCTCTGGTAGGTGCCCTCACTCAGGCAGGCATATTTTTGCCTGCTTTTTTGGCCAGGAATCAGTTTTTTTTAAAACTTTTTTTCTGTGCCGCTTGGCATCGCGCGATCGCCGCGATGGCATGAACGACAACGACAAATCAGACCCAATTTTTCTTTTATCAGTTTGAGTTCAAGTTCTGGCGGAGTAATTGTCGTTACCGTTTCCATTACGTAACGGAAATGAGGAATGGAAATGGAAACGGAAACGAGAATTTCGCAAGTCGTGCCCATGTCTACTGGGCGGCTTACAAAATAGCGACAAGCGCAACAGACAACAACAAATCAGCAGTATAAAACGACAAGACAACTAAGTAAATAAGCAAATAAAGTTAAAAACAGTTTAAAACAGTATCGCGCCCTAGCATCGCCAAGGAAGAAAGTGAGGTAAATTAAGAATATAGAATATGGATGGCGGGAACGAAGGAAGGGAAAAAAATTATTAAAGCTCGCCAAAGGCCTCGCGAAAGAGGAATGTTTTTAAAGCTTTGCGAAAGGTTATGCAAAGTCACACAGGCTGGCTCTCCTCTCATGAGGCACAGTGGGTGTTTGAACTGGTCTTCCAGTTCACACAAAGCAAAATACAGTAAATGATAGTGCTAAGCTAAACAATTTGAAAAGGCAGACTTACTATGAAGAGATAGAGAATAATACATATTACTGCATGAAGATAATTCTGTGCCGTTTTTACTGATGCTCATATGTCCTGTTCCTATACATTGGCAAAACATGCCATTGGAAAAATATTAATGAAACTATTATGTAGAGTTCCCCCAGATTTGTTGTTCTGCTGTAGTTTGTTGATACACGTATTCATCAGATTCCTAGCCTGAGAAGCAAAGCTGACTAATGGTAACTAAAAATGGAAGATTAATACCAAAGGAGTAGCACTATAACACAAACAGATGGCCAAAAATAAGAATGGCTCCCACTGAAGGAATCCATGCAAACAGTGACAGTACAGAATTGGTTGAGCATTGAAAGCAGCAAGTATGGGAAAACACCTTCTGGGGATGTGGGATTATAAATAAGCAATTTTCAGATAATTCTGGATCCCCACATTAGGAGATCACTAGACCAAGACCAGTTTAGCAGTAAATTACTAGAGGTATTGGCCAGAATTCTCCTGCATTACATAACCCAGAGACCACTTGCCACTCAGAGATCACTTGGTACTGGGGCTGCTATTTTTTTGTAAGTAAGTAAGTCAGTCAGTCAGTCAGTCAGTCAGTCAGTCAGTCAGTCAGTCAGTCAGTCAGTCAGTCAGTCAGTAAGTAAGTAAGTAAGTAAGTAAGTAAGTAAGTAAATGTATCATATCAGTTGCTCAAGCAACAGGCATTTCACTGGATGCCTGTCAAATGCACTGTAGTCTTTTGGTGCACAAACAGATGCATGCATAGGTTTGTGAGTGACATCTGCAGAATTGTGAAACATCACACAATATTTTACAATAGGATATTGGCTACTGGAACTTTTAGGGGAAATAGTAGTGTTCTCATTTTGTGCAATAGAAAGTGGATGGGCCAAAGGGTATTGGTGTTAATAGGCTGTTATGGTGAGGCAAAAGGAACTGGGGACAGGTGGAAAATAGGCATAAGGCAGAGGTCACAGTGTGTCATGTACTAGGAACGTCCTGCACCATTCCATAATTACATGGAATTTTTACTCTTCTCTAACTGCTCATGTTCTCTTGTAGCTTTAATGTTGCCTTTTAATGCTGTAAGATTCCCCTCAATTCCCTGTTCTGAAACTTAATTGTACTGTCTTAATTGTACTGAACTGTACATTGTCTCTTATTGCAGTAAGCCACCATGGGTCCTCTTTCAAGGAGAAAGGCAGGGTAAAATAAATAAATAAACAAATTCCAACATGTGTGGGCAATTGAAACATATCCGTATTTTTCACTCTATAAGATGCACTTCCCCCTCTCAAAAGTAAGGGAAAATGTCTGTGCATCTTATAGCATGAATCCAGTCATCCCTGCTACATATATATCAAAGATTTTCATTTAAGTTACCTGCACGAAGCATCTCCCGTCCCCTGCTGCAGCCGGGATTCCACTGTTCCAATCACCACATTTGTAAAGAGGTCTCCTCCACAGAGCCTTTGCTCTCCCCTTCTGCAGCCAGGATTCCCCAGTCCCAATCACCTCGTTTGCAAAGAGGCTTCCAGGGAGACTCTGCCCTCCCCTTCTGCAGCCTGGATTCCAATCACCTCATTTGCAAAGACAGAGCCTCTCCTCTCCCTGTCTGCAGCCAGGATTCCCCTGCCATGAAACCTTAGGCCAAACATTTTTTTCTTGTTTTCCTCCTCTAAAAACGTATGGTCAGGTGCATCTTAAAGAGTGAAAAATACCGTACCTTCCCAACATGATTAAACATCTTCTGGGTGAACTACCACATCAATGTACATGCCAGGATGCAGTACAGAAACATTTGCAGATGTCCAAGACTGTGAGTCTGTTCCTTTATTGAAGAAGGTTTACATGGGTTTCTCAGCAACCTTCTTGGCGGTTTCTTTGTATAGAAGAGCAAGGAGTGAAATTGCTTTAGTCATGAACTCAGCAGGTGATATTAGGTAACCTAAGATGAGCCAACCTCTCCTCTCATCTGCAATATTTATTTGTTTGAAATATTTTAGCCCATCTTTCTCCTTAAACAAGGACCAAATGCTACTTGCATCATTAAAATACAATATTTAAAGCTAAAGAACAGCTGTACGAGTACTAAAAAGGATCAAACAAATACCACACTAAAACACATACAAAAAAAAATATTCGGATTATCTTACCTAAAAGTAGCAAGGATCTGGGGAAATGAGAAAGTGTGTCCAAGAGCTTTTAATTCTATGGCAGTCCTGGGAGATAATTGGATCTTAATTTCTTTTAAGCGCTGAGTACAATTACTTACAGTTACTATGGCTGTACCTATGTTTTGTTGTCTTAGAACTCAAAATGTGCAATCCAAGTATGTGCCTATTTACGGATAAGTAATTTTCACTTTATTCAGTCTTGCTTGTTTTCAGCTAAGTGCATAGAATTGCAACCTATGTGTTCCTGCGCTGTTGGGATTAATGAGAGCTAACTCCTAGGTAATTGATTAAAGGACTGGAAACTTAAAGAGGCTACTCCATCACTGAAACACTTTTCTTTCTGCTTGGGATCTTAACAGTTTTACTAAAAGCACACAAGATGTAGAGAACCCAGTAGAATGTTGCCCCCCACTCCAGGCTAACAGCAGGGCAACCATTTTATTTTGCCACGACTGTGTTCACACAAGAAACGAATTAAGTCCATTGTGCAACCCACTATGAAGAAATTGCAGGACCATTCAAAGATAAAATCCCTCACATCTACTCTGAAATGGACATTGCCATTTAAACTGGTCCAATGGATGCAATTTTGGCTTTTGTTTGTCCCATGGCAATGGATACACATCCATTTTTTTTGGAACTTAGGTGAACCGGAGCCTTGCAGAGGTGAGATTCACCAAATAAGTGCTGGATCCTTGCTGTTGTGGCTTCATAAAACTCAGGCTGAATGAATAAGAGGAGAGCTGAATGCCTTTCTAGAGCAAGACAGGATTTCCGCCTAAAGAGGCATTGGAAAAGCCTTCTCTGACAGAGCTCCACCATATAATTATTACAAGTCAGTGCCTAGTATTCCATTCCTGTGCAAGGCACAGTAATGTAGAGAGGCTTCTTGGAATTAGAGGATCATAGAGTTGGAAGAGACCTCAAGGGCCATCCAGTTCAACCCCCTGCCATGCAGGAACCCCCATCACAGGACTCCCGACAGATGGCCATCCAGCCTCTGCTTAAATACCTCCAAAGAAGGAGGTCCCACCACCCTCTGTGGCAGCATATTCCACTGCCAAACAGCTCTGTCATGAAGTTCTTCCTAATGTCCTGTATTTTGAAACCATTGCTCCATTCCTAGTTTCTGAAGCCATGGGAAACAAACCTGCCCCCTCTTCGATATGACATCCTTTCAGATATTTAAACATGGTTATCATATCCCCTCTCAGCCTTCTTTTTGTAAGGTTAAACATTCCCAGCTCCCTAAGCCACTCATCGTAAGACATTGCTTCCAGACCTTTAACCATCTTGGTCGCTATCCTCTGGACCCATTTGAGGTTGTCAACATCCTTGCTAATTGAGGTGCACAGAACTGGACAGAGTACTCCAGGTGTGGTCTGGCCAAAGAAGAACAAAATGGTATCTTCACTTCCCTTGATCTAGATGCTAAGCTTCTGTAGATGCCACCAAGAATCGCATTGGCTTTCTTGGCAACCACGTCACACCACTGACTCATGTTCAATTTGTGGTCCACCAAGACTCCCAGATCCCTTTCACATGTAATATTCTCCAGCCACGTGTCTCTCATCTTATATCTGTGCAATTCATTTTTTCTGCCTAGATGCAGGACCCTATATTTCTCTCTGTTGAAATTCTTTCCATTACCTTTGGCCCAGCACTCTAATCTGTCAAGGTTGTTTTGGATTTTTTTCCTATCCTCTAGGAAATTAGCATCCCCTCTCAATATAGTGTCATCTGCAAATTTAGTTAGCATACTCTCTATTCCTTCATCCAAGTCATTAATAAAGATATTAAAAAGCACAGGATCCAGAACAGAACCTTGGGGAACCCAACTAGTCACTTCTCTCCAGGATGAAAAAAACCCATTTATGGTCACCCTTTGGGTGTGATCAGTTAACCAATTACAAATCCATCTAACAGTAGCACTATTTATCCCACATTCCACTAACTTCTTTGCAAGTATATCATGGGGATCTTTATCAAACGCCTTAATGATATCAAGATAAGCTACGTCCACAGCGATCCCCTAATCCAGTAGGCTTGTAACTCTATCAAAGAAAAAGATCAGTTTAGTCTGGCATGACGTTCTTAAGAAATCTGTGTTGACTTCTCATAATGAAGGCATTGCTTATTAAATAATTACAGTCTGTCTGCTTAATAATCTGCTCTAGAATCTTTCCAGGAATTGATGTCAAGCTGATGGGGCAGTAATGATTTGGGTCCTCTTTTTTCCCCTTCTTGAAATTGGGGACAACATTCGCCCTCCTCCAATCTATGGGGGCTTCTCCTGTTCTCCAGGACTCCTCAAAGATAATTGCCAATGGTTCTGAAATTAATTCTGCCAGTTCTTTTAATATCCTTGGATGTAATTCATCTAGCCCAGGGGACTTAAATTCATTTAGGGCAGTGATTCCCAACCTGGGGATCGGAACCCCTTTGGGGGTCGAATGACCATTTCACAGGATCACCATGAGCCAGTGAAGAAAAAGGCACAAACAGCTTGGGTCTGGAGGAGAAGGGGGAGGAAGGGGGGGGAAAGAATGAGTTAGAGCTTGATAGGTTGGAGGGGATGTCAGTCAATGGCACCAGAGGTGCGATTGGCTGAGGGTGCCTGGAGAGGGAAGTTCTCTATGGCACCTGCAGCAGTGGCCTGCCAAAGGGGGCTTGTGGCCTCTTCCCAGCAGGGCAAGGGGTCACCACAACATCTACAACACTGTATTAAAGGGTTGCAGCATTAGGAAGGTTGAGAACCACTGATTTAGGGTTTCCATGTATTCCTGTACTACCTCCCTATTTATTCTATGTTGCATTTCCTGCCCTCCATCATCTGCTCTTCACCCTGACTGAACTCTTTTTTTTTTCTTAACTCAAGAAGCTCCAGAATGCTGTAAAATATTTAGATCAGTGGTTCCCAGCCTTGGTGTTACCCAGGTATTCTTGCGCAGCAGATGCCAGAAACCCTAGTCAGCACAGTTGATCATGAAAGTTTCTGGGGATGCAGTCCAGGAACACCTGAGTAACCCAAGGCTGGGGACCCCTGATGTAGATGGATGACTTATGGTAAGAACTGAATAGCGGGAGTATGTTCCAACTGGTTCAGCTGGACTTCTCAGTAGCCTTCAGTACTGGCATCTTTATGGACAACATGTTCCTGCCTAATCAAAAAGCAAAGCTGGTGAATGGAAAATCCAGTCTTTGCAGGATGGCTCACATCCAAATAGAGCACTGGGCTTGCCCAGCTTTTGGTGGTAGCCAGGACCACATTTGCATAAATTAGAATAGAATAGAGTTTCATTGTCATTATGCATATGCAAGATATGCACAACAAAATTAGAGTGCTGTTCCACAACACACTCTAAACAAGGAACCATACAAATCACATAAAACACATAAAACACCATACAAGATATTAAAAACTCTTAAAATTGCTTACAAAATTTAAAACACTACTTAAAAACTGATTAGGATGGTGCTAAAACTGTCACGTTTAACGTGGATACCGCTCTGGGATAAAAACTGTTCTTTAGTGTATTTGTCCCAAAAAATTGATGGCCAGGATGTGAAGGGTCTCTCAGAATTCTAGATGTCTTCCTCAAGCATCTGGAGTTGTATAGTTCTTCCAAAGGAGGAAGAGGACAGCCCACTATCCTCTCAGCAGTGTTTATAACCTTATGGAGCGCCCTTCTATCTGCCACTGTGCAACTGGCGAACCAGACACAGAGGCAGTAAGTGATGGTGCTTTCTATAAAGCCCCGGTAGAAGGTTACCAACAGTTTCTTAGACAGTTGTTCCCCCCTGAGAAGTCTCACTACTGTTGTGTCATCGGCAAAGCTGATTATTTTATTTTCAGGATGAGTGTGAGTGCAGTCAGAGGTGTAAATACTGAACAGTAGTGGGTTCAGTACACAGCCCTGTGGAGTGCCCATGTTGAGAGTGAGGGCTGACAACATGAATGAACTGTACTTGTTCCAGCAGATGGTTATGATAGTTGTGATGATACATGCTTTATCCTGTTTGAATTATCAGAGTTGAATCATCAGGGTTGCCTTCGCAGGACGTTTGGAAACTTCAGCAGGTCCAATATGCTGCTCACTGTGCTATTGGTTGCATGAAATCCCCTGAGGCAATCTGCTGCCTTCCCTAACTCCAGTTTTTCCCCTCTCAGGTTCAGTTTTTTAAAAACCATTTTGAGGTGTTAATTTCTTTCTAAATTTCCCTTACTTAAAGCCTTTTATTTCTCTGGTAACATGGACATCTTCAAGAGGAGATTAACCAGGAAAGGGAAGGGGGTGGGAGAGAGAGAGAAATGTTATTAGTGATGACCTAATCCTCTCTCACACAGAAATAAAGAGAAGAGGGAAAACCTCTTGAACTCGCCTTGTAAACTCATCTGAGGTTGAAAACAGAAACAACAATGTGTGTGGCTGATACAAGGGCATCACTAAAAGCAAGACAGAGCTAATTTCAGCTTTTTATTTCAGAGCAACACAGGGGAATTTCATCACCGTGCCCTCTCTCCTGTATGAAATAACAACAGCAACCCAGGCAAAAAAAGTAGCGAGTTCTGGGATCTGTAGTTCAAAAAAAAAACTTCTCAGAGCTCTTTTAAAGTAGCACTGTTGGCCCATACTGTGTGATTATCACAACATTGGTAAGCAGATTTCAAAGCTCTGTGTACTGTTATCCGGAAGTTGTGTCATGGGAACTGGACTTCGTTTCTTGCGAGAATAAAATGTTTTGCTGTTCATTCAAGTAGCTTCTTCAGTCCGACTGATAATCTCCACAGGCATTCTGTGTATTGTTCTGAAACCTTCAAAATGTGTTTGAACAGACATAATTGTGTATCGAAAAGTGTGTGTGTGTGTGTGTGTGTGTGTGTGTGTGTGTGATTTTTATATGACACCATCTTGCCTAAAGGCTACTCTGGGCAGTTTAAAACAGATAATACAAGTAAGAATAAAAAGTAAATATACAAAATATACAAAATATACAAAATTATATAATAGACATCATAAGCCAACCAATCAAGCAGTAATTTACTCATAGTAATATAAAATAACATAATTATTAACGAAAAGTAAATATATATATAATGACCCGAAAAATACCAAAAGATCAAATAGACTTGAACAAGAAGCAATGAAAGAGACATTTCAAGGCATATATAATTTGTTGATATTAAGGTTCTGGAAAAGCTAACCTATTAAGCCAAGTTTTTAATTGGTGTTTAAAAATTTGGGATGAGGGACACCTTGTTCCACAGGTGAAGAGTGACTGACAACCGAGAAGGCCTGATTCCTTGTTGATACTTTTCAGGCCTCCCTTGGGGTTGACACCTTCAGATGCCCGGCCTGGGAGGAAGGAATGGTTTGGACAATTCTCTGACAGGGCAACTTCATTGACAAATCATGCTGGAAATGTTCTGGGATTGGAACAGTCTGGGTTGTATTATTTTCCACTGAATACATGACATAATCTTGTTTTTTTTATTGTATTGTATTGTGTAGTATTTTTATAGTATTTTATAGGTATTGTGTTGTTTTTATATTGTGTTGCTTTTATTGTATTTTTCTGAATTTGTTGTAAGCCGCCTTAGGTCCCTTTGGGGAGAAAGGTGGCATAAAAATAAAAATAAAAATAAAAATAAAATAACATTTATTATTATTATTATTATTATTATTATTATTATTATTATTATTATTATTATTATTATTAT
>JAHTLZ010000015.1:30995921-31013615 GCA_023846285.1 Phrynocephalus versicolor | reverse complement strand
ACATACATACATACATACATACATACATACATACATACATACATACAAATGTAACAAAATACATACTTCTCATTCCTTCAAGTCAATGAGACTTAAAATTGGTTAATGCTGATTGCATCACAACCTGCAATAATTAAGCCTGGTTCATTAAGCACCACCTCTGGGTAGTCTCTACTAAAAGGTCTGACTACTTACTGGAATATCACTCAATTGCTTCTCTGGAGTTCTATATCTGATGATTATCACTTAAGAATAGCCTTAAGAAGTTCTCATGCCTTTCAGACCTCTTGAAAAGCCAAGGTAATAATTTACAAGAGGAGAAAATGCACATACACCTCACAAGAGGGTCATTGTCATAAATGACCTTCTCTACGTGAAAACATTTTATTTCCCAGCAGTTATCATGCATCTGCCTGGGAACATATCTGGCTTCATGTTGAGGGCATCAGTGCTGAACTAAAAATATGGGCCAGGATGGAAAGCCAGCTTGAGTCAACAAAGGCAAGGTATAGGTACACAGTCCTGCTGAGCTGGAAATTCCCTGGATGACCCTGAGTTGTTTTTAATCTCATTTAAGAATTCTTTCTTCCAATACTGCAATGTGTGCTAACAGAACCAGCCCAATCACTGGACAGAGTGAGGTGGCTTCCTTAAGGCAGATATTTCAGGAGGGACACTAGATACCATATTTTTCCGTCTATAAAACAACCCCCACTTTTCCAACCCAAAATTAAAGTTTTGCAACTGTATAAGATGACCCTCAATGTTTAGTCTAATAATTTTAGACAAAAATATAGTCTTATACATGGAGAAATAATACTGTAACTTCTTAATTTTCTTGTACTCATTACTATTTGAGATGGGCAGGAAATACTGGAAAATATAAAAAGGCAGATAGATTTGGATGCTATGAACCTCCATGAGGTGACACTTGAAGTTCTTCCTCAGGCAGCAAAAGTCTTGGGGCAGCCCTAATAATGCAGCTCCAAGAAAATAACTCATGTCTCACCAAACAGAAGGAGCACACATTTGATTCTCTGTATTGCTTTTGTATCTTGATGCACGTTCTTTCAAGATGTTGCTCTGAACAGGTTCCCCTGGGCCTCCAACAGAGATTCCTATTCAGACAGTGAGCAAAGAGACACTTTAAACCTCATATGGTGCCATAAGATCTTTCTTTTTCCGAAGGGTGCCATTTGCATGGGATATTTTACTACTAAGTAACAGACCCCCAACAACGTAAGTTCAGTTATTGTAAATTATTATTATTATTATCATCATCATCATTGTCGTCGTCATCGTTGTTGTTGTTGTCATCATCATCATCATCATCATCATCACACAGCAAACAAGATAACTACACTGGATTTTGTATTACCAATCACTAGTTGAACGCTTCCCAAGCGTTTAGGACTATGTGATGTATTGGCAAATTATGCGAACAGATCCCAGTAAAGTGGCTTTCTGCAGCTGACTGATGGTGAATTTTATTATTATTATTATTATTATTATTATTATTATTATTATTATTATTATTATTAACCACACAGCTAACTACGCTGGATTTTGTAATACAAATCACTAGTCAAATGCTTCCCAAGCGTTTAGGACTATGTGATGTATCGGCAAGTTAGGCGAGCAGATCCCAGTAAGGCGGCTTTCTGCAGCTGACTGATTGTGACTTTGTCAACTCCAACTTCTTCTAAATACTTGCTTAGCTCTTTAGGCACTGCACCCAGTGTACCGATTAGCACTGGGAACACCTGTACCGGTTTATGCCAGAGTCTCTGAAGTTCAATTTTCAGATCCTGATATCGGGTGATTTTTTCAAGTTGTTTCTCGGTGACTCTACTATCACCTGGTATCGCTACATTAATGATCCATACTTTTTTCTTCTCCACAATCCCAATATCCGGGGTATTATGCTCCAAAACCCTGTTTGTATTCACAAGTCCCAAAGTAATTTTGCCTGCTCATTTTCAATCACTTTTTCAGGCTTATTATCCCACCAGTTCTTTGCTGATAGTTCTTCTGACACAAATTCCAGTGGACCATTTGAAAAACTACATTATGACACTGTTTGTAATCAGTCTGAGCAATTTTCTTGCAACAACTCAATATATGGTCAAAAGTTTCACCTGCCTCTTTACAGAGTCTACATGTGGGTACTTAGCTGATTTTTCTATTTTAGCCTTAACTGCATTTGTTCTGATAGCTTGTTCTTGAGCTGCAAAAATCAGAGCTTCTATTTCTTTTTTCAGTGTTCCATTGGTGAGCCATGACCAGGTCTTTTGATTTTTTTCGAGGAACTGTCCATGCAGTGCTTTATTATGCAAGCTATCAACTCGTATTTGCATTGTTGTTTTCCTGTATTGACCCAATGTTTTCTTTATTTTAAATACCTCCTTGTTCTTAACCTCCAATAATGCTGGCTCTGTACTATTTTTACATAATCTGCCAATGCATGCTTCTCTTCTTCAACTGTCTGCTTCACTTGTTAACCCGGGAGACAACCGAGCTGGTATAGGCTACTTTTGATTATATTTCACCATAATTCATGGGTTGTTGGATGCACTTAGTTCTGTTTCTTAGTTGAGACCTCTCTGGTATGGTTGGACCTACTGGTAGTTTACACTACCACCAGTACAGCGCTCAACATCACTGGAGCAGTTAAGCCCCTGCCAAAACAAGGCGGCACCCTTGGGAGGATGATGATGATTATTTCTATACCACCTGACTTTCCCAAAGGAACTCTGGGCAGTGAACAACTGGAAAACAAAATTACAATAAAAGTAACAATAGTAACAATAACAACAAATAGAAAGTTAGAACCGGCAAAACAAGATGGTGATGACAGACAATGGGCAGATAAACAAACAAGACAACATCCTCAGCGGTCATTAAAGGAGGCTGTAAGCAACCAACTTTTAAGTTTTTATAGCAGTGCCTCTGCCAAACAGCTTGGAAAAGTGATTTTTCTGGATTATAAATTCCCTGTTTCCCAGATACTCAGTGACCTGTAGCCAAAAATGTAACTTTGGTCCAAAATGTCATAGTTTTAAGCAGGCTATTTAATGACATAAAGTCTAACCACACAAATCATTCCTTTGCAGACTCAACACAGAGACCTTGACGACTGTAACCTACACTCTGTGACTCAGAGAAAATCTTATTTACTTAAAATGGCAGTTAAAAAACTTTTAAAAATTGTGTTTGAATACTATTACTCATTGTCTTTTTAGCTGTATCGGGTTTTAACTTGTGTTATGAGCCCTCTTGGATTCTGCCGCTAGAGAAAGGTGGGAGGTCAGATAAGGGAACGAATGGCAATTCCCTTGGAATATTTTTTTTCAGGACCCAACTATTATCCTCATCTCTTGCCCTTGACAGGGATAAAAATGATGTGACGTCTTCTTCTGTCCTTCTTTGCTCCACCGACTGCCTGTGGCCATGGTGCCAAATTCAGCCAACAGGAAAGATTTAATCCATGAAAATTCATTAGACACAGTGAAGGCAAATGATCAGAGAAGAGCAAATGAAATACATGAGCCAGCCCGGCAAACAAAAAAATGGGAAAACCCTTGGGGGGAGCAGGCAGAAGGGCCTGCACAGTGTTCTCTCCCCCCCCCCTTTTGCTTAAATGCAAGATATTAGGTTGTCCACTGCTTTGCATAAGAATTACAAACTAAAAACAAACAACTTTTTTCTTCTTCCCCGCCATCTGCCTATACGCACTTTTTACCTTGGTTTAAATTGATTTTATTACTATTTTATGCTGTATTTAACTGTTTCCATTTTGTGTGTTGTGAACCGCCCGGAGTTCCTTCGGGAAGATGGGCAGTATATAAGCCTTAAAATAAAAAAATAAAAAAATAAACTTATTTTACTCCTTCACTTGCTCTCTCTCTCCCCCCTTCTCTCTCTCATTGCTTTGTTTTTCCAGTTTGCCAAATTGAAAATATTTAACCAAGATATCGTTTGGAAGGGAAAACAGAAATGCATGTGGATCCTGGCTTCAGTGCGACAGATGGAGTAATAAAAGAAACAACCACATTTCAACCCATGCAACAAACAGGCCATTGTCTGGGACTTGGGAGATCTGGATTCAAATCCTGCTAATGCCATAACTTTGTAAAGGTCACACTCACCAATCTCAAACTCCGACTGTAAAAATCCCATCTGCCTGACAAGATTGTTTTAGCAAAAAAATGAAGGAAGGTTGTGCTATAGAAATGATAATAAAACTAAGAAACCCCCTTGGTTCCTGACTTTCTTGGCATTTAGCTAAAATCCCCCTTCCCTCTTCTTCCTGACAGCCCTCCTCCTGGAAACAGTGGAAAGCACCACAAAGAATCAAATTGTAGATTATCTTCAGGGTTATTACTGGGCTGCGAGCTTTCTTGTCAGACTACCCGTAGATGGAAAAGCTCTCTGAATCAGGCCCTTATCATTTTAACCACATTACAATTCAACATGAAAAGGACTTGCTCCAGATTGCATAGAATGAAGCATCTTGAGATGCAATAGAAGTACCCAGTTCTCAATAAAGATATCAAACCTAAGCCTCAGAAGAAGGGGAAACAAGGTGGGGGAGATAAATTACATCTTTTTTTGGGGGGGGGAGGTTTAATGTTAAAAGTATCAATTTATAAAACTAGGTGAACATCGACAACTCATAAGCAGACTGCAGCTAATTAGATCCCTTTCGGTCCATTATTTTGCGTGGAAGTTTATTTAACAACAACTACAAAAACTATGGTTTTGATGCACAGAAAGGGACTGGGAGGAGGGCAGAATAGATCCGCATGGAGGGAGTCCACCCCCACCCCCACCCCTCACCAGCAGGGGCCCTCAAGTAGGCGTCCATCTTTTCCAAAAGCTTAGAGTAGGATTTCTGCTGACTCTTGCTTCCTAGTAGACATGGGCACGACTCGGCGAAATTTTCGTTTCCATTTCTGTTTTTCGTTTCCGTTATGAAATGGTAACGGTAACGATAATTAAGCCGTCAGAACTCGAACTTGAACCGAAAAAAGAAAAATTTGGTCAGGTTTTTCGTTTTCATTTTTGGCATCGCGGCAGTCGCACAATGCGAAGCACAGAAAATATGCCTGCCGGAGGCTTTGCCACCTACCAGAGGGGTGGTTTCTGGGGGGTTCCCAGCCTTCCCCCCCCTCTTCTCCTGTCCTGGGCTGCTTGCACCAGGCTGGGGGGGGGTCATCCTTGTCGTCTCGCCATGCCATGCAGTGGGGGGGGATCCAAAATGGCCACCGCAATTTTTCTTTTGAAATCGTGGTCAAAAAACACACCAAATCACCACAGAAACATGTGAAATTTATTTATTTTAAATGCCTGAATTTTAATTGTAGCAGCAGTGGGTTTTTTTATAGCAATAACACGTCGTATTGATTTTATTTTATTTTATTTTATTTTTTATTTTTTTAGACCTGCCCATTTGGGCTGGGCATGGGATGGGACCATGCAAATTTTTTGAACCATTCCACCAGTGGCATCGCCAGGTTTTTGACTGACACTTCTGGATGTCTCGGAGGGCATAAAAAGCCGAGGCACCTTCCAGAAATCGCAGTCGGGTGTATGGATGTGGTTGAGGGAGGAGGGCTGGCTGCTGGTGCTGGTGTGATCCGATCAAGATTGAGGAGGGAGGCTGGAGGATTTAGGATTTAAGTTAGGCAGGCAGGGAGGGAATTAAATTTAGAAAATAATTTCTTTGATTCCCTGCAGCTTTGTCTGCTGAAGGGAATAGCAGTTTATTCTTTATTTCTTCTCTGGCAGTTTGTGAGGATTTTTTCTGATATTGGATAAAGGGGAGGTTCGACTGGGAGTGGGAGGTGTGGATTTATTTTAAAAATATATTATATACTACCATTTATTTTCTATTTTCCCAACTTCAATTTGCTTGCACACACATTTGGGGTGCAAGCCAAGAACAGAACCTCTATCCTAAGTGATATCCTAACTGCCCACTCGCCTGCCCGCCCGCGCCGCCACCTGCCTGCGGCCCATGCCGTCACCCGCCCACTCGCCCACCCACGCCTCCCTCCTGCCGCTGTCGCCACCCGCCCATGGCCCCCCGCCACCGCCGCCCGCCCCCCGCCCCACCTGCTGCCTAGGGCACAAAAACACCTAGCGCCGGCCCTGATTGCAGGACGCCCCTATGCTCTGGGAAGTCAAATTGCGCTAAATTGCGGTGGAAATGACAAACGAAACGACGAAACAACAAATTTTTGAAACATTTCGCAACAAATGGAAACGACCCGAAACGGACCCTTTCCGACAAACGAAAACTCGAAACGTCATTTTTTCTGGTCGTGCCCATGTCTACTTCCTAGCTAAGAAATGTTAGATCTCGTATTTAAGTTCCCAGAATAGGAGGAACTCTGGAAAATGTATCACCTCCCTGTTCTCGCTCTGAATCTGATCTTTTAAAACACTGAGTTAAAATGGTAGGGAGAGGAGTGTGACGGACAAAGGAACAGCCAATTGACTCTTCTTGGGCAAAACCATTGTCAAGGGTCTCTCTGGAAGTTGAGTCATGGCAACTGGGTTTCCTTCCTTGAGAGACTGAAACATTTTGCGGCTCATCCCAACAACTTTGTCTGTCTTGGATTGTTTGGATGAGCAGGGAAACGTTTCAATCTCTCAAGAAAAGAAGTCCAGTTGCCATGACACAACTTCCGGATAAACTCACTTGGATGACTGAGAATCTTCACAGACATTGTCAAGAGTCATAAATGGCCTACATAGCAACCAACATTATACCATAACAGATATATTGGTCCCAACAGCCCAACCTTGTCTCCTTGAAAACTGACAGCTCCCTAGAGTCTCAGGTGTCATCATCTCCATCCTTTCTGCTCAAAATACTGAACAAGCCAATCTAATACAGCAAACACAGCACTACCTTAGTCAGCCAGCCCACCCTACCTGCACCTACTTAGTCAGCCAGCCCACCCTACCTGCACCTACTTTCCAGTGATGGAATGGGAGGAGGTGGGGGAGTATCTGAATGAACGCCTGCATGCACACTGCTGTGTAGGGATGGGTCCCTATCTGTGCATAAGAATGCTTGGTTATCTGCTCACCTTGTGGAGGGGGGGGTTGTCTCTTCCATATTGCTTCTAGTCTGTATCATTTTCCAGTATTGTATTTTCTTGATGGATTTGCTTTGTTTTACAGTGGGCTGGTTTAGATGATTTTATTATTTTTAAGCTAAATGTAATCTTACCTCTTTCCATTGTTAAAGTTTGTCAGACACCCTGAGTGTTATGTTTTAGTGGGAAAGTAAATATAAATGTATACATCTTCTTTTTCATACTGTCTATCTCACTCATATGTCAAGGGCTGTTCATCCATTACTCTTTTGGTCATCTTCTCAGTCTGCTGACTTCCAGGGTGAGATTCTTTTGACCAGAGTTTCCTCCTTGGCACGCAAGACATGTCCATACCATTGCAGTCAAGTCTCATGCATCTTGTCAGTGACTGGTGGAATGCCATATTTAAATCAAATATCATGATTATTCACACGGTCATTTTGTGTGAGGTCGGAGGTCTATTGCAGCATCTTTGTCTCCATGATACCAAGGTTGCATTCAACATCTTTAGTTGCTGGCCAGCATTCTGTACCATAGAGCTCAACACGTTGTACAATGGTGCAATAGATCTTTGACTTTAAACGATCACTTTTTTTCTGTCACACATCACATGTGATGTTGTACGCCATTTTTGCCAGGCACCATTGCTCCTTGATATGACTATGCAACAGACATATTAAAATTCCTTAGTTCCAGGTGGGTAAATAAATAAATAAATAAATAAATAAATTTTGACCTAGCCATTTTTGGTTTTTCACTCCATCAATGGCATGAGCATCCATCACCACTGGATTCATCGTAGCACATTCTCAACATGCAAAGCATTGTGAGCTAACTTCTTCCATTATAACAGTATAGCAATTGTTAATATTTTCAGCCCTAGAGACTACATTTAGCTCAAACATGTGTTTTAGAATTCACTTCCTATTTTATTTATATTTGAATAGCAGCAGCGCAGCTGCAATCTACCTCAGGTCAAGCTATGACCCATCTTGACATGTGAAGAAAAAAAAAATCCCTGGCCTAGAAAGTTGAACCAATGTTTTTAAGGCTGTATTTAATCCACTGGGCACATACACTTGGGGGAAAGTCTCACTGGAAGCACTAAAGCATATTTCCAAGAATATTTATTTATCTGTTTGATCCATAGCCTTCCTTTCTCACAGGCTGCATCCCAAAGAGGCTCATAAGAAGATTAAAACAGATAAAGATAAAAACAAGTACAGATAAAAACATACAAAAGGTGATTGTGTTAAAATGCAATTAAACTAATTGTAACATTCAAACACTACACTTGGATTCCTACTGGGCACTAGTCGAGCAGAAAGCCCTGGCAGTGTAGCAATGTGGGTTTTCTATTTTGTGTTATTCTCACACAAGAGGAAATACTTTGTTGGGATTTCTGACAAACATTTTTGGCTCTTGAGCAAATCATTTTCTCTGAACGTGATCCTGAACTATTTAATTAAAAACAACATAGAGTACTTCTTCTTTGTTCAAAGAGCACAAGATAAATCCATTAAAATAATCTTCCTTAAACAGCCTACTAGGGATGAGCACGAAATGCAAAAATAGTGTTTTGTTTCATTCTGTTTCCCCATGATTTGTTTCGTTTCATTAGAAATGTTTCTTTTTTAAAAAATATGTACAAAAGAAGAGTAACGAACCAATTCATTACACTACAAAATGGGTCCCCTGGGTCCTAGAGGCACCAAATTTGGTGCCTCTAGGACCCAGGGGAGCTGTTTTACAGTGAAATGAATTGGTTCAATTTAAACAACAACAATACCCCCCGCACAGTTTTGTTTCGTAACTAATGAAACACTGCTTTCCTGTATTGTTTTGTTTCATTTTGTTAGCTAACGAAATGATGAAACAGTGTTTTGTTTTTCATTTGGTGCCCATCCCTACAGCCAACCAATTGCCAAAATCTAGTGGAATGAAAAGAAAATGGAAGAAAGCAAAGTGGCTGTCCAACAAGGCCCTACAAGCAGAGAAGGGACACAAAATGCAAGGGAGAAAGGGAAAGATACAGAAAATTGAATGCAGACTTCTAAAGAATAGCGAAGAAGGACAGGGCGGCCTTCTTGAACAAACAGTGCAAAGAAACAGAGGAAAACAACAGACAAGGAAAAACCAGACATCTATTCAAGAAAACTGGAGATATTAAAGGGGCATTTCGTGCAAAGATGGATATGATAAAGGACAAAAATGGTAGGGACCTAACAGAAGCAGAAGACATCAAGAAGAGATGGCAAGAATATACAGAGGAATTATATCAGAAATATCTGGATGTCCCTGATAAACAAGGTAGTGTAGTTGCTAACCTTGAACCAGACATTCGGGAAAGTGAAGTCAAGTGGGCTTTGGAAAGCATTGCAAACATCAAGGCCAGTGGAAGTGATGGCATTCCAGATGAACTATTTAAAATCATAAAAGAGGATGCTGTAAAGCTGCTAAACACAATATGGAAAATTCAGCAGTGGCCAGAGGACTGGAAAAGATCAGTCTACATCCCAATCCCAAAAAAGGCAACACCAATAAATGCTCCAACTACCATACAATTGCACTCATTTCACACGCTAGCAAGGTTATGCTCAAAATTGTATGGGGTGGGGGGCTTCAGCAGTATGTGGGCAGAGAACTCCCAGAAGTACAAGCTAGATTTCAAAGGGGCAAAGGAATTAGAGATTAAATTGCCAACAAGCACTGTATTATGGAGAAAGCTAGAGAGTTCCAGAAAAAACATCTACTTCTGGCTTCATTGACTATGTCAAAGCCTTTAACTGTGTGGACCACAGCAAACTATGGCAAGTTCTTAAAGGAACAGGAGTGCCTGACCACCTTATCTGTCTCCAAAGAAATCTATATGTGGAACAAACAGCAACAGTCAGAACTGGATATGGAACAACTGACTTGTTTAAAATTGGGAAAGGAGTGCGACAAGGCTGTATACTGTCACCTTGCCTATTTAACTTATATGCAGAGTACATCATGCGAAAGGCAGGACTGAATGAATCACAAGCCGGAATTAAGATTGCCAGAAAAAATATCAACAACCTCAGATACTCAGATAATGCAACTCTGATAGCAGAAAGTGAAGAGGAATTAAAGAACCTCTTAATGAGGGTGAAAGAGGAGAGTGAAAAAATGGGCTGAAGCTCAACATCAAAAAAAACAACAACCTAAGACCATGGCCACCGGTCCCATCACCTCCTGGCAAATAGAAAGGGAAGAAATTGAGGCAATGACAGAGTTTATTTTCTTGTGCTCCTTGATCACTGCAGATGGTGACTGCAGCAAAGACACCTGCTTTTTGGGAAGAAAGTGATAATAAACCTAGGCAGCATCTTAAAGAGCAGATACATCACTTTGCCAACAAAGGTCAGGATAGTCAAAGCTATGGTTTTTCCAGTAGTGATGTATGGAAGTGAGAGCTGGACTATAAAGAAGGCTGATGGCTGCAGAACTGACACATCAGCTGTGGTGCTGGAGGAGAGTCTTGAGAGTTCCCTGGATTGCAAGAAGATCAAATCTATCTATCCTGAAAGAAATCAATCCAGAATGTTCACTGGAAGGACAGATTTGAAGCTGAAGCTCCAGTACTTTGGCCAGCTCATGAGGAGAGATGGCTTATTGGAAAAGTCCCTGATGTTGGGAAAGATTTAAGGGAAAGGGAAACGGAGACGCCAGAAAATGAGATGGTTGGACGGTGTCATTGATGCAACCAACATGGATTTGACCAAACTCAGGGAGGCAGTGGAGGACAGGAGGGCTTGGTGTGCTCTGGTCCATGGGGTCACGAAGAGTCGGACACAACTGAACAACAACAACAACAACAACAACAACAACAACAACAACAACAACAAGTGGAATGTACAAAGCCATTTCATAGCTTTGTAGCAGTCACTGAAAAGGCCCTCTCCTTATGTGCCCATCAAACAAACTCCTTAGGGTTGTAGGACTGACAGAAGGACCTCCTCCTAAAGATTTCTGAACCCAGTGGGCTTGTATAGAAGAATATAGTCGTTCAGATAAGATCTAAGCCATGCAGGGTCATGCAAAATTGGACTAACACTGTAATCCTACGCACACTAATCTGGGAATATATAGCCTGTTTGTCAGCTCTTTGGGGAGATGAAGAGAGTACTCAAAAATTCTCGTTCGTTTTGATTTTCCACATCCTGTCAGGCCAAGAGACTTTCTCTTTCACTAGTGAGCCTTCCCAAGTGAATGAAAAAAACACAATCATTTGTTTACCTGAGCTTTTGTGGAAGAAACTATCAGATTATCCAATTTTTACCTCATACTCCGTATCTTGCACAGAGAAAATGCCATTTTCTGCAGAAACTATAATAATTCTGCAGAGATTGGTGTGTCTTACTGGAAAAAGTAAGAAATAGAGAAAGCACATGAGATATTCTGTAACATTTCCCAGAAAAACTCTCTCAGTCACATGCTTTGAGTAACAGTTGTTCCTTGATGTACCAGCCCCATGCTTTTCTCTTCATTAACAGATAGAGTTGTGTACAGTAGGACCCCCCCCCCCCGTATCCACTGATTCAGTTACTCACAGTCGGCAGAGGAAAAAATTAAATAAATAATTCAGCAGCCACAAAGCACTCTACTGTCACAAACAGCAGCTGGAAAGCAAGCGACTGTCATAAAACAGCAGCTGGAAAGCAAGCTACTATCACAAACAGCATCCATAAAGCAAGCTACTATCACAAAACAGTAGTTTGGGTTTTTTGGCATTCTTTCTTATCCACAGTTTTCATTATCCACGGGAAGGCCTGGAATCGATACCCAGCGGATACTACTGTATTCCAGCTAGCCGGCACGGGGTCCTACTGTATTCCAGATAGATAACTGCTCCTTTGTGGTGCAGTGGAGAGTGTTCTCTTGTCGACATGGTTAAATGAGAGTTTACTGTTGATCTAGTAAACCTACGTAGATAGAGAGGCAAAAGGAAGAGGGAGGTCAGCTCATCACTTGCTTTGGACATGAAATGTCACCAGCTTGCTTAGCTGTCCTTAGCTGGTCTAATTTCATACACTTCCCATTTTGCACTAAAAGTCCATACCAGGAACAAATGCTCATGTGTTTGTTCAGCCATACTCTGAGAGCAACTGTGTGCCTCCTTGGGGCTCTTTGTGGGCACAGATGAATGCTGCAAATGGGTGGAGAGGTAATATTTATTTCCTGTTCAAAAGAATTTTGTGGATAACAAGTTGGGGCCTGAGATGGCCTGAGATGAAGACAGACTGAGGGGGAGAAAGACTGTAATTGGACTATAAGGTTAGTTCTACTAGTGGGGAAAAAATACATGCCAGGACATGTGTGGAGTCATGGATGCTTTGCTTCTTCATTCTACATTACTCTAGGCTCTAGTAAACAAACAGATAAACAAACACAGATGCAACACACACACACAAACACAAGCAATCCATACATCCTGCAAGCCTGAAGCCTCCTTTTCCCATGTCTGTCTTCATCCATGAATATAACTGTAGTCCTTGATTAATTGGTCATCCTAATTGCAAGGGCAAACATGAGAGCCGTGTCTTTTATGTAGCTTTTTTTTCAGAATCTGCAGGGAAGCATTCAGAAAAAAATTGGTCACTGACTGGATAGCTAGAAGGGCTGGGCACAGTACACCCTTTCCCCACAGACATCTGAAGGGCACATTCTAGTTTGCCATGACAGCTTGTTGACTGGCCAGATATTGGCCCAAGTCATGATGCTTCCCAGGGCCACAAAAAAAGAAAAGAAAAGAAAAGAAAAAGAAAAAGAAAAACAGAAAACCAGGCTGCCCACTCTCATTCTATGCACAGAAGCCCACTGTCCTAGCAGCTGACCTTTTCTTCAGCCACTGGCAATGGTCTGCATCATTCACTGTGCCTGAAGATGGAAGCTTAGCGTAGGCTGCTCAGAAGAGGTGGTGGGGTGCACCACTCAGTCTCCCAGATGCATAACTGCCAACTCTCAACATATAATGCCAGCCCAACCTGCCCAATGGTAGGGCCCTGCTCAGTCTTCCACCTTCCAGATTCTCCTTCAAAGGCCGTTATCAAAGCCTAGGCAAACGAGGAACCATCCAGAGTAGAGATGGGCACGACTCAGCGCAATTTTCATTTTCGTTTTCATTTTTTCGTTTCGTTTTGTAACGAAAACGAAAATGAAAAAATTTTCAGAAGCAAAACGACAACGGAAACGAAACGAAAATTGTGCCGTGTTTTTCGTTTTCGTTACGGCAGACACGTTGCATTGAAAAGAAAGCTAACAAAATGAAAAATTTTCGTTTTCGTTTTTGATTTTTCGTTTCGTTTCGTAACGAAAACAAAAATGGAAAATGTGCAAAAAAAACCCCAAAAAACAAAAACGAACCGAAACGGACCCCTAAACGACAAACGAAAAACGAAAAATCATTTTTTTTTAGTCGTGCCCATCTCTAATCCAGAGGCATCTATAAAAGGTAGCCTTGATGTGTGTATCCTGTAATGGCCTCCATTTCAAGACTTTGCAACATAATCAGAGCCCAGCACCTAGCTGCCTGTACCTTCTCTTATTTCTGAAATTATGACCTGATAATTCAATTTCCAAATCAAAATAAGATTGTCCTCTGTGAATCTTTTGGTTTTCCAGGCCTTTATTCATAATCTTTATCTTTGTTCAGAAGCTCTAATGGCCAGCTATTCTTATGGCTGCTGCTATCACGGCTGCTTCTTCCACTTGTTTTTCCTTTTTGTTCTCATGGATGTTCTTTTTTCTGTGTTATTTCCTCATGAGACCAGAACAGAAAAAAAGAGTAAGCAAAAAAAAGGGGGGGGTAGAAGTCAGAGGTTCAAAGAGGTTTTTTTCACCATTCCTCTTTTATGCGAAGTTGTAGATCACAATATTAATTATTTAGACACAACCACTTGTTCTTTGCCTGATAACAAAGGTAATGTATTAACAAAATCAATATTGTGTGTATCTGTGGTGTTCTGCTTTGTATTTTATAGTATCACTGAGGCACCTTTGGGACAGCAGGATCCAAGTGATAGATGCAAGTGATATTAACCTTTTATCCTTGTGGCGCTCATGTGGATTCTCCTTCCAGGCCCTATTTGGCACAGTGGGAGGGTCACAAAGCAATATGTACTCCTAAGCAGAGATAGATATAAAGACTCAGTGAGGATTTAGTTCATATTTCCCTCTGCAGAAAAATATCAGTGACGAGTATGGAGAATACAGATTGAACACGGTAATGTAGATAAATGCAAATGTCACACTGTCTTGATTTTCTATCAACACCTTCAAGAAGCATAAGCCACTTTGGTGTAGAACTGGCATAATTTCACTCAAAAGAGCGAAATTCTGAACGTTTTCCTGCAACACATAGAACTCTTGCTTAATCTAATTTTTATATAGACCAGCAGTGCCAGCCTGGTGAGGTCCAGATGTTTGGGGCAACAGCTCATAGCATTCATGGAAATTGCCCTTGCTGGCTAAACATCTGGAGGCAGGAGAAGACCAGAAATCACAAATCAGACCAACCTTGTTCTGTGCCCATCCAACCACCCCTACACAATCAATCATATTCCTTCTATCTGCTCTGTTGTAGCTGTGCCTTCTAGCACTTCCACATTAGAGACACTTGAGGCACCTTAAATATTAAAATGCTTAATTGGGCACAAGCTTTTGTGGACCACAGCCAACTTCACCAGGGCTGAGATCCACATCCCTAAGCACTCAACCAAGGACATGGACAGCTGAGGGCTGCCTGGAACCAAGCCAATGACTGCTTGTACTCCAGATGAGAGCTGATCTGTTGCACAAGAGTTGCTGCTGTGTGACTCCAGGTTCTTTATTCATCATCCTAATAGGTCTGTCCATCCTTCCGCACACTGTAAGAAGAACCCTTAACTTCAATAAACAATCCCTCTGGTTTGCAATCCAGTGCATTGGTGTGTTGTGTTTTCCAGGTTCTTTAAAGACAATGAAACATTTACATTGTCTCCTTCCCCCATGGGAATTTAGGGGCAGCGAGGGTTAGTTTATAAATAACACCTTTTGGATAAGAACTTATTGCATCATATTCTGTTATATCCTGTACGTTAAAATGTTATCTGCACACATCTTTAAAGCAAGGAACTAAGGGCGTTTATACACAACCCCTAAGCTCCGCGGCAAAGGGCTGCAAGCTCCAGACCTTAAAAATGTTTCCCCACCAGGTCCGGAGTTTGCAGACAATTAAGTGCGACCCCGCCCACCTAAGCGCGACCCAGCTGCACTTTTCTTGTACCTGCTCTTTGATGGTGAAAAATATTTAATGCGGATGTGCTGGGCTCTCCTCGCTTCTTTTTGTTTTTGTTCTTTGCCTCCCGCCCCTTTAAGAGCAACCAGGAAGTCACCGGCGGCTCGCCCGGCAGCTCCCACCGGCACTGGGGAAGTAAGGGTTTATTCTTTTGTCCTTTTTTTTCCTCCCTCCCTCACGCAGCCAGCAGCCAGCGTGGAGACGCATGAAGAGCGACAAACCCCTAAGATTGCTGGTCCGAATTTAAGGGACCAGCGGATCTTAGGGGTCGTGTAAAAGTGCCCTAAGCCACCATTATAGGGCTCCTTGTGGTTATGCAAGCACAGCCACAGGGGAAAAGTCAAGCCCCCCCCAAGGCTCGATAAGAACCCATGGTATGATGGAACCCCAAATATTCATACTGAACAACTTTGTTTCATTCTTTCTGCCTTGACATCTTCTGTAGGTCGATTAGTTTTACACATCATATGGGAAAAGCCTACTGGTACTCACGCTGGCCTTTCTAACAGTTCAGACACTGTTAGAGTTGTTCTCTCATCTTAAATGTAGTAAGCATAACGATTAATCCGTAGTTTCAAAAAAATGTGCTCACTGCAACAATACGCATTTTAAACTGAGAGGTGTCGTGTTGTCCTTTATTCACCTGTTCTAAAACGGTGTTCCTTCCACCTTTGTTCACTTTGGGTTTTAATTGCATTAGCCCTATTTAATTTCAAGCTCCTTTGAATCTGATTCCTGGTAAAAAGTGGGGAATAAACTGAATGGATTATAAATACTGCAAGTAGACAAATAAGGAATACATGCATTATTTTAATAGGTGGGGAAAAAATCTTGAATGAGCAGTGCCATTTCTAGGCTTTGGGGTGTTCAAACTGCTATCCTTCTTCCCCTTCCTAGACTACTGTTTGCTGTTGCCATTTGTTTGCCTCTGGGTTTAATCTGCACCACTACCAAGAGGAAGAGGGCACAATGGTGCCATGAGGGCAAGATTTTAAAGGAAACATCCAGTTCGCACTCAACAAAAAGGGTCCATAAAAGTTGTGTGAGTCTGCAGAGGTATTTTGGCCAGCTTACTCCATTTTAAAATAAGCCATGCAGACTATTTATTCGTTCATTTCATTTCTATACTGGCTTTCTCCAATATAAAGACTCAAGGCAGCTCATAATAAATGAAAATAGAAGTAAAGTTAACGGCCAATAAACACCATTATAGGATATTAACATTGGATCCTACAAACATCGAAAGAACTTTTGAAAGCACCAAAATCGTAAACAGCCTCTCAGGGAGATGTCTTTGATGCCCAATGTGATTGGACGAAAGCTTGTTCACAGAGAAATGTCTCCACCTGATGTGGAAAACCAAGTGGCAGGCAAAGAGGGAAACAAAGCATCCCGGGCCTTTCTGGTGTGGAGTCCTCACTCAGTGTGTGGCCGGTTATGCTACCTCTGATGATGGCTTTGGCAGAGACAAATTTCCAAGCAAATCTTGGCAATGAAGAGCTCCTCCCATTTCTAATTGTAGCAGCAAGTGAAATCATTAATGGCTCATAATTCCACAAGAAAAACAATCAAACAAAGTAACAAAATGATAACACTGACCACAAATATTTAGTTTCTGGCTTTTGGTTTATTATCATTATATTATCACACAGCAGGCAAGATAACTACGCTGGATTTTGTATTACAAATCACTAGTTGAACGCTTCCCAAGCATTTAGTAGGACTACATGATGTATCGGCGAATTATGCAAGTAGATCACAGTAATGTAGCTTTCTGCAGCTGACTGATGTTGACTTTGTCAACTCCAATTTCTTCTAAATACTTGTTTAGCTCTTTAGGCACTGCACCCAGCATGCCGATTACCACTGGGACCACCTGTACCGGTTATGCCAAAGTCTCTGAAGTTCAATTTTCAGATTCTGACATTGGGTAATTTTTTTCAAGTTGTTTCTCGGTGACTCTACTATCACCTGGCATAGCAACATCAATGATCCACACTTTTTTTCTTCTCCACAATCACACTATCCGGGGTATTATGCTCCAAAACCCTGTCTGTCTGTATTCGGAAGTCCCAAAGTAATTTTGCATACTGATTTTCAATCACTTTTTCAGGCTTATGATCCCACCAGTTCTTTGCTACGGGCAGATGATAGTTCTGACACAAATTCCAATGGACCATTTGAGCAACTACATTATGACGCTGTTTGTAATCAGTCTGAGCAATTTTCTTGCAATACCTTATTATTATTATTATTATTATTATTATTATTATTATTATTATTATT
>JAHTLZ010000015.1:30980056-30995911 GCA_023846285.1 Phrynocephalus versicolor | reverse complement strand
TTATTATTATTATTATTATTATTATTATTATTATTATTATTATTATTGAGAAATTAGAATGGGTTAGAAAGAGATCTCCATAAAGTGAAAGAAGCAATGAAACAAAGCAGTCAGCACACACCAGGTGCCTAACCCAATGCAGAATCTGCTGCCCAGAAATGGCGATGGGGGGCTGAATTCAGAAACAATCTACACCTCCTATGTAAATCTTCAAATACACATTGTGCCATTTGAAGAACTCACAGGGGATGGACGGGCACTCTGGCACGTTGCCATTCGTCAAAATTAGACGGAACAATTAACCATGCTTTCGTGCTTGTCTAATGCTCGGTGTCCAAATATCTGAAAGCATTTAAGTATGAAATCTTCCTCATTGCCTCTCTCAGGGCAAGCCAACTGTTATTCCACCAATTTTTCTGTTTGGGAAATAGATTGGCATGTAGCTTTTCTCCTCTGAGCTGAGATACCTTACTGGGTGGATTTGGGGTACAGGGGAAAGAAACATTCTTTGTACAAATTCATGTTGTTCTCCCTTCCCTGTTAGTGCTTTAGATAATGTGGGCAAGGAATTGTCCTCATGTTCTCATGTCATACATAGAATTCACATCTTGTGCCTCGGACTGGGCTCCAAAAAGTTGTATATTTCAACAAGAGCCGCTAGAATTCCTCAGCCAGCGTAGCAACTGGCTATGCTCACTGGAGGATTCTGAGAGCGGGACTCCAAAGAAGTTAGTTTTCCAAGCTCTCATTAGCAATGAGGGTGGTCATAAAGCTGTGTTTTGGACTTCTTGCGGCCTGGTCCAGTTCAGTCTGTTTTCCAGTAATCAGATGGCGTAGAGGAAATCACAAACCGAGCTGACCTTGTTCTGTGCCCATCTGGACTTTTTAAGGTTCAGCAGCAGGGCTACTCTGGGTACAGTCTCTTTTGGGAGCTCACTCGGAGCAATGGGGAACAGATTACAGGTGCACGGAATGGTTGCTTGTATTGTAAAAAGTGGCCCTTTTTAGAGCGATCCAATGCAATGTGGCTTCCTGGTCTGATCACACCCTCTGATTGAGTAGGGAGTCCAGACAGCTTCTGGGTATAGAATGGGGAAGGGGGGGGTATCATCATTTCCTTCATCTCTGGCAACAACATATCTCGGGCTCGACTTAGACTGAAATTTCAGGAGGAATACCAGCCTTTGTGGCAGAGGCGTAGCTAGGGTTTGGGGCACCCAGGGACAAAGCTAGTCTTTGTGCCCCCTCTTGCCCCCCCAACTGCGTCTCACCCACCAAGCAAGGGGTGCCCAATCCTGGGGTAACAGCAGGGGAGGGGTAGAAGGGTCCCTCTTTCTCACACCCTCTTCAGGTATCTTTTGGACAAGTCTCTCCTGTACAAACTGCACAGGACAGATAGCACCAAGCAG
Source organism: Phrynocephalus versicolor (assembly GCA_023846285.1). Classification (NCBI taxonomy): domain Eukaryota; kingdom Metazoa; phylum Chordata; class Lepidosauria; order Squamata; family Agamidae; genus Phrynocephalus; species Phrynocephalus versicolor. Next base: position 30,994,502 of record JAHTLZ010000015.1, on the reverse strand, counting down.
GTGATTTCCCCCCCCCCCAAGCATCACCTCTGTAGCACACTTCTCCCAGCTAAGGCTTGCTGATCATTAGCCCCGGGAAAAGAGGAGAGGGTAGCAGGTGATGGGATTTATTTTTCAAGCAGCACCTCCGTTGCACGCTTCCCTCTCCTCCTTTCCCTGGGCTAACTATTGCCAAGCCTTAGCAGGGATGAGGGGAAGGACGAGGAGGAGCAATCGACGAAGGTATTGCTTGGGGGGGATCGCCTGCTTCCCTCTCCTCCTTTCCTCCAACTAAGGCAGTGATGGCGAACCTTTTAGAGACCAGGTGCCCAAACTGCAATTCAAAACCCACTAATTTTTGTTGCAAAGTGCCAATACAGCAATTTAACCTGAATACAGGTGGCTATGAAGGGGCGATGTCGGGTGCCCACAGATAGGGCTCCGAGTGCCACCTTTGGCACCTGTGCCATAGGTTCGCCAACACTGAACTAAGGATTGCCAAGCCTTATCGGGGCAAAAGGAGAACTGCTGGCAGGATGGTACAAGGCTTCCTCCTCCTGCTCCCCCTCATGAAACTCCGTACAAATCTTTCCGTTTGCCAAGGGCCTGATTTGGGGCCCCATGGCAACACTTCGATTTCTTGACTCTCTCTGTACCTCAATGCACATTCCTAAAACTGACCCTATTTAAACAATACACCCAAGCATGACTTAATCAGTAAGGAAAAAGACATAAGAATACATATATTAAGAAACATGTATTTAAAATGTGAACATTAGGAAAAGGGTGTATCAAAATACACATGAATCCCTATGCGGGGCAGGCGGGGTGGATGGGTGGAGATCTCCCAGAATATGAGACGAGCATGTTGGTGGGATCCCAGGAAGCAGTGAAAACAAAGCCAATTTCCAAATGAATGCTCAACGTAAAAGCACAGGCTGGGCCTGCCACTGCTCTCCCTTCTTGAGCTAATCCGGTTGGCTAACACTTGCCATAAACAACAGCAATTATAAGTTATGCATAAGGCGAGCCACATAGGCTGTTCAAGCAGTCAGAATTACTAAGCAATTAAGTGCTTTGTTCTTCCATCTCTCAGTAACAACCAAACTGTTTCCAGAGCTGGCTGTCGCAGCCAGTGTGGTTTGCTACTTTCCAGTTGGGGTGTGTATCTGATATACACTTTTTTTTTTGCACTGCTCTCAGTGCTATTAATGCAGAGCCTGCTGCTTATGGATCAGCCAGGCCTGGTGTAATTATCCAGATCCTGCATGGCAGTACCTTTCACATTCGGGTCATGATGCCTTAGGCATTCTGGGAATTGTAGTCCAAAACAATTGTATATTTTCTCATCTCTGTGAGCTGTATGGAGCCAACAATGGAAGGGTCTGCATAAAGCCATTACTGTGTTCACTGTGCAACCCCTTACCACCGCTCCCTCCCTCAGCCCCTTATGTAAAAAAAAAAAAATCAGACTGGTTGAAGAGGTAGTAACTAGATTTAAATGGCAGCAGCTGTTGCAGACTTGAGTACATGGATGCTGGAGGCTTAAAATGTCAAACAAATGCTGATCCTACTTCAGTCTGTGGTGTTTGCACCATGTCTATCCATGCCATAACTCCAGCATTCAGTGCTGCTTTACAGAGTGAGGTTTCCGTGCCCCCTGTGTAAAGCAGTCCATTTGTCTTGCGGCCTAAGAAGGCAAGTTGCTCTTTTGAGGGCGTCCTCTTGTCGAGACTAAGGACCAAGCTGAATCAAGACTGAAACCCTTCCCTGTGTGATATTTTCACACATTCCAGGGAAAGAATGTTTTGGTTTTTTTTTTAGACAGAGGGGGAAAGCAAACAAGTCATGGAGGGATTTGCTGTTGCTCTAGTCAAACATAGTAAGAGCGGTTCAAAAGAGGCTAATTAAATTCCAAAATCCCTGAGCAAATTCATTAATAATGATTTTGAAATAAGCAGTTAACCAAGGAAGCTTTCAAGGTGGGGAACGATTGATATGGAGGAAAGAGAGTGTGGTGAGATAGAGAAGTAGGGAGCTGGGGAGAGGGAAAAGCTCCAGAATATGTGGGGGAAAGCACATGGAAATTTGACTCTGGCTAATTACCTGTGCATGTGTGTACCCTGTGTACACAACCATCAGTCCAAAAGGTTACACATACAGAGAGAGGCACATACTGGCTGAAATCCTGTTAGCCTTACTTGTGCTACAGAAGGCTGATGGCATCAGCAGTGGTGGTGAATTTTCAAAACCCCAAACATTTCCAGTTTCTGTGAGGAAGCTGGCAAGACTCTCGTGTAATCCCTTTTATCCCCAAAAAGCCCTGGAAGCTGCCAGACATGGGAGGTCTTTAATTACCAACAAGCGCCATTACCAAGATGACTTGATCTAAGTGTGGATCAAAGCCATCGCCTGAAGTTGTTTGAAAACTCACGGATTGTGTCAGCCGTGCATTGAAATCAGTTACATCTGCATTTTGTAAACTTAATAGAAAACTTCCTTTTCTTCTAGATCAGTGATTGCTAACCTGGGGTAAGAACCAAAACATTTAGGGGTATGCACAAAAAATGTGAATAATCTGGGAAAATATATTTTGTTTGTTTGTTTGTTTGTTTGTTTGTTAACTGCCTGATTTTCCTGAAGGAACTCAGGGTGGTGTACAACATGTACAACTCAGGGCAGTATACATCAATAGTGTATAAAAATACAAGTCAAAAGTTGTGAAATTAATTAAGCATTATTTTTCATTATTTACTTCAATAAAAGCTCCATTCCCTCGTTTTGTTATTTTGGCAAATGGTGAGGAGTCCCTCCCTAACAGTGTGTTGTGAATACAACAGTGCACATGCCTGTCACATGCTTGTCAGCATGTTCCTCACAGGTTTAGTTTTCATTCTTTCCACTTGATAAACATTCAGGTGCTGTTGTACCGATGCCATTGTATATCTAGGTGGGCACCTCAGTGTTGGGAACCACTGACCTGTGCCATCTAAGTGGAGTATGAAAAAACAACACAAAGGTGTTGATGTTTCCCATCAAGACCTCTAGAAGCACCACCATTCAATTCTTCACTTTAAACCATGATTTCATGGATCACACTAAGCACAGCTAAATGAAACTGTCCGCACTGCATCTACTATAGAACTCTAGGAATTTTGTAAGGGAGACATGCCTAATTTAAGCGAAGAAAGAGAATCCAGTATGCTTTTGGGAACACCATGAATGTGCCATGTTGCATTTCTGCATTTGATTGGGGTGGAGATGAAGAGAACATTTCAGGGATGGTGGAAAGAGTGGTCTGTGTTCAAACAAATTATCTTTTTATCCTGTCCTCAGCACAATCTGGTCTTCATGTTTTCTGCTTTGATATTTTTCCTATATCAGGAAAAACATGCAGTGGTGAGCATCTCTTTGTGAGTAACAGTAACACCACCAGGATACCACTTCTTTTTCCTCTGTTCTCCAGAGTAATTTTGCATTTGTTTGTAAGTCATTTTTATTAAAATCACACAGACACTCACTCATCCATGTCCACAACAATCAGAAGAGCTGTACTCCTCCGCAAACCATTGCTGATGAGAAGCCTACTGGAAAGATGTGATGTCAACCCTTGTGAGCACCAGCAAATACTGTGCATAGGCCCACTGCCTCTGGTAAAATGAAGGGTGGTCATATTAACACACAGAGATTGCTTAAAGAAATAATAATAATAAAGTAGGACGGCCAACATAAGAGTCAGAACAAGTTTAATTGCTGACCAAAATCTTGTTATGGGACACAATCTGCTGATCCAACATTTACCCTTTATGTACATCTGTACAGTAGTTTCAAAGCTAGTTCCGTACAAAAAAAATCCTCCATTTATTTATTTATTTATTTATTTACATGTATCCCTCCTTTCTCCCAATAAGATACTCAGAGTGGCTCCTAAGCAGTTTCTTGACAAAAATCCTAACAATGAAGCAATTGTATATCACAATAAGTGTAAGATGCTAAAATGAAAAATACATTTTATTGATCATTTCACTTTTTTGTGCTTGATTCCTCTCTCTTTCCCCAATGGCATGAATATTTGAGGAGGGATAGAGAAGCTTAATCTACAAAGTAGAAGGCAGGGAGAGCGTTCCCAGTTTGATTGGCCGTGACTAGCTGCAATTAAAAACTATAATTTATTACCCTGGACTATGAGTATAATTTCAGTGCAGAGAATTAAGGTTTTTCTTGTGAGATGGAAATAAAGATTAATTTTTAATTTCCTTTCTCATTGCACATTTAAGTGCAATAGACTCCTCGGAAAACTATAGTTCAAAATAGTTTTATGGGGAGATGACAAATGTTCAGTTTGGCGAATAATTTAATACTCCTGCAGCCTTTTTAATATTTGACTGCAGCTCCCTCATGTGAGGAAGAAGCAGTGGGCACTGTGGGTGTGACTGGGTGGCTTGGCTTGCAGCTGCGAGGTCAACCTGACTTTGACATGAGAATGAGAATAGGAGTTTTACTTTTCAACACTGAAGGTAAACGGAAATGCTTCCTATCGTGGCAGAGTAATCATATTGGGAGAAAACTGCAGGTGTTGCTTTGTTGGGGGGAAGGTAGGTATTAGAGATGGGCACAAAATGAAAAACAAAATGCTGTTTTGTCATTTCACTACATAACAAATTACTTCACTATGTAACGAAATGGTCGAATGCGTTTCATTACAAAATGACACCCCCCCCCCAGGAACAAAATTATTCCTCCTAGAGAAACCAAAATGGCAGGGGAGCTTCCTCAAGCTCTAATTGAGCCGGAAGTCACTAATAGCTCCCCGTGGGTGAGCAATTAGCGGCTCCCCGACTCAATTAGAAAGATTTTTTCCTAGGGGGGGACCTTTTGGAGTTTATTAACTCAGCCCCCTGAAACCCAAACCTCTCCAAATTCGGGGACTTACAGGGAAGAGCTTGAGGAAGCTCCACAGCGATTTTGTGAGGAAATATGCCTGCAATCACTATTGTAGAGCACCTATTTAAGAAACGAAATGAAACACTATATTTCCACTTCACGCCCATCTCTAGAAGGTATTGCTTAGGCCCTACCTCCAGGCTTTCAAATAGTCCAGATTAGTCTTCAGCAACATTTAAAATTGTGGCCAACTTAATGGTTTTATACCCTGCAGGTTAAATTACACAATGTCAAATATGCACGGTGTGCATGGTGGGGGAAGAGAGAGGGACCTTGGAAGTCTTATTTTATTATTTATTATAATATATACAGACCTGTTCTCCGAATTGATCAGTGCTTTTTACATGCTGTTCTATAGGAACATCTGTACAGTTCAGTATTCAAGAAATGCAAACATTGGTTCATGCTAGGGTTTTCCAGATGGGACAGTGGTACTGCCTTGTACAAATGCCCTGTCTGAAAGAGCCCTTAGCTACTGTACAAAAGTGGTTGGTAACAATATAGAATCATAGTATCATGGAGCTAGAAGAGGCCTATGAAGCCATTGAATCCAACTCAGTGCAGGAATCCAAATCAAAGTATATCTGCCAGATGGTTGTCTAGTTTTCTTTTATATGCCTCCAATGTCAGAGTGCTCACCACTTCCTGAGGTAACTGATTTCATTGCCGTACTGCTCTAACAGTTAAGAATTTTTCCGTGATATTCAGCCTAAATCAGGGTTCCCTTAAATATGTGCATTCAAAAATGAAGAGTGTGTTTTGACCTGCCATTTTCTACAGAAGCCTCAATCCTGATCAAGATTGATTGTTCCTCCTTCCTCTGCTGCAAAAAACCTCTCTCTAGATGCCTCTACTAGCCTCTGGAGAGAATTCACAAATGTCTCCAAGATGAAGAAAACAATGGGGCATCCTTTTCCCTGACATATTGTGAGTGAAGCAATGATCTTGAAATATGTCTGTGAAGATTCTCAGTCATCCAGGTGAGTTTATCTGGAAGTTGGGTCATGGCAATTGGACTTCTTTTGTTGTGAGATCAAAACTCATCCAAGCAGCTTCCTCAGTCTGAGGAATGATAGTGGTGAGGCCTCCAATTTATAGTTCACCTTGCTTTTGCATCACCCTTGTCTTTCATCAATCCCCAGACAAATCAGAAGCACTTCACCCCCCCCCCACCAGCAAGGCCACCTCTAACAATCCTATACTTAATGGGTGTTGGGAAGGGTTGCATAGGTGGGACTTTCACACACTCCAAGCCATTGTCCACCTAACGAGCCTATTCAGGCCATTGCCCAACTTGTGAGCCTCTTTACACCAGAGTGATGTGAAAGCGAGATGAACTATAAATTGGAGGTCTCGCCACTAACATTCCTCAGACTGATGAAGCTACTTGGATGAACAGCGAAACGTTTTAATCTCACTAGAAAAGAAGTCCAGTTGCCGTGACTTGACTTCCAAATGTTCCTGAAACAATGTGCAGCCAAGGGCAATGTTCTGTTTTGTTTGTTTTTAAAATCTTAGTTAGTGGTTTGTTCATCTGGGGCCATTATCATGTTTAATATTTGTATCCAAAGAACTCTAGTGTGGAAGCTGCCACAACAGTTTACCAAAGTGCTGGTCATATGCCTGAATGTGTGCAAAACACCATGACAGTTTTGATCGTTTCAACTCCATGTGCACATACATATGTCGAGCAGGGTTCTGGCCTGGGTGTTTTGTCTTTTTCATCTGATGTATTTTCATAAGAACATAAGAAGAGCCATGCTGGATCAGGCCCAAAGCCCATCTAGTCCAGCTTCGTGTATCTCACAGCGGCCCCACCAGATGCGTTTGGGAGCGCATGAGACTAGATATCTGTCTCCTGATACCACTCCCCTGCATCTGGCCCTTGAAGTGCCCCGGTTTTAAGCCTGGAGATTACCCATCTCCATCATGGTTCCCCTATGGTTTTTTTTTTTATCTTCATGTCTTTACGCCTTTATCCCTATGTCTTTATGCCTTTGCTTGAGTTCCTAACAGTTCTTTGGTTCTCCATGAATGCTGTCAAATCCTGAGAAGATTTTCTTCCAACTCATTTTAGCTGTTTAAATGTTGCTCAATGTGATACTAATGCTAAAAACATGTGTGCCCATACAAACAAATAAAACTCACACATGTATTGTGACAACATGCACTATGTATGCATCTTATGCTCACAAATCAGCATGCTGCTTCGACATACCGATACATAGAAAATAGTTATTGAGGAGGTGCTTGCTGGTATGCAGCTGAGACTCATTTTCCCTCTGTATCCAGGTTGAATTCAAGGTATTGGTTCTAACCTATAAAACCCTAAATGGCTTGAGCCCAACCTATCCCGAGAACCAGGTCTCCCTTTATGAGTCTGTCTGAGTGTCATGGCGCAGTGGTTAAACTGCTGTACTGCTACCTCAAAGATTGAATCTCGCAGTATGAACCAGCTCGGGAGTTAAGACCATAAGGAGAGGCCTTTCTCTCCATCCCACCACCTTCACAGGTGTGCTTTTCATAAGAACCCATGAAAGGGCCTTCTCTGTTGCTGATCCCAGAGGGGCAAAATACACTCTCAAAACATCAGAACGTATTCTCAAAAGTGTCCAAACTCTCTGCTAGTGCTTCCATCTCATGTCCTGGGGGATGTGGTGTAAGATGGAGAACTATGCTTAAGCATCTCTGTGGTCAAGAATTCATGCTGTTCAGGGACAACTTGATCTGGTTTTTAAAACCAAGGAAAACTAGATTGCTTTATGCAGAAAGTCTTCAGTGTGCTGGACCAATTAACACAAGGTGCATTAACGCAGGCACCATAATTGTTTCTCATCTTCTGAACCAGAAGTGGTAGGATTCTCTAGATGAGCTATTTCTACAGAATCAGAAAAGGTTACCATGAAGACTTTCTAAACAGTTTGCAAGATCAAGGACTTCAGCTTCTCGTGTTCAACCACAAGACATAAGCATTGTAGGAGTGCAAGGCGAGGAGCGGATCTCCGGAAATGGGGTTTAGAAGTTTGTCTTATCTTAACGAGCTCTGGGCTGAAAGAACTGCTCAGAAGAGTGTGACCAGCCCTGAGAAACCACCAACTTCTTATCACAGCCTCAAAGATGACTGAGTAGCATCAGGCATCAGACACTTATCTTCCATAAAATGTTCAAAAACCCCAACTGAGCCTGTCATACTGTTTCACTCCCACTGAGTTGTTCTCAGGGGCTTCTCTACATCTTTGTTTCTTAGCAGGCAACCCACACTGGCTACTTCTGGGTTATTTGGGGGCAACATTGGTCTTGCATCCCCGTGAATACAGGCAACCCGCTCAGTTGGGAAATACATTTTATTTATTTATTTATTTATTTATTTTTATATTTGTTAACCACCTGATTTTCCCGAAGGAACTCTGGGCGGTGTACAACAGGTTGCAAGAACAACTTGCTCACACATACAACACCAAAGATCAACGGGTCAAATACAATAATAAAAGATGATAATTAATATAACAGTATAATAAAAAACCAATGACATTAAAATAAAAATATACAAGCCGCATCAGCAGCCAAACTACACAAACAAACTCCACCAAGACAAATCAGGAACCAGCAGACAGACAAACTAACAGCAAGCCACTGGGTGCTCGAAGACGACCCAAAACAGTGCCTAAAGAGCAAGGTCTTCAATCAGTGTTTGGGGGGCATTTATCAAAGCCCAGGATTGTCATGACCTCGCTTCAATGTAATGGGGACACTTTGGCTGAGTTCTCTGGCCAACTACTGTCTTTCTGCATCATCACTGCCCATTTATAAGAGACTCTCTGGAATAGCTTACACTTCAGGTATTTCAGACCTGTGCCTTCCCCACTCACCCACCCATACCCTCCTATTTTTGTTGATGTCAGCTAACTGTGCAAAAGACAATGCAGAAGTTAGTCATCATCCAAATTAATATTATTGACCAATGAAAGGTTTATGTTCTCACTGCAAAGCTGCCAGAAGCAAGCTTTCTCCTTTCTGGGGGAAAGCCGACAGGAGCTGAGTGGCATCCGGTTCGGAACACCTCATCCCCGTGGAACGAGGTTGGAGAGGGTAGAGAACCACCAAGTGATGACATAGTAGATATTAGCACTGGGAGAATAATCGGATGTGGTAGTTTGTCTACTGGAATTAAAAGCTGGGGCGGGGGGTGAAGAAGCAGCCATTCTTGGGCAACCCACTGTACAGGTGCTTCTACGCAAATGCTCGAAGCCTCCGAGCAAAGATGGGAGAACTTGAACATTTGGCAGCTAGGGATAACATTGATATAACAGCCATAACAGAAACCTGTGGAATGTGGAGAACCAGTGGGATACAGCAATCCCAGGCTATAAACTCTATACAAGACATAGAGAGGGATGGGTTGGAGGGGGAGTGGCTATCTATGTCAAAGAAGGAGTAAAACCCAGCAAAATGGAGATTGATGGTGGGTCTGACTCCACCACAGAATCACTGTGGGTTAAACTACCAGGTCCAAGGAGTGATGTGATAGTTGGGGTATGCTATCGCCCACCAGATCAAAAACTTGAGGGGGACCTAGAAACGAGGAGTGAAATCATGGAGGTGTCAGAATGATAGGATAGTAATCATGGGGGACTTCAATTATCCCCACATTGACTGGGCCAATGTGAGCTCGGGGCAAGAAAGAGAAACTGGGTTTCTTGACATGCTGAATGACTGTGCCTTAGAGCAACTTGTCATGGAGCCCACCCGAGAACAGGCAATTCTGGATCTAATACTGTGTGATACTCAGGACCTGGTCAGGGATTTGAATTTCACTGAGCCTCTCGGGAACAGTGATTGTGCTGCAATCTCCTTTGCCATGCATGTTGGGAGAAGAATGTCAAGCAAATCAGAGATAAAAACCCTTGATTTCCGAAGCGCAAACTTCCCTCAGATGATGAAACTAGTTAGAAAGAAATTGAAAGGGAAGGTAAAAAGAATCCAATCTCTCCAGAGTGCATGGAGCCTGTTTAAAACAACGGTAATAGAGACCCAGCACAAGTGCATACCACAAAGAAAGAGCTCATCAAAGTCCAAGAGGGAACCGACATGGTTAACGAGTGGAGTTAGAGAGGCTCTAAAAAATGCAAGCAGAGGTCTTTCCGTAAATGGAAATCCTCCCCAAATGAGGAAAATAAAAAGGAACACAAACTCTTGGCAAAAGAAATGTAAGAGGATGATAAGAGAGGCAAAGAAAGGCTTTGAGGAACGCATGGCTAGCAATATAAAGGGAAATAATAAAAGCTTCTTTAAATATATTAGAAATAGAAAACTTGCCAGAGAACCAGTTGGCCCTCTGGATGGTGTGGGAGGAAAAGGGGAGGTAAAGGAGGACTTGGAAATTGCAGAGAAATTTAACAAGTTCTTTGCATCTATCTTCACGACAGAAGACCTTGGGTAGATTCTGCTGCCTGAACGGCCCCTCTTGACTAAAGAATTAAATCAAATACAGGTCAAAAGAGAGGATGTTTTAGGACTAATTGATAAATTGAAGATCAACAAGTCACTGGGCCCAGATGGCATCCGCCCAAGGGTTATTAGGGAACTGAGAAATGAAATGGCGGATCTCTTAACAGTAATATGCAACTTGTCTCTTAAAACGGCCACAGTGCTGGAGGACTGGATGATAGCGGATGTCACACCAATTTTTTAAAAAGGAAGGAGGGGGGGACCCGGGAAACTACAGGCCAGTTAGCCTTACATCTGTCCCAGGGAAAATGGTGGAAAGCCTCATCCAAGAGAAAATCTTAAAACACATAGAAGAACAAACCTTGCTGAGAGAAAATCAGTATGGCTTCTGTAAGAGTATGTCTTGCCTGACAAACCTTTTAGAATTCTTTGAAAAGGTCAACAGACATGTGGATTTGGGTAAACTGGTGGATATTGCCTATCTGGAGTTTCAGAAGGCTTTTGACACAGTCCCTCAGCAATGGCTGCTGAGAAAATTGCACAGTCAGGGGATAAGAGGGCAGGTCCTCTTATGGATTGAGAACTGGTTGAGATCCAGGAAACAAAGAGTAGGTGTCAATGGGAAATTTTCACAATGGAGAGAAGTGAAAAGCGTTGTGCCCCAGGGATCTGACCTGGAGACAGAAATAAGCAATGAGGTGGACAAGTTTGTGGATGGCACAAAACTTTTCTGGGTGGTAAAAACCAGAGAAGACTGTGAAGAGCTCCAGAAGGATCTCTCCAAACTGGGGAAATGGGCTGCAAAATGGCAAATGCATTTCAATGTAGGAAAATGTAAAGTAATGCATATTGGGGCAAAAAAAATCAAAACTTTATCTATCAACTCATGGGCTCTGAGTTATCCGTGACAGATCAGGAAAGAGATCTTGGTGTGCTGGTGGACAGCTCAATGAAGGTGTCTGCCCAATGTGTGGCAGCGGTGAAGAAGGCCAATTTCATGCTAAGGATTATCAAAAAGGGGCCTGAAAATGAAACAGCCAACATTATAATGCCATTATACAAAACGATAGTAAGGCCGCACCTGGAGTATTGTGTACAATTCTGGTCACTGCATCTCAAAAAAGACATAGTGGAACTGGAAAAAGTGCAGAAGAGAGCGACTAAAATGATTACTGGGCTGGGGCACCTCCCTTATGAGGAAAGGCTAAAACATTTGGGGCTCTTTAGTCTGGAAAAAGGGTGCCTGAGGGGGGATATGATTGAGACATACAAAAAATGCAGGGCATGAGTAAAGTGGATAGAGGGATGCTCTTCTCCCTCTCACAAAATACCAGAACTAGGGGACATACACTCAAATTGATGGCTGGGAGACTAAGAACAGACAAAAGATTTTTTTCACCCAGCGTGTTGTTAGTCCACCAAGGTGTCTGCCACAGGATGTGGTGATGGCATCTGGCCTGGATGCCTTCAAAAGGGGATTGGACAAATTCCTGGAGGAAAAGTCCATCACAGGTTACAAACCATGATGGAGGTATGTAATCTCCAGGCTTAAAACTGGTGTACTTCAAGGACCAGATGCAGGGTAGTGGTAGCAGGAGACAGATTTTGTGCTCTCCCAGACGCATCTGGTGGGGGCACTGTGAGATACAGGAAGCTGAACTAGATGGGCCTTTGGCTGTTCTTATGTTTTTATGTTATGTTCTTAAGTCTGCATGTGTGAAAAATGTCAGACCTTGGGATGACAGCAGATCCTTCAAGGCTGGGAATCTGCATGGTGGAAGCAAATCCTGGACATTACTGGTGACATCAATGCTTTTTTTAATGTCTTCACATTGTCTCCCTGTGGAGACATTTCTGAGTCGACAGCTGCATTTTGCCTTTTCCAAAAAGGAGGGTGTTGTGGTTATTGGTTTTTTTTTGCCTTCCCTACTACCTCTCTTCCAACATGTCATCTCAGCTGAAACATTAAAAGCATCATACCACCCATTAGGTCAAAGAATGGGTATCTTTGGTAGATCCAGTGAGCCATTTCGTCCACACCTCCCTTCAAGATCAGAACCTGCCAGGGCCACATGCCAGTATCTACACTGTCTTTAACATATTTTTTACTTGTTAACTGGTATTAGTTAAACACCTCTGCTGGCATGTGGCACTGAAATGTAACATTTTTGCTTCCAGGAATAATTCAGGCTGGATTTTATCTAGCACTCGCTCCTTTGTCTTTCTAGCCTGCCAAGGTATCTGCAACCATCTCGTTCAGCACCACATTTTAAACAAACCATTTTTCTTCCTGTCAACTTCCTTCACTTCCCAGCTGTCACATCTGTACATAGTAACTGGGAATACAATAGTGTGGACTATCTTGCCCTTGGCCTCCAGTAACATATCCTTACCCTTGATGATCTTTTCTAAACCCTTTGTTGCTGCCCTTCCTTGTCTCACTCTTCTGATTTCTTCACTGCAGTCTCCCTTTGGATTGATGATTTTACCAAGATACTGTATAAAAAAAATCCCTCTTTCAATTTCTTCATTGTCAATGCTAAAGTTATGTTGGTTTTCTGTAATTATGTCTTTGTTTTGTTTTGTTTTTGTCTGTGTTTCAACTGCTGCCCTGCTTTGGCACTTTCTCTGGTCACCTTCCACCAAAGTCATTGTAAGTCACTGCTTTATGCCCGTAACATGGTGTAATCTGGATATATTAATTTACTGATGTTTCTTCCACCAATTTTTACTTCCTCTAACTCCAGTTTTCCATATACCAGCAATATGTTCTTCATACACATTGAACAGAACAGTCTGACATCTGAGCTTATATGCAATTTTTTTATATCTCTTCATGTTGTGACATAAGGGTAGCTTCTTGAAGTCTATCTGGAAACACTACATACTTGTCTCACTCTTTAATATTGTTAATATGAATGCCAGTGAACTGAGTCCCAGAATATCTTGTATTGGGCGAAGAGATGAGTTACGTTTCTTGCCTTGAACCCAAGGACACTCAATTCCATAGGAAGGATCAGCTCCAAGCCCTCAACGCACCTATTCCAAAACAAAAAACATGGCTTCTTCTATTTCTTGAGGGCTACATCAAAAAACTCCAGTCAAAATATTGAATGGGAAATAAATAAACAGAAGCTTTCTTCCTCCTAAGAGGTCAGCCAGGCCCAATTCACATACATCTTTCAGACAGTTATGAATGGAAACCCCAGTAGAGCTGGGGCTTGGCTCAAAAAGATAAGTACATAATAATTATTACTTTGCTAATTATCGTGTACTATAGTTGTGCACGGTGCACTGATAAGAATAAGTTATGTCCTACCCTGGAGGACCTGCAGTCCAAATTCTTGATGATGATGATGAGGAGGAGGAGGAGGAGGAGGAGGACGACGACGACGACGACGACAAGACAATGACAATAGCCAAAACACTAAAACTACTGCTACTACCAAAAACCTGCTATCATGTTGATTTTGACTTATAGCTGCCTTATCTATGGTTTCCAGTTGTAGGGTACTCATGATGAATAATTTACTATATCTTGACAAGGGATGTTGCAGGAGAGGAACACAGCAATGTGATCTCATGGTCATTCTGTCTTATTGCCTAAATCTCAAGTGGGACTTAGCTTTTAATCTTCATTATTACAAAGGGACTTGGTGTAAAAGTAATTACAGCACATGTACAACCATCTGTAGCACCTCCGGATTCCAAGGAAGCTATTTTGACTTTAGATCAGTGCTTAGCTTCAGTAATGAATTGGGTGAGGAAGAACAAACTGAAACTAAACCCAGACAAGACAGAGGTGCTTCTGGTCAGTCCAAAAGGAGATCAAGGGATAGGAATGCAACCTGTCATAGATTGGATTACCCCTCCCCCCCCCATTGAAAAAAGAAGTACGTGTTCTAAGATGCCTCGTCTAACTTGAATTTGTCTTAAATGTTCTGGACTGTATATTGCCTCTCATTGTTGTAAGCCACCTTGGGTCCTCTTCCAAGGAAAAAGTTGGGATAAAAATATTCAAAATAAATAAATAAATAAATAAATAAATAAATAAATAAATAAATAAATAAATAAA
>JAHTLZ010000015.1:30901589-30966654 GCA_023846285.1 Phrynocephalus versicolor | reverse complement strand
GAGCCTGCGGCGAGTCCCACCAGAGCAGCCCAGGAGGGAGGAGGGGGGGAGGCCGGGGACCTCCAGAAACCACCCCTCTGGTAGGTGCCCTGAGGCACGGCAGGCATATTTCCGCCTGCTTTTTGGCTGGGAACCGGGTTTTTTAACTTTTAAAAACTTTTTTTCTGTGCCGCTTGGCATCGCGCGCGATCGCGCGATGCAAGTAACGAGCACAACAAATCAGACCAAATTGTTCGTTCGTCGATTCGAGCTCGAAGTCTGGCGGAGTAATTCCCGTTACCGTTTCCGTAGAGTAACGGAACCGAGTAACGGAAACGGAAACGGAAATACCGCTAAGTCGTGCCCATCTCTATGCCACACTATAGAACAGGGGTCCTCAAAGTTTTCAAACAGTGGGCCGGTCCACCCCCCCCCAGACCCCACTAGGGGCTGGACCACAGTCCCCCCCCCAAAAAAGGCAGACATGGAAAAAGGGGGGAGGGGCAAGTGGGTGGAGCCCCCCACGATTGGCCCATGATTTATTGTGTCTCTGGGGGCCCATCAATGCCCCCTGCTCCGGATCACCACCCTGAGGTGCCGCTGCTGGGATCCCTTTGCTGCGCTGGGATCCCTCTGGAGTGGGGGACCTTGCCATGGCCCTCCCACTTTGAACTGCCCCACTAGCCAGCATGCTGATCATCTGGGTGGTAGTTGGGGGGAGTGGGAGAAGCGACATAGCCCATCGCTTTTAACTGCCTAAGCAATAGAAGCAGCTGTGGAGGCTGGCTTGATCATGAAGCAGGGGGTAGGTAGGGGGGTGGCAATTGATCCTGGAGGCCATATTCAGGACCCTGGTTGGCCGCATCTGGCCCCAGGGACTTAGTTTGAGGACCCCTGCTGTAGAATGTAAAAAGTAAACGTATAAGAAATTGCCTTAACAAAATTTGAAAGACCCTTATGATATGAGCATACAGCAGTAATGTCCTCACTTCACATGATGGGCAAATCAGCTTCCTTTGGATCAGTCAGCAGGTCTTCAAGGCTTAAGAGCAAGATAGCTTTGATGTCTTATTTCTGAGAGACAAAAGGTGCCCTGAATCACATCCCCCAACACTAATGTATGTTCAGCTGTGATCACTAGTTGTCTACAACATCTGCCTCTGCCAGGATTTGACTCGTGGTGAAACAAAAAATGTGAGGGGGAAAGGGATGCTTTAGCATACAATTGGGGTCTTTGATACCCAGCTGTTTTCTGTCTGGCACCCGGAAGCACACCAGTTTTCTCCTGACAGGAAAGATTGAATGGGTGGAGCTGTCAACTGGGATTTCACAAGGCCATTCACAACTGTTTCTCTCATCCACAGTTCATTTATATGGGCCCATGAAGCATTGCATATCAAATGAATACATGATTATGAAGGAGGGAGTGGAGAAAACCTAACTGTTTTAAAGAAGAAGTCAGGTACAATTTTCTTCATTTCCACAACAAGTGTTGGCTTCTATGTGATGGCTAAAAGTAAAGCATAAATATACATAACAGTAAATATTCTCCTAGCAAGCAATCGTGTTTTGGAAACATGACTCTGTGAAAGGATCCATCTATGTACTGAACTCTGGAATCCTGAAACTTGTATTTGTATTTCTACAAACAAGATGCAATAGGGCATTTTCCAAGGCCGTTGCCTTCACCTTTCAGAGAGATGGCGATAAATCATTCTTCATCCAAAAGCTTCTAAAGAGGCAATGTGATCTAGTGGCCAGAGTGAGCAGCTGGGCCTGGAACCCACATGTTCAAATCCCCTGTCTTCCACAGTGCTGCCAGGGAGTTGCTTTGGTCCAATTATTATATCAAAGGTTGTCTGAGGGAGGGGAGAAACAGACTTTATACCTTGACATCACCATGGAGGAAATGCCAGAGGTAAATGTGATTTAAAAAACAAAGGTGATGATAACAGAACACCTCTTCCACTGTGTAAAGGGTGACACCGTGCCCAGCGCTGCTGAGATCTCGATTTAATTGGGAACTCTCTGTGTTAAGTTTTTGGCTCTGTGCCCACCAGTTCCACATTACTCTGAACACTTCACACTGCTTCCATTTGTTTACAAAAATTGCACCATAATTGGCTCGTGTCTCCTGACACATTGGGGAGGCATAGGCCTGGAACCAAATCCCAAATGATCTCAGCACAGTGACCTAAATGAAATGCTTGGAAAGCAGCAATGATAATAAGGATGTGCTATCAACCTAATTGTGATTTGTGGTGTGACCCTGCTGGAGTTTTCTCATGAAGTGGTTCATCAGTCCCTTATCCCCGTGGTGCTCTGGGATCAAGTAGTTTGCCTGAGTCTACACACTTGGCAGGGCACTTAATCCCATGATCCACACACACACTGCATAGGATCTTAGTTGGCTATTTCCCCAGGAGGCACAATGGATATTCAAACTCCCAATCCAGTGCTCTACAGCTGGGCACTCCAACTCACTGAGTTCATTGGAGCATTACTTACATAATATTCAAAGGTTTTCTGTAGAGGCAGTAGTCTACTTTTTGTGTGAAGCCATATTGAAGGAGTTGATCTGCAGCAGTACTATGGCATTACAATATTATAATCATAGCTTTCGAGAGTAACAAGACTGATCCATACCAGATTTGCATTGGACACAAATGCATTTACCCACATTTGTTATTTGTCCCTTGTCCTTTGAAACCAAAAATACTGCAATAGTTCTACAAGCAAGATTTATAAAGCACAATGAAAAAAACCTTCCTCCTAGTCCAAGCAATTGACCCAGGTAACAAAACCAGGGTGGTTGCATAATATAGGCAAGAGAAAGAACAGCCCATCAGTGAAATTCTGGCATAGAATGAACTAAAAGGAAAGTGTTCTAGTTTGTAAAATAAGGAAAAATGCATATAAGGAAATATTAAACCTACAGGAACATGAAGGACGTTGATGAATTTGTATGATCAACTTGGGTAGTTGGTTTTTAATTAAATGTAGTTTCTTTCATGAAAAAAAAAGCAGTGTGACAGCTGTAAAACCTGGAAGAACTGGTTGTCCACCATCATGAAGTATCCTATGCAGAACCTTCCTCCCCGTCCTTCTTGTTGGTGCATCTTCACTAAGCAGTGACAAGAAGTGAGAGAAGAGGTAACGCCCTTCCCTTCTCTTGTCTCTCTCCTTCTGGGCTGTGACCCGGCGCTGAGAGCACGCAAGAGCACAAAAGGGCAGTGATAATACAGTCATGGAGAGAGACTGCTTCCCCGCTCCTACACTGTCTGGATCCAACACCGCACACCTCTGTGGAAACGGCAGAACAGTGGGCATGCGGCAGTTGCTTAAAATATTGCACAGCAAGGAGCAACAGCCGCTCAACTCTCCATGCCACCGCATGATGAATTCATAAGCAACCAATATGGTACATATGGCCATCTGGATTCAGGCAAAGTAAGGAAATGCCATGTCACTAGTAATTTGTATGCCCCAGGGAAGGCTGACGATTGTACAGCCCGCTGTCCTGGATCTGGAAAGTCACTGAGGAGTTCCCCCCCCCCTGCCCCCGGTCATCTGGGAGATTATATGTAGCAGATAAAAAAGTTACACAAATATAAAATGGAAGCTACCCCTGGAATGACCCCTGTGGTTGTGAGTGATTAGTAAGCTCTGGAGTAAGTTAAGAATAGCAACAGACTTATACAATGCCTTTGATTTGAGGACCTTCCACATTTTCATTGCTCATGCTGGCTTCATTCACCTGATAACTGTATGGAGAGAGGTTAAATTCTGCATGGAAAGCTAGAGGTGTGTGGAGTACCATCCCACCAAGATTCCTCCTTGTTCATTCCAAAGAGAAAATTAGACAAGCACCTGGCAGATATATTGAGATATGAATTCTGTATTGAGCAGGGGGTTGGGCTCAATGGCCTTATGGGCCCATCTTGACTCCATTATTCTGTGATTCTGTGTATCTAAGCAGGTAATATGCCAGCCCATATATATATATTTTCCCACCTCTGGCTTGCCATATTACCTGGTTAGTCAAGTGTTGCCCAGAATCTGGGCCGGCTTACCCAGATTCCCAAATCCTGTTATTCCGTATACAGTAGTAAGTTGCACTAGAATAGGCCTTCTAAATTGGCAAGTCAACACCTTTGTAATTTCAGTTGATTCAAGTGGGTTTACTCAAGCTGCAACTTACTTTAGCATAGGATGAGTTGATCCACTGATTTAATGGGCCCACACTAGCGCAACTTACAATGGTAAACAACAGGATTTCAGCCAGTGGGTTCCATTGTAAAATGGAAAGTGACCCAAGGCACAAAGATATGTAACTCCAAAGGAAATACCTTAAAACCACAAAAAATAAAATACAAAGATAGATATAAGTCTAGAATCCCATATTCTGTTATTTAATTCAAGGTGATAAGGACCTGATTCCTGCACTCAAGTTACAGAATCTGCCCCACCACCAAAAGTCAAATTTTCTAAGAGCATCCCTCTCATAAGGATACCCCCTAAACCTAATAGTTCATGGGGTTGAAGACAGTGGCAGAAATATAGGCAGTGGTGTGATTGTGGTGGCAGCAGAAAAGAATGCCACCCTGGAGTCAATATGCTGCCATCCCAGAAAATATTTGCTGCTACATCTCAGTGGATTGGAACGTTGGTTGTGAAGTTAAAGGCTAAGAGTCAAATGCCTCATTCTGCCTCTCAAGAGATGGACCAAACAAGATCACCCCATGTGTCTGTGCCTGAGGAGATCCAATGCCTTGCCAGCAGTATGCCCATTTGGCAAGCTGCTTGGTGCCATGGTGCCAGTGTACCATCCATTGGTGCCAGTGTACCATCCAACAAAGGGGCAGGGAAACCATGTGTCCAATCAGGCCTGCTCTCTTAAGCTGCGTAGACGTTCTAGCATTGGGGGATTTGCTCACAATCATTCTGAGTACTTTGTATGTGGAAAATCTTGGAAGGGCCATTATAATCCAGCACTGATGCATCATTTTTTAAGCTTTAACTAGGATCCTGTTGTTGGACGCAGAGAGGAAGGGCTGTATGGGTGGAGCACTCTGCAGTGACACAAGCCAGAGATTGCCACATTGGCCACAAGAGGAATTTGCCCCTTGCACTGAATTCTCCTTGTCTTAGGAGCAGGGAAGGAGGGTCCATGTGTGGAACTGAGAATGTCAACCATGACTCCTCAGCAGCAGGTTGTTACCTGTAAATTGAGGCTTACAAGAGTAAGGCGACATCAGCTGGAAGAGTTCCACTCTGAGGTATATTTAGCCCAGCTTTGGTGGTCAGCAATTCTCCCAGGTCTCCAAAGCTAATGTTAAATCAGGAAGGAGATGAAAGTCAATAAGACCATATTATAAAATCAGTCGCCATGTGCAGATATTTCCTTTGACCCTTTTCACACGACCCCTAAGATCCGCTGGCCACTTAAATTCGGACTAGAGATCTTGGGGGTTTGTCGCTGTTCCTGTGTTCCCACCCCCTCCGCACTCCTGGCTGCTGTCTGCGTGAGGGGAGGGAGAAAAAAAGGAAGAAAAGAATGCCGCTCACCTCCGTTCTGCTGTCTCGCTCTGCTCCCAGCAGCATAGTATCTCTTAAAGGGGCGGGGGGCAAAAAAACAACAAACAGAAGCGAGGAGAGCCCGGCACTCACTACGTTACATCCGCATCAGGAATTTTTCACCCCCAAGAGCAGGTACTTGAAAAGTGCACTGGGACGTGCTTAGGTGGGCATGGTTGCACTTAATTTTTTGTAAACTCCAGAGCTGGTGGGGAAACAATTTTAAGCTCCGGATCTGGGAGCCATTTGCCGCAGATTTTAGGGGTCGTGTGAAAAGGCCCTTAGTCACATGCCATCAACCCAAAGCGCCTTGATTCAGCAGTTTTGGCCTTCAAAGACTGAACATTTAGAAGGCTACGCACAAACCCAGTCTGAGAAGATCTCAAATGGTGGCTCACAGGGACAGTCACACTGCTTCCAAAAGTGAGTCAACAAGCAAGTTTTCAGTTGCTGCATAATAGCCTGAGCATAGGTTCAGCTCCTCTTCATAACTGAGACCTTCCAATACTGCCTAGAGCAGGCATGTCCAAAATTCGGCCCTCCAGATATTTTGGACGACAAGTCCCACAGTCCTTTGTCAATGGCAATCTAAGCATAGAATTCTGGGAGTTGTGGTCCAAAACATCAGGAGGGGTGAAGTTTGGACATACCTGGCCTAGAGGCAGGGAAACCATGTGTCCAATCAGACCTGCTCTCTTAAGCTGCATAGAATTTCTAGCATTGGGGGAATTTGCTCATAAATGTGGGTTTACTAGCACCCTTTTTATGCAGTTAAACTAACCTCACAGCAGAAGCTAGAACAGCCTTCCCCAATTAGATGCTGGCTGGGAGAAACTGGAGTCCAAAAGGGAAGCCTTCCCTCAACCACAGACTGTGTGGTTGAGGCTGAAAACAATTCCTCCTGAGCTCCCTCCAGAACTGTCTTCTCCTCCAAGCAGCCCCCTGAATATGTCAAGAAAGTTGCCGGGGGGGGGGGAAGGCCAGTTCTAGTGATGGAAGGATCCGGCTCCTCCTCTCAGGAGACTTTCCTGCTCTCCTCAGAGCGTGTGAGCATCCTGAGAGGAAGTGGCGGAAGAACCCTGTCTCTAGAAAAGCTTTGATCTCAAAATGATAGTTGCTGCCTTGGAGAAATATTAGGTGAAACTCATTTTCAGCTGCAGAACTTGACGAGTTACAGCACACACGTTTGCACAGATGTGCCAAACCCCCATAAACCTTCGGGAAAATGCATTGTTTTAGCTTTCGCAGCAGCCGCAACAGAAGCAGCCGTGAGAGAATGTCGGCACTGTGTTTTGAACACACAGAAGCTGGGCTCATTAGAAAAGGGGGGTGGCATTCCCTGGAAGGAGACCCTGGTAAAGACTAAAACTGCTGAAGCTGGGAAGTGCAGCTGCAGGGCAGCGTATTTTTCTGTTATTCCTCCCCAAAATGATTTGTTACAAAAATGATGGGAGGGCGGTGTGTGTGTGTGGGGGGGGGCATCCTTTAAGCATTTTTATATCTGATCATTGGGATAACTCAACTTGCAACGAGGGAACTTTTATAAATGGCAGCTTGCCATTTCTTGAACTTTTTGATGTACTGACTGAACGCTATTTGTTCACTGTCTTTGAAATGAACAACTTTGGTATTGTTGACTTTGGCAAAAGGAAAGCTTTTTCCATTTGATGTCTTGATGGCA
This sequence comes from Phrynocephalus versicolor, assembly GCA_023846285.1. Classification (NCBI taxonomy): domain Eukaryota; kingdom Metazoa; phylum Chordata; class Lepidosauria; order Squamata; family Agamidae; genus Phrynocephalus; species Phrynocephalus versicolor. Next base: position 30,959,417 of record JAHTLZ010000015.1, on the reverse strand, counting down.
GGGGTTTCCCTACCTGCCCCATCTTTCTGTCCTCCCACCCACCCTCTCTCTCTCTTTCTCTCCCTCTCTTCTGCCCCAAAGAACAAAGTCTTTTGAACAGAAGTGAGAATGTTCTGATATGAAGCAAACGTGGGGTGCAATTGGATACAGCTTGCATTTTGGACCACTTGTGGCACAGCCTGATGCAAGCTATTTTATGATAATCAGATAAGTAAGCTGATCGTTGTAAAGAAATCACAAAGCAGCCTGATTTGGCTCTGAGCTCATTCTAGTCTGTTTTGGCCCTCTTTTTAAAGAACTGAACTGGAGGGATTTCTGTGTTGCTTTAAGGCAGAGAGCTTCCAGCATGATCAGGTGCAATCTGATTGCACCGATACTGAAGGATTTTATAAAGAGGCATTCCCATTCTAAAAACCAACAATAGCAAGAGTATGGCTGTGTATGTTGAAAAGGTACCATCCTCAGAGCTTAGGAATGGCAAGCAGAAAAAGGGACACAACAATATTTTGCATAGTGTGGAGAGAGAGAACAGAGAGAGATTTCTGTCTTTCACCCATACTACTAATCCCAGCATCATCAATTGGAGCTGGATAATTGGGGGTTCCACACAAATAAAAGGAAACATTTCTGTATGAGATACATAGTTGATCCATGGAATTCAGTACCACAAGATGCTCTAACAGCTGCCAACTTGAACAGCTTTATTTATTTATTTATTTCTAAACCCCACTGACTTTCCCGCAGGAACTCTGGGCTGTTAACAAGAAACCAACAAATAAGCAAACAACAATTTAAAATCAATAAACAGGTTAATGACAAAACAATTAAAAAAAGAGACACAAAGCCAGAAAAGTAGCAGAAAAGGCAACAAAACACAAGGGAAACATCAGAGACATTAACAATCGCCAAATGCATCTTTAAAAAGCCAGGTTTTTAATGCTTTTTAAAATGCTGTAAAGGAGTCCGCTTGGCGAATCTTGGATGGCAATTTATTCCACACAACTGGGTAGGCCACTGAGGAAGCCCGATTACAGGTGGAGACCTTACAGGCCTTCTTAGAGGTAGCCACCTGAAGTGAGAGAGCCAGTGATGCTCTGGTGGGCCAGATACTTAGGTTCCAAGCCATGGAGAGTTTTGTAAACAAAAATGAGTACCTTGAACCTTATTCAGGAGGCAACAGGTAATTAGTGCAGTTGAGCCAGAATTGGGCTGATGCAGTCAAATCTGCCCACACCAGCCACCAACCTGGCTGCCGCATTCTGCACCTGCTGCAGTCGCCAAACAAAGGTCAAGGGAAGCCCCATGTAGAGAGTGTTATAGTAATCTATCCTTGGGATGACCAGCACATGCACAGTCTTCAGGGAGTCCCCATCAAGGTACAGCCGAATCTGGGCAATAAGCCTAAGTTGGTAGAAGGCCGACCTGATCACAGCTGCCACCTGGGAATCCAGGGACAGATCCAGACCCAGGGCAATGCCCAGACTCCTCACTCTTTCTACGGCATACAAGCTAAATAAATAAATAAATAAATAAATAAATAAATAAATAAATAAATAAATAAAATACCTGGAGGACAGTCCCACCTAGACTGGGAAGACAGCCACCAAACCCATCCAACCTGCCCCAAAAAGAACAGAACCTCAGTGTTCTCGGGGTTGAGTCTGAGCCTGTTAGTCCTGGTCCACTCCATAACCACAGCCGGGCAGCAATCAAGGGTCTGAATGGCCTCAATTACAGAGGTGGAAAATGAGAGAGTGTGTACTTTATTATTTTATATTATATTACAGTATTGTAATCATTTGTATATGAATATTTTTGAGTTATAGAAAGAATACCTGAGTTTCCATTACTTCTTATGGGGAAATTCACCTTGAAATCAATTTCCAAACATATAGATGGGACCTACTGATCAGTAATTTTTAGTAGTGCCTGATCATAGATATTTGTTGGACTCGTTTTGTTAATTTTGAAAACCAGAGTGGATAGAGCAGGATGTGAATGGAAGGAAGGAAGGAAGGAGCTAAATCCTAGTATGTTGTTACTCAGATACTGTAGCTTTAGTTAAGAAATCTTTGTAGGCATTATGCTGCATACTGAATTGTATGACTTAGCACATAAGAGATAATACCTATGGAAATTTCTTAACTTAAGACAATTTACCACCAAAAATTACACATTAACTGTGCAACAGGATTTCAGTAAAAATGTCCTGTTTTTAAGATCCCAGTAAAGAGGCAATAGCTGCAAAGTTGAAAAGGGGACCCGAAGCCTAGCCAATCCAATACACAGAGGCTAAGGATGGGTTTTTCCCATTTTTTGGAACTCGAGCTCCCAGAATTTTCCCAGGCAGAATTACTGGCTTCTTTTTGAACCTACTGTGTGAGTCCACAGGAATGTCAGCTAGGTTCCGTGTCACTACAAACCTAGACGTATCGGATATTTTTCTAAACAAAATTAATTTTGAAGATACCGTATGCATCCTGTGAAGAGAATCTTTGCATATTAAGCCAGATTCTCTCACAGTTTTAAAAATAGGTTTACTCCACAGAGTTAATTTAACATGACAGTGTATATTTAATAGTAACGGAGGAAAGATTTTCACTGGTCCCAGAAGTTACAATAGGAAAAAGTCCTCTGCTTTGCATGCTGAAGGGAACCAAAAGCAAAATAATGTGTCATTTGTAATGTTTAGTGTTCTGCGTTGATGCGATATTACTTTTTACATTGCTACCCTGTTTTTTAGTTTAAAACTCTAATTGTGCGGCATCAAGTCAATTTTGACTTACAATGACCCTTTTCAAGGTTTCCTAAGCAGAGCGTACTCAGACGTGGCTTTTCATTCCATTCTTCTAGGTGCACCTTTGGTCTGTGCAGCTTGCCAAAAGCTGAACAGGCTGGTTCTTCTCCCAGGAGCCACAGTGGGGAATCGAACTCCCAACTTCCTACTCCAGGCATGTCAAAACTTCAGCTTTCCTGATGTTTTGGACCACAACTCCCAGAATTCTAAGCTTAGATTGCCAACGGCAAAGGACTGTGGGAGTTGTGGTCCAAAACATCTGGAGGGATGAAGTTTGAACATGCCTGTCCTACTCTATTGCCAGATACATAAATCATTGCGCTATCAAGCCAGCTCTTTTAAAGGCAGCCAGCTCTTTTAAAGGCACTAACCTGCACCAAAAAAGGGAGTTGCCCATTTAAAAGTAAATAAAGAAACCTGAGAACCCATCCTGAGAAGCCAAATGGATTACTTTCCAGCTCTGCCCACCTGTAACACTCTGAGAATAATAGGAAAGTGTTGGGCATGATATATACGCAACATCTAACCATGACACCTGTTTGCAAATCGGAACCTTTGAGATGCGTTCTACCACACTCGGAGCTATCTCCGAAATCCTAAACAAATACGTTAATTGCTTTCAATTTATCAGTCTTAAATCGCTCCATCTAATTACCATTCATCGAGGGTTTATGTTTTTTAATGGTTTATGAGTATTGTTGGTAATCTTTTAATTTCTCATTAAAAACAATATCTTGTACGCACTATGTGTGAAAAGCCCTAATCCGATAAATCAAGCAAGAGTAATACAGTTAAAAGAAAATCAGCAAAACAATATTTGGGGTTTATATATTTCTGCCAGTCAATTTGTAATTAAAAGTTGCTACTTTAAGAAAAACAAACACACACAGTTGTTGCTGTGAAAGCCATTATCAGTCAGCATTTTCATATGAATACTGCTTTAATTAATTAGCAAAAAGTAAATACATTATATATCAAAAACGCTTTCCCACTGAACCCATGCGTTCCAGAACAAAAGGCTTAATAAACTACACAAAGGAGAGACAAATTAGCTGATCCCACCTCCCAATCCCCTCTTTTTAGTTTTAAAGTCTTTTAAAGTTCTCCAAGGTTTTCCCTCATTCTTGTTTTTGCTTCTCGTTATTTTTCTTTCATTTTAAATTGTTTGTTCCTCTTTGGATAAGGTTGGAAGGATGCTAGGCAAAGAGAACACACACATACACAGACAAACCATTCAAATTAAATTGATTTTGAAATCAGTTTTGCTGGGTCTTAGAAAACAAGAGTCTTTATGCTTATTAAAATTGAATGTAATTATGATCACATACAACACGGTCCCCCCCCCCGGAACAACTTATTTACTGAAGACAGAAAGGCTATGACTTCGTTCGCATAAAGTTCCTCACCTCCGAGAAGGTTCATCAGACACATTTTCTATGCACTTTCTAAATCATGGAGGCAGTGGCCCATCTCCCTTGACAGTTTAAGGAGGGAGAAAAAGCAGAATGGCCGATCTTCTGCAGGCTGAAAGCCCTTGCAATTGATACGCTGCTCCTGTCAAACTGTTCTTGTGGACCTGGTGGCTGCTGGCCACTTTCCTCATGGCACCTTCATGGCCTTTCCTTGGAAACAAGTAGCCTAGCACAGCTGTAGGGTGCCCATACAAGGATGACAGTCTGTGATCTGAAAGACAGCCAGAATGTGGTCCCCCTTTTGCAGGTCCTGTCCATTTGCAAGACTGCCCTGTTCAAACCAGAAGGAGGGCAATCAGGGCCCCTCACATTGCCAATCTAGTGAGCACCTCAACAGCAGGCATCTCGTCCCTGTCTTCTCCACTCATATGATGCACTGTAATGCTTTTTGATTTATCAAGATCACTTTTCATTTGCATTGGTATATATAATACAAGCAACTATATACAAACACTCCTATTTTTCTTAGTCATCCAGGTGAGTCTATCTGAAAGATTCTGCCTGCATCCCCAACCTCTGTCTGCTACTTAAATGAGAAGCACTTCACACCTCCAGTAGGAAGGTGCAGCTAACTACCCATACTTAATGGGTATTGGGAAGGGTTGCATTGGTGGGACAAGCACACACCCCAGACCATTGTACATCTAATGAGCCAATTCAGGCCATTGTCCACCTAATTAGCTTATTCAGGCTATTGTCCAACTTAAGAGTCTATTCAGACCAGGATGGTGTGAAATCAAGGTGCACTATAAATTGGAGGACTTACCACTAACTTTCCTGCCCCCCCTCCTTTAAAATGAATTATTTTGCCAGATTTTTGCTGTTTTTATCCATTTGGTTTACTGTACCGCTAACCGCTTTTGAATTTTTCAAATGAAAAGCGGCATCGCCCTGTAGTAAATAAACAACTGCATGTCTATTCAAGAATAAACAATCCCCATCCAACTCTTCTTCTACATCCATGCACAAGTTAGGAAATCATTGTGTATAAAAGAAGTTCATCTATTGACTCTCTTCTTCGCTCATTCATTTAAAAGTATTTGAATTTCTCATCACATGGGAAGTGCTGGTCTCATCATCCTATTGAGGCAAAGTCTGGATCCCTGAAGACCTTGGCCTTAGAATTTGGCCCCGATAGCTCCACCAGCTGGTTCATGCTCATCACTGAAGGTCGGCCATGGTTTTCTCACCTCCCCATGAGAGTTGAGCTGTGCCCTCATGGGCAACACTCCATAGCATTTAGGGACACAAAGCTATTCAGGTCTAAAGCAGCCTTCCTCTGTGTGTGTGTGTGCCTGCTCAGACATTCATTGCAGACATTTCCCCATTTCTGCATGACTGCCTTGATGTTTATCGTGGCTACATTTTGATTCTGCCACCCATCTGGAAATATCTCACCTCCCTCTGGCCCTCATAAATAACAGAGTGCAGATCTAACTGAGAGAAGTTGATGGAATCAAGACCTGTTGGCCTTTGGCAGTTTGTCCAGGAATTTTTAGGGCTTTCACCAGTGGCGGTGGGGGGAGGCTTTGATGCTTTTGGACTTCAGATTTTATGAAGATGAAGACCATGGTTCTAGGGTTCAGCCAACTCATCCAGTGTCAAGTATGGGGCACGCTTTCATCTCGTTTGTTGTCTTGAGTAGGGAATCAAGGGATGCTCCCACTTAACTGCAACAGAGGACTAGGGAGCAGGGAGCATCTCAGAAGGGCTTCCTTCATTTTCTAAACCGCCAACTCCCACATTCTCCTCATGCTAACAGCTAGCTGGAGTCCTATCTGTCTGCTTTGGTGACTACATCAGATAAGGGGCAACTGGAAACTGCATGCTTGTTCACTGTCTGGTTTTGAAGCTCTGCTAGAGGGGCCTCAAGGCATCCTGCTCCCTCCCCCTTCCTGGACGCCTGCTATGGAGACAAGCAAACCGTGTGTTGCAAATTCAATTCCAAGGGGCACTCTTAGGAAATCTGCCACATTGGAAGGTCAGACGATGAGACAGTAAATCAGGTGAAATGGGGGAAATGACATATTTTGCTGTGTGTTTCCATCACCGCCTGCAGGAGAGAGGACACCATGCCTATCGGTTTTACAAATTGAGAACGCAAGCGCAGACCTGCTGGGTCAGAACCAAGGCTAACTTAGAGAAATACTCACAATCCACATTCTCTTATGGAGCAAGAAATGGCAATAAATGTTGTCCCTTAACGACCCCACCAACACGTTCTCAGATTGCCTGGTTATAAGGCACAAACTGACATCTCAGGATATTGCTGTACTTCTCCAGATAGAGGAACAAGTCTCTGGACAGTCAGTTCTGGAGGAGAAGGACGTTGGATGATGAGGGGACTTTAAAGCCTGGGCAGCCTTCATCGCCCATTATCAGAAGGTGCTGGAACTAGGGAGGGATGGCCTCAAATCAGCCTTCTTTTTTAGCCTTTCAGAAAGAAGGCTGAGGGGGGATATGATAGCTATGTTTAAATATTTGAAAGGATGTCATATTGAAGAAGGAACAAGTTTGTTTTCCATGGCTTCAGAGACTAGGACTCAGGGCAATGGTCTCAAACTACAGGAAAAGAGATACCATTTGAACATTAGGAAGAACTTCATGACAGTTAGAGCTGCTATGGCAGCATATTGCATCAGTGCAATATGCTGCCATGGAGGGTGGTGGAGTTTCCTTCTTTGGAGGTTTTTAAGCAGAGGCTGGATGGCCACCTATCGGAAATACTGTGATGGGGGTTTCTGCATGGCAGGGGGTTGGACCGGATGGCCCTTGAGGTCTCTTCCAACTCCATGATTCTATGATTCTATCAGAAAAATTATGGTTTGTTGTGGTTCATGATTTCACAAGGACCAAGGACAGTGAATCGCAAATAATAATCTGAAATCCTATCTTCTCCAAACTTGGAGGGGTTGTCATGGGAAGCTCCCCTGCAATTAAGTGCTTTGAGGGCATTTGAAATCCCATTGAATTGACAATTCCAAATCAATAAAATTTATTGATTCTTACTTGCTAGATTTATCGAAATACAAATAAATGAATTAGCCCTATTATAGCCCTGTCACCCCAGGGAATGGGATGCCACCAACCTCGGAACTCTATCAAGGACCATTCAGTTCAATATACAATTGGCTCTTCATTAGGTTGTATTGTTCAGGGTCATACAGAGTCCATATACTGTTGGATCCTGAATCCAAGACACCTTTGTTGCCAGTCTCTCCTACATGTTCCTTAATTGTATGAATGTGTTAACTCCCCCTCTATTGTTGGTGAATTCTAGCCAAAATCATGTTGGACAGCTTGTGTTTAGGCATCTATTTATTTTGATGTTTTATATCTGGCTCAGACACTTCAGGGTCCAGCAGAGCATTTTGTAGGGAATGCATCAGCAAGGCAGCAGAAAATAATTTGACAATCAACTGTACTCCCACTTTTGTGATTTTTCATTTAATTGTTATGCTTGGATTTGTGGGCTGGATTCAATTTTTGACGTAATCTGGTGTTTGACCCTTAAAACAGGGATGCTGGAAGAGATGGCCCTTCTTGCACCAACAATCCCTCTAAATAATTTTGTAAACTAAAACAACACGTGCCATGCCCCAAGAAGTGCATTGCTATTATAAAAAAAGACACACGGTTTCATATCCCGAAAGCCTCCCCATCACCACCACTGCCAAACAGGGCTATTTGAAACCAGACAACCTGGGGGAGGTTTGGCCACCAAAGCTACTCTGCCACATACAAATATGCATTCTGTTCTTATAAAGCTGTGTGCATGCATGGATTAAGTAGCAGAGGGAATTGCTATTGAACTTTATTGGTACCTATTAATGGGGTTGCAGTGGCTATGCACTTAAGAGTTTTAAACTTGTCGTTATCCTTGTCTCCACCTTTCTGAATGGAGATTAAAATGCCTTGTGGGCTGAAACATTTTTATACAACTGGGAAGATGGGCGGGATATAAATCTAACAAATAAATAAATAAATAAATAAACTCTGCCACGTACCACAGCAGGCTTCCCATCCCAACCCTGGTCCCATGTAGATATGTTGCACTGCAAGGTTCCATCATTCCCAGACAGCAGGGACAGCCCCAAGCTCGAGAAGGAAGTCCAATGGCATCGGTTTTCATGGTCCTCAGGATCTGAATTGTTGTTTTGAATGTATCCAGACCCCACTTCTTCACATACTAGCTATGCAAGATCAATGCTTGCCCATCACAATCTTTGTGTCAAAATCTGCTGAAGATGTTTTTTTTATCTTAGATTGTTCAGTGCAAAACATAGAGTTATTTATTTCATTATTTGAACCTTTTTATTTACTCTAATCACTATGCTTCCGGGAGGACATTAGATTTGAATAACTGTTAATACAAAGCCCTTAAAATATAAGGAGCATGAAAAATAAAGACATCTATAAACATCCCCAAGCCATTAATGATTTGCACAAATATATACTCCCCCATGTTTAGGCAACAGATTATATTTATGTTTCACACCCCAGCTATTCAGGATGTACACGGTCTTTGCGCTCCTGTTATATTTAGCTCTCACTTTCTTACCTTAAATTTCTCCTCTCTTATAATTGCATTTTGATAGGCGACTCCTGTTATCTCTCCTTGCTTCTGAATTTATTTTATTGGGACATTTATACCATCAGCTCCATAAACAATTACCTTTGAATGTGCTATGTTGTTCTAGCTTTTACTGTCTCAAAATTAAGACCAAGTCAGGGCAAAACATATATCGGAGGTAAACTGCCATTAGAAAGAGGAGGAGGGGAATCCTTAGGTGGTGCTGAGAGCATCTGGGTGTCAGAGTTTACTTTCACACATCTAGTTTGCCAGTTAGCTTGCCCTGTTTTTGTCATTTCTGGTTGCCTCCTGACCACCAAATATGATAGCTCAGCTAGAGACCTGGGTGAGTCACCCCTGTGGAATACCAACAGATTTCAGCTTCTAATTAAGAGTGCATCACATAATTTGCTGTCAGGCTTCCATGTGTCAATACAGCATGTGAAATTGAGATCATGGTTAGCGGCCATCCACAATTCTCAAAGACTGTGGGATATGTCTCCAAAATTACAAAAGTCACCATGTCCAATATTGCCTGCTCTCACCACACTGGGCCTATGATCTTTCCTCACACATTTAGACCAGTCCAAAGGGACCTGTCTTTTTCCATCCAAAAGGATGTAATAATGGAGCCCTTCACTTGGCAGCCAGTGCCATTCTGCCATATACTGAAGAAAGTAGCAAGAAGCTCTATAGGAGGAATCTGCTTGTTTTGTTCATTCCTTGGTTCCAAAGGAGTGCATCAGAGACATAGGTGGGCCTGTTGCATTCATAACAACACAGATAATTAAGGGGGAAAGGAAGCTGACTTATCAGTCCGGCTTTTGGCCCAAAGAGCCCTGACTGCCCCACCAAGTCAAGGGTATCAGTCCTTCCCAGCATTGCCTCCTGATGACTGAGCTTAGTGCCTGTCCAACAGCGAAGAGGTTCCCTGAGAAATCAAGAGGTAGTGGTGGTAGGGAACCTACAGGAAAGAAATGGATACAACCAAGTGTTATGAACCAGCGGACCGATGCAACCATGTCTGAAACCAGAGGGAAAGAGATTTAAAACCATTTGTTGAAGCAGCATCTTAAAAAACTAAGCTAATAACATGAGGAAGATTGCTTAAGGCCAGCATCATGTGATTTCTTTATTTAAGACAAATAAAGGCACGTAAGATTTTGAAGTGCCCAGCTTTCTTCGCATATCTTATTTCAGTAATCTTTACCAGCCTGTGCGATATGGGTGCTTGGGTGCTGTACTGGGGCTTCAGAGATCTGGGTTCTAATCACAAGGAAACCGAGGAACTCACTGGGTGATTCTGGACTGGTCTGTCACTCTCATTCAGCTTGAATAACCCGACAGGCTTGTTTTAAGGATTAACAGAGAAGGGAAAGAGCCATGGATGACCTCTGCCATGCTCACCAAAAGGAAAGTGAGATCTCAACACATAAACAAACCTTATAAAATGGACCCGCTTCATAGCCAGTCTGCCCCAAATGATTTGCCGATGCAAGTCATGCTGAACAGAAACAGTGCTTGGCACAAGTGGATCTGGACTTCTGATACAGCTTCGGAACTGTAACAAGGCACATAGGGCCTTTTCACACGACCCCTAAGATCCGCTGGCCACTTAAATTCGGACCAGAGATCTTGGGGGTTCGTTGCTCTTCCTTCATCCCCACCCCTCCGCACTTCCTTGCTCCTGCCTGCGTGAGGGGAGGGAGGAAAAAAGAGAGGAAAAATGCAGGCTCACCTCCGAAGCTGCTCAGGAGCCCCGTCCTCATCCTGATTCCTTCTCTTCTCTTCTGTTTGTTTGTTTTTTGCCTCCCGCCCCTTCTCTTAAAGGGGCGGGAGGCAAAAACAAACAGAAGCGAGGAGAGCCCCGCACTCACCAGATTAAATCCGGACCTGGGGATTTTCACCCTCCTAGAGCAGGTACAAGAAAAGTGCGCTGGGACACATTTAGGTGGGTGTGGTCGCACTTAATTTCCTGCAAACTCCGGAGCTGGTGGAGAAAAAATTGTAAGCTCCGGAGCTGGCAGCCATTTGCTGCGGAGTTCAGGGGTCGTGTACAAATACCCTAAAGGTGACGCAGAACATGCCAGCCAAGATGGCTTCTTCTTCTTCTTCTTCTTCTTCTTCTTCTTCTTCTTCTTCTTCTTCTTCTTCTTCTTCTTCTTCTTCTTCTTCTTCTTCTTCTTCTTCTTCTTCTTCTTCTTCTTCTATTGCTCCACAATTTTTGTTTAAATATTATTTTGCTGGAAAAAGAAGGAAGGGATTTCTTTCTCTTTAAAGAGCTTGCATAAAAGGCAGCTTGACTCCTTATAGCTGTATATTCTCTTTAATTAGTTTGTGCAACAGTGTATTTGCATGGGAGGACGCAGAGTGTGTGCATGGGCTTAATTAAGAAAACAATACGTTCCCTCTTAAGATAATGAATTGGGGATTATGGAAATTATTATTCTAGATCCATCCATGGGTTAGCTGAGGTTCAGTATCCGATAAACTTTTAAAATTCATTAAGGTCAGCAGCTCAGAGGCTGTCAGCAAAGTCACTTGATCCCACTCTCCCTTCAATGAGTAATTACAGGGAGTGCCTGCATCTGTCCTCTAAGAGTTACACAACACATCACAGCACAACAAGCATCAGTGACATATGCACATGGCCAAGAGTCTCGACAGGGAGGAAGCTTTATGGCCTTCTTCTGATGTTATGCAAATCAACACTCTGAGCCTTGCCCCCACTCCTCTTCTGTCCTTTATGGTGTTGACACTATAAAAACATGGAGTTTTGGCTCAACATACACACAAATATGGATTTCACATGCAAGAAAGGACAACACTTCAGGGGGGGGGGGAGAGGAAAACTTCAAAGCCATGTTTTCTGGTTTGAGGCATCCCAGGCGAGCAATAAGAAGCTGCAAAGCCCCCTCTCTTCCCACCTCTCCCCCAAGGGAAGAAAAAGAAAACAACTTCTGCACCAAATGAACTGTGGCCAAGCAAATTCCTTTTACAGAATCAGTCCATTTCAGGGTCCAGAAGACTAAATTTGAATATTCATGGTAGAAGGACCCTTGTATCTGTGATGAAAATCAATATGGATCCATCCATACGGGATCAGGGATTATGGGTCTATCCAGCCCAACCAAGTCCACTCCCGAGTTTGGGAAAATTACTTCTTTGGGCTATAGCAGCTAGCATTCTTTTATGCTGGATAGTAGAGATGGGCACGAAATGAACTTTTTTCGTTTCCGTTATTCGTTATTCGTTTTGTTACATAACGAAATGAGTAACGAAAATTGTGATGAAATTGGATTTGGAATGAACCGAACAGAACCACAAAAATTAGGTTCGTTACGTTTTGTTTTCGTTAATGGCGACGCACAATGAAATGAGCTGTTTTTAAATGTTAAAAAATGTCCTGAATATCAATAAAACCCCAGTGATAATTATTTATTCTGCCTGATAATACCTAACAGGGGATGGGGTCCTTAAAATGTGCATTTATGTCTTTTCTCAAATCGCTATATTTTTTTCCTTTAAGGGGAGTTAGGGGACATCGACCCAAAATGGCTCCCAGATGCCTAATATTGATTTCTTGGGTATTAAAACACCCTGGACATCCATAAAAACACAGCAATAATTATTTGAATTTATTACCTATCAGGGAGTTGGGGTCCTTAAAACGTTTGGTTTTGTCTTTCTCCCATCGCGATGTATTTTTTTCTTTTCCCTTTGACACAAAATGGATTCCAGCCATAAAATGCATGCAAGCCATGTGATGGGATCATGTAAATTCTTGGACAACTTCAACCAATAGCATGCCCAGGTTGCAGACTGGGCAGATCTGGCAGCCACAGAGGGCATAAAAAGCTCTGGCAGCCCCCGTCCTCCTTGCAGTCTCCGGTGGGAGTTAGGGTGGGATTGCTGTCTCTGCGACTCATTATTTTCACTTTAGGCCAGCCAGGCAGGTGTGTGTGTCTGTGTTCCTGCCGGCTGCAGCCTGGCTCTTAGGGGAGAGAAAGAAGAGATTTCTTTCTAGCTTCAGTCTTGCAGCCTCCCTGTGTGCGTGTGTGCGTACCTCTCAGTGAATACCCTCCCCTGCCCTGCAGTGCAGTCACTCTGCGGCTTTCTTGCACCCTGGGCAACACTCACCACTGCCTTTGCAGCCTCCCTGCGTACCTAGTCTATACTGTGTCTCTGCCAGCATCATTTTTTTAGTGTTTTCCCTCTGGTCTGGGGCATTGGGGGACGGAAATGCTTTAAAAAATCACGCAAAAAGCGTACAAACGAAAAACGAAAAATGAATAAACAAAAACAATTTTTCCCAAAATTCACGAAAAATGAAAACAAACCGAAACAGACCCCCATCAACGAAAAACGAAAAACCGAAACACCATTTTTTCAATTTGTACCCATCTCTACTGGATAGCCAGCCAATACATGGGACTTCAGTATGAACCACTGAGAAGGCAAGAGGCCTTGGGAATGAACACAGAATGCAGCAAACGTCAAGACAGACAGCAGTTTGAATGCTCCCCCCCCAAAAAAAAAATCTTTTGCCTTGGGCTCGGAAAACAGTAATGGAAAACGTCTCTGTCTTTCACAATGAGCCTCAGGAGACTCAGGGAGGGCCAAGTGGATTCCATAAGTCTCCACTAACTGAACTCAAGTGAACAGTCGGTTGATCAAGGACTCACTGATCATTCCCCAGGCTGACCCTCTCACAGGACAATGCAGAAGCAATTGCTTTGGGTAGCAGATTTGAGGTATAATGAAAGGGCAGTGAATCATTAGTTATTTAATTTACTATTATTTATTGATGGTTAGAAGATGCTTTGGGCACCTTAGAGCACCTTGTTCTTGGCTGAGGCTAAGGGCCCATTCTCAAGTCTCCATGAAATTGCCTGGGGTCATGCACATTACTACGTCTTGTTGATATTTATTCCCTCCCCCAAAACAAAATACCCAATCCTTTCATTATTGATTAACAGCTATCTCTGATTTAGTCAAAGGCTGAAAAAATTAAGGATATGAACAATTTTCATTCCTGCATTTGCTAAGAATTTAGCAAAATCCACTAACACTGACATGCTGGCAAAGGTTATACTAGAGATTATTTTGAGATTTTAACATTTTGAATGCGGGAGAAACTGAAATTGAAAGTTTTTCCAAAGGGAGAAATCATTGTTCCCCACTCCATCCCAGTTGCTCACAAAGAAGAGCAAGGCTTTGTGGGGATGCATGCCTAACTGGGTTGTACAGCAACACATATTTTAGAACCTTTTCCTTTGTGGAAATTTTGGGGATAAGTAAAAAAAATCTAGCCTTTGCTTTTTTCTAAAAGCTATGAAATACAAGTTAGTAAAAAGTTTAATGACAAAGAGCCCTTCTGGAAATGAACATTGGAAGTGCTAAATTCCACACCTGGAAACAAACCATGGTACAAAATAACTCTTGGCTTCTGAAGCGACAAAAATACCAGGAGAAAATGTACCAAACATTTTGGAGCAAGCCCTGTGTCAGATGGATGTTGGGGAAAATATGAAAAGGAACTCTTGCTTCTATAGAACAGCCCTAGAGTTTTGAATGTTTAACTGGGGCATGAATCTCAGTGTGTTCAGCTCCACTGTTTTTGAATTAAGTTTGCTACAGTGATTCCCAATCCCCACCCATTCGAGTTTCATATACTGTGGTCCCACTATATCGCAGGTCCGCAGCATATGAAGAATGCCCCCTGGGGTAAGGGGGGAAGGCCTATTTCAGGCCTCCCGTACTTACCCCAGGACTGACGCTGCCCCAAACGGGCCAGCGAGTACCTTCCCGGGCCTTCTGGAGCCCTGAAAATGGCTTCCCTGTGAACCGGAAGTCACTTCCAGTTCACAGAAAATAATTTCTGAGGCCTCCGAGTGCCTTTCTAGGCCTGTTGGAGACCTCAGAAATGGTTTTCCAGTGATCCAGAAGTCACTTCTATCAGGCACAATTCAAGGTGCTTCTATCGGGCACAATTCAATGTGCTGACCTTGACCTACAAAGCACTGTATGACCTGGGTTCTAGCTACCTCAAAGATTGAATTTCACAGTATGAACCGACTTGGGTGTTAAGGTCATCAGGAGAGGCCCTTCTCTCCATCCCGCCGCCCTCACAGGTATGTCTCAGTGGAACCTATGAAAGGGCCTTCTTGGCTGCTACACCCAGACTCGGGAACTCCTTCCCCCTAGAGGCCAGGACTGTCTCATATCTGTTGTCCTTCCAGAAATAGGCAAAGACCTATCTTCAGGCAAGCTTTCCCTGAATGATGGACTACCTATTATGTGTCTTTTATATGAATCTATAGGATCACATAGACTTTGTGTTTACTTATAATCTTATGTGATTACATTGACACTATGTTTTCAATGTTTCCATCACTCACAACTTTACATGCAACTTAACTCTTCTTTTAACTGCTCATGTTCTCTTGCATTCTGTTGTAGCTTTAATGTAATGGTGTCTCTTAATGCTGTAAGATGTCCCTCAATTCCCTGTTCTCAATACTTGAACATGTCTTAATTGTACTGGACTGTATATTGTCCCTCATTACTGTAAGCCGCCTTGGGTCCTTTTTCCAAGAAGAAAGGCGGGGTAAAAATACTCCATAATGAATAAATAAATGCCTGCTGTTGCTGCCATGAGCGAAGTGAGGGAAAAAGGGGCTTTAAGCAAAGAAGTAGCAGAGATTCAAGATGTGAAAGGAGCTTCTAAGCAAAACCTTTCTCTGTGCCTCCTTTCCTCTTCTTGACCAAATCCATCCTTCACATATACCTATGTGCATAATTGCCACAGCGCTCATGCTGTCTATCTCCATTCAGCCATAACAGAGCCACGAGATTAATTAAGAGCAGGAGAGGAAAGGAGAGAAGAGGTGGAATATAAGACCTCTAGTCCACAAAAGAGATGAATTGGTGGGGGGAAATGGGGGTGGGAAGAAGGTGAAAGAAGAAACTTGGGGGAAAGGGAGGCATGAATGATTGTGAAGCCAAATTGAGAGGAAAATTGTTTTGGAAGGTAGATTATGGGGAAATTAATTTGTGAAGAGGTAACTGCAGGCATGTTTTTGACAGGATCCTGGAGGGATCTGTTTCTGGGAATTTGCAATTAATCTGCTCAGGTGAGGAGGGCTTGTTTCGGTTAACAAACAGGAATAGCTAAAGCATCTGTCTGTATATGCTGGCATAGGCTTCTCACAGTGGCCAGGCATGTTGGGAAGCTCAGGAAGAGATATTCTCAGCGACTTGTCTTTCAGATGTAGTGTTCAGAGATAGACTATCTTTTATTAGAAGTGTATATCTAATCACTTACTCCAGCCGCGCACTAGAGTGGTGAGTACTGGCAGGAATAAATCTGGAAGAGGGTTCCTTAGGAATAAGCAGGAAGTAACATGGGTGCTGCAGGAAGTGTTTAGGGTTGAAAAATAAAGGCGTGTATTCTGAAAAACTATGAGGCTTGAAAAGACCCCCCCCCCCCGCTACCACGACCCCTAATGAGGATAGAGTGCATTCAATAGTGGCAGATGATTCAGTCTGACTGGAAAACTTAAAACAGAAAACACGGTGTTGACATGGAACACCCTCTGTCCCTAGAGCAGGCTACAACTGTCGATCTGGCCTGAAGGCCAGATGACAAGCAGTAAGGCACTCCAGCTAGAAGGCAAGGTACATTGCAACATCTTGTTGCAGACCCCACTTATTAGTGTTGAAAGAGATCCAAGCTACCTGCCACTGCCAAATCTTGTGATGCTGGAAATGGTGTGTGAAGTCCTTTCACTTCTCTGCTCTGCTCAATGGGGAACTGAAGCTGGTAAAACCAACCCTTAAATATCTCACTTCCCTTGAAAGTCCTGTTAGGGTCGCTGTAAGTTGGTTCCAACTTGATGGCAATGGACACATACAAATGATACGAGGGAGCAAATGTGGTTTGATAGATAGAGAAGTGACCTGAGTTCAAACATTTCCTCAGCCATGGAAACTTGCTGGAGGTTGGGTAGGATTAGTAAAGATACTACTTTAATATTCATATACCTTTAAAGCTCTAATAATAATAATACTGTAATAATTGTGTGCTGTCACATCAATTTTGATTTATGGTGACCCTTTTGGTGGATTCCTAGGTGGAGAATGCTCAGAAGAGGTCTACCATTCCCTTCTTCTCCAGGGTGTCCTGGGACTATGCATCTTGCCCAAGGCCACACGGGCTGGCTCAATAGGGAATCAGACTTGCTCTGCAGCCCAATACTCAAACCTCTGAGCTATCCAACTGGCTTAAAGACCTAGTATGGCCACTTTACATTAGTTTTTAACTTGATCACACAGAACACACGCAATCCAAGTTTTAGAAGAAACCCCAGCTTGCAGGAGAGACAATTTGCCTCTGAACATTTCAGTTTCTGCCACTGTTCGTCATATGTTGTTAGGATAATAGGAAAAAGGGTGGTGGTGGGGAGAGGGGGAAGCACTTCAGGGACCAGTCAGTTGCATTTTCTGAACAACTGCTCTATCAGAGGAAGCACAATATGACAAATACAAAATAAACATAAAGGTCAGCAGAAAGTAATCCAATGAGTGTTGAGCAAGCCTGGCAAAGGATTCTATGGCCCATGAGCAGCCATTGAATTGAGGGTGCAATCAGATGGTTGCAATACGCACACAACTGTTAAAGCTGATGGTCACTCTAATAGGAGAAATCTCCCTTAAAGTAACCATTCCATCTGCCAGAGAATCACTCCATCCCCACAAGCAAAAGTAGGAGCTCTAAAAAAAGGTCTAGGTTGAGTATGGAGCAAGGTAGGGCTGGCACTCATGTCCCCACAAGTGTTCCAAATGGCAATCTGTTTTCTTATATGATCATACCCTGAGTGCCCACCAAATGCAGGGGGAAATTCTCATTTAGAAATCTGGCATGCAGGGCAAAACTAGGTGTCACCACCATTCCAAAACACACCTTGCTCCTGCTACACCTGTCTCAATATCCCCCAGCCTCCAAACGATCTTTGTCCAGACAGTCTGCAACACACACAATAGAAATTATGACCACTACACTATACTGGCATTATAGCAACATTGGATGGTTGTAGTGGCGGTGGAGGTGAAGGCTAGCATATTGGGAATCTCTCTAACACATCTGTATGTTTCCAACACATTCATTGCAAGGGAAGGCCATTTTGGAAACGATTAAGAAATGAATTTGAACACTTAGGACGATGAAAGGATAAATAAAACATGGCCTCCGATGCACTGATGAATCATAATATTACTCCATAGTCAGTGTTATAAAATCAGCTATCTCAATACAGCCATGATTTCTATCTATTTCTAAAGGCCCCTCCAGCCACAACAACCTCAATAAAGCTTCCTGTAGTACTTGTAACAAACATATCAAGGACCTATCCTGCAATTATACACTTGTATATGGAGTAATATTCTGATTCATCAGTGCGTCTGTTTATATATATATATATATACAGTGGACCCTTGTATAACAAACAGCTTGTATAACATAAAAATTGTACAACATAAAAAATTCCGGAGATAGGAGAAATTTGCTTAACATAATCACCTATGGGGAAAATCCGTACAACATAAAAATGGGATCACTCCATTTTCAATGCATTCCTATGGGAATTTGTATAAAGGAAAATTTGCTTAACATAATTTCATTTGGAACGAATTAATTCCTTTATACAAGGTACCACTGTATGTATATACAGTGGTACCTTGTATAAAGCTGCTGTGTCTTTATCACAGAAAGCAGCAGGCCCAACAAAGCTCCCACTGGACCAATGACAGTTTTTCTTGATTATCCTTCCTGGTAGTTCCCATATCCTCCATCGCTCCTATCACATTTCTGGGCCTTTTTGATAATAAATAATGCAAGAGAAAGCTCAGCAGGAAGCATACGAGGGCTACAGTTTGAACAACCCTCCTGTAAACCCCACTGTAAGAGGCATGCTGCAGGGAGAGCCCCTGGGGGCATGCAGGGAGGGGGGGAGGACAGAATCTGTATTTTAAGCCTCGCTGAATCCACTCACATTTTCCCATGAAGACGGATACAGCTGGGTTTGGAGTCTACACCCCCCAAAAATCCAATTTCATGAATTTCTTTCCATTTGCAACTCATGCTGTTCAAGTTAGGTTTCCCCCACATCTATTAACTTTGCATAATTTATGGTGGACTTGTAATCAAATAACTGCTTGATGTTGTAACAACATGAAGATCATATATGAAAACACTCTCACTCTCACACACTGCACATATAAATCTATGTCTAATCAATTTAAATTAAACTGTTTGGGGTTCCTTGGTTTTGTCTCTATGGGGTGTTTCAAATTATTATTTATGTATTTATTTGATAGCTGTCATGAGTTTTTTGGGCTGTCTGTCCATGTTCTGGAAGTTTTTCTTCCTGACATTTTGCTAGTCTCTGTGGCTGGCATCTTCAGAGGGCAAAAAGCTCAGGCAACTAGGAGATCTCTCTGCACTCTGGGGTATAGAATGAGTGAGTTTATGGGTTTTTAAAGTTGTGAAAAGGGGGAAGTTGGTCTATTCAGGAGAATAGGTGTTATTGTATTATGATGTGGAGGGACTAAGAAGTTTCACTGCAATCAGGGGTGGCAGCGATCCTTCTCTGTGGTTGATGGGTGTTGTTACCTATTCTATTGTGTGAACTGATCACTGGTGCTTGTGGCTGGGAATCATTGAACTTTTATCTTTTGCAGGCTGTAGTTTTCAGCACTGGAAGCCAGGCTTTGTTGATTTTTAGACTTTCTATTTTGTTGAAACCGTGCTTATGTTTGTGGATTTCAATGGCTTCTCTGTGTAGTCTGACATATGGCCCCGGTCCCACGTCCCTTTAAAAGCAGTTTAAATTACCAGATAACCTGTGTTTAAAACTACCATCCCCATGGCCACCAGGCTTTTTGGAAAAGAAAGAAAACAGAAAACCCGGTAATGATCCCTTAAGCGAGGTTTCTGTGACTCACCCAAGAGGTAGGGAAATGTTTGCCTTGCTTTGAAAATCCAGGTTTTGAGGAGGCAGATGCCGTGAGACCACGCAGATGATTCGGGTTTCTTTTTCTTTCTTTTTTCATAGCACTGACAGGCTGTTCCTGGGGCCGATTGGCGCTTTTTTAAAAGTTGCTTTTCACCTTCGGAAAACAGGAAGCTCTATCCAGTCCTGCAAGTTTTAATTTCCCCCAGGCAAGTGGTCCTTTTTTTTCAAATGCTAGCGCCACCTGCTGGCCAAGGGGGGCTGAACTGCACTTTAATTTTTTTTTTAAAAAAACAGCTTTTGACGTGGGAACACTTGTCCCACATTTAAATCACGTGATGGGACAAAGAGGAAAAGCCGGACCTTCAGAAGATCAGGATCAAAACCCAGGTGTGACCACGGCCATAGTGATTGCTAGTGTTGTCCAGTACCTCTGTGCCCTGGAAGAGGATTTCATGTCCAATTTGTTTCAGGGTGTGTTCAGCTACTTCTGATTTTTCTGGTTGTGTTTATTTATTTGAATCATCGAATAATGGAGTTAGAGTAGGCCTAAAAGGCCATCATATCCAACCCTCTGCTCAATATGGGAATCTAAATCTAAATATATATGAGAGATGGCAATCTTCTCTTGAATGCCTCCAGTGCTGCAATTGGCTCCTTTATTGTACTGCTCTAACAGTCAGGAAGTTTTTCCTCATATTCACCTGAAATCTCGTTTCCTGTAACTTGAGCCTATTATTACATGTCCTGCACTTGGACATAACTGACAACAGATCTTGCCTCCCCACTATGTGACAATTGTTCAAATATTTGAAAAGTGCTACCCTGTCTCCCATTTGTCTTCTCTCAAGGCAAAACATGCCCAGTTTTTTTTCTGTCTTCCTTCATAGGTCTTGATTTCCTGGTCATCCTTGTTGTCATCCTCTGAACTTGCACCAGACCAGTGTCTAGAATGGAATGTAGTAAAATGAGAGTTAACTAGTGCCAAAGGGGGGGGATCAGTACTTCATGAAATTTGGAGACCATATTTCTGTTAATGTAGCTTGAAATAGCATATTCCCCCCTTTTTTGAAGCTGCATCAAAATGTTGGCTCATTTTCAGCTTCTAATCTATAACAATTCCAAGATCCTTCTCATATTAACACTGACCCAAGTATCCCTTGTCATATAAATGTGCATTTGTTTTTCTCTAGGTGTCAAACATTGTTCTCATTATTACTGTTAAATTTCATTCTGTTTTCTGCCCAATGCTCAAGCCTATTAAGATATTTTTGAATTTTCTTTCTGTCTTCCAGGTATTAGCTGTTCCCCTCAATTTTGTGACATCCACAAATTTTATGGGCACGCCTTTCATGCTCTCAGCATTAATCAAAATGTTGATGAGTACTGGGCCCAGGACTGAGCCTTGTGGCACCCTGCTTATTACTTTTACCCAGTTTGAGAAGGAACCATTGAGAAGTACTACCTGACTATTATTCTGTAACCAGTTGTGTATGTTCTGATAGTGATTCTATTTATCCCATACCAGTTACTTGTTGTATTCATCCCATACCAGAATATCAAGGGACACTTTGTCAAAAGCTTTGCTGACATCAAAATACATTACATCTGCTGCATTGCCACCATCCACAAGGGAGGTTTCCTGATGAAAGCATGAGTAACTTGAGATTAATCTGGCAGAATTTGCTCTTGACAGCTACATGTAGGCCCCCGGTTCTTACTGCATTATTTTCAAGGTGCTTGCATAGTGATTGCTCCACAATTTTTCCTGGGATTGATGTGAGACTGACATATCTATAGCACCCAGGTGAATCTTTTTTGCCCTTTCTAAAGAATTAGACCTGTGCCAAATATCTGTCATTCCACCCATCCTACATGACTTCAAGAAAATATTACACAGTGGTTACAAGAGTCCTTTAGCTGATTCCAAGGGAGAATACAGTCCATGCTAACCCTGGAAAATCTGAACTCATAGTAACAAACTTCCTATTTGTTTATCAGTCTCAAGCTGCAATCCTGTCCCCTCTACTGTATTTGTATTTCACATTTGCCTGGAGGGCCATAGACTGTCTGTTGGGAAAACACTGAGCCAAAGTAGGAATTTAGCACTTCTGCCTTTTCGTTGTCATCTGCTATCAGTTTTCCATCTTCATTGAATAGCTGAGGCACTATTTCTTTTCTCTGTCTTCTTAAGTTTTGAAATCAATTGCATTCCTTCCATTATATCCCTGAACTGTATTCCAGGGAGGGAGCAGACCTAGCAGACCCATGGAATTTTCCAGCAGATTTCAGTTTCTGTCCCACACAGTAGGGAGTCTCCTACTACAATTAATCCTCTTTTTTTCTTTTTGTAGGGTGTGGGCTCAGTGCCTCCGCTTGGCCAAACTTCAATCTCTCTTGTGTCCTCCTGCAGGGACTCCTTCATATCTTCAACTGCATCCTGTTTCCCAGATTCCTCTTCCAGAATCTGGAAGTAGTTTTGCTGTGTCTTCTCCATCTTTTCCTCCTAATTATGACTCTTTTCCACACTACATTCTCTGCTATGTTCAGTGGTGTAGCTGGGGGGGGGGGGGTGGCAAGGAGGGACATCTGTCCCCGGGTGCAGCATCTGGGGGTGGCAAATTGGGTGCCAAAAAACTCCCTGCCCAGGAGCCGAGTGAAGGTGCATTTCAGACAACCTAACAGGGCTGGTGCTGAGGGCTTCCTGGCCATGTTAGCCCCTCCCCATCCCTTGGGGATGCGAAAACTGACTTTGTCCCTGGGTGCTGAAAACCCTAGCTACTCCTCTGCCTATGTTTCTTCCCTCCTCAGTATTCTCTTCCTCTGCTTTTTCTTGCTGTTCTTCCACATCCAGTGCCTCCCTTGGCTCCTGCTGCTCAAGCATTCTAAGAACTCTTCATCTTCTCTTAGGCCGTGGTCACAGCAGTGTTCTCTGCGTATATAAATTTAATGCATATTTTTTTGGGGGGGGCGGTCACGTGGTTTTTAATGTGCAGTTGGTGTCCTCTCTTCTGCGTCGTATTTTCCTATTCTGGTTTCGTCTCTACCTGTCTACTTATTTTTCCACAGGAAGCTATTGAAAAAGGGGAAGAACTGATTTTACTGCGTATTTTCTGTGTCCTGTCGTGGTTACAGAAGCAAATAAGTAAGCATTTTCGAGTGAAGTTTCTAAATCCAGTCCCTGGGGGTGGTTATTGAAACTTTCCTGAAACTGCTGTTCAAGGGGCGTGGTCGGCCCGGACCAGAATTTACTTCTCTTCGCGGTTAGGACACAATCTTTTTATGCACCGTTAGCTGAAGGGAAACTACGGAGAAAACACTGGTATAACCGTGGCCTTACAGCCTTAAGTACAACCCTTCACTGCTCCAGTCCTTTCATTTTCTCTTCCAGCAATGCAACCTGCTTGCACTTGCTGCATGTGTACGCCATGTTGTTCTCAGGCATGAAGACACACATTTCACACATTTTGCAGGTCACTGTCACTGAAGTGTCTGTTCCCTCCATAATACCTGCAATCATTTCGCTTTCTTCTGCTTCCCTATGAATGTCCTTCACTTTGTCTTGTCTGCTTTGAAGGATGCTGGGAAAGTCCACTAATATACAACTCTGCCTTTGTCTCCTTGGTCTCTCTTTTCTTTTGTCTCTTCCTCCACTAGAACCTTTCCTTACTACTCTCTTGTCAAATTCCTGGTTCCTCACCCCTTGTGGTTCATTTCAGTTTTATTCCTCAGTTTTATTCATCTGTGAGAGGGAACTTCTATTACTTTAGAGGCCTGATGGACCAGTTTACTGATCTGATTTCTGGGACAAATATTGCCGGGTAAAAGTCTGCCCCACTACGCAACCCCGTCAGGCGATTGTTTAACAATGGAAATGTGCAAGAGCTGTATCCACAGCATGTTTGCTCTGAATTAAAGTCCCACATGGAGCTCACAGGAGAGAATAAGGAGGGAATGGGGCAAGAGCTGCTTTCAGCAACAGCCAAGCAGGCCTGGGAGCCCTGAAGTTACCAGAGGGGAGAACCTATGTTATTTGGACACAAGGCTCAAACCAAATGGCATATTGTTCCTTCCTCAGACCTTAAGCAACCCTACATAGACCACCCTGGATCACACCAAAAGGTCCAGTGTGGTTACACCCTCTAGCACTGGTTCTTACACTGAAAATCCCCATTTCAGCATTCCTGTTCTCTTCAGGACAGTCATTAATCTCACTGAGAACAATGATAGGCTGTACAGTTACAGTAGCTCTTTCCATGGCTGTAATACAACAGCATAACTGAACAGCAGTATATGAAGCAAACATAGCTTTAAAGGTTTTTGTAATAACAATTTTTAAATAATTAATTTTTAAAATGAATTTCTTCTTTTATTTTATCTTTGAAGTTTTCACTCCTTTTGAGTGAAGAGCAATTCATGGTGCTATGCCCTCATTAGCACGACCGCTTGTCATGCGTTACTTCAAAGCGCCAGAAGCAAAGAAGTCCTCTTACATCTGACAAGATTTAGACAGTGGTGTTACTAACAGCCGCTAACATGCTCTGAAGAATAGACTTTACATTATCACAATCAACTGATTCAGTAGTTAATAACCCCCTGGACTCTCCTAGTCAATAATAATCAAGTGTTACTCAAACGTTTCTAGGTATTTGCAAAGGACATGCAAATTAGGAAACTTTGTGTATTTCCCAAAAAGAAGTTATGACTTTAAAAAATTGCTAGTTTCTTCAGTCTGGCAAATACAAATGCAGTTTGTCTCACATGCAACCCTCCATCCCCCGTGAAAGAATCTGGAAGGAATCCAGAAGCACTGGAGGAGAGATGAGGCAACACTTTCCATACTTATTTATTCATGAATTTACTTTATTTGTACCACATCTTTCTCCCAGGGAAGGGACTCACGGCAGTATACAAGTAACAAGTACATATGTTTAAAATCACAGCAAATCCAAATATTAATATTAAAGGATAATTAAACCAGTATTAAAACTTCACTAGCTAAAACAAATTAAAATATATTTAAAATTTGTGATTAAAAAAATAATAATAGGCCACATCCCCCATTTAAAAAGTCACTGTTGCCAGGGCATTCATACATCAGAATGACAACTTTAAAAGAAAGGTTTTCACCTGCTTGAGAAAAGACTGTAAGGAGAGGAGTGGCACTGCCATGTTTGGGAGGGAATTACACAGACTAGGAGTGAGCACTGAAAGTGCCCTTTCTTCAGTCCTCGTGGGATTTGTGCTTCAGCAGAGGACGCCATGCTCACAGAGAATGACACGTTAACATGTCCACACACATTTCTTCCTCACAAACTATCTCTCTGTCCTTCTCTGCCTCCTTTTTTTCATTCTAATAATATAGTATAATGGGATAGCAGCATGCAGTGTGATGTAGGGCCATAATGGCATCGCAGTGTGTGGAGAGCATCAGCACTAACCAGTCTTTCCCTAGACGTCAATTTTCTCAGTCCCCAAGAGATTGGCATTTATACTATCTATGAGTAAACTGATAATGCTTCAGATGCCTTTACTTGAAAGCTTAAAGGTGTTTATGGTACAATAATGCCCTCTTTACAAACATTCAGACATCTCAGGACCTTGAAGAACGATTAACCAATATGGTAAGATCTACTGATATCTGCCTTATCCCCACCCACCCCTGCCCCCAGCAATCCTAGGGTATTTGTACACGACCCCTAAACTCTGCCGCAAATGGCTGCCAGCTCCGGAGCTTACAATTGTTTCCCCACCAGCTCCGGAGTTTGCAGAAAAATAAGTGCGACCACGCCCACCTAAGAGCGTCCCAGCGCACTTTTCATGTACCTGCTCTCGGAGGGTGAAAATTCCCAGATCCGGGTGTAACCTAGAGTGCCGGGCTCTCCTCGCTTCTGTTTGTTGTTGTTGTTGTTTTTTGCCTCCCGCCCCTTTAAGAGAAGGAATCAGGTTGATGATGGGGCTCCGGGCGGCTTCGGAGGTGAGCCTGCATTTTTCCCCTCTCTTTTTTCCTCCCTCCCCTCACGCAGACAGGAGCAAGGAAGTGCGGAGAGGTGGGAATGCAGGAAGAGCAACGGACCCCCAAGATCTCTGGTCCGAATTTAAGTGGCCAGCGGATCTTAGGGGTTGCGTGAAAAGGCCCTAAAGTCTTGCAAACTGTTGAAATGGCTTTATGCCTTCTATTTGGAAATTATTCCGGGGGTGGGGGTGGGGGGAGATTCTGAACTACAACAGGAAGGAGTAATGTGATCTAGTTCAGAGAGGGGTTGTGAAGGTGAACGACAAGATCATAAACAATGGTGGTGGTGGTTGTTTTGTATTGGAAACGACTATAAAAGTTCCAAAATAAGAACACTTAAGAACATAAGAACATAAGAAGAGCCATGCTGGATCAGGCCAAAGGCCCATCTAGTCCAGCTTCCTGTATCTCACAGTGGCCCCACCAGATGCGTTTGGGAGCACATGAGACTAGATATCTGTCTCCTGATAGCACTCCCCTGCATCTGGCCCTTGAAGTACCCTGCTTTTAAGCCTGGGGAATTACACATCTCCATCATGGTTTGTAACCCGTGATGGACTTTTCCTCCAGGAATCTGTCCAATCCCTTTTTGAAGGCATCCAGGCCAGATGCCATCACCACATTCTGTGGCAGGGAGTTCCATAGACTAACAACGCGCTGGGTGAAAAAATATTTTCTTTTGTCTGTTCTTACTCTCCCAGCCCTCAATTTGAGTGGATGTCCCCTAGTTCTGGTATTTTGTGAGAGGCAGAAGAGCTTCCCTCTATCCACTTTACTCATGCCCTGCATTATTTTGTACGTCTCAATCATATCCCCCCTCAGGCACCTTTTTTCCAGACTAAAGAGGCCCAAATGTTTTAGCCTTTCCTCATAAGGGAGGTGCCCCAGCCCAGTAATCATTTTAGTCGCTCTCTTCTGCACCTTTTCCAGTTCCACTATGTCTTTCTTCAGATGCGGTGACCAGAATTGTACACAATACTCCAGGTGCGGCCTTACTATTGTTTTGTATAATGGCATTATAATGTTGGCTGTTTTATTTTCAATCCCCTTTTTGATAATCCCTAGCATGGAATTGGCCTTCTTCACCGCTGCCACCCATTGGGGAGACACCTTCATGGAGCTGTCCACCAACACACCAAGATCTCTTTCCTGATCTGTCACGGATAACTCAGAGCCCATGAGTTGATAGATAAAGTTTGGATTTTTTGCCCCAATATGCATTACTTTACATTTGGCTACATTAAAACGCATTTGCCATTTCGTAGCCCATTCCCCCAGTTTGGAGAGATCCTTCTGGAGCTCTTCACAATCTTCTCTGGTTTTTATCACACGGAAAAGTTTTGTGTCATCTGCAAACTTGGCCACCTCACTGCTTATCCCTGTCTCCAGGTCATTTATGAACAGATTGAAAAGCACCGGTCCCAGGACAGATCCCTGGGGCACACCGCTTTTCACCTCTCTCCAAGGGAATTAGTGTAACACAATGTAATCCCATTGCTGGGTCCTCATCTCTGCATAACAAACATATTCTGAGAAAGGACAAAAGTATTGGGCATGGAAAGCAAGACTTTAATAAGGAGTAGCCTTAACTTCTGGAAACTGATGTTTCCAAGCTTTGGAGTCTTTAAAAGAAGATGAAATAAATTCATGGAGGGACATTCTGTCCTGCTTGATGGTTCCATGAATCTCCTGGTGAAATATGGAGCTTCATAAACTTACTTTTTGGACTAATTCTTCTAGAATCCTCCAGGCTGCATAGCTTTAGTCCAGTCTGAAAAAGTAAAAAAAAAATCTAAATGGTGAGTATCTGTCAATGAGTAAGAGCAATTGCAGAAAACCCTGAAGGGTTTTTCAGCCTTACTTGGGAGTTTCCCGGGAACATTTTACTGGCCATTGTGAGAAATAAGATGCTGGCCATGTCCAGATAACATCACTGGTGATGCACAGAGAGGGATGTGGTGTGGAGGTGAACCTTCCTGCTTTGTTCTGCCATCTGCTCCCACTGGTAAGGACTACAAAGTGCAATGCAATGTGTAAATTACATTTTAACTATTTTCCTCCTAATATAGCTATAGTGCTATATTGACAGAGCACTGATTCAAATGGCTACCATGTCTTGCCAATTCAGTGACATTCACTTACTAAACTTTTTAGAAAAGAAGGAGCATGCAAGCTGGCGAAAGGCGCACCTCAGAGGATGGTGATAGTGGGCTAAAAAGGCCAGAGGGGAGAGGATTGTGTGACATGTCCAGTATGCAGCACTTGAAGCACACCTTCCCAGGGTAATTAAACATTCCCCTGTGAATGACATCAGCCATTTAAGGGCACAGGTACATTCTAGAGAAGACCCTGCCACCCAGAGACAAGCCTTTACTCTGTTAGGCTTGTGTGCTTCCTTATGAATTGCACAATGTAGTGTTTTCCAGCTTACACTACCTGGCATTGTAAGAATCATGACTCTGTCGCCGCCACCACCATCTCTTGGTGCACCTCTTCATGCATAACAAATGCATGGATCTATGTCAAGTAGACATAGGGGCGCTCCCCGTGGAGCCACGGTTGACCCACAGCCACTCTCTGCTCATATCAATAGGTGCACCAGGTTTCAACAAGCCGCAGGGGAATGCCTTACACCAGTTGCATCAGAAATGGTAGAACAGCATTGGCACCGGTAAGCAGCAGCTTGTTTGTGACTTTTAAAAGCCGACAGAGGAAGGAAAGGTAGCTGGCTTTTGTGTGGGGAGGGTTCTTCTGGAGCAGACAACCCGTGATCCAGCTTCTTCTTTGAGTGAAACTGCACCTACCCTGCCGAGATGTTGAACTGAACACTGCCTAAGATTACTAGGTCGTTGCACAGTTACATCCCCCATCCATTCACAGCGAGAGGATGTAAAATAAAAACTGGACACTATCAGCTTTTCTTACAAGGAGGAAAATAAGTAGAAAAACAAGACTATCCACCTCAAGATGGCAGGCTGGAAATAAGGTTTCCTGTGGGCCGCATTCCAATCACGAGTTTTGCCCCAGTTCCAAGAGATAGGCTTTGAAGTATCTTTTATGCTGCCAACCCCCCACCCCACCCCCACTCCCTCTAAAGTAGACCATATGTATGTATGCCTTTCCATTTGCTCCTGTGAATCATCAGCACTTGCTGCTCCTTATCTTCTTTTGTGCATCTAGTAACAGGCCAGCCATAGGCCTACAAGCTCTCTCTGCCTTGATGATGCCTCTGTCTGTAACCTTCCCCTCCCATTATAGCAATTATAGCAGGGTTGCTCCCATATAATTCTGATCAGCTAAGCATTTAATGCTTTTGCTGTGGGGTCTAAACACAATCCTGCTCTAATTTTGCCAGAGGCCTTTATATCAAAGGCTTGAGCTGTGCGAAAGGTGATTTAGCAGAGATGGTGTCAGCGATTATGTTCAAAGGAACTGCGGCAGGCCCACCACGAGGGACACTGCAGCTCCAAGATAGGGGGCCCTTATCATATTTTCTGTTTTCAGATAAGATTATGTTCCTTTTTCCACCCACCTTCCTGAATCTTCCTGATAACAGTTGGGGGCCAGTTTAATCACGGAGGTTCAAATAACGCATAGGTCAAGGGGTTGCTCCCGGGCCAGGCTGTTTCGGGGGCCCAGAGAATGAAGAGTTGGCAGAAAGAGCTGGCTGGTAGAAAACACCAGGCCAAGGCCAGTCAAACGCCAGCAGAGGCACCGGCCTCACAGGGTGCCCTGACTGGCAACAGCTCCTGCATGGCAATCCAGGAGAAGCACAGGAGCTTTGGGCCAATTGGCCAATACAGTACAAAGGCATTGCTTGCCTGGCTGTGGCAGGGCAGGGAAAACAATACCCAAAGGGGAGATGTTGTGCTCAAAACTGTGACTTAATTTTTCCTGTAGAATTTCCTGTACAAGAGTTGGGCCTCCCTCCCTTCCTCACCCAGCATTTCCTCCCTTTCTTAAAGGCATTTTGCTGTACAGAGCAGTTATTGGTGGCACTAACTAAAATTTGGATGCAAGTATTAGACCACCAGAGGTTATTGGATTGCAATCCCCAAAAGTGCTAGCCAGCATGAACAATGGTAAGGGGTAAGAGGATACACAATCCAACAATATCCATCTCTAACACTACAGTTTTCCTCCCAAATCTAAAGATAGTCTCCACAGATTAAAAACCAAGAGAATGTATTCAGTTATTTGGCTTATAGCAGTGGTTCCCAACCTGGGGGTCGGGACCCCTTTGGGGGTCAAATGACCATTTAACAGGGGACGCCATGAGCCACTGAAGAAAAGGGCACAAGGCTTGGGTCTGGAGGAGGAGGGGGAGGACGGGAGGGAAAGAGTGAGTTACAGCTGGAGGGGATGTCAGTCAATAGCTCCGGAGGCTCCGATTGGCTGAGGGTGCCTGGAGAGGGAAGTTCTTTATGGAACCACTGGCTTATAGACTTGGTGAAATCACTACTCAGGGCAGTTTATGTAACATAAAACAAACCATACAACTGAATTTAAAAATAATAAAAGAAAATACCCTTAATAACTTAATCAAATGATACTAACAGAGAGAGAAACAGAGACAAATTAAAAAAAAAATATGATCCACAACTGGCCCCTATCATTAATATCTAGAACCAAATTAATAACTAGATCCAAATTACAAAATGATAACAGAATAAACAGATATACCTGTACAATGTACTGAAATAATAAGTAACAAATAATAGAATCATAGAATTATAGAGTCGGAAGAGACCTCAAGGGCCATCCAGTCCAACCCACTGCCATGTGGGAGCCCTCATCACAGTACTCCCAACATATGGCCATCTAGCCTCTGCTTAAAAACCTCCAAAGAAGGAGATTCCACTGCTGAACAGCTCTAGCTGTCAAGAAGTTCTTCCGAATGTTCAAATGGAATCTCTTTTCCTGTAGTCAGAAACCATTGCCCCGCGTCCTAGCCTCTGAAGCCATGGAAAACAAACCAGTCCCCTCTTCAATGTGACATCCTTTGGAATATTTAAACATAGTTATCATATCCCCTCTCAGCCTTCTTTTAGAAAGGCTAA
The DNA here is from genome assembly GCA_023846285.1 of Phrynocephalus versicolor. Taxonomy (NCBI): domain Eukaryota; kingdom Metazoa; phylum Chordata; class Lepidosauria; order Squamata; family Agamidae; genus Phrynocephalus; species Phrynocephalus versicolor. The sequence continues at coordinate 30,928,487 of JAHTLZ010000015.1, read as the reverse complement.
ACATTTCCAGCTCCCTAAGCAGCCCATCATAAGACATTTTAACTGTTCATTTTAATTGTAAGCCACCCAGAGACCTTTGGGTAGTGGGCGGCATATAAATTGTATAAATAAATAAAATAAAATTTCTTCCAGACCTTCAACCATCTTGGTTGCCCTCTTCTGGATCCATTCAAGGTTGTCAACATCCTTTTTAAATTGAGGTGCACAGAAATGGATGCAGTACTCCAGGTGGGCTCTGACCAGAGCAGAATAGAGTGGTACTATCACTTCTCTTGATCTAGACACTATGCTTCTGTTGATGCAACCAAGAATCCCATTGGCTTTCTTGGCCACTGCATCACACTGCTGATTCATGTTCAATTTGTGATCCACCAAGACTCCCAGATCTCTTTCACAGGTATTATTTTTCAGCCAGGTGTCTCCTATCCTATATCTGTGTAATTCATTTTTTTTTTTACCTAGATGCAGCACCCTACATTTCCCTCTGTTGAAACCCATTACATTAGCTTTGGCCCAGCACTCTAATTTGTTAATGCCCTTTTGGATTTTCATCTGATCCTCTAGGGAATTAGCAACCCCTCCCAATTTGGTAGCATCTGCAAATTTGATCAGCCTACTCTCTATTCCTTCCTCCAAGTCATTAATAAAGATATTGAACAGCACCAGACCCAGAACAGAACAAAGACTGGTTACGTCTCTCCAAGCTGAAGAGAAGCCATTTATGATCACCCTTTGGGTGCGACCAGTCAACCATTTACAAATCCATCTAACAGTGGCACTATCTACCCCACATTCTACTAACTTCTTTGCAAGTATACCATGGGGAACCTTATTGAAGGCCTTACTGAAATTTAGATAAGCAATATCTACAGTGTTCCCCCCATCCACCAGACCTGTAATTCTATCAAAGAAAGAGATCAAATTGGTCTGGCATGACCTGCCTTTAAGAAAAACGTGTTGACTTTTCGTAATGTCAGCATTGCTAGTTAAATAATTGCAAACTGTCTGCTTAATAATTTATTCTTAGGATCTCTCCAGGAATTGAAGTCATGCTGACTGGGTGGTGATTATTTGGGTCCTCTTCCCCCCCCCCTTTTTTGAAGATAGGGACAACATTCGCCCTCTTCCAATCTATGGAGACTTCCCCCGTTCTCTAGGATTTCTCAAAGATTATTCCCAGTGGTTCTGAAATTACTTCTGCCAAGTTCTTTTAATATCCTTGGATGTAATTCATCTGGCCCAGGGGACCTAAATTCATTTAATGTTTCCATGTGTTCCTGTACTACCTCTCTACCTATTCTATGTTGCAATTCCCATCCTACCTCATCTACTCTTTGTCCCAACAGATCTCTTTCTTCCTTTTTGGAAAAAATGGAGACAACGAAGGTGTCGAGTAGTTCTGCCTCTTTCTTGCCTCCTGTTAGTAATTTGTTATGATAGCTGCGCAGAGAGCCTATCATTTCTTTATTTTTCCTTTTGCTGCGGACATAAAATACCAGCAAATGCAAAACACAGATATTAATCTGTTGAATGTTGCTATAGGCCTCCTTAAATAATTCTGTCTTTCATAGTCATCTGAAAGACCGTAGGGAGGATGCCTGTCTAATCTCTAAAGGAAGTTTGTTCCAGAACAAGGGCACTGCTGATTAAAATCTTGTGATGGTTAAAATAAGATCTTATCCTTAGCCATCTTCTTCTAAGAAGCAGTCTGTCTACACAGATGACAATGAAAAGCTGGGCAACAGACATTCAGGATTTGCCCAGGTTGTGAAATACCAAAGTGTGTTGTCCAAATATGCAACCTCAATGCATAATGTCATAGACAGTGTAAATCAATGGTTCCCCACTTTAGATCCAACAATACTGAACAATTACCAACTGGTATCTAACATCCCATTCTTGGGTAAAGCGCTAGAGTGGGTTGTGGCCTCGCAGTTCTAGAGGTTCTGGATGAAATAAACTACAGGATCTAGCTCAATCTGGCTTTAGGCCTGGTTATGGGACTGAGAAGGCACTAGTTGCCTTGGTAGATGACCCACACAGGGAAATGGATAGGGGATCTGTGTCCCTTTTGGTCTTACTGAACCTCTTGGCTGCTTTTAACACTATCGACCACAGCATCCTCCTGACCCGGCTCTCTGAAATGGGAATTGTGGGCACTGTCTTACTGTGTCTTCAGTCCTTCCTGCAGGAGAAAATGCAGAAAGTGGTGTTAGGGGACTCATGTTCAACACCATGGCCACTGACTTGCAGGGTAACTCAGGGTTCTGTTCTGTCTTCTATGTTATTTAACATTTATATGAAACCACTGGGGGGAAATATTTGGAGTTTTGGGGTTTAGTGTCACCAGTATGCCGATGACACTCAACTCTACCTCTCATTACCTCCGGATTCCAAGGAAGCTATTTCGACTTTAGATCAGTGCTTAGCTTCAGTAATGAACTGGGTGAGGAAGAACAAACTGAAACTAAACCCAGACAACACTGAGGTGCTTCTAGTCAGTCAAAAAAGGAGTTGAAGTGTCACCAGTATGCCGATGACACTGAACTCTACCTCTTGTCACCTCCAGATTCCAAGGAAGCTATTTCCACTGGCTACCAGTCAGCTACCAGGCACAATTAAAGGTACTGCCCTTAACCTACAGAGCACAAAATGACCTGGGTCCAAGCTACCTCAAAGATCAAATATCACAGTATGAACCGGCTCGGATGCTAAGGTCATCAGAAGAGGCCTTTCTGTCCATCCTGCCACCTTCACAGGTGTGTTTCAGAGGAACACATAAAAGGGCCTTCTCTGTTGCTGCTCTCAGACTTTGGAACTCCCTCCCACTTTAGGCCAGGACTGCCCAACCTCTGCTGTCAACCCTGTGGTTGCTTATGAAGAAATGTGTGAACTTTGGAGCCTTTATTAAAAAGCCAACAAAACAAAACAAAAAATCACCAAATCCTTAGAAGATTACCTTAAGAAGTGAAAATGTTGCATTGCCACACCTTTTTATGACTTTCAAAGCTTGCAAATTAGCTTTCCTAAATTTGATTGGTCATTGGAGGTAAGTACATACGTTGTCTGCAAGAATGATTGCTTACAGATCTGCCTGAATCATGTGCCTAGAACATGAACACATTTTGGCTGATAATGACATCCTTCCTGCAACACATAGTTAGACCCCTCCAAGAACTGATGGATAGATCAGTAGCTTAGGTTTCTGGCTGTGAAGCCACAATAGGAGTTCAATTCCCTTCTGGAACATTGAGTCCAGTCTCCTTAGTAGGGACTGGACTCAATGTTCCATAGAGTTCCTTCCAGCATAGCAATGCAAGGTTACTATGATGACTAGAAGCTGTTATTCGCCTGGAGAAGACTCTTATTGGCTTGGGCATCAGTAGACTCATGTGCTGAGTCAACATGGCCACCTGGATGGACTGGCTGGCTCACGGACTTTAAACGCTCAAGCTGTTTGATGACTTCCTAAGCTTGACATCCAGGATACCCAGCAAATTCTTCTGACAGGCTGGAGGACACACCAAGTGGCCTCTTCGGATCTGGCAAAGTCAGAGGATGGCAGCTTAGCACAGAGCTTTGGGTAATAAAGTCTATTTGAAGACTCTTAGTGAAGAGTGTGTTCCTAATAAAGGATAACATTTCATGGTCATTATGCGATACACTTAACTTTAAAAGGAATGAAAATGCTGAGAAAGTCATTTTCTGAAAAGGGCTCTCAGATTTCATTACTATGGGTCAAGAGCCTGGGGAGAAGAATTAAAGAAAAATACGAACTTGTGCACAAATTAATTAAAGATATTTCCACTAATAAACTGTCCCTGTATCCCAAGGCAGAGCCTTCACTTTGCAAAATGTGGTAATATTCAGCTTGTGGTTTTTCCACAAGGCAAACAGATCAGTAGTGTTTAAAATCAAATGGCTGGAGCTATGATTCAGGAGGAGGAGACCTCCCACCCCCACAAGGCTTTTTCAAGCCTGTAGAAAATGTCCACTATGTGAACAATGAGCAGGGGGGATGCCCCAATAATTCCTCAGAGAAAGTTGGGAGTGGAGAGAGAAGATAGGATGACCTTTCCATTTCTTTATTCTTGATTTCTCCAAACAACCTTTCTTCTCCTCACTCCCGGCCAAATTATGCGAAGGGTTTTGTTCCTTTCTGATGGAAGGATAGCAAAGAACCCTGTAATCTGAGTCCTCTTGCACCACCAATGGGGGGGGGGGGAGAAGATAAAGAAAACAATTAATGAAAGCAACACTGCCAGGTCTGAGCCTGATACAGTTACACACTGAAGATCTCTGGTCAGAGAAATGGAAGGAACCTTTAGAGAGAGTGCCTTTAAATGGCTAGGAAATAGCGCGTCTAGTAAGATCTTTGTCCAGCAATTAACCTCCCGTGTGATCCAAGGGAGTGCAGTTACCACCTTTCCTAATATATATAAAAGTGGAGTTGGCAGGGGCCTCAAAGTGCATCAGGTCCAACTGCTTGCTCACTGATAGATGGTTGCCCAATTTTCTTTTGAATGTGTCAGTGCTGGAGCACTCCCCACCTTCTGAGAAAATTGGTCCCATTGCTGTACTGCTCAAACAGTTAAGTTTTTAATGCTATTCAGCCAAACTCTGCCTTCCTCTTATGATGCTCAGCTGAGGAGTACCAACCTGTTTCATAAAGACCACATTTATTTATTCCCCTTCCTTCATATGTTTGGTGGAGGAAGTAACAGACAAGGGAAGGTACTCCTGTGTTGTAACAGAACCTTAGCGGGCAGTCCTGGGGGAATGAAGCTGAAGGCACAATCCTATACAGTACAGGTATATACCTAATAAGACAGACCATCTCAGCCTTGTTATAGACATGCTAGACTACAACGCCCACAATCTCAGTTGCAGTTTGGAAAATTTAGTAGTTAAATCAGTCTGTCTCGGTGTGGTGGGAAAAGTGGGGGGAAGGGGGGGGCAAGAAAACAAAAGCACAAGACCTTGAAGGCAACAAGATTTGCTCCAGTGTGAGCTTTTGCCCAAAATCCAGTTATTCAGACTAACCAGGCATGTCCAAACTTTGGCCCTCCAGATGTTTTGGACAGCAACTCCCACAGTCCCTTGCCATTGGCAATCTAAGCTTAGAATTCTGGGAGTTGTGGTCCAAAACATCAGGAGGGCCGAAGTTTGGACATGCCTGGGTCACTAAACAATCTGAATAACTGAGTCTGGAGAGACATATTTTGATCAATAAATTATTTTATGCTTTTTTGCTTATCATCATCCTTCCTCCCTTTTTTCCCTTTAAGTTTCTCAGGTTGTTGGATTAAAATGCCTCCCACCAGTTCCCTCAAGTGGCACAGCCAGTGGCCATGCTGGCTATGGATTCTGGAAGCTATAGTTGGGAAAAGCAATATTTCTGAAGTGTGGTTGTAGTCACCCAAGGCTGTTGAAGGGCTGCCAGGCTTAGGGAAGGCTATACAGTAATCACCCTCCTATTACGGGGGGTTAAGGGCCTGACCCAACCTGCGATAATGGAAAATCAGTGATATGCAGATGCTGGGTCAGGTTGGGACTGGGGGGCCTCTCTGGGGCCTCCTACACTTACCTGGGGCCTGGCACTGGCCCGAACGGGCCTCTGACAGCCTGTTGAAAGCCCCAGAAGTGATTTCTGGTGGAAACAACTTCTGGGGCCTCCGACAGGCCCAGGAAGCCCGTCAGAAGCTCATTAGAGGCAGCACCAGGCCTGGGATAAGTGCAGGAGGCCTCAAATGGGCCCATGCAACTTGTCCAGGAGCCCTTTGTTTCATATATGGCTGTCCTGCAATATAGCACAGTTTATGAAATGGCAGGGGACGACTGTACAATGAAAAAAGCCTCCCACCATATCCAGTCATGCTGACTTTTGAAACAATGTATGTGGAAGGGCTTTGTACATTGTGAGAAGGTGGTGGCGCTGGAACTCTAGAGGATCCTGGATGAAACAGATTATCTAGACCCCTTTCAGTCTGGTTTCAGGCCCAGATATGAGACAGAAACTGCATTGGTCGCACTTATGGATGATCTCTGGCAGGAGCAGGATGATGGAAGTGCATCCATCCTTGCTCTTCTTGACCTCTTAGTGGTTTTCAATACTATCCACCATGGTATTCTTTTGGGAAGGGACAGGGGGTTAGGAATGGGCGGTGTTTTAAAAAATATTCAATGGAAAATTACAGATGCCAGGCAGGTGAATGGCAGGCTCAAGCGATTTTAGGGGACCCTTTGAAATCTGGAAAAGCTAGGGTTTCTGGGGACAGAGATATTAAGCCCCAAAGGAGGTGGGGATGCTTAATGGAAGGAGTGTGCCCGGCATGCTTTACCAATTATAGTGTTAATTGACAGCTTCCCCTCAGCGCGCCAATTCACACTCCTTCAATTAAGTTCCCGCCACAGCCCCTTTGGAGCTCAATAACTCCATTCCCTGTACCCCAAACCTCTTCAAATTGGGGGTGCTTCAAGGGGAGAGCTTGAGGAAACTCCACTATAATTTCCACGCTGCTAGCTGCCTGGCATCACTATTTTCAAGCACATAACACTGCAATTATAAATGTTTTTTCCAGGGGGCACCCCCTTTATAGTTGAATAACTTACCCCCCTGAACCCCAAGTCTCTTCAAATTTGGAGGGCTTAAAGGGGAGCATCCAAGGTGCTGCCTCTAGGACCCGGCGGGGGGCATTTTACAGAGAAATTAATTGGTTCATTTTAAGCAAAAAAAGGTTGGTTCATTTCATTACTAACGAAACACTGCTTCCCCAGTTTGTTTCATTTCGTTTCGTTTCATTATGTCATGAACTGACAAATCAGTGTTTCATTTTTTGTTTGGTGCCCATCCTGAGTTGGTTATCATCTTTAAAGCTTTACATGGCATGGGGCCAGACTACCTGACTGCATCTTCCTCATTACAGTATATCAACTCATCCCACCCGATTGTGCAGGGAGGGCATGCTACAGTCCCCATCAGCAAGATAATTTCATCTGATGGGGCCTAAGAGATGATCCTTCTCTGCACTGGCCCCAGCCTTCTGGAACAGCCCCCATAAACTGAGACAGGCGTCCTCAATCCTGGCCTTCTGGAAATTTTTTCTTTGAGGGGGCGGTTCATTATTTGTTTAGTTGCATAACAAAACAAATAATGAATAATGAAACTTTATTTATTCATTTCGTGCCCATCTCTAGCTATCACCCCTGGAGAGGTACCACAGACCCTCTCTTGTTTAAAGCTTCACCTCTTGTCCTTAATAATTTATTTATATTTATATTGGCAGTTTTTGTATGGTTCTTAGATTTCTAATATCCATTATTTTATTGAGTTTTATATTGTAAATCGCCCAGAGTCCCAGACAGATGGGCAGGGATAAATCTAAATAAAATAAAATTAAATAAATGTGTCTTTCCTGGGGAGTAATCCTGCAGTGTATTCAGCACAGATGTTTTAATTACATGAATCATTGCATAAGAAAGAGCCAGGCCCTACACGGGAACAGCATGCCCATTTGGACAGCAGCCAAGAGGGCAACACTGTTGTACATTCTACAGATTTAAAAAAACAACACAAAACATGGCAATCTTTACATTAAAATGCCTCCCCCCCTTCCCAAGCAAGCAGTAGCAGCCTCTTAGAAGACAGGTCTTGGGATCTCCCAAATTTGTCCCCCATCCAATTAATAACACTCCCCTTCCTGCCTCTTTCCCTGCCTTTTTCTGTGGCTGTCCATCAGAAGGCCACAGCAACTTTCCTTTTTTTAATTTTTATTTTGTAAAATAAAGTAAGTGGCATAGCAAAAAAGCAATGCATCTGCCTAGCATGGTATACATGGCATCTCGTTTATCTAGAACAGGCCTGCATAACGTATCGACCACAGGCGACTAGTCACCTGTGGTGCCATCGCAGGTTGCCCGATGGGTCCCTGCCGGGAGGGAGGGAGTTTCCTCCCTACTTGTGCACCGTCGAGGTGTGGACTGCTGATGGTGGCGTTGCCAGGCTGCAGCCTGGGCCCCAAGGGGATCTCCCAGGCAAGGCACCTTCTCCTGGCTGCCCTTTGCGCCCTCGGCCTCTCTGGTGGTAGCCTCGGGAAGCTGCCCGCTGAGCTGGGAGGGGTGGCTGGCAGCAGGGGCGACCACCACTGGGAGGAGGAAGGCAATGGTGAAGTCCCCCATTCGCCCCATCTCTGGGGCCCCGTATAGGTTGCAGAACAGGCTAATTAGGAGAGCTCTAAATTGCACCCAAAACCCATAGAATTATTATTGTTCCAAAAAGGAGCTGGACAGTTCTAAAAAAGGGATAGGATGTATAGCCCTAAGTCAAAATATGTGTGGACACCATTAACCAAGGAGTATCAAATCTGCCACTGTGGATATGCCTTAAGCCCACTGAACCCTTTTGGGATTTATATTTGAGTACATGTGCCCACCCAAATTTATGTGTATGTGTACAGATCTTGGACCTTAGGGGTTCTATTATACATTGGTGTTTGGCAAACATGTAAGAGAATGACAGGCATGTAACACAATCACTTTTTAATGTCATGAATGATCAACTGTGAAAAGAAATACAAACCATGCTCCTCCTGGCTACAGTTCTTCAGAGTAGATAAACATTTCCCAGAGAATAAAAGCACAACCATTCTCAAGGAGAAGTACAGCAAACTACCCTACTTCTTTTCCATGTCCATAGTTGTTGTTAGAGATGGGGATGAACCACAAAAATGGACAGTGGATGGAATAATTCATAATATGCTCAATTGTAGTTTATAATTCTGTCACATCTAGTTACATCTAGTCCCAGCCAAATGGAAAGCAGGCTAGATTTACATAAAGGAAAAGTGAAAAATGGTGGAGGAAACATCAATGATTCTGACATTTTGCCTTTTCCAACATGTCCATAGCTCAATTCTAGCTATTGCATGGGCTCTGAGTTATCCGTGACGGATCAGGAAAGAGATCTTGGTGTTTTGGTGGACAGCTCCATGAAGGTGTCTACCCAATGTATGGCAGCGGTGAAGAAGGCCAATTCCATGCTAGGGATTATCAAAAAGGGGATTGAAAATAAAACAGCCAACATTATAATGCCATTATACAAAACAATAGTAAGGCCCCACCTGGAGTATTGTGTACAATTCTGGTCACCGCATCTCAAGAAAAACATAGTAGAACTGGAAAAGGTACAGAAGAGAGCGACTAAAATGATTACTGGGCTGGGGCACCTCCCTTATGAGGAAAGGCTAAAACATTTGGGCCTCTTTAGTCTGGAAAAAAGGCGCCTGAGGGGAGATATGATTGAGACGTACAAAATAATGCAGGGCATGAGTAAAGTGGATAGAGGGAAGCACTTCTCCCTTTCCCAAAATACCAGAACTAGGGGACATCCACTCAAATTGAGGGCGGGGAGAGTAAGAACAGACAAAAGAAAATATTTTTTCACTCAGCGCGTTGTTAGTCTGTGGAACTCCCTGCCACAGGATGTGGTGATGGCATCTGGCCTGGATGCCTTCAAAAAGGGATTGGACAGATTCCTGGAGGAAAAATCCATCACAAACCATGATGGAGATGTGTAATCTCCAGTCTTAAAACCGGGGTACTTCAAGGGCCAGATGCCGGGGAGTGATATCACGAAACAGATATCTAGTCTCGTGCACTCCCAGACGCATCTGGTGGGGCCACTGTGAGATACAGGAAGCTGGACTAGATGGGCCGTTGGCCTGATCCAGCATGGCTCCTCTTAAGGATGGGTGATATGTGACTTAAAGACCACATGCCTTGCTCAGGTATTTGCACTTCTGCACTACCATTACGTGCAACACCATTACTGCCATCAGCAGACGCACACTGCCAACTTTGCCCAATACAACAATGCAAGGGCCTCTTCATTCCTTTCCTGAACCCAAGTGTGTGAATGGGCTCTGTGGTGCATGAGGGTGTCATGGCACTTTCCTGCACTATAAAGAGCTGCTGTGAGTGTGTGTGGTGAGTCGTTACAGTCGTGACCAACTCTTTGTGACTCTATGTCCTTGGAATTTTCTTGGCAGGAATACTGGAGTGGTTTGCCAGTTCCTATCCTACTCCAGGCGCCTACAGCACCTGGTATTCCCTGGTGGTCTCCCATCCAAGTACTAACCAGGGCCGACCCTGCTTAGCTTCGAAATCAGGCGAGATTACAAAGAGCTGCTGTAGTTGCTGCCAGATTTGAATAGCAATTGCAGTGGCAGCAGGAATCTCAAGTATGGCCACTAGAGATTTCATGTTTAAAGAAAGGGGGGAAACATGGGAGTCTCGTTGAACTCAGGAAGGCTTAGTCATGGATGTAATTGGCTCCTTCCTTCCTTCCTTCCGTCCTTCCTTTCTTCCTTTCTTGAACTTACGTATTGCTTTTCTTCCCATGAGGACTCTCCAAAGCAATGGATGAAAAAAATATGAAAGAAAACAAAAAGAAATAAAAGAAAGCTATTTAAAAATAAATGACAAAACAATCTCAAAGCCAACATTCTTGAAGAACAGACCAAGAATGTCTCTAAAAATCAGTGCTGGAAAGCAGCTTGAAACATCACACACCATATGAAAGCCGAGTGCAAAGGCTCAACAACAACAACAACAACAACAACAACAACACATATTAATATATGGTCATAATCCTCTTGGTGTTTACTTGCAGTTTGCAAAACATGCTGCAAACATCTCAATCATATCACTGGCTGTGACCTTCACTGCACAACCAAGATGAGCTGTGGTAAATTATGCAAAACCTACACAAGTACCAATAGGATTCTGGCCTATATTCATTGTCCAAACAGACTGTTTTCTTAGCGATGGTTCAGGGGAATAATAAGGGACCCAGAGCACACGTCTCCTCACTAAAAGCAACCTCCTCAACCGGATGTGCTCTAGATTTAGAATTATAATTCTGTCTCATGCAAAAAGGTCCAGGATCCTGGGGAACTGCACTCCTAAAGGACTTCCAAGCATCACATTGGAAGCAGCTTCACTAAAGAACTCAACTCCTTTGTCATTGAACATACCCCCCCCCAAAAAAAAAACTTCTCAATGCACAAAAAGGGTGGGTACAAAATAAGAAAAATGATTTATCAGCAGAGCCTGTTCCTGCAGTAACCTGTATATAGCCACAAGAAAACTTACAGGCATTTAATGGTAAAATATGCATTTGGATGCAGTCTTTTTAAACTCATACACTATACAGTGGACCCTTGTATAACAAACAGCTTGTATAACATAAAATTTGTATAACATAAAAATTCCGGAGATAGGGGAAATTTGCTTAACATAATCGCCTCTGGGGAAAATCTGTACAACATAGAAATGGGATTACTCTGTTTTCAATGCATTCCTATGGGAATTTTTATAAAGGAAAATTTGCTTAACATAATTTCATTTGGAACGAATTAATTCCTTTATACAAGGTACCACTTATTGAAATTCAGAATGGTGATTTGATTTGCCCATTACATTGCATCCAGCACAACTAACTTAAATCCTATTGTTGCCAATAGAGTGAAGCTAGTCCATTAGTAGGAAAGATGCAAATTAGGCACTTAAATCTTAGACCAAAGCTAGTATATGTACTAATCATCCTATCTGTCCATACCTGGATGATGGCTCCCTTAGGATCTTGGTGCACAACATTGGTCATTTCCCAGGTTGACTGCTGCAATGCTCTTGACATGGGGGTTCCCTTGAGGCTGGCCTGGAAACTTCAGAGGGTCTAGAATGTGGTGGCCAGACTGGTGCAGATACAATCACATTACTCAGTTCCGGCTTGCCTCCACTGGCTACTCGTAGAGTCCAGCTCAGGTCAAGGTTCTGCTTCTCACATACAAAGCCCTCCACAATTTGGGCCCATGTTACTTGTCAGAGTGTCTTTCCCCAATGTCAATTGCTGACCCTCCAGGTCAATGCAGTCAAGGCTCCTCTGGGTAGCCACCCCAAGAAAGGCCAATAAATTTTCTATGAAGGGTAGGGTCTTTTTGTATTGGCTCCATGTTTGTAGAATCAGCTCCCAGAGGAGCTTAACCTGTCTGATATTACAGAGGCAGTTGAAGACATGGTTCTTCAGGGAGGCCTTCCACTTCAACCTAGTTAAACTGAGGAAATCTTACATCTCTGTCCAGCCATTTGTTATTTATATATATTTTTTCTTTTTTCTTTTGCTGCTTCATGTTTACGAATGCTGTAGTGCCTTCTATTATTATCTAGTTAGTTGTTTATTGTTTATGGTTTTATTCTATTAATTATTTGACTGTATATATTATTGAGAACCACCCAGAGTAATGCTGCAGCACTAACAGGAACAGTAAAGTATATTGAATTTAAATGTAAATCAGACAGACAGACAGACAGGACATGCTGAGCTCTTGTAGCAGCCTCCAACATTTGGGCACCTGTAATTGATTGCTGCCATTTCAATGATCAGCTTGGTGATATTCCATACTGGGTCCTGTGAGTCACAACACAACCAATAAACATCTACTACAGCAGATGCTGTAAAACCATTTGGCAAATTAAGCTCAGATTCTGTCTTCTTCAGCATTTCATTTCCACTCATTAATAGCCAGAAACCCACCAACTGAAGGTGGGGTCACAAATAGCCACAAACAATGCACAGTCAGAGCAAGGATCCATTAAGCCCAAGGGTGGAGCTCTCGCTCTTCTGCTATTTTTTGACTGACCATGATCCCTTGCTAGTGGCTTATCTGCCTAGGACTGAGGGTACTTGTACAGTAATACAGTTATGCCTTGAATTAAATAATTAATCCATTCCAATGGATCTTTCATAATTAAATTTTTGTTGTTGTTCAAATCACGGTTTTCTATAGGAATGCATTGATAACCGATTAATCCATTCTGAAGGGGATGGATTACAACATGCATTCATATGGGAAGTATGCATTTCAATGCATTCCTATGGGAAGTATGTGGGGACCCAGCAGAGCAGGGGAAGAGCTTCCCCTGCTTTGCTGGGTTACCCTCAATGAGCTGTCAAAATACGCTATGTGGCAGTGGTGAGTGGTGGCCAGTGGCTTTACACCTGCTGCTCAGGCGGTTACTTCATGTACTTCTCACCGCAGTTTGTGGCTTCGCTGCGGACGCGGTCGGCCAAACGGAGCTTCACGTCCCTCTGGGGTCACTGCGTGGTCGATCCGACCATGCCCCCTGAAGTGCGCTCCAAGCGGGGTGGCTGATTCCCTCCCAGGACCTTGGGAATCAGCTCTACCCGCTTCTCGATTCGAATTGATGGAAAGTGTGGTTCCACTGGATTCGAATTGTAACCACATTTTCATTGATTATATGCTTGTATCTTTGGTTTTCAGGCTACAGGAAACCGAAATATCGACGTGTCGATATTTCACCGTTCCTGCGCGTTCTTCTGTGCGTCTTTGCCCGGTGTTTTCCATTCTAGCCGCAACGACGGCAACGACCACGATTCTCCCTTGTTGCTGTCCGGCAGATGGCACTGTACCAGGCCGTTTAAATACCCCCAAGAGATGTTCTCGTTTCAGACAACCATGTGGTGGCGATGTGGTGCATCTTCTGGTGTTGGGTCAACATGAGTTTATGGTTCCAACCAACCATGACGAAGGATCCTGTTCTTCCCCTTCCTCTCACTGCAGCACTCCACTCCAGGTTTTTGTTTTGCCACTCTGCGCAGATAATGTCCTATGCTGTGGCCCGAACCTATTACCTCCATTGTAATGCATGGGGTATATGTGGCTTGCAATTTCCAATTTGGAACTGGATAAACCCACCACTTATAGTATTGTGAGGTAGCTGTACAATGTGTGATAAATGAGTTTTGCAGTCATTTGGAGGTTTGAAAACCAAAGTGCCCTTTTTTTCCATAACTTATCAATCACCTAGTAATGTCCGTGTGCTGATAGCGAATTTCACTGCATGCAAGGCATCCCAGAGCTATTGAGTTACCGCTGCATAATTATTGAATGTTTGTTTTTTACTCGCCCCGTGTTTGAATACCTAGCCACACACATCCCCCGTGGAAACGTTTCATGCGGGGGGTGTAATAAAAACACTTCCTTGCAGACAGTAATTGTTTGCGCTCCTAACTGAAATTCCTCTGAGCACGTACAGAGTGTAGAAACTGTAATCATACAGGTACCTGTGGATTTTCAACTCCGGCTTGTGCGCCACTGCTCATTGTTTGCATTATGGCTTGTTCACAAACTACAGTAGTACTGAGGTGGTGTATTTTAGAGAAGGCAACCCATACTGCTGCTGAATAATTAATGTTCCTGAGGAATGCTTTGGAACTGCTGCTTTTAAAAATCATTTCTTAACAGGTGGAAATTCTTTTCCCTGTCGTGCCTATGAAAACAAGCTTTTTCTTATATGTTATGTATTGAACGCCCAGTCTGACCTTGCACGTGTAAAAATTTGTAGGATCTGCTTTTTGGAAACCTGTTCCCACTCTCCCACTTCAGGTACAACCACAGTACTTGGAGTGAAATTTGAGAAGTGAAATAGCAGTTTTCCCCTCTCCCCCTTTCCTTTGAGGGAAACGCCGACTTTAAGCCCGTAAACACGGAAGCGGGTGGCAGGGCATTTTGAACTGCGCGCGTGCGAGACTGCTGACAGTCGAAGGCCGATTTTTCGATTTGTGTTCCCTGGTCAACATAGCAGTTCCACAGCCTACTTTTACACATGCATTAAAAAGATAAATTAATGAGTGCAACATTGCAATGAACGGGGGTTTGCATCTTCTGTTTTCGTTAAGCATACTGAAAAACCTCTGGGTATTCAGCTCTCTCTCCTGCAGAACACAGTACTAATGTCCCTCTGTTTTGCAAATGAACTTATGACCTCTGCTAGCAGCAGAAAAGAAAAACAGCCTCCTTTCAGATCTTATCTGACCCTTCCTCCCTTCCAGGGGGGCTGAGGGAGAAGCAATTCACACCATTCAGCGAGGATCTTTTCCCCTGAGTTCAGTTCTTCTTGGCTGTTGAATCATAATAACAGAAAAACTCAGGTTCCATTTTGCTGCACAGGGGGACAGTTCATGCTTGTTTTCAAGACCCGTGAAGGGCTGTGTTTCCATTCTGCAGCCTGTTATCTTCCAGATATAACTACGTGCCTCCCTACACCTAGATGCAGAATGGTTCTTTGTTTAACAGAAGACCTTCACATTCTTGGAGATCTACTGAATCGTAACATTAAAATACAGTTCTTGAAACTTTCTGCAGGACTCTGCAGTCCCAAAGACAACATAGCCAACTTGTCTCCACACCTGCTACCTCACTAATTGCCTGTGCTCTGTGATTGGACAGCCAATTGACCTTTTTTCCTGGGGATCTGCTCAGGAAAATTTTTTCACTCTGGAGCTGAAGGGCCACAGGAGTACAGCCTGGTTTTTCTGTCCTTTAAAAAAGAAAAAGAAAAATCAGACTAATTAAAAACAATGGCGCAGTGCCTGGATCATTTTTGGTCGGCGCATGAGATTAGGTCTTTCTTGGAGTCGCTTATTCAAAACCATTTCGGACCAGTCTTGTTTGTGGCCGGTGCCCGTCACAACGAGCATGCATTTGTGCATGCATCAGAAGACCTGCGCCTCTTGGGATATGAAACATCGAGCCGGCAATGTCGCTCAAAATTCAAAATATTGAGGCAGCAATTTAATTTGGCAATTTTAAATTTCGGAGAAGATCCACCGCTGGAGCACCAATCGCCTTATTGGCGCGAAATGAGGCAATTGTGGCGTCAGGCTGCTCAGCCTAATCCTGTGAATGCCTTTCTGCCAGGTACCGCCTTATTTACCCACTACGTCAATGTTTGCGTTGTTGTCATAGTAACTGTTAAGAATAGTTTCCCCGCTCCTAAAGTGATGCTTTGAATAGATTTTATTGGCAAGTTCCAAAAATCTAACTATGTTAGCCTTTTTAAGTGGTTTTTCATTAAATTCTAAATTACAGATGTTAAAGTTCTTTGCATGCAGTCTCAATCTCCGGTTCTATAACTGCTCCTCCACTGCTCTGTACATTTATCTATCGAAAATCTTTGGATTACAGCATGAGGAGCAATGGGCACACCAGTATAAGGTTTAAAAGAAGTTAAGTCCCAAAGTTAATTGTGGATATTGTTATTATTCCAGTCTAGCAGACAACTGAAACAATATTAAAAGTACAGTATGCTGCTGTGCAACAATAAACCTATTAATGAATAACTTCTGTACAGTTGTGCTCTAATGCATTAACCGTTCTGCTGGTGAAAAAACTGAAAAAAAATTCTGTTTCTCTGGAAACATAGCAGTTTTTTTGTGAACATGGCTACTCCTATATGAGCCCCCCCGTCTCATGTGGGCTATTTGTACCCCTTAAAGGTTTGGGGAAATTCTACAGTACTGAGGAAAAAACAGGATTTAAAATTGGCCCTCCGGAAAGCCACCCCTTAACTGATTAATGTTTAGGTGCTCTGTGGTGGTGCTCACTTTATGGGCTGCTCATGCAGCATGCTGAATCCCACTATACAACTGGGTTTACCAGTTAATTTACTTTCATATTATTAGGTCATGTAATTTTGTTTAAAAAAACCTCTTTTTTGATTTGTTTAAAAGAGGATTTTCTAGTCAATGAATTTCCTGTACTCCCCTTAACGGGTTTGGGAAATTCTACATCACTGGCGAATAAACAGGATTGAACAGTGCCCCTCCTAAAAGCCTCCCCTTAACTGATTAATCTTCAGGAGCTGTGTGGTGATGCTCATTTAATGGGTTATTCATGCAACATTCTGATTCACAATATAAACCTGGGTTTACATTTTCATATTTTTTGTTCTGGGAGCTTTCTTTTTTTAAAAAAAAACATCTTTTTTTAATTGTTTATCAGTGGAATATCTACTGAATGAATATCCTGTAGTTCTTACATAGGTTCAGGCCCCGCCCAGGATATCGGCTTGAGGCACTTGGCTGCTGTGCAAATTGTGCCGGGCGCCCATGCAAACCTTCTTGTTCGCGACCAGCAGCAGGAGGGAGAAGAAGGAGAAGGAGAGCAGGAAGAGGAGGGTGAACAGCCTGGCAAGAACGGCTCTGTTTACGGCTGAGGTCCCCTAGCAAATTAACAAGCAAATCAGACAAGCACTGATTGCAATGGATCAATGTACGCCTGCCTCTTGTGATAACAGAGGGTACAGCGATCCCAATCCTACTGGCTACATTCCCTTCCTAAAATTGTGGGACTGCTCTTTCTGTGTTTGGTTCGAAAGCCATTTGGGAAACTGAAGGAGGTAATTATGTCATTAACTCATGGAATAACACTCATTTTTTACTGTTTCAGCTATTGTACCAGGAATGGATGCCATGATGCTGGCCGTCCGTAGGCATGAGCTCCAAGCTGTGATTGCTTTGGTTCAGGAGCTTGCGCAGAGAGATACGCAATACCATTCGTAGCCCATGTGTTATCGTTTTGTAACCTCTTTACCTGCATAACTTGCTTGAGCATACTACCCAGCAGTTAAAACAAGAAAAATTAGTTGTAATCAGCTGCACTCAGTTGTTTTGGACACTGCAGTGTGTATACATTACAGTAGCGAACCATCACCACATTGAGTTTTTGAAAACCAACATTCTTATATCACAGTAACAAATCCCCTTGTCTTTTAATTGCAGTTGCTGCTATTGAGGAGCATCTGGACGTTATCGTCCAGCAAATTAACAGGCCATGCCGTCAGAGACAATGAACAAATCCCAACTGTTTTTGCTCTCCTTGTGATGGTCCATATATTTTTTATGTTAAATGTTTATTCATTGAAGTTGTTGGCCTTGGTGCTTCTGCTGTGTAGGAACAAGGACCAACCAGTGTTATATTTATAATGATTATTTGCCTTCTTATTTTCTATTTCTGCAATGGCTGATGTAAAGCCTAATGCAATGCTATTATTTACAAGAAACACTTTTTTTTGAAACAGAACTTTGGAAAAAAAATTATTTTCCTATACACTTGTTTGTCTATTATTTAGGAGTAGACAACAGTAAAATAGTACAACTGGTAATACATAGTAATTTTCAGATGGTGAACAGTATTAAAGTAGTTCAATTTTAAGGAGTATATATCTGCCTCTTCTTCCTCAAGCGCCTAACAGGGGTCCTTACCAATCGCCTAGATGTGCCCTCTTCTTCGGACTTTACAATTAGATACGGAGAAGGTGCAGCATTCCCAGTGGAGCTCAGATTGGACCTGGCCGGTATTGAGGGGAACTCTTTGTTTCCATTTATGCAATCAGGGGTAACTTTTTTCTTGGGGACCAAGGCAGTAGGTGTGCTGTGAGTAACCCCAGAATCCCCTCCCCCTGAGCACAGCATTGAGTCTGTTTCAAGGAGGGACTGAGAGAAGTTCACCTCTAGATCACTGTCTGTGTCATTGTTGGACTCCTGTTTATGGACAGAATCAGAATCAGAGTCACTGATCATGGCACCACATATAGCTTTGTTGGCCTCACTGCCAGAGGGGAGGCACGATGGGGTTTTTAATTTCTTTGCTACCCCTTTCCCTTGTACTCCCTCAGAGTCACATTTCTTGGAGCACCTTTCGGAGCAGTCACAAGAACTAGAAGTTATGTAATCTGTTAGTTTCTCCAGTGACCTAGATGCAACCCTTAGGTTTGAAATAACCTTGTTTTGGAACCATTTCTCCACCTCATCTCATGCATTCCTTCTTATGTTGTTAGTTTCAGTGTTCCTCTGCACCCAATTAACAAATCCAGATAGTGTGCTATCAAGGCGAGCTGCAGCAGTAGCTCTCTGTTTCCGCTTATGCAGCATCGCGAGTCTTCTTGCAGGATCTAAGGTTGCTTCATAGTTCATGGTTTCTGATGGATCTGTTAGGAAAATCGAAGCAGGAAATTGCTAGGTGGACTGGATAGAAGAGGTTAATAGGGGTAAAGGGAACAGTATAATAAAATAGGTTGTAGAAATCATGCCGATCAGCTACTCCCTATAAAGAGGTGAGGTCTACCGTTACATGGGAAAAAATGTTATTAGTAACTATGTTGGCCATAATATAATGAAAGGAAATAGAATGATTACAGTACAAGTTATTACTTCTCTAGGGATGTTGTATTTACAGCAGCACTTAACAGCAATGTGGGATTCTTATTTCAAGACACACTCATATATGTTTCACAAACACAGCACTGACTCTTCCTTAAGTTGACTGCTGCCTGCATCTGAGCACTGCCGGAGAATAACTCTTTGCTGTTATCACATATGCGTGATATCACATAGCTTTGCAAACAAAGGCTTTTGTATGACCAAAGCACTGTGTGGCGTTGCATGGAGACATGCATGTTGTTTTACCTAACAACTTATCCTTCCTCCTGGAGGTCTCTGTGTTGGAAGCCACAGTACTTAAAGCAGTTGAACACCCAGAGGTTGATGGCTCACAAACATCGGTGGACTGTGTATCTAGGAAGGAACCATGTTAACCAATTAATCTTTCCATCAGTAGTACTTCCGTTCCAAAAGAGTAATATATCTATTTTTGCAGCACACTCATCGACCAAGAGAAATATCAACTGTGCTGATAACCAAGTGTGTAACAACTGCAACTGGGTCAACAGACCCTAAGGCATACTTCATTTCCCTCCCCCCCGCCTACCGTATGTCCGTCATTTACTGAGTGCTGGATTTAAAAAATCAGTGATCCACTCCTAATACATCCCATGGGCGACAAAATAGAAAAAGGGAACCCCAAAACACAGCAGAACTGCATACCTGTACCTGAGACATCTGACCCCCCCCCCGAGAATAGGACATCATTTGATTCGAAGAGGTTGAGTGTTACAAGCACATGTCCTGCCCCTTCCATTGTCTCAGTTCCTGCGGATGGAAATACAAACGTTAATAAATATATAGAGAGGGTTTACTTTGGAATCCCAAATGAGGGCACAATCTAGTTGTGCATCCACAGTAAGTCTGCACGTGTTAAATTTATCGTTCTGCCCTCCTCCATCCGATAATAGCACTTCCGGTTGCTCTTTGGGTTCCTGGTTGGTAGGGTTGAACGGAGGATGGAGCATCGCAAAGCATTGTGGGAAGTATCCCTTATTTCCAAAGCGGGAAAAACATCCATAAAATACCTTGGACTTTTAAAATAAAGGAATACAGGAATATCGCCAAAGCGGTTTTTCGATATTCCTAAGAATTTACCCACGCAATAGAGATGGTCCTGAAATACATTCCGTAAAGAGCTGTTGCATAGGGAATGAGATCAGGCCGGAGGACAGCTCAGGAAGCGTGTTATCCTAACGCAGTAAAACTGTAGTACATGCTTGAAAAGCTTTTTTGATTAAACGTTCACCGCGGGATTGCAAAAAATTAGATAAGCAGTAGATCAAAACCTAATTATGTAACTGTTATAATAGGTGTCTAACAGATGAGGAAGTACATATGAAAAATTAAGTACTGTAATATCAAGTAATTCAGTGTCCCCCATTTTTACATAATACCAGAAAGCAGAATTTCCGAATCATGAGACTGGAGCGGTGTCGGAATTCGGTGGGGAGAGGTAGCAAGCAGGGGAAAAGAGAGGAGTACATAGCAGGAATTCCAGCATACAGTGGCACCAGAAATTATTGGAAAATGGGAGTCACCAAAATAAAAGTGGGGAAATAAAGAGATTTCTTTTGGGGTGTTTACTTACCTGTGTCTCCGGTGGACTCGCTTCCAGTTGTTCTTAGAGGATGGATAGAGGTGTCCGTCCTGAATATCTGGGCCATCTCATCGATCCAAATGAATTTCGAACGACCAGACCCAGATGTGTTGTTTTGTAGTACAGCCTGCTTATAAAGTTTCCTTAACGATTTCGTCTTGGTCCGACATTCCTCAGGGCTTCTGTTGAACCCAATCTTATTAAGCTCAGTGGAAATCATTTAAACTATCTCGTAGTTACGTTTAAGATATGATAGTGCATACTATATTTCAGCCTCACCCCATATTTTTATTAGTGCAGAGGTTTCAGTGTTTCCCCATATTATCCCCCTCTTTCCTTTTACGGTTCTTGTACTGCCCTGGCTTTCATCTAGGCTTTCGTCGTTGTCCATCCCGATAACCTTTGTAGAAGAAATGATTTATGCCTTTCAGCAGCAGCCAATTTCAGTGGGGTAGGTTGCTATCGACAGTTTCTGGGGTTAAAAGAGAAATGGCTTACTTCCTGTCCTTCCAAACTTGCCAGGGGTGAATTAGCATTTCTAAAGGTAAGGTAGATGTACCAAGAGGCAGAGCCATTGGTCCTGGGGCAAACCTGTTTTTCAAAAAAAGGGGCTGGTAAACAGCTTTACAGCTGCAAGTGCCCTAAAATGGTAATGATGGCTCACCAAATGAGTCAAGGTTTGGGGGGGGGAACCAAATGGTGCCACGGGGGTAGGTTTGTCAAGCAGTAGTCATGCGCAATGGACTTTATTTTAAAATTTCAATGTGCTGCCTAATTCAACCATATTATTTTACTGATATCTGCCTAACCCCCAGTAGATCAATTACACCTGCATTGGAGTGATTGATTCACAAATTTATTATCTCTACTGATAATGTACACAAAGCCAATTAAACAAAAGGCGGATGCTGACGAAGTTTGTACAGTGAAGTGGAGTTTTAAACAGCATAGACGCAGAAGTTTATTAAATATGCCACTGGGAACCAGATGAGTGGCTGCTTGTGACAGTTCATTCATTTTACATGTGTAAACAGGTAATCAGCAATAGCGGTTCTAATTGCTTCAGCCTCCGTTCTTTCCCTAGTCCCCCTTGTGGGCTCCAGGTCAGGCACATCTATTTCTGCCGTGGTAGGCATGTTTTGCAACTCTGTATCCTCATCTGGTATAAAGTGTTTCTTTTTTCTCACAAATGTTGTGGAGAATTACTGCAGAGGCTATTATAGAGTTCACATTTTGAATATGAACCTCCATGTGCACAGACAGCCTGAGGAATCTGGCCTTGAGTCAGCCGAACGTGCGTTCCACAATGTTCCTGGTACGGTTGAATACCTTGTTGTAGTGCCTCTCCATCTTATTCCTAGGGACAGCATAGGGTTTCATAAGCCAATTACACAGAGGATATGCACCGTCCCCCAAAATCAGTGGTGGTATGGAGACCCCCCCCCATATTGGAACATGGGATTCCCTGGAATTAGTCTTCCTTCCTCCATTTTTCTGAACAACAATGAGGAGCAAAACACATGTGCATCATGGTTTACACCGGAATGACCAGCAAGCATGGAGAAGAAGATTCCGTCGCCATCGCATGCAGCCTGGAGTAGGATCGAGTGAAATGATTTCCTATTAAAATAAGCCTGCCCCTCCTTTTTTGGCACGGTAATCGGGATATGTGATACGTCCACAGATCCAATACAATGCGGGAACCCATGTTTTCTCGTCGAGGACAGCATCTGTAAAATAGTAGAGAAATTTTTGGGTAGGGGAATGACAAGATACTTACCATGGCTTTCGGGTCAGAATTGGTCTACAGAATAGAGATTACGAACCTTATTGAAGTCAACCACTCGAACCTCCTCCTTCAGAAGCGTATGTTCGATGGCCAGACACACTTCAACAACGACACTTGCGATTGCACATGATTGGAAAACATGTGCAATGGTGCAATACAGGAACGACTTGCAAGGAAGTAAACTCCGATGGCCACTCCTTCTACTGGAATTGCTGAGTGCATGACCATGTCCCTCCGCATTAGATAAGGTCGAAGCACATCTGTGATTTCAAACAGTGTCTGCCGGGTCATTCTAAAGTTCCCAATCCACTGTTGATCGTCCCAGTACTGCAGTACAGCATCGTGAAACCATGCCGAACGCCCGGGGTAGCACCAGCATAATTTTTTCTAGGTGATGTGACCCTACACGCAGCAACAGCCCAAAACACAGTTTGGACAAGTGTGTCTGTAGAGTCAAGGAACTCACTGCTGCCATCATCTGTATCTTCCCCCCCATGCAGCGCCGCAGAACAGAAATGCAGTTAAGAATTATGTTAACATTCTCAAAAACAGCAGACAAAAGGGACTGCCTGGGTCGCAACGATTTCCTGCGGCATCAGTCCCGCGATGGAGGCATGGCGGACACAACAGTAGGCAGTGCCGGAAATGATTCTCACCCTGGGGTACAATCCCGAAAATACTTTCTGGTAACTTTGGAGGACCAACTCGACGGACATTGATCGATGGCACCAGAAGCCACCTAGTGCCTGGATTAGGAAGTGGCATTAGAGAGAGCAGCGTCTATGGAGTTTGTCATGGAATGCTTGGCCGAAGAATGATACACATAAAAAATTAATGCAGAAGGGAAAAATGACGGGAGACCGTCGATTAATCGAAAGACTAAAAAACGACAGACAGATGCCGCTTACTGACCCAGAGGAAAGCAAAGGAAACTTGAATTTGGAAGCGCATCAAAGACATGAGTTGGAATACCTTCGGCTTCACCCAGTATGCACGTGAGTACACAAGAAAGAGGGGCGGCCCCGGTTTCAGATCATGTGACCGAATCCGAATTCAGATGGGAGCCAAGCTCACCACAGCACAAGGAGGTACGTGAAGTAACTGCCTCAGTCTCACTGCAGCCATTTGGCTGAAGCCAAACTGGATGGCAGTAGTGAAGCCGTTGCCCCCCTCCCCACTGCCACACTGCTGACTTTGACAGCTCGGCAACATTGCATCCTCCCATTCTCAGTCAGGCAAGGGTCAGGTGGGTGGTGAAGTCATCACCAGCCTGATATTCATCTGGCTCATAACTGGACAGACCTGATCTTCCTGGCTCCCCTGACATCAGGGAGCAGCAAGAATCTGCTTTTCAAAGATCCCCACCTGCCTTGCAAAGAGCAGGCTCTGTGCATGCACAGAGCCTGCTGTTTGCATGGGACACAGGTTTTTGAAATGCATATTCTTGTCTGCAGGCCATACAAATAACAAGAATCTGCTTTTTAAAGATCCCTGCACGCCAGGCAAAGAGCAGGCTATGTGCATGCACACAGCTTGCTCTTTGCATGCTGTGTGCAACCCAGCGGTCGGAGCAGCCAGAACTAGCAAGCGGGCAGTGGGGTTTTCATGATTTCTTATGGGGAAATTTGCTTTGATATAAGAGTGTTTTGGTTTACAAGCATGTTTCTGGAACAAATTATGCTTTTAAACCAATATATTACCGTAATTGAAAAACATCTCCAAGGCCACAGTCATATGTCCTCTGATCTAGTCTAACATCCTGCCTCTAGTAATGCCTTCAGGAAGTTCATAAACCAGACATGAAGGCACCAGCCCTCCAATACTCTGAGCAGAGAGATGTATACTGCCCCTGAACATGGAAGCTCTATTCATCTTAATAAGCTCTTATTAGGTAACCTATCCTTTTCAAGTCATATTAGTTGGTGGCCAACCTCTGTTTTCTGCTCCCCAACATCTGGCACTCCAAAGCCCTTATTGCAAAGAAATAAGAGGGATCTCTGTTTGCTCTGAGATGAATTGGTATCTGCAGGCTCTCCCTGCTTCTCAGTCTGATGAGAGAGAGAGAGAGAGAGAGAGAGAGAGAGAGAGAGAGAGAGAGAGAGAGAGAGAGAGAGAGAGAGAGAGAGATATGAAACGGAAGGAAACAGCGTTAAGTCCTGCTTTTCTTTCCCCATCCCCCATGTCTCCTCCTTCACTTCCCAGCCCCCCAACTTAAATTTCACAGGCACCTGAATCTGATCACAGCTTCCTCCGTCCAGTGTAAAGTTTAGTCTGAGACAGAGTGCATACCACAATGAGTTGGGATAATATTAATGTATAGTATTCAAAGCCCCAGGGCCTGTATGTTTCATTAATTTCCTCCCCATTAAAGTAAAACGAGGATATCCTGTAGAGAATTGCAGTGAACCGTTCGGACTGCAAAACTCGTCCTGACCTTGCTAAGAAAAACACACAGACGGAGAATGAGAGAGAGAGAGAGAGAGAGAGAAGCTGATGGCAATATACAGCTGCCCAAATGAAATACACTCATTCCTTGCTTGGCCCCTGTTTGCACTAGTACTACTGTGCAAATATTTAGCTTAACAGGATGGGAAGAGCTGGAACAGCAAGCATGAAAGAAATACCCACTGATTTATTTGTTTAAATCAAGAAACATTTCCCGTAAATTCTTCCCAGTGCCTTCACCTCAGGCACTGCGACTACTCTGAGGTAACAAGCCAGCCGGGGATAAATGTTAAGGACATGGTAGAAAATGTAATCCTTCTCAGTAAATTCACCAGGATCATCTGCTCACCTCACATGATACCAACAATTGCCATTCAGGTCTCAGGTAGGTCAAACTCAGTGGCCCAAAGGAGTCGGGGGAGGCTTCTAACAATCAAAATTGAAGGATCAAATATAGCTGAGATGCTCCAGCTAAACAGAATCTAGCATTTGATTTTTGGATATTATTCTTTTTTTTTTACTTTCTCGTTTTCTTTTACTTTCTTTTTGTTTGGCTTCTTTGTATAGCCTGAGGGTGCAGTGGAGGCCAGCCAACTATAAAATCTGTTTCCTTCTCTGGCTTGAGAGACCCCAGGGGCTTTATAGCATAATGCTGTGGCCTCAGTGAGATTTCCTTTGTGTCTCATTGGTTTGTCCACAACCTGACCTCCCACCGAGATTTAAGGAAAGCACCTCGTCCATTTAACTACAGAAGTGGCTGCTTCCGAGTTAAGAGCTTCTGCAGCGTGACATCTTGAGAACATTCACTTAGTCATAGCATTTTATTCTGGACTTATTAACCCAGAGACAATGCCACTTAGCCGTGTGCTGCAGGTTCACCCCTTCCTGCAACCTGGGAGGAAATGCACTGAGCAGCAGACAGAAGTATTTTTATTTAGGTCAGGAAGCCTTTCAAATATGTCTGTGACGATTCTCAGTCATCCAGGTGAGTTTATCTGGAAGTTGAGTCACAGCAACTGGACTTCTTGAGAGACTGAAACATTTTGCTGCTCATCCAAACAGCTTCATCAGTCTGAAAAAAGCTAATTGGGAGTCCTCCATTTTATAGCTTACTTTGGCCTCTTATCACCCTGGTCTGAAATAGGCTTATGAGATGAACAATGGCCTGAATAGGCTCATTAGGTAAACAACAGTCTTAACGTAAACAATAGCCTTAAGTTGAACAATGGCCCAAAGTGCTGAAACCATAAAGTATGGTTGTTAGCTATGGCCTTGGTGGTGAAGGCATGAAGTACTTTTGATTTGTCTAGGTATTGTTGAAATTACTGCCTGATAAGTGGCAGATAGACTGTGCCTGAGCACCCCCACCTCTGTTGAGAGAGGGCTTTTCAATACTCACATGAATGGCCTCCCTGACCCTTTTATCAAACCACCTATCTTCTTTGTCTAATATGTGTACATCCTCATCTTTGAATGAGTGCCCTTTATCCTTCAAGTGGAGGTGTACTGCTGAATCTGGTCCTGAGCTGTTACCCCTCCCATATTGGGCCATCTTTCTCTTTAATGGTTGTTTAGTTTCTCCAGTGTAGAGGTCTGCACACTCCTCACTGTATTGGACCACATATACTATATTGCTCCTTTTGTTTTTTGGTATCAGGTCCTATGAATGGACAAGTCTCTGCCTTAGCGTGTTTGTGGGTATGAAATAAACAAGGATGTGGTGTTTGCCAAACATCGTTTTAAGCTTCTCAGACACTCCAACCATGAAGACATCACTTAAGGCCTGTGGATATCCAAAGTGTGCCTTCAACAAAGCAGTTTGCGACCCAGAAGTACAATGGCGCAGCCTGAGACTCAGCCCTGACGGATGAACCTGGTCATTCCCTACATGGCTGGAGTGATTGAGAAGCTTAAAAGGATTTTTGCAAATACCATGTAATAATAATAATAATAATAATAATAATAATAATAATAATAATAATA
>JAHTLZ010000015.1:30872846-30894580 GCA_023846285.1 Phrynocephalus versicolor | reverse complement strand
GGGGGTGGGTGGGGTGGGAGTGGGGGTGGGGGAGAGAATTATCTTAATTAAAACTCTCCCTTTCATCCTAGTAATTACATTCAAACAGGCAGTGGCGGCGGCAGCATCGCTGCTTGTCACTATGCCAATTTTTTTCCTCCTGATTTCATCACCGGGACATCGTACAAAATAAAATAAAATAAATTGGGAAAGGGGGAGAAAACTGCCTAGCTTTAAAAAGAGGAGAGAGAGAGTAATTACTTTTGGAAGACACCTAGAAAACAGGGGGAAAGAGGAGGAGGGAGGGAGGGAGGGAGGAAGGAATGAAAAGAGGAGGAAGAAGAGGAGAAGAAGATGAAGCAGTAGGAGAGGAAGGGGGACCAGAGTGGCAGATAATCATAGTGGCTGGAAGGATGGAAGCACCTGTAGCCAATGGAGATCTAGCAGCTATCAGCTCTGGCTGCATTCCATATCCATTAGCTCCAGCTGTCTGCCTGGGCTCCAGGAAAGGAGGGTGTTAAGCTCTGGCAACCAGTGAAAGCTGATGAAACTAGCAAAGGGGCAGTCACAGGGCTGCCATTTGATAAAGTGTGTTATGTGTGAGGGTGGGGGTGCGGGTGTGGGTGCGGGGAAGGCTGCGTGTAGAAAGACGCCCGCCACGCCCGAGGGAGAGAGAGAGAGAGAGAGAAAGGGGAGGGGGAGAAAAAGCCAAGAGTAAATCAGTCTAATTAATGCCTTTGCTCATTTATCGAGGGCAAATGCTAATTATTCTTTTTAATCACTTTCTGCCGCAGTTGCTCGTTCTCGTTTGCTTTTTTTCCTTTTCTTTTTTTCTTTTTGCCTAGCTCTAACTAGTGCAAGGAGCTGCTGGGAAAGCAATAGGGACCTGGGGCCTATAAATAAAGCAATGGCAGCAGCAAAGGAAAGATAAGGTGCTCCGCTAGTTTGGGTTAGCCACTGGGCACATATCAGCAGGAAGGTGAGATGGGAAGACTAGGTGGCGCCTT
This sequence comes from Phrynocephalus versicolor, assembly GCA_023846285.1. Classification (NCBI taxonomy): domain Eukaryota; kingdom Metazoa; phylum Chordata; class Lepidosauria; order Squamata; family Agamidae; genus Phrynocephalus; species Phrynocephalus versicolor. The sequence goes on along the minus strand of JAHTLZ010000015.1, from coordinate 30,893,594 downwards.
GCCACACTTCAACTGCAGCTTCAGAGACCCAGACAGACAACTGTAGCATTGGGCCATGTTGGCTGGTTCGCCCCTGCCTCCTCCTGTGGGATCCCCTTCTCTCTCCTTTTTCCTATTTGTTCTTGTGTTTCAGGGTTCCCCATGGACCAACCAGTATAATGATGATGATGATGATGATGATGATGATGATGATGATGATGATGATGATGATGATGATGATGATGATGATGAGAAACAACTTGAAAAAAATTACCTGATATCAGGATCTGAAAATTGAACTTCAGAGAGTCTGGCATAAACCGGTACAGGTGGTCCCAGTGGTAATCAGCACACTGGGTGCGGTGCCTAAAGAACTAAGCAAGTATTTAGAAGAAATTGGAGTTGTAAAGTCACCATCAGTCAGCTGCAGAAAGCCACCTTATGTGGATCTGCTCGCATAATTCACTGATACATCACATAGTCCTAAACGCTTGGGAAGCGTTAGACTAGTGATTTGTAATACAAAATCCAGTGTAGTTATCTTGTCTGCTGTCTGATAATAATAATATGTCCAAAAACACCCCTGGGGAATGTGTTGGCTTAATCATTCAGTAAATTGTTTGGATGAACTATTTTATGGATGGAATTGGGCACCCTTGTACTCATCTGGGGCAGCCACTAGTAATAGCACCATCTGAACAGAGGGCCTTCCTGACTTCTAGCAACCACCATGTCCTTCTCATTCCAGAAAGGGCATTATATTTTGCACAAAAATGTTCAGCTGCTCACAAGTCACCCCTTGCTTCCAGTTCTGGAGTGGAAGTGGGTGGGTGGATGAACACATTTCCACCTTATTACCGGTGTGGCACACTTAATTTTTGAAACATGGAAATGCTAGTATTTCCTGTGTAGATCAGGTCCCTCATATGACCCCTCTACATGGATTGTGGGTAAGGAACATCATTACATTTTTTTAAAAAAAATCTGCCTTGATGGCCTCCATGCCCCCAAAATGGTGATGTGATGGTGGTAGCACTGCTGTTTTTAACTCGCGCTCTGTTTCTTTTCATATCCTACAATGTTCAGTGGACATTCAACCCCCCACCCCCCGATACTTCAGTAATATCTACAGCTCCTCTTATGGCCCCTTTGTTGCTTTTATTCTTGAGTCCTGCTAGGGTTATGGGATGTCCATGCTGAGTCAGATGACTGCTTTGCTACTCCCTCAATGGTTATCAAAGAAAAAAAATCAATGGGCACCTCCCCGAAACACCCACACTTATCTGTTTACTCTTAATTTTACAGGGCACTAATGAAACCCTGCGTCATAAGAGGAGTCTCACAAATAAAGGCACATCAGTTTCTGATTTGCTTCCCATATTTTATGTTACCCCCAAGAACTTTTATATAAAAGACTCCTCCTGTTCAGCCAAGAGACGGTTCTTCCTAGGGACACCTCTCCTCATGTGCAGAGCGACTGAAATCTGCTTCCCATTTTTACATCTTCCTGCTTACTCTTTGAAAATGTCTGCAGGGAAGCCACTAGAAAATGGCCATAGGGACGAGTATTTCTAATTCCAGAAAGATCTGTTTGGAGTGTGAGATGCAAGAATCGTAACAAAGAGTGTGGGAGGTTTACAAGACCTATGTTTCAAAAAGAGCTTAGAGATAGAAGAAGTAGCATCTGTTCCAACAAAGGCCTGGCTCACAGATGTCCATACATCAGCTGATTCCTGTCACCTTGACGATCTGACATTAAATGTGTGAATGGACTTCCTCATAAGCCATTGTACGTTGAGGTGATTTTTAATGTTTCATTTGTGCCATTTGAATTCTGATGGTGTATTCATACATGCAGGTTGTTACTCAAAGGCACAGTCAATGAGTGACCAATGTACTTTTATGACTCTGCTTTGGGGAATTTGAGGAATTGTGTCCCAAACGCACCCATCTCCGGACATAGCTGAAAGGGAATGCTTCTCTGTTAGGCACAAGAGGACAAGAAGGCATAGGAACAACCAGGCTAGTGCAACAGATTCCCGGCTGGCTTCCAACATTTGAGAGAGGGGCAGGACACAAAAAGGCCACTAAAGTCCTTTTAGGGTGGGGTGGGGAGTCATATCAGGACAAAGGCTGGCTCTTTGCCCCCCCCCCCAACCAGGTCGGAATAATAGTCGAGACAAAGAGCTGGGTTGCCACTGCAGGCCATACTTTATTTAACTTTAACCATATTTAATAATCCAAGCGGGGGCTGCGTTTGTGCGGGGAACCCTTGGCCCTGGGGTAACTAACTTGACCCCACCCAAGGGCGTTATCAGATATGGGCGCCCCCCCCAGTCCCCGGGGGGTTCCGCTCAAGTGCGGCTCTCCCCAGGCCGACCAAGCTAACCTTCCCCACAGGAGCAGGGCGCCGTCCTCTAGCGGCCGCTGCTCTGCTTGGGTTTCAAATGCCCCTTCACTCCAGGCGCTGTGATCTCAGGTCGGCAGCGCCTGGGGGTCAGAGGCCTGTTGGCCAGCATTTGGGGCTCACCTAATGCCAAGTTCCCCGCACTACCCGCCACAGCCATGGCCATGCTCTGCATAGCCACTCAGGGCTGCAAGCAGCCCCGTACGCAGGTTGTCCAAGAACAGCTGCATGCCTTCCTCAGAGAGATGTACACCATCCGGATGAAACAGCTCGGGTCTGTTGGGCTTAATATCCGGTTGGCCTATAACACCACCTCTGCCCTTGTGAATGGCCTTGGAGACTTCCTGGTTCAAGCATCGTCGTGCTCGTTTTTTTCCAGTGGCAAAGGACTGTGGGAGTTGTGGTCCAAAACATCTGGAGGGCCAAAGTTTGGACATGACTGATGTAGACAAATGATGAACCAACATTTCCATACTCCGGAGTTTCATCTATGCTGACAATCTTGTCTTGATATTCCAGGGGGTAAATTTTGAGTCCATCATGCCCAGGCTTACCTCTGCATTAGAACATTTTTCTTTATAATCTAAAAACAACCAGTTGAATCCAAGCCCTTTAAAAACACAACTGTGTGCCTTCCACTTAAACAACAGAGAGGCAAAGAACCCTGCCCCAAAGTATTTCAGTGTCACTTGATATTGAACTACAAAAAAGGTTGTCTAAACATAAAACCGAACACTGCTATCTGAAATAACTTAAGAAACCGCCTTGGTCAGACTGGGGTGCGCACATGCACAAGCAATTAAAAGCAACAGCTGCTCCGCAGCAGAATATGCTAGTGACAGTCCTAATTTTAAATTGTGCCATGCTCTAATGAGAATAAAGAAAGATTTAATGCTGTGTATTGTATGGATAAGATTGCCCATTCTCTTTCTGATAATTTATTCATTATTAGGGTTCAAGGGATTTTGTAACTAATGCTTCTTAAAACATAGCTATTATACAGAGAGAGCTTTATAAATATTTTGATTTTTGTGTGTTAAGTATTGCCCTGAGAAATAGACCTGTTAGCAATATCAGCTAGTAGAACCAATCTGCTGAGACATGCCAGTGCAAAGTGGTAAATATACTGGATGAAAATATACTGTACAGACAGAACATAGAGATACAGAATGGTTTCCCATTGGCAAAGATGTCAGATGAGCATGTTTCCCTATCTGCTCAATCTATATGCAGAACATATCATATGAAACGCCACATTAGATTCAGCTGAAGGAAGAGTGAAAATTGGTAGAAGAAACATCAATAATTCAAGATAGACAGATAACCTAGTGGCAGCAGAAAATAGATGTGACTTGGAATGACTGCTGGTGGCCTTAGCAGAGCTGTAAATGACAGGACCTTTTAGACGTCACTAATTCAAAGGGCTACCATAAATTGGAAGTGGCTTGAGAGCCTATAGCAAGGTTAAAAGATCTTTTATGTGCATGCATGTGTATACTTCACTAGAAAAGACATTCACAAATGGCATGCCATTAGGAAAACAATTATTTTGCTAACCAGGAGATTTTGTTGGTTTGGATCCATAAAAAGTTAGCTGAAATTAAATCCCAGTGGAATCAGGTCTTAGACAGATTTCTTACCCAGTTGTACACATGTATTAAAAACCTTCATATGCAAAATCAGACCATGAGATTATCACCCTCTTTTATCAGAGAGAAGTAGCCATTAGGCACAAATAAATATGTCAGAAAGAATCAGAAATACCTTTTTCCAAAAAAAAAAAAAAAGGCAGTCTAAGATTTTGATCACATTACATGTCCCATTTTTCTCCAGATGCAAAACCAGTTGGATTAAGGAGTATTTCAGAAACATAATTAGTTCACTTATATGACATTTCAAAAGCTAGATTAACACATGACAGTAATGAAAATTTTTGTGAAAGAAGTGATTTGCCCATACATTGATGGAAACGCTTGTTGTTAAGAATGACAGCCTTAGAAAAAAAATTCCGGAGATAGGGGGAAATCACTTAGCAAAATCGCCTATGGGGTGAATCCGTACAACAGAAAAACAGTTGCAATTAAAAAAAACCTTGCTTTGCAGTGTTCAAAAGCATGAAGTTAAAGTGTATAGGAATGTTTTGAGCCTCTTTTAAAAATGCACCCATGGTGCATTGCAGTCTTGAGCCAATCAGATTCAAAGAAAAGCCTCCCATGAGTCATTTAAATACTGGAGGCTTGCTTGTGTTCAGCATGAGGTTTTGAGTGGAGAGGCATGGAAGCATCTTGAAAACCTCGTCATTCCAGCCCAGCGAATTCCAAACGGATCCCCAGAGGTTTCAGGACAGGTAGGCATGTCAAAGGAACCTGTCTCCACCACTGAACTGAGGGAGGTTTGCCAAACTAGGAAGCTATTAGGACTTTTGCAGAGCGTCACCACAATGACCCATCTTTGGCTTATGAGTTCTCAAAGGACTACAAGAACTTCGTCATGTCTCAAATCAAAGGGACATGAGGGAGCGCTTGAGGCAGCAGACATTGGACAGCTTCCTTGTTAAAAGGGCCAGGCAAGATCCTTCTGGTGATGATGACCAGCCTCCACCTCATCCTCTTCTTAGAAATGTTTTTTTTTTAAGGATTTATTTGTTAAAGTTTGGAACTCTTCTGCACTATAACTTAAATTGTGTGGTTCTGTAACTTAAACTGTGTGGTTCCTTAAATTAAACTCTACAGTTCTCTAAGTGTTGTGTTCTGTAAGGAGTCGTTTCATGTTTTAAGCACTTGTTTGTGACGTTTTAAAGCTTTAAGTTGTAGGTTTATAATGTTACTGTATAGAGATGGGCACGAAACGAACAATTTTTCGTTTCCGTTTTCGTTTTTTTGTTTCGTTACATAATGAAACGACAAACAAATTTTGTCTCTAAAATGAAACGAAACGAACAGAAACACCGGAAATTTGCTATCGCTCCCCACTGCCCCCCCCCCGCAGGTACTGCGATCCCACGATATAGTGGGACCGCAGTACCTGAACTGTGAAATGGCGGGGGGTGACTGTACAAAGGAAAATTTGCTTAACAGAATTTCATTTGGAACAAATTAATTCCTTTATACAAGATACCACTTGCGTAACTAAATCTATAAATTAAATCTCTTTTTAGAGGAAATTTTTTGGGGGTGGGAGCTAGAAGCCTGATATAAATTCCTGCTTTACCTCTGAAACAGAATGGAGGAGGTAGTTCACCTTTTGAACCTCTGGCCTATCCTCAGCAATTTGAGAAGTCTGCTGGAAAAAAATGGAGACTGTATTCTTTCTCTGCCTTGACACAAAATTTCTGTAGCTAAGCAAGATGATAATTTAGGAAGATGAGATGGGAGTGGTTGGGGACATGATGGATTTTGAGGCTGAATTTCAGAGGTGACCAGGGTGTGGCCCTCTGTGGTGTGCTAGACTACAATTCCCAGAATTCCTCACCTTTGGCACTGTTGACTAGAGGTGATGGGAGCTGGTTGAACAATCCCTGAGGGGCCACCCTCTGCCTATCCCTGTTTTAGCCCATTGTGATTGTGTCTCATCTCACATTCAGCATGGTTTCTTTCCCCCTCAGAATGGAATGTTTCCAGTTACTGGTTGCTGCTCTGTTTCCAAGTACAATCCACAGTGTTGGTTTTAACCTTTAAATCCCTCAATGACTTGGGCCAAATCCTGCTTCTCATGCTGCTTGCACACCTGAAAAAACTTTGTAGTGCAGGCCTGCACAGCAGGTAGACCGCAGGCTACCGGTAGCCCATGAAGGGTTCAAAAGTAGCCTGCCAGCCATCAATAAAAAAAGGGAGGGGATAAGTTCTCCACCCTCCCTCCCCCATCCCAAGGACCAACACTGCCCCAGCAAAGTTCTCGGTCTGCCAGCCCACTGTCTCAGCCGAGTGGGGCAGTTCAAGGGCCATGGCATGGTCCCCTGCTCCCCCCGGATTGAGCGGGTGCATGGTTAGCCTTCCCATAGGAATGCATTGAAAATCAATTAATCCATTCCGGAGGGAACTGATTTCAATGCATTCCTATGGGAAGCCACTGCTGTACTTACATTTTTTTTACTTACAAGCATGTGCTTGGAATTGATAAAATTCATATGTAGAGGTATTAGTGTAGTAGCCCTCAGGCACTTTGGGTCAGAAAAAGTAGAACTCAGCCTGTTCAAAGTTGGATAGTCCTGATGTAGTAGATCAAAAGTAGGTCTATGCATATGTAATTCTTAACCACCATTTTGACTCCTGAAGTAAAATCTTAAAAGGAGTAGGCAGTGAGGAATGCCTGGGCACCTTATAACACCTGCCATTGATGGGAGGCAGGTTGTATCAGATTTGGGCAGCCCAATTCTTGAAGATGTGGTGCATACAACAAGAACACTGTGGCAATCTAGCACAATGAAATTTTTAAAAATTGTTTCGGTGTAGCCTTGGTAATGGAATTCGAATATTTGGGTGAAACAGCTCTTGAATCAGATAGGGAGAGAAGGAAAGAAGAGTAGCCTGGTAGCAAGATGGGCAGTCCAGAAATCTAATAAACAAACAAACAAACAATTCAGAATTTTAAAGTTAGTCACAAATGGGACCATCAGTATCCTAGATAAAAGACTGGCTCAACTGGAGCCTCATCTCATGGTGAGCCCTGGAACCATTCCAGGGCCTGACTTTTTAAGGAATAGGGAGCAATTATTTATTTTATTAGATTTACTAGATTTCTATACCACCCGTGGGGTGAGAGGATCACTCTGGGCAGTTTTCAACAATAACAATATACAAATAAATACAATAAGACAAAATGAGGTGAAGTACAAATGAAGTAAAAAAATCAATCAGAATCACAACAAATTATAAACATTTACAACCATCATTAATAGTTTAAGGCCATAGGCAGGTAATGATATATGACTGAGAGGCACAGTCCTTAGAGATGGAGACCAATGCCTGTTAAATGCTAATATTCTTGCCTGTAATAGTAAGCAAAACTGAGGAACGAAAGAGCAGGAGGCTTTACTGGGAGCTGTTCCTGAATCAGTAGATGCTGTCTCTGGGATTTGCAATTTAACAGGCCTCTACTTGAAGGGCTCCAGGCTGAGACTGGCATCAGCTCCAAAGCCAAGCAACACACACTTGGCCTCGTTTCTGCAGGCTCCAGTCTCTTTCCTCCTCCACTTTTTGGTGGTTAAAACCAATGCAATGCTGCTTTACACCCATCATGTGCCCTGTTAAAAAAGCAAAGCAAAGTGTTCTGCTTATATACCACCCCATACCACTTCCAGTAGTCTCTGGGCCGTTTACAATTTTAATTACAGTGTGCAGGCTACACATTGCCCCCCCCCCAGCAAGCTGGGTACTCATTTTACCGACCTCGGAAGGATGGAAGGCTGAGTGAACCTTGAGCCTGCTACCTGGGATTGAACCCCAGGTCGTGAGCACAGTTTTACCTGCAGTACAGGCATTTAACCACTGCGCCACGAGGCTCTGATGGGTGGTTTAAAAGTGAAAGTGGATCCCTAGCAACTTCCTCTGTCAGTATGAAACCATGTGCACTCGTCTGAGATCCATCTAAATTGGTACACCCACCCACCCACCCTAAGTCTAAACTAATGGTTCTTAAGCTTTGGTCCCCATATGTACTTGATGCAAAACTCCAAGTAAATCTTCAGGAAGTCTTCTCCATTTGGTGTGTTGGCCAGGACTTCTGAGAGTTGAACATCTGGGGACCCAAGGTTGGGAACCGCTAGTCTAGTCCTTTTACAGGTGGCTGTGCTGTCCCTCCTAATGTGGCTGGTTCTTCCAAGGGCCTGGTGCTTTAGATTGGGGTCAATGTGTGATTTCTCCTTAATCTGGGAGACACCTAGCATATTAAGTAGACCTGAGGGTGGACTGCAGCCAAAAGAACACTGCCATTCTTATGACATATAGCTCTTCCACTCTCAGGCTAAACAAATACCTGAGAAATGCAAAGGTCACTGCAGTCTCTTGCATCCATCTTTTTCCTATCATAACTGGCTGGAAATTACATCAGTAACAGGACAAGGGCATGTGGAGAAAGATTGTGTCTGGGATGACTGCTTATTATAGGGTACAGGCATTGCAAGTACACAGAGAAGCAAACAATTTATATACAGTGGTACCTTGTATAAAGGAATCAATTCAATCCAAATGAAATTATGTTAAGCAAATTTTCCTTTATACAAAATTCCCATAGGAATGCATTGAAAACGGAGTAATCCCATTTTTATGTTGTACAGATTCGCCCCATAGGCAATTATGTTAAGCAAATTTCCCCTATCTCCAGAATTTTTTATGTTGTACAGATTTTATGTTATACAAACTGTTTGTTATACGAGGGTCCACTGTGCATGTATTAATCTCTCTCTCTCTCTCTCTCTCTCTCAATCCCCGTCCGTCCGTCCATCCGTCCCTCCCTCCCTCTTCTCTCTCTCTCTCTCTCTCTCACACACACACACACACACACACACACACACACAAAGCAATAGGGAAAAGGTTTTTTTAATGTGTGTTTCCCCCGATACAGTAGGTTTTCCTGCTCTCTTCATTTTATTCTGCTTTATCTATCAAAAATATATTAACCCAAAAGCCTGTTTCCATCAAAGTCTCGATTCCACGAACATTTAAAGATAAGGCTTATCTTATTACTGGTGCATTAACAACGGAAATCTAAAAGGCTACTGCCAATCATCTCTCTTCCACAGGTATTTTCCTTCCTTTCGGTAAAGCTTTGCAGACAGTGTGGCATGGATGCCACAGGGCTGGAGGCAACGTGACATGCTTGTATGGCATTAGTTGTCCCAACTGGGCGGCCATGCCACCTATGGGTGTGACAAAACTTTAAGGAGGAATGAGGCTGGATGATTCTTGTTATCCGACACATTAAATTCATGTTATTTCTAATATTCTTAAGGAAAATTATAGTTTTGTCAAATTTTTGTACAAAGAAGCACCTGTGCTCATTTTAAAATCTAAAATAATTTTAAGAAGATTTGGGAGTTGATTTTAATTTTATATGGTTTTATTTTTCCTTTTTTGTGAAAGGGGGGGTGTCGGATGGTAGTAAAGGGGACAGGAGGTGTGGGGTTTCATGAAAAAGCAGAAAGGCGATATGATGCCAAAAATGTTTGAGAAACACTGGTTCAGAATGTGTTACTCAGACTCATGTGGCGGGAAAGTTATCACAGAAATCACGCTGTGGTTATCAGAGAAGCAATCCATATCTTTTCTTCTTCCTTCTTTCACTGTAATATGTGCCAAAGCAAAAAATGGTGGCCTAACAGTGTTCCATGTTTGTGCCCCTTTTGTTTATCACTGGTTGCTGAACCCCTAAAGAACATGGACTCCTTGACTGGAATAGCCGCATACCATGTATTCTGTGGATTTAGACAGAGAAGGCTTTGGTTCAATATCCTTCAACAAAAGGGTCCAACCTTGAAGCTGAATAACTATGGGCCAATTTTGTCTTTCCAATGCCCCTCACAACCAATGCATCTCAAAGAGTTGTTGCAAAGCCTTTTTGTAAAAGAGTAATTCCCACTTATAATACCTTGAATTCTTTGGAGGAAAATACTCAGGTATAGAGTAACGTTAGTGTGAAAAATGATTACATCATCCCTGTTCTCATGTGTTGGAAGTTGGCCAATGATGGGACCCTTTTGGCCATAAGTTTCCTTATCAGCATGCAAGACATGTCCATACCAATGCAGTTGGGTTTCACACATCACAGGTATAGTTGCCTTGATCTCTGTTAAATTTTAATATGATCTGTTTAATGTTCATTGTCATTCTTATATTTTTAAAATTGCTTATACCTTTTGGATATTATTTATTAGGTTTGTAAACTGCCCAGAGCAGTTATTTGCTAGATGGGTGGTATAAAAGTGCAATCAATAAATAAATAGATACCAGGTCTAACTGAGACAACATGGGGGGTCAGTAGACAAGATCTCTGCTCTAGACTTGGAGTAGGTAGAAGTATCATCATCATCTAGATATCTGGATGTGTAAACCAGGCCTCTCCTATCAAGGGCAAATCCACCATGGGCTCAGTACACCAAGCCTCTTTAAAAGACAGCTTATTAATGTATATGGCATGCCAAACTACACACTGATATATACACATACACATTGTAGCTGACAGTGTGGCTGATCACTTGTGGATGAAGGAGGGGAGGGACTGGCAAGTGTTCACTGCGGTGATTACTTCTTGTATTGCTTTCACATTTTATGAGTTACAAAGTTGATTGGACATTTTTTGCACTGCTTGCCCCGAGTGCCAAAATTTCTACTTACTTAGGGCTTTTGCTGAGGAGTATCAGAGAATGGTGCATTTCAAGGCTGAAGTAATAAATGGATTGATTATACATTGTAACGAAGAGAATCAATACAATGGTCATACTTGCAGGATTTTTTACAAAGAAGCAATTGACAGGCAGAAGGATGAAAAAATACAATAGAAGCAAATTATGTAGGCAATTCTGATCATTGCAAAGCCAAGGATTTACCATACAAAATAGTACAATTGATCAGAAGTAGCACTCCAAGTTTTATGGATGGGAGAAATAATAAAAGTAGGAATTAAACATCAGCATTTGGGGAAAACTATACCCCACGGATATGAGAGCAGTAAAAATCCTACATAAGCTTGTGTTGTCAGGTGTTTATTTTTCAATGGGATATTTATGTCCAGATAATGACAGAATGTTTGAACTGTGTATGTCAGGTCCTTTGCTCACTGCTTATGTTAGTGTCATTCACTATCAAAAGATAAACAGATAGAGGGGGAGACGAGGAAGAATCTCAGTCCTACCTCACATTTAGTTCTGTGTTTATTTGCTGCTGTTTTGAGAGCACCACCCACAAACTGAGGGAGATGAAGGGTTGGGAGATGAGGCTTATGGCAAGAGAGATTCAGTCTGGAAATAATAGGCGATGAGTCTAATGCTTCAGGAGAACCTCCAACAAACCTCAGGAAAATAATGACAGAATTTCCACTGTGGAATAGATAATGCCATTTTTCAAAGTTTAAAAATGACAACCACACATACTAACTGAAGCTGCTTAGGCCAAAAAAGGACAGCTGAGACACTTACCTGGCAAACGATGTGCCAGTAAGTGTGCCAGAGAATTTTGAAATGAAGAGACTGCCAGGCTGCCAAATCCTTTCTAATGTTCTCATCTCATGGACTTTCATTGCATAGACACCTCTTAAGACACAAGCCAAGCAAGTAAACAGTCTTGCACAAAACAAAATTTGGCGCTGCACTTTAGCAGCTCAGGAAGCGCCGCAGATTGTTGTGCAACTACCTGGGGAACATGCCAATTTATGGACAAGAGACTTTGCAAGGCAATGAAAGGAAACCTGTTACTACTGTTCTTGGTAGACATGGGAATCATAAGGTTCACCAATGTTTGATAAGACAGAAGGACTACAGAGGTCTGGTAACTCCTACGGTATCTACAAATTTAGAATGTTCTGTAAACCTTGATGACAAGATCCCTGGACTAAAAATATTGCTGTTGAATGCTAGATCCGTGAATGGGAAATCAGCAACCATCCAGGGCATGATGCTGCAGGAAGGTGCTGATCTCACTTGCATCACAGAGACTTGGCTGGATGAGGCTGGGGGTGTCAATCTCGCTCAGCTCTGTCCTTTCCCGTTTCTCTGTAGCCCCCCCCGCCCGGCCCGGGGGGGGGGGTTACAGTGGAGGAGCGGCAATAGTCTATCACAACTCCATCCTTCTTACTAGATGTCACATTTCCCAGTTCCCTGGATTTGAATGTACGTTCCTAAAAGCAGGAGCCAGGCACGAGATAGGAATTTGCTTAGTGTACCATCCTCCCTGAGGCAGAAGAACTCTACCTCAGCTAACTGAACTGATGACAGGGATGGTATTGGAATCCTCCCAGCTCATCATGTTGGGGGACTTTTAACACCCATGCTGAGGCAGCTCTGTCAGGGCTTTCTGAAGACTTCATGATATCCACAACTGTGGGTCTGTCTCAAATGGTGTCTGCCCCTACTCATTCTGCTGGCCACACCTTAGAACTGGTCTTCTGCCCCTGTATGGATATTGGGAACCTTGGGTAAAGGAACTTTCTATAGTCCCACTGTCATGGACAGACCATTATCTGGTGCACTTTAGGCTCACTGAAACTCAGAGCCTGGGCAGGTGTGGAAGTCAAAGAAAAGCAATTCATCCAAGAAGGTTGATGGATCCAGATGGTTTTGTAGCTGCCCTAGGGGAGTTTCCCACCTGTTTGACGGATGATTCCATTGAATCCTTAGTTGATCTCTGGAATGGGGAAATGATCAAAGCCATTGATCTGATCACCCCTAAACGTCTCCTTCCTCGAAGTACAGCCGAACTGGCTGCTTGGTTTACTAGGGAACTTGCAAATATGAAAAGGTTGGTCCTTAGAGCTGAAAGGCATTGGCAGAAAACCCAGTCTGAAACAGATAAAGAAACAGTGAAAGGCCATTGGAAAGCTTATTCCAAGGCAGTGGATGCAGCAAAGAAATCATTTTTCTCTACCACCATTGCTTCGGCACGGAATCACCCGGTGCAGCTTTTCCGAATTGTCAAAAGTCTGTCACATGCTGACCCACAGGTGGATAACACGGACCACTCTGTAACTCGCTGCAAATAATTTACACAACACTTTACAGCCAAAATTGTACAGATCTGGGCTGACCTGGATACTGCTATTGATCCAGAGTCTATAAATAAAACTGTCCCCCTTGCCTGCCCTGTATTAATGGATGAGTTTCAGCCCCTATAGCCTAAGGATGTGGTCAGGACTTTTGGGGAAATGAGGGCCACCACATGTCTGTTGGACCCTTGCCCATCTGAGCTCATAAAAGCTGCCAGAGAGGGTCTGGCAGACTGGTTAGGAAGAGTAGTGAATGCCTCCTTGCAGGATTCCAGCATGCTTGAAGGAGGCAATAGTAAAACCACTGTTAAAAAAGGCCCTCTTTACATCCAACAATACTGAACAATTATTGACTGGTATCTAACATCTCATTCTTGGGTAAAGTACTAGAGCAGGTTGTGGCCTTGCAACCCCAGAGGATAAAATAAACTATCCGGATCCAGCTCAATCTGGCTTCAGGCTTGGTTATGGGACCGCGATGGCACTGGTTACCTTGGTAGATTACCTACACAGGGGAATGGATAGGGAATCTGTGTCCCTTTTGGTCTTAGTGGACATCTCAGCTGCTTTTGACACTATCGACCACAGCATCCTCCTAACCCGTCTCTCTGAAATGGGACTTGGGGGCACTCTCGTACAGTGGCTTCAGTCCTTCCTACAGGAGAAAACACAGTAAGTGGTGTTAGGGGACTCATGTTCAACACCATGGCCACTGACCTGCGGGGTATCTCAGGGTTCTGTTCTGTCTCCTATGTTATTTAACATTTATATGAAACCACTAGGGGAAAATATTTGGAGTTTTGGGGTTTAGTGTCACCAGTATGCCGATGACACTCAACTCTACCTCTCATCACCTCCGGATTCCAAGGAAGCTATTTCGACTTTAGATCAGTGCTTAGCTTCAGTAATGAACTGGGTGAGGAAGAACAAACTGAAACTAAACCCAGACAACACTGAGGTGCTTCTAGTCAGTCAAAAAAGGAGTTCAAGGGATAGTTATGCAACCTGAACAAGATGGGATTACACCCCCAATTGAAAAAAGAGGTGTGTAGCTTGGGGGGTGCTTCTGGGCTCATCCTTGAGCCTAGATGCCCAGGTCACAGCTGTGGACAGGAGTGCATTTGCAAAATTAAAACACCAATTACATTTGTTTCTTGAGAAACCTGCTCAGGCCACTGTGACACATGTTCTAGTAACCTACTGGTTGGACTGCTGTAATGTGCTCTATGTGGGGCTACCAATGGAATGTCTCGGGACACTTCAGTGAGTCCAGAACACTGCAGCCAGATTGCTGGCTAGGGTTACAGAGATCATATTACACACTAAAGAATGTCCACTAGATGCCAAACAGCTATCAGGCACAATTCAAGGTGCTGAATTTAACGTATAAAGCACAAAATGGCTTGGGTCCAAGCTACCTCAAAGATTGAATATTGCAGTATGAACCCGCTTGGGTGCTAAGGTCATCAGGAGAGGCCTTTCTCTCCATCCCACCACCTTTACAGGTGAGTCTCAGAAGAACACGTGAAAGGGCCTTCTCTGTTGCTGCTCTCAGACTCTGGAACTCCCTCCCGCTGGAGGCCAGGACTGCCCAACTCTGTTGTCTTTCTGGAAGGAGGCAAAGACCTTCCTCTTTAGGCAAGCTTTCCCTGAATGAGGGACTACCTACTATGTGACTTTATATGGATTACCATACATGATTGCATTGACTGCTTTCATAAGAACACTACTGTTTTCCATGTTGATTTTCACACCTCATAATGGATTTTTCTTTTCTCCTTGTGTGCTCTTTATAGCTCCAATGTTACCTTTTAATGTTCTAAGATGGCTCTTCAAACTCCCTGTTCTTAAATTGAATTGGGTCCCTTTCCAAGGAGAAAGGTAGGGTAAAAATATTCAAATTAAATAAATAAATAAGCAGACTTGTGCCTAACCAGGGACATCTTATAAGGCTAAGAAGGCTTCATCTATCTTGCTATGTCAGATCCAAACATTATAGCCTTGGCTCAGACATTAAATGAATGTATGAGAAAAACAAAGCAGTACAGCAACCACCTGACTGACATTTGTTTAGTGAAAGAATGTTGGAGAGCTCATCACATCCTGACGTAAATTGATTCCATTGTCATACTGCTCTAACAGTTAAGAGATTTTTTTAATATTCAAATGAAATCAGGACTCCTGTATTATGTATCCTATACTTCGGGATGATCCAAATTCCATGAGATACTATTCTTCATCTATTAGGGAATGGTTAGGTCTCATTTGGTGAATTGTGTCCAGTTCTGAACACATTTTAAGAAGGATGCTGACAAACTGGGTAGAGATGGGCACGAAATGATTTTTTTGGTTTTGTTTTTCATTTTTCATTTTATTTCCTAATGAAACAAAAAATGAAGTACAGTTAACCCTTGTATAACAAACAGCTTGTATAACATAAAATTTGTACAACAAAAAATTCCAGAGATAGGGGAAATTTGCTTAACATAATCACCTATGGGGAAAATCCGTACAACATAAAAATGGGATCACTCCGTTTTCAATGCATTCCTATGGGAATTTGTATAAAGGAAAATTTGCTTAACATAATTTCATTGGGAATGAATGAATTCCTTTATACAAGGTACCACTGTACTTTTTAAAATGAAATGAAATCAACTGGAAATTTTTTTCATTCCATTCAATTTTGTTTTTCATTTTTTATTTTTTGACAAGCGACGTGCACAGGCCGCCCCCTCCCTAGCACTAATCAGCTGTAGGGGTCAGCCGGCAGGGCCCCACATGCCAGCTGATATGCACTTGGGGGGGGCAGGTGGCAGGCCTTCGTGTGGCAGCTGATCAGTGCTCGAGGGCAGCTGGCAGGGCCCTGCGCATCAGCTGATCGGCGCTTGGCGGGACAGCTGGTCGCCACCTGGGAATCCCCCCTGTGCCGATTGGGCCATTTTAAAGGGGTCAAACTGATGACAGCTTAGTAGGATCCCTCTGAAAATGGTTGGGATGTCAGTACAGGGGGGATCCCCTGGTGACAACTGGCTGCCCCCCCCAGTGCTGATCAACTGGTGCACGAAGCCCTGCCGGCTGCACCCCCAGAGCCAATCAGCTGGCATGTGGGGCCCTGCCAGCTGCACCCTCCAGCTGATCGGTGCTAGGGAGGGGGCAGCTGGTGTGCGTCATTTGTCAAAAAATAACGAATTGTTTCATTTCATTTCATTCTGAAACTACTTTTAAAATTTATTACTAATGAAACAAAATGAAACTACTAAAGAAACAAAATGAAACAAAATGGCATATTTTCGTTTCATGCCCTTCTCTATTTAACAATGTAAACAAATAAACAATTAACCAAAGAGCCCAGAAGCAGAATAGATCTTAAAGAGAAGATATAGCACTGGAGCTCTAGATTAGTATCTCTAGGTTCAAGTTTTGCCCAACCACCTCTCACAGTACTTAAATACCTTCATCTACCAGAAGTCACAGCTGAAGGAAGACTGTGCTTTCCCATGGCAAATACAGAGGCACCCTGTTGCAAGGCTTCCCTTTGGTATTTGCACACTGCCCTAACACTAAGCAAGCTCAGAGCCTGTTTCATCAACGGTACAACAGGTGGAGGTACCTATTGGGATGTGTTTCCAGGCACATCATTTGCCCGGTGCAAGCAGGGGAGGGGAAAGGGGTGAAGAAGGAAGATAAAGGCCATCATTTTGTAGAACAGACCTGCTCTGTTCACAAAGTGCTTTAGCAAACAGAGGCTACAAAACATTAATGGAGCACTCGGGTTTCCGCTGATGCCAGTTGCAGATAGAATAGCCCAGTAGCAAACAAACTCCAGTCCCTTGAGACTGCTCAGATTTTCCCCTCATTTGTTAGTTTACGTGTAAAGTACAGTTGGGCTAATTTCTGCTTGCATAACTGGAAAGAGACGTTTACCAGCTCTTTGGGTTCATCAAAACAATAGCCATCTGAAAAAGACTGGGAAAGCAGAACTAATGGCCATTTTCCAGGACCTAGGTAGCCTATTTCTCATGCATGGCCTTGGAAGTGAGATCGTATGTAGAACTTAAAACAATAAATGGGCAAGCATCACAAATGTGAAAGCTTTGTCTGATGGGCTAAAATCCAACAACACACTTTCTCTGACTGTATTTTTCATTTAAAGTCAAGGAATCTGAGTGCTACAGAACCAGATTCTCCTATCTGCTGAATTCTGCTAAAACCCAGTAGGGGGTTGGGGGGGGCAGGGGGTAGGGAAAACTAGTAACTGTCCATATGTTTTACTACTTCATGATATGTTAAAAGGGACAAGAGAAGAAGGGATGTTAATTTTCAAGGAATGTTCATATATTTGGTATGACTCTTCATGCACCTTGAAAAACACAAATAAGTTATCTAATAAGAATATGATCCCACTGAAACAGCCATTAAAATGAGGTCTACCACAATCTTATATGGCTCTTTGATGAGATTTCCCTTGTAATGAATGACGCCTGGGATGCGAGCATTCCAGATTCTGGTACACTACAAGTACTGGGAAAATGTGGACTGATTTTTAAAAATAGCCCTCATGTCCTCCTGATAACTAGGAGGTCTCTGTCTCTATTGATTGCTTAGCTTTTTCTCTGCCCACCCCCCCACCCCCCCAATTTTCAATGAGAAGATGAAGTCAAGTCCACAGTATGGAACAAGTCAGCACTAGGTATGGGCACGAAATGGAAAAATTGTGTTTTGTTTTGTTCCCCCATGATTTGTTGGTTTTCTTAATCGTATAAAATGAACCAGTAACAAACTGATTCATTACTTTACAAAACGGCTCCCCTGGGCCCTAGAGGCACCTAATTTGGTGCCTCTAGGACAGTGATGGTGAACCTATGGCACAGGTGCCAAAGGTGGCACTCGGAGCCCTTTCTGTGGGCACTCGACATTGCCCCTTCATAGCCACCTGTATACAGGTTCAATTACTGTATTGGCACTTTGCAAAAAAAAAAAAATAGTGGGTTTTGAACTGCAGTTTGGGCACTCGGTCTCTAAAAGGTTTGCCATCACTGCTCTAGGACCCAGGGGAGCCATTTTACAGTGAAATGAATCAGTTCGTTTTAAACAAAAAACCCTACCAGTTTGTTTCCTTACTAACGAAATGCTGCTTCCCCAGTTTTTTTGTTACATAACAAACCGATGAAACAGTGTTTTGTTTTTTGTTTGGTGCCCATCTCTAGTCAGCACTCTTGAGCCAAGAACAGCCATTACAAGGAGAACAGCAGTAGATCAACTTAACAAGTGAATGAATCCTGCACTTGGAGTCATCATCATAGAACTACAGAGCTGGAAGGGGCCCTAAGGATGCCTTCCAGCTCTGCAGTTCTATAATTATTATTGTTAGTGCAGGATTCGTTCATTCGTTCGTTCGTTCGTTCGTACTATGTTTGTGGAAAAAGAGAGGATCCTTACAAACATGACCTGACCATATTCTGCCAAGTATGCAGTTTCCTCCTTTTCCAGCTTCCACTATTGTCTCTAGCAAAGCATAAAAGAGATGTGCTAGAGTTCCTGTTTCTTTTGATATGGAGTTGTCAACAGCCTTATGTGCCATGATCAAACAAAACAAAAACTAGTTGCACATCTCTTTTCTGCTCTTTTAAAAACAATGATGAGAAGCTGGAAGAGCAGATTCTCCAAACAGAGCAGCTTTCCAAAAAAAAAAAAAAAAAAAAAGCAAATAAGGCTTCCTCAGTCAAAGTGAGGCCAAGGCAAAGTAAACCATCCCTCTTCTTCAAGTGTGACTTCACTACTCTCTGTCCATACACACACTGTATACTCTGATGCACCCTAAAGGCATGTACTCTGTAGACCTTCAAACCAAGCCTCAATTCCCGCCTTGGTTTCATTAACATAGTACTTCTGTTGCTGATCTTTGGGCTTCTAAGTTTTCTCAGAAGTGGAAGCCTATAATTTCAATGAGGGAGTGAACAAACCAATGCACAAACACAAGAAGGCATGTGAGGTTGAGGTGAGTGGAATGATGTGCAGGATCACACAAAAATATTACCTACCTGGAAGTATAGCATACAAATCCTCCTGTTTAAGTCGTCACCGCATGCACATTATTTGATGTTTCTTAGGAATTCTGTATATTGACTGGACAATGTACAGAATCCCTTGCACACAGTAAAATCTATGCACAATCTCCCTGACTTTAGATGAGCACGCACAATCACAAATCTTTGAGCAGTTTCCACTTTGCACACCTGAACCTCGACACAACGCATTTTACGACACAGAAATGAAACAGCATCCCAACCTGAAAACGACAAGAGCTGATTAGCTCTCTCTCTCTCTCTCTCTGTGTGTGTGTGTGTGTGTGTGTAGTTCAGGGCATTACTGCTGATGATCTGGCAGAGAGAACGAACGAAACCCGCAATTAGACGGGTGCACGCCTAATCCTGGCCATGCAGCAGCCCTGGAGAGACAGATGATCCTTCTGCACAGTGAACCTCCAGCAACAACTCCAACATCTTAATACACAGCATGTACTAATTAAAATTCGTAATTAAAGAAATAGAACTAGCTGGCAAAACTAATGTTGCAAATTAGCAAGCTTTATGTACTGAGGACGGTTTTTTGTGGAGTTTTCAAAGAGCCTGCTGTGTTTCAGCATTTGAAGTCAATCATTTCGGACAAAGGCACTGTGCCTCCCACCTCTTGTACCCATTTCAGTAACATGAGACAAATAGCACTCTCTGAACAAATCCCCTTTGTTAGGATGTAAGGTATCTGGTAAGACTCCTGTCTCTCAGACTGCCAAGAGACAAGTCCAGCACCATCAAACAAAACAGGAATGGAACTAGGATACCAGCATCCGCCCTCAGGATGTCATATGTGTAGCAGCCTCTCTCTCTGTCACTCTGTCTTTGCATAAATATAAACAACCATTTGCAGGTGCAAATATATGGTCAAAATTATCTGCAGGATATTCTTGGAACCAGCAATCCCACCCTTACTGCCTCGCCTACTATTTTTTCACCCCTGTGTTTGCTGTGTGGCTATTTGATTTAAAAGACTCTATGGAACCAGCCTAATGTGTGTTCGCAGCAGGTGGAGGAGTGTTGAGGCAATAAAATAAATGATGTTCTGTGACAATATCTCTGTTGCTCCACTTCTTCATTTCTTGGACTTGGCTTTCCCTCAAAGAAAGCCACCTGGAATTTCAATTTGAGGGGCTGAGTCTCAAAGACTGTGGAGAATGTTGGGACGTGGTGACTGAATACAACCTGACAAATGTTGCCAGCATTTATGAATGGCAAATGTTTTGCTGGGATTGCAATAGTCAACATTGTAGATGGAACACTGTGCACACTTTAACATTTTTCTGAAGCCGCTAAGATGTGTGATCTCAAAATATGTCAAAGGGCGCTTTTACACGACCCCTAAAATCCGAGGCAAAGAGCTCCCAGATCCGGAGCTTAAAAATGTTTTCCCACCAGCTCCGGACTTAAAAAAAAATTAAGTATGACCACACCCACCTAAGCACATCCCAGTGCATTTTACAAGTACCTGACCTCCAGGAGGTAAAAAATATTCCAATGCGGATTGAAAAGCTGTGAATGCCGGGCTCCCTCGCCTTCTGTTTTTTTGTCCCCGCCGCCCCTTTAAGAGACAGGAATCACTACGGGGCTGCT
>JAHTLZ010000015.1:30795346-30870346 GCA_023846285.1 Phrynocephalus versicolor | reverse complement strand
GAAGGGAAACAATAGGCCCAGGTCAAAAAAAAAAGTACTGCATCATTCCAAAAGTTTAATTCCTGTGGAATTAAAACATGCTCTCTGAACATGGGTCAGGAGCACTCTTTTACCATTGCATATGTGGTTTATGTACTGTATTTTTTGCTCCATAAGATGCACTGGTCCATAAGACGCACCTAATTTTTAGAGGTATGTTTGTGTGAAAACCAAAATTCCCTCATACATACTGTGTCGGTTTGGTGATTTGTGCAGTGGCCGCCAGGCGCTTCCACAGCTGGGGTCGGAACAGCAAGGATCCTTTTAAAACACCCATCCCCACAAAGGTGGGTGTTTTAAAAGGATCCCCGCTGATCGGGCAGGATCGTTTTAAAACACAATCCTTTGAATGGCACGGGCAGGTGTTTTCAAGCAAATTGGGTGCTATACTTCGTCAAAGCAAGGACCCAAGAGCGGGCTTTTGAATTTCCTCAAAAGCCTACTCCTGGATCCTTGCTTTTCCAAGTGTAACACCACATCCACCTCTCTGAGAGGCAGATCGAGTGCTACCTTTTGGGCAAGCAAGGATCCAAGAGGCAGGCTTTTGAATCTCCACAAAAGCTTGCCCTTGGATCCTTGCTTTGATGAATGGTCGCACCCCATCAACCTCTCCTGGGTCCCTGCATTGGATGCCCTGGAGGATCGCAGCAGTGGCGGCCGACGAGCTGTACTCGGTCTATAAGACACACAGACATTTCCCCTTACTTTTTTTTGGGGGGGGGCAGAGTGCATCTTATAGACAGAAAAATATGGCAATAAATGGCTTCAAAATGGATCAAATCCCATAGCAGCTAACTAGATCCTAAATGGATTAACTTCAGGACACTGAGTAAAAGGTTCAGGTGAAAGATCCTTGATATACATGTTCCTTCATGAAGTACTATCACTTCAGTATACACTTATGCTGATACTCCCTAGATTAAAGAAGGATGACAAGAAATCAATCTGGATTAAGCACTACAGGTTGCAATCACATGCACAATTAATTAGACAGAGCCTTGTTTTGTTGTAACAGGACAACCACATAGATGCTGAGAAGCAAAGCAGTACCTCCAATGGCTCTTCAGAAGGGAGGACAATGTAAATTTAAATACTCTCCTATCAAACTATGTTTGGGTTCAAAGCCAAGATAGTAGTAAGAAAAAGTTTAATGTAGGTTTTCTCCTGACACTGTAATATATCACATTAACGAAATTCCTAAACTGGTGTTAGCATTTCCTGAAGGTCCCTATTGAGCCATGTCGAACAACTGGACTGAGAAAGAGAAATTAGAAGGGTTTGTATGGCCCAAAATCTCAGGCGCATTAGTGTTCAATTTTTCATCATGGAAAGGGAACAGGAGATGAGACTCCGGCTAAAGGGATGGACAAATACTATCAGCGTATTTTGCCATTTGTTCTGCCAACATATTTTGCAATTGTTCTGCCATCTTAGTAATCAATTGAATAGGAGGGGTGTCAGATATTAGTGAAACTATGTATAAGGCAGGTGTATAAATAAATGGTCTGTATGTATTTAATAGATTTCTAAGATGGAGTCTGCAAATGTGCTAAGTCACACTGATTCAGTCTAAACTCTAAAGGTTTTTTCTATTAGACTGCAGGTGAAAAGAATGTGCTTAAATTGTTTGGTTGATGCAAGTTGCTGCAATAGCCATGATGCCATGTGTTACCTGATTGGACAGACAAATGTATATAAGTGCTCTGTTAATCAGTGTTCAATGGGCCTTTGTGAGTAAGGCACCCATTATTGTCTTTCTATGCTATGTGCTAATTATGTATGCCATGTATGATGAAATGCTGTTATGCTGTTGATTTGTCTTCATGTAACTTATCTGTGTATATATGTAATATAGCTGTTTTGTTTTTAAGTAAGCTCTTTGTCTGGTTCTGTCTGTATAATTGTTCAATAAGTATTTGCTTCCACTGGCAGAACAAATTGCAAAATACTCTGACAAATACTTGAAAGATAACAATAGAGAACACTACATGTAGTGGAAATACCTAGTGAAGAAATGGAAATCAGCATAGTGCCCTGAAACATGAACTGATTGTCCAGGGTAGAAATTCAATGTTGTCTGTTATTTAATGTATTTAATAAAATTGTACTGAATGGTTCTTCCCAATCCCTAGGGAAGGATTAATAAAAGAAATGGTGAATGGCATGAGATCACTTACTGGTTTGCATGGCTGTGCAAGAGACTTGAGCCTAGGTCTCACTTTTTCATGCTTGACTTTGTGAGTTCATTGGGTGGCTACAAGCAAGCTGTTACTGCCTAGACTTTGAGGGATGGACTGACCTGAGTGTCTGTTCATATGCACATGTGGACAAGGAAAGCAATATAACTACTTATTTATTAACATCAGTTATAAAACCTATCCTTTATTAACACACACATATGTACTAATTAATAAATAATCCTTTGTAAACAAAACATGAAATCCAGAAGAAGAAAAAACCCATATACCCATAGCTCTGAAAGGTTGAGATTGTATTGTAGTTGCAATTCCTCTACAGGGTCCCTTCAGAGAAGCATATAGGAAATATTGCTGTGAAGGACTCTGACAAGAAGAGAAAGTGCATTTTTTTTCTTTAAAAAGATAACATTTCCCCCCCCCCCCAGTGGATCTGGTAGCGCAAGTCATACTAAGTAATGACTGCATTCGCCTGCCTAATTCCTCACGGATTATGCTGAAAGCGTACTCCATAATCCTAAGGGATGTACTAAAGCTTTGGCCGGGACTCACTCACTCAGCAGAAACCGCTCAAGATTGTTCCACGCAGCACTTTTCTCTCCTTTGATTTAAAAGAGCATGGCCCAAACTAGGTTAGGCATCACATTTGCCAGGTTGCAAGGCCACTTAGAAGAAAACATCCTTGTGGCTTTTGCTCCCTTTGTACCACATCCCTATTGCCAAAAATGTGCCATCACAAAACGCAACACATGACTGGACTTGGTTATCGGGGAAGGGTCTTAAGACCAAGAGCAAAAAGCCCTTGCCTTTCTTCCTTGGGAAAACTGGTTTTGTTTTGTTTTGTTGTTTTGTTAAGACAAAAATAGGGATTTTTGACTACTGCAGATGGACTTGCTGACTGACAGTTACAATCAGAATTGTATGAAGCATATTAAGAACATAGAGACAGGTCCTGATGGGTCAAACTGAAAGTCTCATTACTTCCAAAATGAGCAAGCCAGATACCAATGGAAAGTCCACAAGCCAGGCATGCTTGCAATAAATTGCACCCACCTGATTATGCGCCCTGCCAATTGGTATTGGAAGGCACAGTGCCAATACAGGAGGCTTAATACGCAGCCATAATAACCAGTAGACACTGATAGTCTCTCCTCCCCACCTGAATTTGTCTAATCCGATTTAAAGCCATCCATGTTTGTGGCTAAATATTGTGGAAGCTTATTCCAAGGTTTGAAAGTGCTTTATTTTCTTTTATCTGTTCTAAACCTTCCATCATTCAGCATTAATGAGTTCTGGTATTATTGAAGGGAGAGAGAAAACTTAATATCCACTCTCTCCTCACCATACATAAATTTATACACCTCCTGAATGACCTTCCCAAGCCTAAATGCTGCCATATTTCCACATAATACAACTGCTCCAACGCCCTGTTTCTTTGGCTTGCCCTATTCTGCCCCTTTCCCCATCCTACTACAGTATTTCCTTTTATGTGGTGGCAACCATGATTACAGACCACCGGGTCCCACAGACTGCCAGAAATACCAAAAGGCGGGTGCTAGGTCAAACTTGAGCCTGAAGAGATCTCTTCTGAAGCAATAACATCTAAACTTAGGCTGCTGTATTTGGGGCCCATCATGAGGTAAAGAGACTTCCTGGAAAATACAATTACACTAAGAAAAATTGAAGACAGAGAGGAAAGATGACTGAACATGAGATGGATTGATTAAAAACTGTGAATTTCCTAGTGCTGAACAAGGTTGTTAATACCTTTTCAAGTTCACTAATTTATATACGGTGTGTGTGTGTTGTATCGTTACAGTTGTGACCGACTCTTCGTGTCTCCATGTCCATGGAGTTTTCTTGGCAGGAATACTGGAGTGGTTTTGCCAGTTCCTACTCCAGGCGCCTACAGCACCTGAAATTCCCTGGTCGTCTCCCATCCAAGTACGAACCAGGGCCGACCCTGCTTAGCTTCCGAAATCAGGCAAGATCAGATGTGCTTAGGGCATCTAAGCAGCTCTTATATACATTACTTGCTGTTAATCAAAAGTAACTCGACCGGACATAACAAAGAGAACTAATACTTGACATAGTATTTCAAGTATGATTTTATCATATATTTGTATTAAGGCTATATATTATTTTCCATTTTATTTTTATTCCATTTTGCTAGTGAGGAATTTGCTTTGTTTGCCCAGCACCAACATCCATGTACTAGCTCAGGGAAGGTACTCGCTGCAGCACTTAGATATTTTCTTTGGTTAAGAAAGTATCAGACCCTGTCTGTGTACTGTAAGTTAAGAAAGTGTCAGACCCTATCTATGTATCTGTCTACTGCTCAGACCCTATCTGTGTCCTGTATATGTGAAGTTAGACTGGCCATTTGATCATTTGTTTTCTTGTTCACTCAGTCATTTGGACTTAGTGTGTGTAGCACCTTTGTGTGTGGCAAACGAAAGAGAACTGGGGAGGAGCTGCTGGGGTGGTGGTGGTTAGACATGCACGGCAGCAATGGGGGAAGGGGAAAAGGCCTTTGACCTGAAGCTCTGGAATCATCTGCCTGTGGTTTCCATCCATGTGCCCAAACATACAGTATACATGTGTTTCACAGAGACCATAAAGATTTATGTCGGCCATTTTAGTGCTCATTCATCCAGACCTGAAGAACTCCCTTCAGAGCTTGGCAACAAAGCTTAGGAATAACAAAACATGTCATCTTAATATTAAACTATCATGTGTGACACCAGGTATTATTCCTTACTAAGCCTAACTAACGTCAATTTGTGTATCAGAAATATTCTTGCTTCTGTCTCCCTCTACCTCCATTATCACCTTTTCCTTGAATTTTACGTTTTAAGCTTCTTAAGAAAGGGCCTTTCCTCCTTTACTTGTAAAGTGCCCAATATCAAAGCCTAGAAACAAATAAATAACTAAATAAATAAATTGTATTTCTGAGTAGCTACTGCTACTGCACCTCAACTATTCCCACACATTTCACTTAAGAAAACCCACTGATGAAAAAGCCTCTGTCAGCAGCTTATTCTAGTGAGGAGGAAAAATGCAGTTCTATTAAGGCATTACTCCCAATAATCACACAGCACAGTTAGTGTGACAACCAACGTTCACAAAGCTCATCTAGCCATTCATCACCTGGGAGTCAGTTAAGTACTTACTTCATATCAGAACTATAATGTGGCCTGAAAAATTTGTTCCTTGCAGCTAGAACACTTCTGCTACACCAGGCATGTCCAAAATTCGGCCCTCCTGATGTTTTGGACCAGAACTCCCAGAATTCCAAGCCTGTATTTCCAGTGGCAAAGGACTGTGGGAGTTGTGACCCAAAACATCTGGAGGGCTGAAGTTTGGACATGCCTGTGCTACACCAACCCAGATGACTAAAATTCCTCTAAGTTGGTATCCATTGGTTGCATCCCTGTCAGGATAGCAAACACGCCCTGTAAATCAGTATATAGGAGTTGTGGGGAAACTGGTTCTGATTTCTTAAGATGACTACCAGGGACAATGCAAAAGACTCATATGTTGACTGTAGTAGTCATTAGCTTTAAAATCTAGTGGACCGGGGGGGGGACCCATATCCAGATCCATTACCAATACACTTGAAGGCTGTGGCTGTGGAGATATGCAGGGCTGAGAAGCTCTCCTAATCATCTGATTTCTTTGTGCCTTAACTTGCCCCTGTCCGACTCAAATTCAGTTTTGTTGGAAAATCATTGGATTAATCCAGCTGTGTGTGTGTCTTGTGACCGACAACACACAGTCGTGACCAACAACACTCAGTCGTGACCGACTCTTCATGACCCCATTCCATGGAGTTTTCTTGGCAGGAATACTGGAGTGGCTTGCCAGTTCCTACTCCAGGCGCCTACAGCACCTGGTATTCCCTGGTGGTCTCCCATCTAAGTACTAACCAGGGCCGACCCTGCTTAGCTTCCGAAATCAGGTAAGATTGGATGTGCTTAGGGCAGGCCTGCCCAAAGTCCGGCCCTGGGGGGGGGCCCAAATCTGGCCCGCCAGGCCATTCTGAGTGGCCCGCAGCTGGCTGGCCCACCCCTCCCTCCCCCTCCTTCACTCCATGTTTTTTTAAAAGAAAGTGGGTGGGGCTTGCAGTGGGGTGGCAGGGTTGCGGAGCAACCGGCCCCTGACACATTCTCAGCCACCAAATCTGGCCCTCCTTACAAAAAGTTTGGGCACCCCTGGCTTAGGGCATCTAGGCAGCTAAGGGCCGGATAAAAGCCCCATCACTATATTATATTTATATTATATTTATATCGAAGCAAAACTCTTGCCCATTTTATGCCATTTTTGTTTTTGCTTTAATTCTCATAATTTGAACATTCTGGTATGGGAATTGAAACACTTGTAGATACACTGAGCAGGATTCACATTCAACAGGACACCTTAGCAGTAGCAAAAAGTTGCTGATTTTCTCAGATTTCTTAGGGGAATGCATTAGCCAGAAGCTTCAGAAAGCTCATAGGAAAGAATTACAGAAAAACAGGTCTCAATCCCTGAAACAGCAAAGGTTCACAATGCCACAAAATTATGTACATCCCTGAGGATGTTCTGACACTGGAGCCAGATATAAATGGTACTCAAGATACAAAGCTCATTTACAAAATAATTCTGCCTTACCACACTGGAATTATTACATATAATAGAATTTAGACATGCTAATTCAGTTTGAAAAACCATATTATTTGCCTTTTGCTTTCCCATCGAATGAGGACTCTTCTAGTGACATTTCACATACTGGTTTGCTGCTCTGACTGTTAGAAAATAAGAGACTGATCTGACATAGGTAGGTGCGTATATGAAAGAGAAGGAAGGAGGGAGATGAGACGTGGAGAAAAATAAACAGTTTTAACAGATGCCATCTGTTTGTAGCACAGGAGATTAGAAGAGCAAAGGCAGAAATATCGCGGCAGCATCTGCCGGCCAGTGAAGGCCACCAAGAATGGTCTCCAGCCCATGACAATTGCCTTGCTAGTCAATTTGGCTCTCGGGCTTCAAAGATGTATCAGATGTTTCTCAAGACTGGATCATTCTCTTCTGTGTATCAAAGACATATCTTTTAAAAAGAAGAGTGATGTGAACAGGCTGGACCGAGTCAACCTTGTTGCTTTCATCCTCTTTTGCTGCGTCCCCCTTCCCTGCCTTGGGCTTCTTCTTGGAGATGGCCGTCAGAAGTGCTTTTGTTTCTGGCCTCACTCCATCTGAAAAGAATAAAGACACACATTTAAAAAAGGAAAAACCTCTGGGCAAACATTTCAGAATTATTAGGATCTCCAAGATGTTTGATTGTGAGCTCATCCCTGCAGGATTTCAAAGCAGGAGCAGCAGTCCAGAAAATCCAGGAAAACTGGCAATTCTACCGCATCTTTTCATCCCTACAGAGGAGAAATAAGCAAACTTTTTGCAAAGATGTTGGCTTCATTGCACGCACGTATCCACTGCACTGTCGCACGTATCCACTGCACTGTCGAATCTCTTCTGGAACCATCATTGTTATCATGTAAAGTTCTATATCTAATAAATCAGCAGGCAGCTGACCTGTGCCAAACATATCAAAATCAATCAATCTTTGCACATTAAAAAAAAACGGAGAAGAGAGGAGGAGTCTAGTGTCGTCTTCTTCATAACATGCTGTTTTTCTATGTGCAGAAATTGTCTTCTGAGAAAGGACATTCCGTTACGTAACCCATCTTCCCTTATATAAACTGTTGTATGGAGTGGTGAAGTCCACCTGAACCCACATGGCTCGATACAGTAATGTATGATTCAACCATAAGCAAACAGTTATGGATTTTGATACATTTGGTGGTGTTGGGGAAGCAGGATCGAAAGTAATAATAGAATGTCATCATCTGCTTCTGCTCTGGATGTCTGCAGGAAATGAAGCCAAGATGAAAACTGATATGAACACTCTAATTTACTGGGGTGGGGTGGGGGAGGACATAACTGCCATCCTTTGCTTGTAACCACATCAAAAGG
Organism: Phrynocephalus versicolor; assembly: GCA_023846285.1. Taxonomy (NCBI): domain Eukaryota; kingdom Metazoa; phylum Chordata; class Lepidosauria; order Squamata; family Agamidae; genus Phrynocephalus; species Phrynocephalus versicolor. The sequence continues at coordinate 30,862,100 of JAHTLZ010000015.1, read as the reverse complement.
GTAGTAATTCCAATGAATTTATAGCTGTGATTCTGATTATTTATCTTAGACTACTAGACCAAAGAATATTGCTATATACAGTGGTACCTTGTATAAAGGAATTAATTCGTTCCAAATGAAATTCTGTTAAACAAATTTTCCTTTATACAAATTTCTCATAGGAATGCATTGAAAAAAGAGTAATCCCTAATCGTGACCATTTTTATGTTGTACGGATTCACCCCATCGGCGATTCTGTTAAGCAAATTCCCCCTATCTCCGGAATTTTTTATGTTGTACAGATTTTATGTTATACAAACCGTTTGTTATACAAGGGTCCACTGTAATCCAAAAATTCTGCTGAAAACACAGTGTGCATTAAATTTATACTTGCCATTCCAGAACTCCATGTTTAAGTGGTGGCTGTGAGGCAGTGGGGAGAATGGTTTTTGTAGGTTCAAATGCTTTGCAAATGAATATGCATTTGAGTAATATTTGCAAGAACACGACTACCTGCCTTTTTCTTCTTAAAACGTCTGAGGTTTGATTTAAGCACTGGAAACTTTGCAGGTGATCTAAGGGTTGGCAAGTTCAAATCAAAGCATCAGTGCTGGGGAGAATGGAGAATAAGTGCTGTCCATGGAATGCTCTTTGGATCTTTAATTTCTTCAAGTGGGTAAAAGAGATCTCTTTAAAAGTATATTCAGTGCCACCTAGCTGAATATTCTGAAACCGTAGTTCTTAGGCAATGGGCCAATTTCAGCTCAGGTATTTCCAGCTTGCGGTGTCGCATAACCTTATCTCAAACACTTAATCGGCTTCTCTCCCCTCATACTGAAATTTAGAGGCAGATTCTCATATCATGGCCCGACAAAAAGATTGAGATGCTTATGATTTACTGGAGACACGACGTCTACAGGCACAGGTGATCTGTTCCACTCCAGACAATCTAAATGGCTGTTCACAGCTGACTGGGGCGATTCAGAACCGGAAATCGGATTTTCCCCCTTCTCTTTAAGTTTTGTCTAGTAAATATACCTACAGCTTGGAGGTGCAGCATGATAACAACGCCTAGATGAAATTGGGGGCTGCTGTAAACAACACTAGAAGTTTACTGATGCTTCTTTTCTTTGCACACAACCATGTTACAACATGGAATAACACTATTTTGTACATCACTGAACCTTCTGAAGCATATATTATTTATTAGTTGTTTATTTGTATTATTTATTGACCATCTTTCTCTGAAAGGGGAATCAAGGCAGCTCACAAGTAAAACTATACAACAGTAAGTTAAAATGGTATACAAAACTATACATTAAAAAACAATAAAACATGTCATCAACAGAGCACTCATAAGACCCGCCCCCCCACAGACTTATTGCTTAAAAACCTGCCTTAAAAATAAGGCCTTTACCTCACTATATGGGAGGGCTAGAGGGAGAGGGTTAGGGTTAGACCCTAACCTGGCTTCTTGGAGCAACACATTTCAAAGCCTGGGAGCAGCAACTAAGAAGGCCACATACAAGCCCACCTATTGTATTATTAATTACAAACCCTGAAGCAATTGTCGGTTGTATGGAAGGTTATCTTCAGAAATTTTAAAGGACCATTCACACACAGTATTTTTCACTGTACAACTCACATGCTGCCTCAAGTTCCTTTTAGGAAAACTGTAACAAGAAAACCAGAAACAATATCTGAAATGTAAAGAGGAACTGAGGAATTTGGGCAGGAAGTTGCCGCGCATGCACAGTACCAGGGGGGAGGAGACTAACGAACTTTCCTATTGCTAGGGAAGTACGACCTCTAGCGCACGGGTGCTTGGGAAACCCATCCGTGTGGCTTCACGAAGGCCACGAAGGAGAACAGACAACTATAAACAACTGCAGGTCCCAGTTGAGTACACAGTCAGTTGTCCGAGATCTGGAAACAGTTCCAGTTCTCCGGCCATGACTACATAGTTAAATACCATGGGATCTGCTCAGCTTCTAAAATTTGGTGCATTCAAAGGATTTTTTTTACTGACAACATGATGTAAAGGCTGATTTGAACTGGCCCAGCCCTTCTTGCACCCAAAATGATTTTTTTTTCTGTCACTGGAGGGATTCTGCTTGTTCATCATGATACATTCTTGTAAAGATAGTACATGTATGTGTGTATAGGTGGTTTTGGTATGTAGGCAACTGGAGCAAGATGTTTATCGCTAGGGGAAATATGTCCCCACAATGTTTCCTCTTCCCTGAACATCTTCTGATTTAATATTAAAAATAAATTCTTGCATATATGAGATTAGTGCTGGATCATCATATCACCTTATCTCTGGTTCTTTGCTACTGTTCCCTGTATTCATGGCCCATATTGGCAGAGGTGGGATCAGAGGAAGGAAAGAAGGGGGGCGGCGGCGGCTGGAATGTGAATTGCATTGCATCCAGTGTCAAGGATGAGCTCCCAACACAATCTGCAATTCTATATGAGCATGAACTATGATTTCAAACAGAACAAAGGGTGTGAATCAAATGGCAGCCTTTGTTATGTTTGAAATCATAGTTCATGCTCAACATCATTGGCTCCCAGCTCCCATCAAACCTAACTTGTACAGAAAATTCTCAGAGATGATGGAACATGGAGTCTGGAAACATCTAAAGGAATATAGCTTCTTCACTCCTACTCTAGAAGTTTCAGTCAGTAAAGGATGTATGTATAGAAAATCTTGTGTCACAAAGGAGCCAGGCATTGCATCCTCTTTTATGGGATAAACAGAGGAGGACTGTATTTTTTAAAAAACACACTTAATTTGCAAGCCAGCTACCTATCCAGGTAGGACATTATCTCCAAAGCATTTTGCAGGAAGGGAAGCAAAAGAAATGTTAGCAGTAGCTACGAAAGCAAGTGAAATCATAAGCTGCCCGTCAAAAGCGGCTCAGGTATTAGAGCGAGGTACCTAGATGACTTAATAAGATTCCATCCCCACTCCCTTATTCCACAAGCAGATTAGGTGGCTGCTGGCATCACACCCTGACAAATGGCATGTGGTGTTTTCTTCCACTCTGGTGCCAGGAGGTCTATGGACTGAAGAGGCTCTGTGACACCAAGCAGCCCAAAGACGGAAAGCACAAGCAGACAGGCAGGGAGGCACAATCTAGGTTTAATCTACCTTGGTGGAATTTCTCATGTTACACACAATTCATACTTTACATTTTACAAGACCAAGGAAATGAAAGAAAACATATCTTTCACTGAAAAAGTCATCGGCCCTTTAGTAGCTGAAGTGACGGATATTTTTAGATTTAACTTACATTAAGGGTTTAATCTCTTTTGAACAATGACTATTTAAGCTTGGGTACATAGTGAGAAATCTGTTCCATTAATTAAGTGCCGTCTGTACTATTTGGATTTGTGGCAAATGTTAATAGATTTCTTCCTTTTGTCCCTTTCTTGCTGGACAATTAACTTATTTTGCCAACTTATTAATGGATGACATTGAAAAGGTCCATATGTTTATACAAACAGACAGCAGCAGCAACAACAACAAAAAACAGAGAAAAGAGAAAGAAAAAGAGAAAGAGAAAGAGAAAGGGGATTTTCATAGGAAATTCTAAGAGACAACTTACCCATATTACTCAGAAATACTTATACAGTATATGCTAATAATATTAAGGGACTGTCCTCTGAAGGAAAGTAGATAGCAGGAAGCTTAGCAAACTTGTTCATATGTCCAAATATATAAAGTGATTAGAGTTTTACTGGCATATATTATTTTACAAGCAATGTAGTCTTTCAAAGGAGAGAAGTACTGTGCAAATATACACAGTGCCTTATCCATCCCAATACTTCAATAGATTGTACATACAGTACTTTGTGTTTTGCTGCTTTCTCTCATGTTGGTTGTATGTCAACATACAATCATGTTGCACTGTACAGCAAGAATGAGAGCTACAGTGGTACTGTACCTTGTATAAAGGAATTAATTTGTTCCAAATGCAATTATGTTAAGCAAATTTTCCTTTATACAAATTTCCCACAGGAATGCATTGAATACAGTGATCTCATTTTTATGTTGTACAGATTCACCCCACAGGTGATTATGTTAAGCAAATTTCCCCTATCTCCGGAATTTTTTATGTTGTTCAAATTTTATGTTATACAAACCGTTTGTTATATGAGGGTCCACTGTATTTGATTATTATAGTCCTAAGACTCATTCATGCCTTTGTGGAGTAGAACTGAAGCTTCCTACAATACATCCTTCTTTATTTTTGAGAGATAAAGTACCTTTTTACATTTCTTCTACTGAAGAGTATCTGAAAAAAGAGGTCATTATGACTAGTCCATATTAGTAAATGCTTTTTATCCTATACACAGTGGGGTGTAGTGGATAGATTGAGTGACAAAACTAGGACTCTGGAGAACAGGATTCAGATTCCCCACTTGGTCATGGGAGCTCACTGGAGGGAGTGGGACTGGTAAAGCCACTCTTTAAATATCTCACTTACCTTGAAAGCTCTATTAGGGTCGCTATAAGTCAGTTCTGACTTGACAGCAGAGAACACACACAAAGGCGGTAGGAACAAGCCAGCTCTGTGTATATTTCTCAGCCCATTAAGGTATCAGCTTTGCATACATAAATAGAAAAACACGCCCTCCATGAAAATTAATTCTCAGCTACCCAGAGGCTTAATTGCTGGGAAAAGTTTCAGCACCTCTGTGAAAGCCATACAACATTTTCCTAACTAATGCTTAGCTTTGGTTACTTTAACTCTCTTCTAAAAAGAATTGTAGCCCAGGTTTTTATAATTGCAATGCAAATTTCCATCTCTAACTGGAGTGTGTGACTGAATATAAACATATGCAACCAGAGTAATTTGGTATTCAAATTACACACAACAAATACACAGGCTTTTATTTCTTGAGGGAACAAACCGCAAGAAATGGCAGAGGCTGCTTTTAATAATTCTTCTTCCCTTCCACAATCTAATATAAGATGTTTTATATCTTCCCAATCAACATTAGCCAGAAGAACCAAAAGCTGCAAGAAGTGGGACTTTAATTTCTTTGCTTCATTGGGTGGGATAGTATTCTTCTCCAAAACAATACTGGTCTATAAAAGTCTTCCTAATACACACATATGCAAAGATGTGTAGCCTCTGCTTAGGCAAATTGCCCAAGCTGGTGTTGTGGAATTGTGGGATTGTTTGGTAACTAGAAAGTGCTGAAAAAGAAAAAAATCCAATTCGTTCCCATTTTCTGTTGTCAGCAAGTACTGCTACACTGCAGAAGGATGCAAGGAACACTATGATGGAGCATGTTCGTTTTCAAATAATATGCTTCCAAAAGGGAGTAAACTAAGATCTGCATTCTCTTGAGAGGGTTGGAGCAGACGTCTGCTAAAGTCTTGGCCAAAATCCTATTGCTTAATGTGCCCTGTTTCCCTGAAAATAAGACCTCCTCCAAAAATAAGCCCTAGCAGAATTTTTATGCATTTGTTAAATATAAGCCCTACCCTGATAATAAAACCTAGTGATGGGGTGGCTATGGTTGTGTGCAGGGCTGACATTCAAGCATATTATACTGAATAAAAGTAAGACATCCCCTGAAAATAAGACCTAGTGTGTCTTCTTGAGAAAAAATAAATATAAGACAGTGTCTTATTTTCGGGAAAACACGGTAGTAAATTGCATTATCACATGCCCACTGAATCCATGGGGATTTAGTAAGTCAACTGCCCCATATAGTATGTTCCATTGATTCAAGCTGGCTTATCTGTTATTTATTTATTTATTTATTTATTTATTTATTTATTTATTTATTTATTTATTTATTTATTTATTTATTTATTTATTTATTTATTTGTGAAGCTTATATTCCGCCCATCTTCCCGGGAGGGAACTCTGGGCGGCTAACAACAAAGAGATGCAACAATAAACACAATAAAATAGCACAAGAGGTGGCAAAAGAGAAGGCAAAGATGACGGGGGAAAAAACTTAAAATGAAAGGTCGCCAAACGCCTCCCTAAACAGATGGGTCTTTAGGGCCTTCTTAAAGGTGGGCAGGGACTCAATTAGGCGCAGCTCACTGGGGAGGTGATTCCAAAACATAGGGCCCACCACAGAGAAGGCGCGGTCACACATATGCGATTTCCGCGCCTCCCTGGGTGTGGCCACCCTCAGTGAGCGCACCTGCACCAGTCTCGTGGGTCTGGCCCCAGTTGATCTCTGGGAGATACGCTCTGCCAGATACTCAAGTTACTTACTATCTGTTACTTACTATGGTAAAGTGAGTGGCAGTTAGAGTAGGCCTACTTGAGTCTATGGGGATTATGGAGGAGCTAACTCAGCAAATCCCCATGGATTCAATGGTCCAACTCTAACATGATTTACTACATGAATGAGCTGGATTTTTGGCTATCGTGTTCTGATTATATTGCATTTTAAGTATCTACACACTTTGTATATTAAGTGTTTTATGAAATGTTGATAGTATGAATGGTGATTACAGTAAGAACAATTATAACAAACTGTTACAATAAACTTCATATTGATTATGTTCCAATGAGAGACAAAACCAGCCCATGGCACTCTGCTGCCTGAGGCAGAGGAACAAATTATTCCTCCCCACACACCAAGGTATACCGTATTCAGTGCCAGCCAAGTGATGTTAGCACCAGAACCACAAAATTCCACAAAAACCACAGTTCAAAAAGAGGGGGAAGAGGAAAAACCTACACATTAAGTAGAAAACAATATGTTGCAATAGAAACAGTACCTTCAAAGCAATGACATTCAGAACAAAGATAAACCTTACTGCTCAAAACTCGGCCATGCTGACCCTCTCTTGCTTTGTACCATAACTTCCATCCTAAGAAAACTTTACAATATAATTTCACTGGCTCCCAGTTATCATAACTGGTGTAAAAAAGCTGAAATGAAATGGAAGCTGAACTCTCATTGGCATAACTATGGCTGCAGAAGGTGATTTATTTATTTATTTATTGGATTTTTATACCATCCATCTGGCAGCAAGGTCACTCTGGGCAGTGATGACATCACCAGCACAGACAGATATTCAGTAATTACTGTAATTATTCCTCCCTTCTGTGTCCTTTCTGACTTGCAAATAATCCCTTTTGTTGTATAGAAGCCATAGATTGGAGCAAGCTTTTAATTACCAAAACTTCCCCTTACTGGTGACATCATCACACTTCTGCAAAGAAGTGATGCCAACAGGAGTTCAGTCAGAGGATTTGATAATGCTAGGAAACACACGCACAAACAACCTCCCTCCCTCATAGGTTACCCTGTACCAAAATTTGCATTAAAATATAAGTAGAGGGCACATAGCTACCTAGATGCCCTAAGCACCTCCGATCTCACCTGATTTCGGAAGCTAAGCAGGGTCGGCCCCGGTTCGTACTTGCATGGGAGACCACCAGGGAATACCAGGTGCTGTAGGCACCTGGAGTAGGAACTGGCAAACCACTCCAGTATTCCTTGCCAAGAAAACTCCATGGAAATGGAGTCACGAAGAGTTGGTCACGACTGTAATGACACAACACAGAGGGCACAACAAGAATTTGGTGTTGAGAGAAGAGCTGCTAGAAGGAGTGACTGTGCATCATCATTTGAGGATGCTTAAGTGCAGGATGGGGCAACAGGCAATGGCACTTTTTTTCATCCATTCAAATGCAACTTACAAGCTATGTATCCCTGACTGCAAAGGCCTTAACAGCCTCTCCATTTCTGAAGACCCAGGCAGGGGGGAAAGGAATATATAATACATGACTGTTATGCTGTATGTTCAGCTTCATGGGTCACAATTTGGACAGGAGTCGCCAAGAAATCCTGCATTACCTGAAAATCAAACCATTGTAACCAAAACATGAATGATGACATTGAACATGTACATTCAAAACAATAACTCCCTCCTATTCATCAGACTGAAGGACTGTTAGCTGATTGACAAGGATTGATTAACTGCATTTGTTCCTAGCTTCAAATCCTCTCTTGTTCCTGTCACCTGAATTTTTTTAAAAAACATCTTTCATAACCTTTGTTTTCTCCCTCTCATGATAGTTTCAAACTTCCAAGGATATCACAAAAATATTCTAAGGTGGTTGTATCTTGTTGTGGAAGCGTATCCTTTACCTCCCCTCTCTATTTTTCACACCAACCACACTTGGGAAATCAGCTTCACCCCTACCCTCCAAAAAGGAAGAAACAGAAACTGCAGAGCTAATGGAAAATGGTTTTTAAATGACCTTGACTTACTGCGAGATATGTAAGACAATCCAGTACCTTCCCTGAGTCAGCCTAGGTTGAGATGGGGATAAGAGCCAAGCCACTAACTAATTAGAATATTGTGAGCAAGTGCCATAATATACAGTATGTGAAGGCTGAGCTTGCCAACAGAGAGAGAGAGAGAGAGAGAGAGAGAGAGAGAGAGAGAGAGAGAGAGAGAGAGAGATGGGGGTGGAATTTATACAGTTGCGCTCTAAACCCGCAACGAGAAGTCTGTGCGCTGACTGTATTAAGTATCAGAGAATGAACAGTGCCAGTTTTTAATGTGATGACAGTTGCACTCAAACGTAAATACAATACTACCGATGTCAAGAGCTCCTCTACATCGAATGATCTCAAACAAAATACATGGGGAGAAAAACTCCATGAACATTAGTACTTGTATTCCATAAGTACTGTAGCAAAAACATACAGTCTTGACTGAAGACTGGATACCTGCAGCATGAAAAGATGCAAGTTGCATGACCAGGTATGTATAGGTTGAAAGAATCTGATGACCAAGGAAGGAAGGGAAAGACATTCATTTCATACTAAATGAACAAAGATATTCATTTCATACATGCAGGAAATGCCGTATTTTAAATCTGTCAAATTGTAATCACACATACAAAACACCAGTCCATTGGATGTATTACTTTATTTATATTCCATCTTTTTCCAATATATGAGACCCTACCCAGACCGTTTACTTAATGAAAATATGTTAACATTAAAAACATGGCTGAAATCCAACTGTAGAGCTATGCTATGTGATGCTGATGATGGCATCATCAACTGCAGTGATTTTCTGGAAACAAAGGTTTTCCATTTCATCTTCCAATGGTCTCAAGATTCCTGTGGAATCCCTTTATTTATTGGAGACTACTGTGGTCGAAGGCAGCAGTCCCCAACCATTTTGGCAGCAGCAACCAGTATTCTTGCTGCATGGGGCTTTTTGATGGGCGTGCATGCACACAACTCACCCTGTGCTGGTTCCTGTATGACCAAAACAAACAAATTGTCATAAGGGATGTACGGGGGAGGAAAAGCCATGGAGGGGGGAGCCTTACATGGCAGGGAGAATCAGAGAAATGTACACACCCATCCAGGCATATGCCTTGCTGGCAGTATGGCCTGGTCGCTAACAGGCCATGGACCAGTAACTGGTCTACAGCCTGGAGGTTGGGGATGCCTGGCCTAATGAATGGGAATTTGGTGACTTACATAAGTTCCACTGATTCAAATGGGCCTACTCCAACTGTGTCTTACTATGCTAAAGTAAGTGGTTGTGAGAGTAGGCTGCTTTGAATCTACAAAATTTATGGAAGAGCGGACTTAAAATCCCTACTATCATTGTGGGCTTACTCTTAGCCCAATTTATTGCACTACAAAAGAGGAGTTTGGCCATTATTCATGTTTTACTACAGCAGTAATATTGAAAAATGTACCATATTTTTCGCTCTATAAGATGCACTTTCACCCCCTCAACAGTAAGGAAAAATGTCTGTGCGTCTTATAGGGCAAATACACACCCCGCTGGGAGCCTCCAGAGTGGCTGCTGCAGAGGCCTCCGCAGGTCCCAGACCCAGCGGAATGTGAATCCAGGGGAGGGAGCTCTCCCATTCAGCCTGTCTTGAAGACCAGCTCTATGGTCATCATGGTGGGTGATTACTCTCTAGCCCGTTTCTCATCTCTATGGTCTCTGGTAGGGCTATTTGCGCTCCTTCTTCTCTTCTATGAAAAAAAAAATCAATCATGCAAGGTAATTTTTTTAAAACAACCGGGTTGGGAAGCCTCCACTGGGGCTGGGACCTGCACTGTGTCCGGAGGCCTATAAAAGGGCTGGAGGTTTCCCAGCATGGAAATCCAGGCGCGGGGGGGGGGGCAGTGGCTTGTCTTAGCATTTTACTCTCTAGCCATACTGCTCCGGGCCTCCAAAGAGCAGCATGGCTGGAGAGTAAACTGGGCTGGAGATGCACCAGGACCGCAGTATGTATGTGTGAATATTTTTCACACATACATAACTCTAAAACTAGGTGCGTCTTATGGTCCAGTGCATCTTATGGAGCGAAAAATACAATAAATAATTTGCATAGGTCTATGCAGAATACGGCTTACATCAGGGGTGTCCAAACTTTTTGCAAGGAGGGCCAGATTTGGTGAGGTGAAAATGTGTGGGGGCCGACCATTCAGCCACATATGGCCCCTGGGCTGGACATTGGACAAGTCTCTATAACATGCAAAGAGGTGGGAAGGACGCTGCAGTAATGGAGCCGGGGGCGGGTAGGCTGGGCAAGTGGCTGGGGGGGGGGGGATGGACAGAGGCAGGGAGGGCAGGTGAACCATAAAACTGCAAGCTGACATCTCTATCCAGTATGGGGAGGGGCCAGCTGGCGGGGCTGAGCCGGTGGGAAGAGGCCGCGGGCCACTCAGAATTTGAAAGCGGGCTGCATTTGGCCCCCGGGCCTGACTTTGGACATGCCTGGCTTACATGATGCTTAGTCTGGCAGCCCTGTGCCCTTATGTTATATCAACAAAAGTAAAAGAAACATGTTTAAATGAATACTTTATATCCACAAGTCTAGAAAACACTAACTTTTATATCATATCATTTCCATATGGTGATCACAACAGTGGAAGTTACCAGTATGACTAATTGTCATTGTAATGTTTCTAGTTCAAATATGCTCACCAGGTCAGGAAACTCTAATGTCTATTCTTGATATGATGCCAGTATCTGCATGTGTAATACACATTGTATATTATCTGACTCCACTGTGGAATTGTGAGTCAAGTTACTTATTGAGGTTTGTGGGAATGCCACCAACCCTCGCTATTGTAAATGGGATGCCCAATTAATTTCTTTTGTACAGTTTGGCTGGAAGACCTCTGCCAACATGAGTTTCTTGCTTCTCATCTGCATTCTTATGTGACAGGAAACAGTCAGAGGAGCACATGGTCATTAGTAAAACAATTTTGGTACTGGAAGTAGTAATTATGGGAAGCAAATTTACTGCTTTCAAGTGAGAGAAAAGCGACTTTCATATTTCCCCCTTGCCAAAGGGCAGACAAATGGAACAAATCCAGAAAGGAAGTTAAGTTAAACAAAATTATTCACAGTGATCTTCCTCAGATATACAGTTTCCCTAAAATGAACCCTTGACCATCCATCTGATCACAAATGAGATGAAGTGAGTGATAGAAGAATTTGAAAGCACTATAGCTTAGTTAGGAAACGTCAACCTATAGCAAGGGAAAGAGGAAGATGAGAAACTTCCTTAAGTAGCTGCAAACATGTACAGTAATACCTTTTTTTAAGAGTAACTTGGTTTAAAAGAGCGTTTTGCAAGACAAGCAAACATTTTTTCTAAATTTTGCCTTGATCAACAAGCAATGTCTTGATATACAAGCACTGGAGCTTGTCACATGATCACAAGTGAGCCAATTGGGGCTATCTCTCCCTCCCCCTTCTAGATTGTGTGTGATTAACAACCGGGTCGGGAAAGCCTCCATTAGATTGTGGGTGATTAACAACATGGTGTGGACGTGGACTTCTAGCCAACTTTTTTTGTGAGTTTGGGCATTTTGAATGTACAGTATGTGGTCTATGGGGCCCCAGAACAAATCATCTGAGTTTCTATTATTTCTTATGGGGAAATTTGCTTTGATATAAGAGTGTTTTGGTTTACATGCATGTTTCCGGAATGACTTATGCTCATAAACCAAGTCATTACTGTATTTCAATTTTGCCAATAGAGAAATTGGAACCATTATCTAATGCTATCTGAACTTGGCAACAAAATTAGCTCATGAGTAGAGAACCAGCATCCCTTCAGGTGATGTTGGTTTCCGACTCCCATCAGATGAGACCAACATGGCCAGCTATTGAGGATGATGTGAATTATAACCCAGTGCCTGGAGGACGTTAAGCTCCCCACCCCTGCTGTAACACTTTAGTTTCAGTATCAGCACATCAAACAGACTTAACTTATGGTGCAAACATACTGAGGAATGATTGAAATTCCCAGTGAATCTTCCGATCCAGGTAACGTCTTAATTCAAATGCCAGATTTCATGGTACCCAAAATAAAACCAGTTTGATACTTCCCAGTCAGTAAGCTCCAAAAAAGCCAATATCGCCCAATACATGCTCCTTCCCCGAAGAATTTTCACACACATTCTAAGAATGGATAGCCCTCAACATAACTCAGAATCAGGATTTAGCCTGCACATTTCCTGAGTGTGAGAGAGAATGTTTTGTTTCTGGTTTGCCTTCATGTTAAGATTGTGAATGCAGATATAAAAAGAGCTACTCTTACCATCCTACCCTCAGAAAATTCAGCATCAAATTAAAGCCACTCTTCTGTGTATATAAGCTAGCCATCTGGACTCTCTTATTCACATGAAATCTACTCCTAATGCCTTGATACGCCCCTTTAAAATCAGATTCAGGTTACTCTATCTCAATGTATGCACAACACTTTGCTGATAAGGGCCAAGTGCAAGGAATAACGTCTTACTATATTTTAGTGAAAAATATTGTCTATGATGCATATGAGATGCAGATTTATAGTGAGTCAGTCCAATTAGGTCAATGATTACTACCATAACTGACAATTTTTTTCCAGGGCTTCCTGGCCAGATGAGTGTGGAACTAGACTACTATAGTAAATTTCCTCATGCAAAACATGAGCCCCACATTTAAGCCATGGGATACATTCTATCTTTAATAAATAAGTCAGACATTATGCCAAGACTGATTTGAAATTAGGCAGTAAAGTCTCCATCACACTGAGCATTTGGCCCACACCCCTTCCTGCAGCTTAGTGACATAGAGTATCAGCACGTGGTTATTGAAATTATTGATGGGGATATGTATTATCTCCAGGCTTAAAAGGAGGGCATCTCAAAGTGCCAGACGCAGGGGAGTGGTATCAGGACACAGGGGTTTAGTTCTTCTCATGTGCTCCCAGAGGCATCTGATGGGGCCACTGTGAGATACAGGAAACTGAAGTAGAAAGGACCTTGGCCTGATCCAGCAAGGTTCTTCTGAACATGAATTCTGAACAAATTCATGTTCGGAACGTCCCTTCTCTGCTCTTAAAACACCCAGCATCACTTTAAAGCAATCTCAACATCTTGTACAAACTTTTAATGAATGAGATTCTACCACACACACACACACACGGTTTTGAATGATTGGTTAGTGTTATTTGAAAGCGCTTGACCAGCAGCCTCTCCATCTTGGATAACTACTGAGAATTCACTGCTGTGCTCTTTAAGAAATCAGCATCTCTCTTAAAAGAGCTTCCTAAAATCTTGCAAGGAGGCTCAATAAATAAGTTTTCTTGCTTTGTTTTAAGCCTGAATAATGTTTCAGCACAAATCAAAACCTTTCAAGTAGGAAGCTGTTGCTGCCTGAACTCCACCCCAACACAAAATGATAGCGAAGGAAAAGAAAACCCCTGCTGCTACAGGCTTAAAAATAAAGAAAAGCCATCAAAAACAGGATGAATAACACAATCTTGATGATGGTGGGGAAAATGTCAATGAAATCAGTGTGGAACCTCATACTTTTGCCAAAATAAATGTTACATCTTGATAGGTCCGAAAATTACAGCTGAGCAGCACCTCTTGTTAAAAGGGCTTTGCTCTAAAACTTTGGTAGCTGTCTGTGTAAGCCTTCCTGTGACTTGAGTCTAACTAACACTAACTAATTTCAGAACCATTGGCAATAATCTTTGAGAAGTCCTGGAGAAAAGGGAAAGTCCCCATCGACTGGAGGAGGGCTAATGTTGTCCCATCTTCAAAAAAGGGGGAAAAAGAGGACCCAAATAATTACCGCCCAGTCCGCTTGACTTCAATTCCTGGCAAGATCCTAGAACAAATTATTAAGTAGACAGTCTGTAATTATTTAACAAACAATGCTGTCATTACAAGAAATCAACATGGGTTTCTTAAAAACAAGTCATCCAGACTAATTTGATCTCTTTCTTTGATGGAATTACAGGCCTGGAGGATGAGGGGAACGCTGTGGATATTGCTTATCTGGACTTTAGTAAGGCCTTCGATAAGGTTCCCCATGGTATTCTTGCAAAGAAGTTAGTAGTACCGTTAGGTAGATTTGTAATTGGTTGACTGATCATACCCAAAGGGTGATCATAAATGGCCTCTCTTCAGCTTGCAGAGACGTGACCAGTGGGGTGCCCCAGGGTTCTGTTCTGAGTCCAGTGCTGTTCAATATCTTTATTAATGACTTGGAGGAAGGAATAGAGAGTATGCTAATTAAATTTGCAGATGATACCAAATTGGGAGGGGTTGTTAACTTGGATGAAAATCCAAAATGACCTTGACAGATTAGAGTACTGGGCCAAAGCTAACAAAATGGGTTTCAGCAGAGGCCATTTCACATTTCATATACTGAGAGAGAGTCAAGATGGCAGGCAGCAGCAGCTCCTTGGCATTTCTGTATCCTAGCGCCTGGCTGCTTTTTGTTGTTCTGCAGCTGTGCCGTTGGTTTTTTATTTTTATTTAATTTTTCGGGCTTGCCAGGAGTGCCTGGGGTAGGTGTGTGGACTTGGGGGGCCTTAGAGCTCGTTGAGAGGGCTTGCCGATGAAGACGAGGACGCGGAGATATGGTATGTTGCCTTGATCGAGCGTCCCTTTGGTAATGCCCCCCCCCGCAGCCGTTCCTCCCCCCTCCTCTCCTTTCTTTTACACCTTAGCGGCTCCTTCCTGGCAAGTCCCTCTCACCCGCTCTTGTGGGGAGACCTGGGTGAGCAGTCGGTCTGTCCTCGACGGTCTGGAAGACTCGAGGACTGAGATGGCGGCCGCCATTTCGGGTTCTCCCCACGGGTTGGAGCTGAGGCGCGAGTCGATTTTGTTTGCCGGGTCTGGTTCCTTTCTCTCCCCGAGGCCGCCTTTGCCTATTCCATCGGCCCGTCGCCGCTTGTGTCCTGACTTTTCAGCTGGCCGAGCGTGGAGCCTCGAAAGATTTGCCGGCGCCCTCCTTTCCACCGCTCGCCCGGAGCTATCTGCCGGCCACTCTTTCCCTGCCCCCTCCTCTCTGCCGGTGGTTCCCAGGCGGCAGTTTGGCCGCCGGCGTGCCGTTCACTCTCTTGGGGAACTCGGGCGGCATGTCGGCCACCGGCGTCTGCTTTCCATCGCCCCGCCCGGCGGCCCTAGGTGGTTTCCCTTTCCCTGTCTCTCCCTTCTGTCGGTGGTTCCCGGGCGGCAGTTCGGCTGCCGGCGTGCCGTTCGCTCTTTTGGGGAACTCGGGCGGCATGTCGGCCGCCGGCGTCTGTCTTCCATCGTCCCGCCCGGAGGCCCTAGGTGGTTCCTTTTCCCTGTTTCTTCCTTCTGCCGGTGTTTCCCGGCGGCAGTTCGGCCACCGGTGTGCCGATCGTTTCCCAGGGGACTCGGGCGGCATGTCGGCCGCCGGTGCTTGCTTTTCCATCGCCCCCCCGGGGGTCCTCGGTGGCTTCCCTCCCCCTTGCCTTCTCCTGGTGGCCGGTGGTTCCCGGGCGGCAGATCGGCCGTCAGCGGGCTGCTCGCCGCCCCAAGGGACTCGGGCACCATGCCTGTCGCCGGGGCCCCTGCTCCAGGGACTTGTGCGGCGTGTTGGTGGCTGGTGCCCGTCCCCCATTGCCTGGTAGCCGCCCTGTCCCTTCTCCTGTTGGAGATACCTGGACGGCAGTGTGGCCGCCACTGTATTTTTCTCCTTGTCAGGGACAGGTGTTTGGTGCTCCAGGGGTACACCTCTTACATCATTACCCCTCCATTCCCTCCTGTGGAGGGCAAGAGGACTGGGGTTCGGATGGCGTGCCTACCGGTGGAGTTGGGGCCTGATGGGGGGGATTTTCTGTTGGGGGTCCTCGAGCCCGGACTTGGGGGCAAGGGTGGTTTTGTTGTAATCTGGCTGGCATATTCTGCCATCTCTAATGCCTGGCTATCCGCCCAACTGCAGCGACCTTGACATTAATCATCTGAGCCAGGATCACCTGGCCTTCCTCTTCCCCCCACTCCCAGGTGTATTACATCTTCTCCTGGCGCTTTGCCCGTTTATGTTCTGTTTGTTTTTTATTCTGTTTAGGTAATATCTGATTTTATTACTATTATTATTACCTTATTGTTTGCTTCACACTTATTGTTAACTGATTTATCGTACTACTGTATTATTTTGTAATCTACTGTTGTGAGTGTTGGTATTTTAGGTTTTTTTTTCTTTATTGTTGCTGCCATGTTTGCAGGGACTCACATACCAACTGTGTCGGGCCGTGGGCGGTACGCTTGTAGCCGGGGGGTTCGTCAGACCAGAAGAACCCGGGTCAGGCATCTCGTGCCTGTCCCACGTTCTGACCCCTCGGCTCGCTGCCACGTGTCCGGGAGTCACTTCTCCAGTGCCTCCAACCTTTCCTGCATCCTGTTGAACGCCAGGTCAGTCCACAATAAAATCCCCATCATATATGATTCCATCCAAGATGGGCGGGCTGAACTCGCTCTTATTACCGAGACCTGGGTGGGTGCAGAAGGGGGGTCTTCGCTCTCCCTTCTGTGTCCGCCCGGGTATCTGGTTCAGGGTGTGGGAAGGTTGGAGGGTCAGAAGGGAGGAGGGGTCGCCATCGTCCATCGGGATTCTCTTTATGTCTGCAGGGCCTCAACATTGGTTAGCCAGGGGTTAGAGTGCCTTCACCTGTTAGTGGGACAGCGGGACAGATTTGGCATTGTGCTGGGTTACCGCGCTCCCAGCAACCCAGCACAATCCCTTCCAGAGCTCTCCGAGTTCATCGCGGCTGCTTTATTGAAGTCCCCGCACCTTCTGGTTGCGGGTGACTTCAATGTGCATGCTGGCGGTGAACTTTCTGGGGCAGCTCTGGAGTTCATGGAATCCATGGCTTCCATGGGTCTGTCCCAGCATGTTGTATGCCCCACTCACAGGTCTGGCCATACCCTGGATCTGGTTTTTTCCTCCATGTCGAGGACATCGAGTCTGGAGGTTGGGGGCATTGTCTCCCTTCCTGTGTCATGGTCAGACCACCACCTGCTTTCTTTCCCTTTGGCGATTCCGG
Source organism: Phrynocephalus versicolor (assembly GCA_023846285.1). Classification (NCBI taxonomy): domain Eukaryota; kingdom Metazoa; phylum Chordata; class Lepidosauria; order Squamata; family Agamidae; genus Phrynocephalus; species Phrynocephalus versicolor. The sequence goes on along the minus strand of JAHTLZ010000015.1, from coordinate 30,844,776 downwards.
CCCCTCCTCGCGGGGACCATCGGCCTCCTGTTTTGGCCCGTCCCTGAAGACTCATGGACCCTTCTCGGTTTCAGGAGGTCTTCGGGGCGTTTTCTGGAGAACTGACTGGCACGCCGGCCGAGGCTGTGGCCAACCATTGGTTTGATACAGCTGCCCAGACCATCGACTGGATCGCCCCTAAGCGTCTTCTCCGGTGCTGAGCTCGGCCCTCGATGTGGTTTACGACCGAGCTCCGAGCAATGAAGCAGGTGAGAAGACTAGAGTGCAGCTGGAGAAGAACCCGGACGGCTATTAATAAGGCTGCTGTTGTTTCCCAGACTAGGCGCTATTCCAACGCGATTAGGGAGGCTCAAAGATCTTTTTTCTCCCTGAGAATTGGTGAGGCCTCGAACCGCCAGGCGGAGCTCTTCTGGATGGTTCGGGACCTCACCAATCCTAGTCTGGCTAGGCCTCCTCCTACTGAGTTCAGTAGTGAGCATTTCGCAGCCTTTTTTCGTACCAAAATAGAGGCCATCCGGGCCGGCTTTGACTCCGGTTGCAGCAGCACTGCCCCGGCATCCCCAGTTGCTGGTCCGCCTTCGTCGCCTCGGTTGGATGCACTTGGGCCTGTTTCTGCTGTCGAGGCCTCTAAGGCTATGGCTCACTGCCGGCCGGCGTCCACCCCTTTCAATCCCTGCCCTGCCTGGCTAATTAAAGCTGCCAGCGGGACCATGGCCGAATGGGCTTCGGTCATCACCACCGCCTCCTTCAGCGAGGGGGTCTTTCCCTCTTGTCTGAAGGAGACGGTGGTAAAGCCCATCCTCAAAAAAACAGGCCTCTCCTCGGACGATTTAACCAACTATCGTCCAATTGCTAACGTCCCGTTTATGGGCAAGGTGATCGAGAGGGTGGCGGCGGTTCGGTTGCAGTCATACCTGAAGGATCGGCAGTGCCTCAATCCTTGCCAGTCCGGGTTCAGGCCTCGTCGGGGGACCGAAACAGCTTTGGTTGCACTGCAAGATGACCTAATCCGGGCGGCCGACAGGGGTTGCTCTACCCTGTTGGTTCTCCTGGATTTGTCAGCGGCCTTTGATACCGTCGACCATGGTATCCTGTTGGACCGGCTCTCCGAGGTCGGAATCGGAGGCACTGCTCGCAGTTGGCTCCGATCCTTCCTGGAGGGCCGTCCACAGTACGTACTGCATGGGGGGGGGGAGTCGTCGGCTCCTTGGATACTCCCTTGTGGGGTTCCACAGGGGTCGTTGCTGTCCCCTATGCTGTTTAACATCTACGTAAGACCGCTGGCTGGGGTCATTAGGAGATTTGGAGTCTGCTGTCACCAGTACGCTGATGACATGCAGCTCTATCTCTCCTTTTCCACCTCTGCAGTGGAAGCTGTGAGGATCCTTGATGAGTGCCTGGACGCCGTCCTGGCCTGGACCGGGGCGAACAGGCTTAAGCTCAACCCCGAGAAGACTGAGGTTATGTTCTTTGGGAGTTCACCATCTGGGTACGGTGGCCCTCTTTCGCAGCTGGGGGGGGTTCCCTCCAGCCTGTGGAGAGGGTGCGGAATCTGGGCGTGGTCCTGGACCCGGCGCTGACCATGGAGGCTCAGGTGGCGTTGGTGACCAGGGCCGCTTATTTCCATCTTCGTCAGATCGCCCAGATCCGCCCGTACCTGGATGTTGACTCTCTGAGAACAGTGGTCCAGGCACTGGTGATCTCGAGGCTGGACTACTGTAACGCGCTCTACATGGGGCTGCCCTTGACTCTTCTCTGGCGTCTGCAGCGGGTACAGAATGCGGCGGCCAGGCTGGTGGCTGGTGTGCGTCGTTATGACCATATCACCCCAGTCCTGGCTCGCCTGCACTGGTTGCCCGTTGCAGCCCGGATTAGATTCAAGGTCTTGGTTTTAGTTTATAAAACCCTCCATGGCTTGGGACCGGACTACCTGACAGAGCGTATCGTCCAGCGATCCACCTCAGCCCGTCCAGTTCGGCAGGTGCGAGCGCACTCGCTTCGGGTTGCCACCCCTCAAGAGGCCCGGAAGACGGTCACCCGGAACCGGGCCTTCTCTGTGGCAGCCCCGTCCATATGGAACTCCATCCCTAGCGAAGTGCGCTCTGCAGAGTCCCTGCAGGCCTTTCAAAAATCTTTAAAAACCTTCCTATTTCGAGAGGCCTTCGGCGAATCTTATTTCCCCCCCCTCTCTTTTCCGCCATCACCTTCATCTTCATTATTATTAGCTCTACTGATTGATTGCTGACTACCAGTGCCTCCAATCTTAATTGCTAGGATCTACGTCCTGACGCGCTGGGATGCACTTGGAGGCACTAGGATTTTATATCTTATACGTGTTTTTAAATTGTTATATTGGATTTTGTTGTACTCTGCTACGCTTTTGTTCGCCGCTTAGAGTCCTACTTTGGAGATAAGCGGGATATAAATATAACAATAAATAAATAAATAAATAAGTAAATGTAGGGTGCTGCATCTAGGTAAAAGGAATGAATTGCACAGATATAGGATGGGAGATACCTGGCTGGAAAATAGTACACGTGAAAGGGATCTGGGAGTCTTGGTGAACAACAAATTGATTGTGAGTCAGCAGTGTGATGTGGTGGCCAGGAAAGGCAATGCGATTCTTGTTTGCATCACTCTATTCTGCTCTGGTTAGACCCCACCTGGAGTACTGTGTCCAGTTCTGTGCACCTCAATTTAAACAGGATGTTGACAACCTCGAGAGGGTCCACAGGAGGGCGACCAGGATGGTTGAAGGTCTGGAAGAAATGTCTTATGAGGAACGGATTAGGGAGCTGGGAATGTCCAGCCTTTCAAAAAGTTGAGATGGGATATGATAGCTATGTTTAAATATTTGAATGGATGGCATATTGAAGAGGGAACAGGTTTGTTTTCCGTGGCTTCAGAGACTAGGACTCGGGGCAATGGTTTCAAACTACAGAAAAAGAGATCCCATTTGAACATTAGGAAGAACGGTTATTGCTGTTTGGCAGTAGAATATGCTGCCACAGAGGGTGGTGGAGTCTCCTTCTTTGGAGGTTTTTAAGCCGAGGCTGTATGGCCATCTGTCGGGAGTCCTGTGATGGGGGTTCCTGCGTGGCAGGGAGTTGGATTGGATGGCCCTTGAGGTCTCTTCCAACTTTATGATTCTATGATCATAGAATCATAGAGTTGGAAGAACTATCACATCCATGCCTACTTCCTTGGAACATTTCACTAGGGAGCAAAATAAGTTATGTTTCCACTCTCTTCCAAAAGGCAGAGCTAGAACAGAATGAGTTTTGTGCTTCTGGTTATTAGGGAAAGAATTCTTTTGTTTGAAGAAAAAGACAGAAGCTGTCTGAGAGCAGAGGAATAGTATAGGTAACCTCTGGCCAAATCTATATTTGGAAAATCCTCACATCAAGAAGGGATACAACTCTTTCATGGTCAGTGCCAATTCTACACAATAGAACTCTCCAGTAGTCGTTAAAGGCACATTTGTATCTTGGCTTTCACAGTGCTAGCAATCAAGAAAGAATGCAAGGAAACAAAACAGTTTCCCAAGGACTGCTTGCTGGTGCCATAATTAATGTAATCAAACAATTCCACAAATTGCCTCCAATTGCTGGCGTCACTTTCATGTGCAGAGCCAGACTTTCAAAGAAGGGCCCTTCTCTCCCGAAACCCTTACAGTGGGAACAAGGCTTTGCTAAACAGTTTAGGATAATTTGTACTGTAACAGGTCCCCAGGCACTCTTGACACGATTTCAATTCCCATCTAATGTTGCTATGTAATTGAAAGGCAACTAGTATATTTAAATAATTACAACACTTAACAGTTCAGAGGGGTCACCCCCAAAGTTCCCACCATTAAAGCATATTTCTTTGGGGACAGTTTTTTTAGGCCCTTCAACAGTAGAAGGTGCAATATTCTTTTACTAAGTTCAGGATAGCAATTTTCATCCAATTCTTGATTTCATACTTTCACACATTACACATCAATACACTTTAGCTTTCCAGACTAAAGAGCACACACACACAATAATAATCTTAAAATGCAGAGATTTGTTAGCACCTAGAAGATTCCTGATTCCTGATTGGCACCCATCATTCAGCATCCGAAATGAAATTTACTGAATCTTTCGCTCTGTTGTGCTTGCTTTCTGTGTGATGTTCCTTTTGTCACTTAAAAAAACACATTCAGTTAAATTCATAAGATGGATGCCACAGGCTGTCTTGACAAAGCAGAGGGTTACTAACTCCAGTAATTGTCTATTTTACATGACCTATAAATCTCATCTGTGTATCTGCAAAAAGTAGTATGCTACACGCAAACAACAACAACACAGGTAGAGAAGGTGTCAGAAAACAATGCCATTAAGATCTTGTGGGATTATATCCAGATCCAAAGTGGTAGGCACCTTGAATATAACACACCAGACATAGTAGTAATCAAGAAAAGACATGTCTGGATCATTGATGTTGCAATTCCAGGGATACCCAAGCTAAAAATAAAGAACTGGAAAACTACCATAAGTAATGACAGAGATCTGGCAGTCAAAATATCTTGCTTGTGTACGAAATACATTTCATGGATCAGTAGATCTTAGGAACAATATCAAGAAATTTCACACAGTAATATAAGCAGTTGCACATCTCAGGAAAAAACACAACTGAAGCTACAAAAATGGAAATATTAGGAACAGTATACATACTGCACTATTTAACAGATACAGTATTTAGGTTTTGGGTTAAAATTTGTACAGTCTTCACCCGCCATGTCACGGTTCATATACTGCTGTCCTGGTATATCACAGAACTGCAGTATATGAAGGCAAGGGCCCCTGGGGTAAGCTGTGTGTGCCTTTTTGAGGCTTCCTGCAGGGGTGTATCTAGGGGGGGCAGAAGGATACATCTGGCCCGGGTGCATCAATCTGGGGGAGCCTGGTGGAGGAGGAGGAAGACCTGCGCCCTCCCACCAGCAATCCTCAGGCTTGGTGATGGGACCTACTCCATCGGAGCTGCCTCCTCTGCCAGCGCTCGCTAGGCAAGCAGTGAACCAAGCAGGCAAGCAAGCGAGCAAGCACGGTAGCTGCGGCACCCTCCTCCTCCAACTCTTCCTCACCTTGTTCTGGGCTACTGCAGGAGAAGTAAGGTGTCCGTGTGCTACTGCGCGTGCACGCACACACACACACACAAACGCCCACCTGTGCGCTGCATGCTTGCAGGATTGCCTCCCCCCCGCTGTGTGGATGTGATGTGGTTGGGGAGAGCCGAAGGGGCACAAAAACAATTTTGTCCCCAGAGGCTCCAAAACCTTGCTATGCCACTGGCCTCCTGCACTTACCCCAGGCCAAGCGCTGCCCCGAGTGGTCCTTCGATGGGCTTCCCGGGCTTCTCGGAGGCCCCAGAAGTAGTTTCTGGCAAATTGGAAGTGGCTTCCAAAAAACCAAAAGTGCTTTCCGAATCACCAAATCCACTTCTGGGGTGTCCAACAGGCTCTCCAGGCCTGTCAGAGGCCCCAGAAATGGTTTCTGGCAAACCGGAAATCACTTCCAAAAAACCGGAAGTGCCTTCCAGATCGCCTGAAATCACTTCTGGGGCCTCCAACAGACCAGGGAAGCCCATCAGAGGCCCGTTCGGGGCAGCGCCAGGCCTAAGGAAGTGTAGGAGGCCCCAAACAGGCCTCTCAGTCCCAACCCAACCCAGCATCTGCATAGTGCAGGTCAAGACAGGTCCCTAACCACTGAAATAAGCAGGGGATTACTGTATCTGTTATATAATGTTTATATAACTTTGATCAAATGTGACTGGTATTTTTGAATCATCATCATCATCATAAAATGGCAGAGCTAAAACGGAACCTATGGAGCATTGAGTCCAACACTATCAGTCAACTGAACTCCCAACCTCTGGTTCCACAAGCAGATACCTAAACAAATGTACTATCCAGTTATAAGACTACGAGGAGCACCAACTAATCAGATATCATTTGCCTAACAGATCACACTATTCATCTGCTATACCTCACCTACCTAAGAGGTGTTTACATACACATGCTGGTACACACTTAGGGTGCATCCGAAAATAACTTGTGTTAGCTAATTCTCCACTAAACATGGAGCCTGGACAAATGGGGGAATTTTTTCAGGGAAAAGTTAAAAATGCCATTGTTTGACTAGGACTGTGCAGATGGTCAGGCTATTTGGAGAGTTTAAAGAGGTTTCTGCATTCAATAGCCAACCTAAAAGATAATTATGACTCACATCTGTATGAAGTTAGGAGTATTAAAGCATATGCTTCTTTGTGATTTGTTCTGTTTAAGAACATAAATAAGGAAGAAATGATCCAAATTCTTCCAGTGACAAAATGCAAGGAGCTCAACTAATCAAAGTTACAGAAGGATACCCAAAATCCTGTTGCACTGCCTATACTGATGTAGGGGAAATGGCATCACCACAGAGGCAGGTCACCAGTCATAGGTTCCCACTGTCATCCCCATGGAATTCCTTGTACAAATGTTGATGGCTTTTGGACAATATTGTACCGTTATATGAAATACAACATTTACTTGTAAACCAGCTGAGGTTAGGGTAAGAAAGAATGGTATGGCTGAGGGGGCAGCACATTTGGAGAAGGGCATATTATTATAAATGATGGGGAGGGCAAAGAGCCAGCTGGCCTGTATATGCCCTAATGACCTTGCATTATTTACTTGCCTGTTCCCAGCATTTAAGACACTTCGTAGCACAGACCTGGTGCCTTTAGGAGAAGCTCAGCATGCAGAACAGGTGCTATTGGAAGCCCTGGCAAAGAACCAAGTAACAAGGGAACTGCGGCCCCCAGTCTTCCTGTTCATTAAGAGTCCAGCGCTAGATAAATTAGGGTCTCCGGCTTACTGTTCACTGAAACATTAGGACACATCCCAAGTGTTTCACCTAATCCTGATGAGAAGCAACAATGGAAACTTTTTAAAGAGGTTAGGCTTTATCAGACATAATTAGTTTCCATTATCTCAGGGATGATGTGCATTTGTTGCCACTTCTCAGTGCCTGCTTGCTGATCCAAGGGCTGCAGTTAAAGCAAGGGTGACCTTGCCTTGGCTCTACTTTCCCTTTTCTTTTCGAAGATCAAAGATCACCTCTGTCTCTAATATATTTCTGTCCAAAAAGATTTAATTACCAAGATAAATATTGACAATGAAACAATAAAGAGAGCTCCGATCTTTACTATTCGTTTCTACTCAGGACAGTGTATCTATAGTTAAAAAAACAAAACAAAACTTCTGGAGTAAATATTGTGCTAGAATTACTTGTTAATACACAGTATTTCAAAAATAAAATCTGTGAAGCTGTCAGAAGACACAAGGAAGTTAAGTTTCCATTAAGCATATTCTATTGGTAGCAACTGTTCAACTTCTGCACTTCAAAATGAACTGAAAACAACAAAAGGGAAACATTTATTTATTTATGTATTTATTATTTATTTTATTTTTATACCGCCCATCTTCCGGGGGAACTCCGGGCAGTTAACAATAGGATTAAAACACCAATACAACACAAAATAAAGGCAAAAGCATCTTGTGGGCTGCACTTCGGGGATGCCCAACTCCCGACCACTCCCTCCACAGCCAGATACCTAACTCGCTAAGTTATCCTGCCAGTATATATATATATTCTCTCCACCTCACTACATGATCTCTAAAAAACTTTGAGGCAGCTTTTTACCACAGGAAGACTCTGGAGCAAGGAAATACAGTGGACCCTTGTATAACAAACAGTTTGTATAAGATAAAATTTGTACAACATAAACTATTCCAGAGATAGGGGGAATTTGCTTAACAGAATTGCCTATGGGCCAAATCCGTACAACATAAAAATGGGATTACTCCATTTTCAATGCATTCCTATGGGAAATTTGTATTAAAAAATTGCTTAACGTACTTTCATTCAGAATGAATTAATTGCTTTATACAAGGTACCACTGTACAGTACCACGTACATAGGTTTACACATTTGGCCTAAATCTTTACAGCTGTAATTAAATGCTATTTTCTGATTGCCCAGTTTCCATTTATGATTCGGAACACTGTTGATCTGATGAGCTGAGTATGCAAGAATTCCCCTATTTTTTAGAACTAGTTTCACTCAACTGAGAATTTATTTATATTCCTTCCCAGGGAATTTTCATGTGAATATATATATCTGACTTATCTATCAGGAGATACTGCATTGACATGAATGTGAACCCCAGGACATCACACAAGCAACTGAAAGCGGATTGTGTATTCCATGTTAAGGTGAACATAAAGGTTCAACCGCCCAAGGAACTTAAATTGTCACCAGGGAAGTGTGGTGGAACAGTTCAAAAGTGCCGTGCCTCTCACACCAGCTTACAAGAAATGCATACCGTGTGGGAGAAATTCAGGCTGGCATATCTGACACGGAACCAAAAGGCAACCCATTTCAAAGCAGCTCCATTCAAAGGGGGTACGTCTGTGGGCTGGTAATCCTGCCATCATGCTTGAACCTCTGGATGCAGAGTAGGCACCGTGGAAGGCCACTAAGCTGGCCCAGATCCACCAAACTTATCTGGAGGCATCGGCTACTTGCAGCTGATTCCGGGTTTTAAGCTGGGCGATATTCATCTTCCCCTGGGCTGCCTTTTTTAAAGCAATCCTGAACAATGAGACTTTGGAATAAAGAACATTTTTTTAAAAAAATTACACTTCTAGGCAAGGCCTTTAATACGATTAGGAGGGTGGGTGGGTAGGGGGGAGGCTGGATAGCAGGCTTTTCTTTTTTAATGTTATGTATATTGTGTGTAAACAAATATGCAATTTGCTTTAAAAAGATAAGGTGATTAAATTTTTATCAGACTTGTACTCTGTTGTCACCACAACAAAGAGAATTAGGAACAGGAAAGAAAGGCCTTTTCATTTGAATTGTGCTCTTACCAGAGGTTCTCCACAACACAGCTGTAAAGCCACTCAACGTTCTCCAAACAGGCCCTTTGATTGCATTTTATTCAACTTGTTTGCATTTGGAGCAATCGAAAGGAAAAGAACGCTCAACATTTTGATGTCTTAATGTTCCTTAATACCTCCTTTAATTTATATTAAGCTTCTTAACTAGGGTGAGGAATTCTTCAAAAACAATAAAGACCTCGTGAAGAACTCTTTCACACACCATGAAAATTGAAATTATAATATATTCATGGCTTTTTTTCTTTTAAAAACATTATTTTGAAGAAAGACTGAAAGCATTTTAAAAAAAATCCTGAAGTTGTATGAAAATGACTTGATCCACAGAAGCAGATCAAAGTTTAAACTAATTATTACATGGGGGAGAAAGTACTGGGAAAGGATGAATGAAGCACATACAAGAACATATTTGATGCAACACTATTTAAGTGTTCATACCCTAAGAGCTCCTTTTCCATAACTTTCTATTTTAAAATGATAAGGATTTGAGTGTGTGTGTGTCTCCATTGAAGAAGCTTGCTTGTTGGTTAGTGTATTGTTTGTAATAAGTTCTACTGCTTGTCTTTATTCCTAAAATGGGCTTTTAGAACTCCTGACTTTTCTGTAATATTGTACCCTATTTTATGTCTTGTGGAGTGACACATTCAACTGCTGGAATCTATAGTGCTGTATTTGACACCCCCTCCCTTCCATACCTAACAATAGAAAATGTGATCTCCCAGTTTGTGTCCATTTTGTATTCTTATCTTTTTCAGTCTCAGAAAAGCTCTTGGAGGAGTTGCAACAAAGAGAGAAATTATTGGAGAAGATTGCCAGATGAAAGGGGTTAAAAATAAGCACATTCCTGACTCAGTGCCCTTCCAATCAAAATTACTTACTTCTTAAGAAAATGCAACTCTCAGGATATTATTACACCTATTTGAATTTAGTATGGACCTCAGCCATCAAGACATTTTCAAGGAACACCAAAAAGGTGGAGAAGGGCAGGAAAGATTCCACTTTGAAGCCTGTAAAGTAAACCTATTCAAGTCTTCAGAAAAGTCAGAAAAGAGACAACCCCATCCTTTTTGGCTCTGGGAAAAGCAGGAAAATATGATAAAAGTCTCTTGCTTGGGATGAGTCACGGAAAAGCTGCTCAAGCCCTTGCTCTTTTGTTGCCAATGAGTGTCACCTTGGACCTAGGAAAATGCAAACCAGATTAATAGCCAGTTCACAGCCACTTCTGCATCAAACCACATCAAAACAGAAAAGCTGCCACACAACTTAAGTAAAGCAAAAATAAACCAGAGAACCGATATAAGAGAGGCTGGCAGTGATATTGCTTCACCTCACTGTGAGAAGTAGGTGAATGAAGAGCATGAATTCCAAGCTGAAACCTAGACCATTATATCAAAACCACCACGATGGAACACTTCTGTAAATATCTGCTGGCTTGATGTATTCTCAAATACAGTATTTAACCCTATGAATTGGTTAGTGTGCTAGGACTCAAGAGACGTTGATTCAAATATTTGCTTGGCCATGAAACTTGCTGGAGGTGGGTGGAACTGGTGAAACCACTCCTTAGATATCTCATTTACTTTGAAAGTCCTATTAGGGTTGTCATGTCAGCTCTAATTTGAGGGTTCATAGAGCAAAAACAAACAAACAAACAAACAAAGCAAAGCAAAGTAAACTAAAGTGTTCTGCTTATATGCTGCCCCGTAGTGCTGAAAGCACTCTCCGGGTGGTCTACAATATATTTATGCAAGCTACACATTGCCCCCAGCGAGCTGGGTACTCATTTTACCCACCTCCAAAGGATAGAAGGCTGAGTGGACCTTCAATCTGCTACTTGGAATTGAACCCCAGGTTGTGAGCAATTATAATTGCAGTACATTATTTAACCACTGTGCCACACAGGTTGCTACATAATATACACCCAAGAGATTACCCATATCTTCTCAATGCCATTATAAAGTATTTTAGTGTTTTCATAAATGATTATGGATAGAAATATTGAAGGGTCACCTGATCAATCCTGTCATACAGTGCTGTCAGCAAAAGCCATGTGTGATAAAAGGACTGAAACATAAAATAATTTGTTTTCTTTGTACCCAAGATACCGCATTATGCTGAATTGAATTATACTGCAATTGCTAAATCAGGCCTTCTAAATATTGGGAATTACTTAACAATTCCCTCCTGAAAAATAAATGAAAAGGACTGGCATAGGGAAATCCTTAACCAACAATTTAAAAAAATACTGCAGAGTATTGCAGTTTGGGATTGGTGGTAATGGTGTTGGTGCAGGAAGATGCATATTACGCTAACCTCAGGTGACGCAACCATATTACCAGTCACAAGTTTTCTTTATCAGTCTCTTATTTTATTATTTGCTTCCCTGAATGGACCTTTGGATAATCAAGGTTTCATCTTTTCAAGAATGGCAGATCCTGCTTGCACGATGATGTAATGTTGAGCTTCTTGTGCATTAACCACTGTGGAGTGTCAGCCTTGTGCATTCTCCTCCCCTTACCCTCCCTTTAGAAACAAATAGAAGAAATCATAAGCTGTGGCATGCCATATCTTCTTAATGAGATCAGAATTTAAAAAAAAAGCTGTGGTTTCAGCGAGCTATAGTCTTTGTACAATTAGGAACTGAATAGTAATTTGCCATTTTAGTTTACAAACAAGCCACACAGTGTTTGAAAAATTCTTTGATAGGTTAAGATGAAATAGGAAATTACAATTTGCTGCATACCAGGAACATAATTTATTCACTTTGCAAAAGCAGAGTGAGGAAAACCAATGTTTACAATCTTGTATATAGAAGGCTGAAAGCAAACTGCTATATCTGCAGGCACCAAATGATCAGCTTTTGTTATTAAGTACAAATCAAATCTGAACTAAAGGGTACAATTTTATCTTTAGGTACCTGAATAGAAGCAAAAAGGAAATCGCCAATAACCTATTTCAGAGGATAAACATTCTTTCACTCTTCATGCTTATATTTATATTCTCCCTTAAATTTAAATCAAAAAAATTATTTTGCATTCTTCCAGAATCAGCTGTTCATTCCTAAACTAATATAATTTTATGCCAACAGATTAAGGTACAGTGCATTTAGGCTTGTTTGTTGCTCAAGGACACACTGATAGCAAATAGTAGCGACTTCAAACTCAAAATAAAAGTTTCAGTATTACTCATTTTCCCCCCACTGGCACTTCTGCTCTGCAAACTATTTAAGGATGAGTTTTGGTTTCAGATGCCACAGTCTTCACTCAGAATCGCTTACTGTTGCACAACTGCTGACAATATTAGCATAGTATGTACAGTATGCATGTAATTGTGTTACATGAGGACAGGAAACATGTTTGTCCCAAATCAATTATTACTGAAAAACCACAGTCTGTTTGATAGGTTGCTAACATCTTTTGATCTCAAAAAAAAAAAAATGAAAAGCAACTCAAACCCAAATAATATGGGTAACAGAAGCTGCATGTATGAGCCAATGGGCACGCGCACACACACACACACACACACACACACAGAGAGAGAGAGAGAGAGAGAGAGAGAGAGAGAGAGAGAGCTATGTAAGACAGCAGAAAATCTAATCTGACTTCACAGAGAACACATAATTTTATTCAGCTTTGATCTATCAAACATAACAGCAGAGAAACTATCCAGAGAAACTGGATTTTTCTTGAGTTTATTTTCATTGCGTAAAAGTACAATATTTATGCACAAGAATGAATGGAAATTATGTAACAAAACTATTAATTTAAAACTGGCAGCGGAAAACATGCTACGTAACAGAAAAAGGAATCTGGACGTTCCTTCCTGTCACGCCAGGCCACTGATCCATCCAGCTCACTGCTGCCCCTGGAAATAGATGGTAGCTCTCAAATGTTTCAGCCTGGAATTGTTTCAAATCCTAGCTAGGAATTCCAGGCCCTCTGCAAACCACAAGCTCTACCACCAACTCAGAGGCTTCGTACATGATATGTTCATATTACTGTATAGCAGTCAGCCTGCCTTGAGTCAATTCAGGACACAGCATAGGAGTAAGAAAAAACCTGTTTTTCTCATGGCTTGCTGTCGACTAACTGAACTTGTCCAGCAGTCTGCCAACTGCTTACATGTGGCACATTAATGTTAAGAATGTTATTCATTTTTATGAGGCAATTTCTGTATTTAGGGCATGAAACAAAAGTAACAAGGGCCAGGTTTGTGGACAAGAATGCTGCATATGTCATGCCTTTCTCACATCACATATTAGGCACACTAAACTTGTTGGTGAAAGTATACTTTTAGTTAATTTCATCAGTTAAAAAAATTCTTGTAATCATGAAGTCTTAAGATCAGCTTGCTGACTTCTAATGAAGGGGAGTGTGCTAAGCAATTTTAAATTAGAATAGTCAGACTACCTTGTTCTCACCTTTTATTGAGGCCTATTTTAATATTTCAAATATACACTACCTAAATTTGTATACTCTTTAACAGTAGTTAATCTTCAATTAAAATACCTAGAGCAGAAACCAAGATAACTGGTTTAAAAGGTAAAAGCTTATTGACAAGGAAGAAAAGTCTTCTTCACATTGCCCTTTTTAATTCTGCATATTAAAAATGTCATTTTTATGACTTTAAAAAGTCTTCAGGAATAATGAAGTCTAACAAAAGAGTGAAGAGTAGTAATTTAAAAAGCTCCATATGTAGCATCCTGATTACTGTATCAGTCCCATTTCCATAACGAAGGGAGAAGTCACTGAACTGCCACTCGGTTCTTTCTGGTGAGAAGAAAAGGGCAAAAGGGAGCCTGTTTTCAAAGTGTCAACTCCACAGGTTTAAGAAGGAGTCATCATCATTTTCTACACAGTTACAAATGTGGGGGTGTCAGTGTCTGACACTTTCCTGAAAGCACTCGACTCCAGCTCTGGTGGTCCCTGCACATGCACTTAATTTGGAAGCAGATGGGTTCAAAAGTTTATCCTCACTTTTTGACCTGAAAAGGGTTTAGGATATAGAGGTCCACTTGGGAGTGTAGAATATGCCACACAGGCTGAGGAAATGTCGTCTCAAGAAGGAAAGTCAGTGTGCAAGGGAAGCACATGGGGTATTATTTATGTTTACAAACGTTATGATACACAGATGTGGCACAATATATATTTGGGACATGAACTAGTGCATGGGGCTGGCAAGTAGGCAGAGTCTGCCCATTAAGTACTGAAAGGCTGTGTCACATACAGGAGCGACAGCCTAGAATTTGTATTCTCCTCTGCGTGCCGTGGGAAAATACAAAGAGAAGTTTGAAGGATTCTCTTTATCGGCAGCACTCTTGAGTTGTAAAAAGCTCTATGTACCGAGATGCCAGCAAAATATGACTGAACTTACTAGCAGGTAATAATGATGCTGTATAGAAAGGCACAGTTTTAGCAACTCTAATTAGAGTTGGGAGGTTATCACCCTGCGAACTTTGTATGAAGCATTGTACGAACTTTCCCTCCCTTCCAGCCAGCTGGGCCACTTTACTGGTTGCCACGTGCCACTGGGGTTCACTTTCTTCCTCAAAGACGCAACACTCCTGGAAGCAATCCAGCCATCCTCAACCAACAGTAGACCAACTTTGGCAAGGAGATTGGATGCGCCGCCCCACCTCCTTGCCAGAGTGATTTGTTGCTGGTGGAGGCGGGGCCAGGCTGGCTGAATTCTTTCTGAGAGAGGTGGAAGGAGGCCCCTAGTGGCACGTGGCAACCAGTAAGTGACCCAGCTGGCCAGAAGGGAGCAGCATGGTGCTGCTGCTACAGGAACCATACTGACACCTTCATATGATGCACAAACCTCCATCTCTACCATAGCACATACACAACTCATTAAACTACAGTATACAGTACATTCTCATTACAGTGGAACCTTGACTTGCGTCATTAATCCATTCCAGAGGTCTAGACTTAAGTCAAACATGACTTAAGTCAAACAAACTTTTCCCATAGAAAGTAATGGGAAAGTGGATTAATCTGTTCCAGATGATGAAAAAGACCCCCGAAAACAGCAATTTAACACAAATTTGGGATAGGAGATTCCTTCCAGGGATGTAAATGAAATGTCTCTTCAAAGAGAGGAGGAGGCAGTGGAATTATAGTCCAGAAGTTATACGGCTCCACTTTTTAATGTTCATAGCAACAATGTCTAACATTTAAGTTTTACTTATTTTTAACCTGACGTTCCAAGTTCTGAACAACTCTATGCTTACCATTAGAGTCCCACAACTGTACAGCTCCCCGACTAAAATGCTTCCATTGTGGACCAGACTTCTGCAGCCAGGATTTTTACAAGACTGAGCCGACTGTCTAACCAGCGAGGCCAGCCCCAAGCTCCTGGCCCTTCTTCTCCTCTGGTGGCAATGGCGGCTTCAGCGAGGCCGAGGACCAGCTCCAGGTGCTCTGAGCTGGCCTCACCGAAGCCGCCGCTGCCGCTGCCGGAGGACAGGAAGAAGGCAGGAGCAGTTTGGAGACAGCAGCCACGATGCTGGGTCGTGGCTGCCGCCTGATTCCAGTGCCTTGCGCCGGGGCTCCGAGATGTAAGTCAAAGCCTGCGACTCAAGTCAAACAGGCCCCTTCTTGATGCAAGTCAAATATGATGCAAGTCAAGCAGCATGCAAGTCAAGGTTCCACTGTACTAATATAAGAGCAGTGATGTTGATAATATAATTCCCATCTGCATGTGCATCCGTATATCTCAAAGGGAACTGGACATATTTATGTACCTATTATATATTATTTATATGCCACATTTCTCTCCATAGGGGACATAAATACTACAGTAGGGCCACCATATCCATGTGGAATCGGTTCCAGGATCCCCCGCGGATAGCAAAATCCATGGATGATAATGGTGGCGGAAGGGGTGGTGGGGTGTCGGGGTGAAAGCTTTTGCCCCTGACACCCCCAAAATGGTAAGGAGGAAATAAACTTGCTGAGTGACGAGGAGAAAAAAGAAGAAGAAAAACTTTATTCCCTCCTTGTTGCCACTGGCCAGCCAGACACCCTCCGGAGGGGTGCAGGACACGTGGCTCCTTCACCCCTCCGGAGGGTGCCTGGCTGGGCAGCAGTGGCGAGGAGGGGAGAAAAGTAAAACTAATACTTACCACCCCAATACCCGCCACCCTCCTCCTCCTTGCTGCTGCCACTGCTGCTGCAGGCCAGTCAGCCACCCTATGGAGGGGTCAGGTGGGGACTCACTGCTTGGCCAACCAGCCTTTGAACTTCCGGGTCGGGTCCCAGGTGGCAGATTGGACGTCTTGAATTTCCTGCTCAAACTTCCGATCCACTGCCCGGGACCTGAGTGGGAAATTCAAGGCCCCCACCTCACCCCTCCAGAGAGTGCCTGTCCGGCAGCGGGTTTTATTTCCTACTGACGCCGGTCAGCCACCCACCCTCTGGAGGGTTGAGGTGGAGACTTTGAATTTCCTGCTCAGGTCCCGGGCGACGGACTGGAAGTTTGAGTGGGAAGTTCAAAACTTCCGACCTGCCGCCTGGGGCCCAACCCAGATGTTCAAAGGCTGGTTGGCCAGGCGAGTGAGTCTCCACCCCACCCATCTGGAGTGTGGCTGGCTGGCTTGCAGCAGTGGCAGCAGCAAGGAGTAGGGTGGTGGGCATCAGGGCAGTAAGCTTTATTTTTAATCCCCCCCCTCGCCACTCCCCGCTGATCTCCAACTGCGAATAACTGAATCCACGGTTAGTGAATCAGCGAATAAGGGTGTTGTACTGTATTGATAATTCAAACTATTACTATATTACTACTCCAGTGTCTCAGCATTGTGTCAACAATTGTGTGGCACATGAAAATGACAGTATACTGACTGAATATCTCTGATTGTTTACCAGCGGTTTGTAGTGTCTGGTGAAAAGGCACTGGAGTCAAATAGCAATGGAGAAGCGTATGTGACATGGCTAGAAGGGTATGGGAAAGATTTCTTGAAGGACTGGCTCTTCAGAAGGGAAATGGAAGAGGGCACCTATAGTCCAAAAGTCTTTAAAATTGTCTTATTCAGCATGCATGTGCAAATGTTCCAAAAGAACAGCTTCAGGTCTCTTGTATTCAGCATGAAAACAATAAGTAGACAGTGTATTTCTCCCTCTCTTCTCTCTCTCTCTGTGTGCATGTGCTTTATGGGACAAGCTTGTACATAATGAATGATGAACATAAATAAAATAATCATTAAATTTCAGCAAATTAATAAAATATTTTGGCAATTTGAAATATTTCAGCCATGTCATTCTAAAATAGTCTGATATTTAGAGTGATATTTTAGAGTCTAAAATGTAAAATTAAGAGCATGAATTATTTTCGATTCAGAGCACACACACACACAAATAAAATAAACATACACAGCGACAAAATAGTGCAGGAAGAAAAGTTGTTCAACAAACAACCCATACATCAGCAAGTAAATAAATGGGAATTAACAAACTAGCGAGTGCCCCCGGGGAGAACATATAGCACAAAGAGAGTACAGAAAGCAAGCCTATGAAGACTAGACTATTTGATTGATGTAAAAAAAAATGCAAGGATCATTCTTTAGAATTCCTAGTTGTATGAAAAGAAAAACAACAACACACAATGATATTTAATATCCTAGAAAGTGTTTTCTTCGACACATATTACAAATGAGCTCCAAAAGTATTTAAAGCATATAAAGTAGGGAAATTCCAGCATACACTGTACATATTAAATACAAAAGTGGAACAGGTGATACCTTTTGCATCCACTTTTTTGAATTTGGTTTTTGTGATGGCTACACGGCTCCTCAACTGGTTTTGCTTCAATTGTACATATTAAGGAACGAAGAACTACCATACGTTCCTACAATGAGAAAACAGCTCAGTCGGGAGCGCTTCCGTAATAATCCTACTGTCCAGCTTATTTAACCCAGTAGAAATCCAGTCGGATCTATCCCCAAAATATTCAGTCTAGCAGATGAGGAGCTTCTTTAAAACCTCAGCGCTAACACTACTAGACGTGATATGGGCTAATCTGAAGAAGGTATTCTGGGAAAATACTTTTGCCTATCTATGTTGCAGATCTTCTTCTTCCTCCTAGCGTTTTCACGCAGGTGTAGGGCCTGCTCTTCAGATCCTAAAGCCCCCCCTTTGTCCGATCAACCATGTCTTCAGGGCGCAGGCAACCATTTGCATGTCCTTACTGACACCATCCAGCCATCTCTGTTTTGATTGCCCATAGGGACATCAGTCACCAGAGTTCATTTGCTAAACAGTTTTGGCAGTGATAAAGGGTGCCACATTGAGGACAGGGCATTACCAGTGATGCCAATTTTCTCTCATCGTTTCTGTAATCGATATCACATCTAGTTGCTGTCAGATACTGTAGTATCATTTGTGATGTGGCTCCATAGGTAGATACCCAATATCCAACAGAACACACACACATTTCTATGGCATGGAAATGGCTCTCTACACCCACTGTTCAGGTCATGGATATACAGACAGTTGCTACCATTTACTCCAGAAGAAGAGTACAGGCATATTGACTGTAACTACATGGCAGAGTAAACTGAACGATATATTTCGAAGGTAGCATACTAGACTAACAAGCTGGCCCTGAATTTACTATTTACCAATGGACTTTTTTTTTGTCCCAGCCTACCATGATTCAATAAAGACAGCAACAGGAATAATAGTATAAAAACTGCACCATGACATTCTCAGCATGTGGGACAAGCCTGTCATTCCTAAACCAATCACGGCTAAAGTGGAAAAACCGTAGCTCTCTAGATATCACTGGATTTGCCCCAAACACAGGATCCCTCACAAGCATCTCCTAGAGATGCAGGCCAACAATTTGCCAATTGCTGTTTTAAGACATCCAACAGCCAGGCATTCATGAATTCATCTTCTGCACTGATTTTGCACCAACAGCACATAGGTGAAACAGTAGCACTTCCACACAAAGTAGCAAAAAAGGCACCCTCCTGTGCAGATATGGTATCTATATTGCCACCATAAGCCTACTGGCCACAATGTTCTGCTGGTACACTAGAAAAGGTACCCAATGTCAAACTGCTTATTCTGTAGAGTAGAATAATTTTCTTTCTTGTGCAAGAAAAATCATCAATAGATTTCACGCCATGAAGCTTTTCACTCTGCAAATCCACCCTGCTTTCATTGGGGGGTAGGGGAATCTGTACCAAGAAAACAGAGAGCTGCCCTGTGACATTCTTTGTTGCTGCTGCTGCCGTGCCATGTTAGGATGGATGATGCCCCTGCTGACGTTGCTAAATTTAAGGGCCTGACAGCATTCTGAAGGAACATTTTGTTCATTCTCATGGCGGGGGATTTGAAAAGTCTAACATTACATCAAATATGCTTTTGTTAAGTGCTGTCAAACATGAACATAGCTTAAGGTCATAACAAACTTTAAAGTCAAATCACAGGCAGCTTGCGCAGCTCCCGCCCTCTTTGTGAGGCCTCCATGCCTGTTACAGAAGGCCAATTATGTTGAAACAAGATGTGAAGAGCATTCTCTACCCTAGAGACACACTTGTTCATTGATTTGCTTCTGTTTGTGCTTCCAGAGCATTCCTTTCTCCAGTTCCTATATTCCCACCACAACATTAGCATCAATCCCACCATCCCAAAGCTTACCCCATTGAAAGATCTGCAATTATGGTATGAAGCATTAGTCTTTGACCATGGCCACCTTTCAGGTACAGGTTAAGTTCAAAGATCAAGAATGCTTGCAGATAGCTGAGATGTATCTGTTTGAGGAGACCTATAGCCAAGGTCAATTAATCCAATGTCCAAAAACTCATGGCCATTTGTTAATTTTACATATTCTAGATTGCTGTGGAAAAGGGAATCCGAGTCACAGTTCTTTGACTTTACTAAATCCTTATGTAAACATAGCCTGGAGCTATTTGGGGGACTTGGACAAGGGAATCTACCTCTCACTGCCTTAATTTATCTATTGACATAGTAAAGTTTACTTGTCAAATGCATAATCCCTGCAATGTTGCTAAAATTAAGTAAAATCTGCAATCTTGTAATTCTATGACTGTGTAAGACAGACCTGCTAGTCAGTCATGGAATCAATATAACTACAACAATTGCTCAACTACTGCTAAGAAGCTTAAGTTTAAAATAGCTAACAAAAAATACCATTATATAAGATTACCAAAACTGAATCAATTTGGCATAATCACAATCAAGAACGGAAGGTAACTTGTGCCCATAAGTCTTAAAAATAATTTTAACCGTGAGGAGGGACTGGAAGAGAGAGGCAGGAAGAAAAACTCTAATATTGAGAGACTGCAACATTACAATACAGTTTCAATAAATAGAGCTTCTTTAGCTTTAGCTTTACTGTAGAAATTCAACCAACCACTGGTTAAGTGATAAAGATTTTTGTCAATGTTTCCTGCATATTAATCTAAGAATATGATAGAGCACTGGGTCTGGATGAAAGTATAAATCACCGCTCAACTGTGAAGGACACTGAGTGACTTGAACCTATTATTCCTCAGCCAAATATACTTCACAGGATTGCTAGAAGCAAAAATACTGTTTTGAAGTCCTTCTTTTAAAGATGCAGAAGACAAATGCTGGCAGTAAACTTGGGCTGAGTGAAAATAGTTGAAATTCTTTACCATATTGGCACTCAGCAAAATATATGTGCGTGGAAGGGAATTTCAAGCTCTGTGCTTCATCCAATGATGAAGTGGGGGGGGAATAGATTACATTCACAATTGGACCCAATATTCTACATTATCTGAAGGCAGCAAAAAGCAGTGGATACAAGCATTTGAGTGACAGACTGTGCACTCAACTTTCAGGGAGAAGCCAAGAAATAAAACTCGGAGAAAATATCAGAGAAACTTTCCGTACAACCAAGTTCTGGTGAGAGGGAATACAATGTAGTATTTCCTACCAGCCAACAAGGGATTTGTCATTTTGGGAGCTTCCTAAGCTCCTAAACATACTTAGCAATGTATCTCTATTTAGGGACAGGCCAAGAAACCAACTAAACCTTTCCTGCTCTGGTTATTTTCTATCCTTTCAGGTAAATTTTTGTTTGTTTGTTTATATTTCTGTCCTACCCATCTGGTCATACAGTCACTCTGAGCAGCTAACAACATCTTTTGCTTAAGAAGAAAGCAAAGGAACTCAAATCAACAGGAGAAATTCAATCTTTTTTAAAAAAAATAGAAGTGCCTACTTTCTGATTATTAGTCTCTAAGACACCAATAAGCTGAGCTAATCATGTATCTGTGGATCTTTGAGTGTGCCATTTGTGAATTAATACACATGAGATATTTCCAAGCCTGCACAGATGGTCTCAACATTCTAAAGCTTTAAGCCCTTCTCTCGGCTCATCCAGCAGTTGCTCCTCAGTTCCTTCTAACCGATGCCACAATACAGCATGACGAACAAAGCAGAGCTTGAGTGGGTTGGGTGATCCACTCGAAGAACACATTACAGGTAAGTAACCTGTCCTTCTTCATAGTCTCTATGATTCACACACACAGGTGACCCCTGAGTGGGCTGGGTGGTCTATTCGAAGAATACATTACAGGTAAGTAACCTGTCCTTCTTCTTAGCCTCTGTAATTCACACACACAGGTGACCCCCCCAAAAAAAACTAATTTAGCAGCTGGTGGGATGTCACAGGAACAAGTTGGCTCTAATAAACTTGGCAAACTTTCTTAAATTTCCTCCATTTATAATAACACCACTATTTAGTGGATTTCCCCCCCCCCCGAACCCTTATTACTGTGGGAGAACTCTCCACACTGTCAGTTTTAACATGTATATGTCTGGGTGACAAATCAGACCATTGTGGCATGCTAGTAGAAGGGAATTAGCTTCAATAGCTTCAGGAAGCTTCAGACTGTCAATTGCCATTAGCAGTAGAGTCATAAACCATAATGAGTGTGGCCACCAAAGAGTTATTAATATTGCTTCTGTCCACTCCAGCATTTTCATAATTGTCCAATGAATTAAGGGAAAGGGATGGAACACATAACCAAAGCTGTGCAAATGCATCATCCATTGAATTTTTGCCCAGGAACAATACATCTGCACTTTTGTTGTGGTTCCTCTTGGTAGCAAAACGGTCTAATTATGGCATCCCTACTTCAGGGTTGGTTGTTTGTAAACCATCTCTCATTCATGATTTTGCATCTAATTTCTGCAATCTAGTTGTGTTTGCCGTAGATGTGACTGATACAAGGTAAGTATTCTCTGGATGCACCATTTCCAGAGATGTACAGTTTCAAATATGCCTCAATCTAGAATATCTTATAAATGGGGTATATTTCTATTTTTGTGTTCCAGTTGATCAGTGAGGCTACAAAATAAAACAGGCTGAACTGTGCTTTCATCATTGTAAGGCTAATTACACTGGTGACAATGAGGCCTGTAATAAGACTACCTGGGGTAGGAACTGGCAAGCCACCCCAGTATCCCTGCCAAGAACATTCCGTGGACAGAGACAAAAGGCTAAAAGATATGACGCTGGAAGATGAGCCCCTCAGGTCGGAAGGCGTCCAACATGCTACTGAGGAAGAGCGGAAGACAAGTACAAGTAGCTCCAGAGCTAATGAAGTGGCTGGGCCAAAGCTGAAAGGACACTCAGCTGCAGATGTGCCTGGAAGAAAAAGGAAAGTCCAATGCTGCAAAGAAATATACTGCATAGGAACCTGGAATGTGAGATCTATGAACCAGGGTAAGCTGGGTGTGGTCAAACGTGAGATGGAAAGAATAAACATTGACATCTTGGGTATCAGCGAACTTGGACAGGAATGAGTGAATTCAGTTCAGATGACTATCACATCTACTACTGTGGGCAAGAATCCCATAGAAGAAATGGAGTAGCCCTCATAGTCAACAATAGAGTGAGAAAAGCAGTGCTGGGATACAACCTAAAAATGATAGAATCATTTCGGTACGAATCCAAGGCAGTCCTTTCAACATCACAGTAATCCAAGTTTATGCACCAACTACCAGAGCTGAAGAGTCTGAGATTGACCAATTTTATGAAGACTTACAACAACTTCTAGAACTGACACCAAAGAAAGATGTTCTTCTCATAATAGGGGATTAGAATGCTAAAGTAGGGAGTCAAATGATAAAAAGAATAACTGGCAAGTTTGGCCTTGGAGTTCCAAATGAAGCAGGGCAAAAATTGAGTTTTGTCAAGAGAACAAGCTGGTCATTGCAAACACTCTTTTCCAACAACACAAAAGGCGACTCTACACATGGACATCACCAGATGGACAATACCGGAATCAGACTGATTATGTTCTCTGCAGCCAAAGATGGAGGAGCTCTATACAGTCAACAAAAACAAGACCTGGTGCTGACTGTGGCTCAGATCATCAGCTTCTTATTTCAAAATTCAAACTTAAACTGAAGAAAGTAGGGAAGACCACTGGGCCAGTCAGATATAATCTAAGTCAAATCCCTTATGAATACACAGTGGAAGTGAAGAATAGATTTAAGGAACTAGATTTGGTGGACAGAACACCTGAAGAACTATGGATGGAGGCTTGTAACATTGTACAGGAGGCTGCAATGAAAACTATTCCAAAGAAAAGAAAATGCAAGAAAGCAAAGTGGTTGTCCAACAAGGCCCTACAAATAGCGGAGGAGAGAAGGGACACAAAATGCAAGGGAGAAAGGGAAAGATACAGAAAATTGAATGCAGACTTCCAAAGAATAGTGAGGAGAGACAGGGCAGCCTTCTTGAATGAACACTGCAAAGAAATAGAGGAAAACAACAGAAAAGGAAAAACCAGAGATCTATTCAAGAAAATTGGAGATATTAAAGGGGCATTTCGTGTAAAGATGGACATGATAAAGGACAAAAATGGTAGGGACCTAACTGAAGCAGAAGAGATCAAGAAGAGATGGCAAGAATATACAGAGGAATTATATCAGAAAGATCTGGATGTCCCTGATAACCAAGATTGCGCAGTTGCTGACCTGCAGCCAGACATCCTGGAAAGTGAAGTCAAGTGGGCCTTAGAAAGCATTGCAAACAACAAGGCCAGTGGAGGTGACGGCATTCCAACTGAACTCTTTAAAATCTTAAAAGAGGATGCTGTAAAGGTGCTGCACACAATATGCCAGCAAATTTGGAGAACCCAGCAGTGGCCAGAGGACTGGAAAAGATTGGTCTGCATCCCAATCACAAAGAATGCTCCAACTATTGCACAATTGCACTGATTTCACATCCTAGCAAGGTTATGCTCAAAATTCTACAAGGCAGGCTTCAGCAATATTTGGAAAGAGAACTTCCAGAAGTGCAAGCTGGATTTCGAAGGGGCAGAGGAACTAGAGATCAAATCGCCAACATGCGCTGGATTATGGAGATGGCCAGAGAGTTCCAGAAAAACATCTACTTCTGCTTCATTGATTATGCCAAAGCCTTTGACTGTGTGGACCACAACAAACTATGGCAAGTCCTTAAAGGAATGGGAGTGCCTGACCACCTTATCTGTCTCCTAAGAAATCTATATGTGGGACAAGCAGCAACCGTCAGAACTGGATATGGAACAACTGACTTGTTTAAAATTGGGAAAGGAGTATGACAAGGCTGTATACTGTCACCTTGCCTATTTAACTTATATGCAGAGTACATCATGCGAAAGGCAGGTCTGGATGAATCAGAAGCCAGAATTAAGATTGCCGGAAGAAATATCAAGAACCTCAGATACGCAGATGATGCTACTCTGATAGCAGAAAGTGAGGAGGAATTAAAGAACCTCTTAATGAGGGTGAAAGAGGAGAGTGAAAAAATGGGCTGAAGCTCAACATCAAAAAAACTAAGATCATGGCCACCGGTCCCATCACCTCCTGGCAAATAGAAAGGGAAGAAATGGAGGCAATGACAGAGTTTATTTTCTTGGGCTTCTTGATCACTGCAGATGGCGACTGAAGCAACGAAATAAAAACACGTCTGCTTCTTAGGAGGAAAGCAATGGCAAACCTAGATAGCATCCTAAAGAGCAGAGACATCACTTTGCCAACTAAGGTCGGGATAGTCAAAGCTATGGTTTTTCCGGTAGTGATGTATGGAAGTGAAAGCTGGACTATGAAGAAGGCTGATCGCTGCAGAATTGATGCTTTTGAGCTGTGGTGCTGGAGGAGAGTCTTGAGATTCCCCTGGACTGCAAGGAGATCAAACCTATCCATCCTGAAAGTAATCAACCCTGAATGTTCACTGGAAGGACAGATTTTGAAGCTGAGACTCCAGTACTTTGGCCACCTCATGAGGAGAGAGGACTCCTTGGAAAAGACCCTGATGTTGGGAAAGATTGAAGGCAAAAGGAAAAGAGGATGGCAGAGATTGAGATGGTTGGACGGTGTCATTGATGCAACTAATATGGATTTGACCAAACTCCGGGAGGCAGTGGAAGATAGGAAGGCCTGGCGAGCTCTGGTCCATGGGGTCACAAAGAGTCGGACACGACTGAATGACTGAACAACAACAACAGTTTCAAATAGGAAGTCCATGGAATGAGTGCTGCCCTAATCATTTATATAGTATGTACATTGTGGTAGAGTTGTTCATGGAATTGTCCACTTTTCCCACCACAATAGATTCAAAGAGCTTAAGGGCCTTGAAAAATGCCAACGTCTTCAGCTGATTTATATTTTGGGGACCAGGAGGAGACCAGGGCACATCCTTTCTATGGCAGTGAGTGCCCCACCCCTTTAGGCTGGCATACATTGTTATTACCATGGAACAGTAACATGTGGGGATCTGAATGGCATGCTGATCTGTAGATTGCTCTTATCTTGCCACTATCTGAGCTAAAGGTTTACCCTTAGTCACTTCCTGAACTTGTGTTTCATGCTGTTGAAATATGCAAGGAACTGTGAGTGAAGAGGGTTCATCCTAGGCCTGGCATGGGATGCTACTGCTGTTGTGGATGTGATAAGGGTCAATAGTTTCTGAGTTGAGTGGGCAGTCACCCTTTGTTCCAGTATAAATTTGAAAACCAGATAAATAATTTTAGTTGCCCTCTCCTGGGAAAGAAATTGCTTTTGCTTAAGTGTCCTTTTTGGTAAAATATTTGACTTTCTCACATTGACTTTTAATTTGAGATCTGGCAACAGCTGCAGGATCATCTGGACACTTCTCTGTGGTTTTCCTCTCAAATCTGCCACAATTAACTAGTTGTCTATTTATATTTCCTCCCCTCACTCAGAAATACGCTGCCACTGGTGCCATACAGTTGATACAAAGTCAAGTGCTATTGAAAAGCCAAAACGGAGGACTCTGAATTGGTATATTCAATAACCTAGGGCGAAACAGACAAAAGGTTGATAGTTCGGTGCTACTGGTATGTGGAAACAGGAATCTTTCAAAGCCACCATGGCAAATCAATCTCCTTACTTCAGACATGGAAGCATGCTTGCTAACATCACCATTCTTAATTTTCTTGTAACAACATAATCATTTACCTCTTTCAAGTCTAATATTGATATTAACCCTCCATCCTTCTTCAGTGCAGTGAAGTAACAGGAGTAGAATCTGTTGCTTGTGTATTTTCTGAAGAACCTCTACTATTGCTTTCTTTTGTAGTAGAGTTGGAAATTCTTCATCTAATATCTCTGATGGTTTTCTTCAACAACTATGGAATAACTATGGGCTATGATGAAAAGTACTCAGGGGTCATTGGTGATGGAGTGCCAGGTGTTGTAATAAGGTGCTAAAGCATACTGGGAAGAATTGGCACCTAGAATGTTAGAATTTCTTTGTGTTGGTCTTAGATCTACTTAAGTGGTTTGGTGGTTTTGTGGATTTGTTGTGGATGTTGAAGTTTCTTTCTGATGTTGGTTTTTTTTTTGTTTTTTTTTTTTGTAGCGCTTGGAAGATGGCTGGGAATAGTAAAATTGCTTTCCCACGGGTGATTTCTTTCTTTGGTAAGTATATTGTCTTCTCCATTAGGTTCTATATAAGTTTTGTGGCTATTGTGATATAAAATCTTCTAGCAGCACAATCTGCAGCATGTCTGACTGAATGTATCTCCTGAATAAGGCTGAGGAACAGATCATCATCACAATTGAGAAGGATTTTGAAAAAAGAAAATGTAGTGTCAACAATGTACTGCTGTATCAGTGAATTGATGTTTCGTTATGACAAGAGCAGCAATTATTGAATTCCTCTTAGGTTCATAATTTTAAAACAACTCAGTAAAATCTGCATGGGGAACAGTCACAATATTACTGGTGCCTTCCTAATTCTTAGTGCCTTAGGTCGTAGGGATGTTTTCCCCCAGCAACATTCTCAGTTCCCCCTTTAAAGACATCGATTCTATAAGTTTTCAGTTGCTATGAATTTGTCAACCAGCAAACAAGTTGGATCACAATTTTTTTTAAAAAAAGTAATCATGGAAAAGGCCTGCACATTTATATGTCTGTTTTATTCTACTGCACAGGACAGCATGAATAATGCAATCCCCCTTTTCCTTGAAAGGAAGAAAAGATTATTCTAACACGGAACCACAGCTAGAGTCATTCTTGATAGTTTGCTGACAAGACAGATGCTTCCCATCAACAATGCCATGTCTGCATTAAACATCTTGTGTTACACCATCTATCTATGCATTGCCTATCTTGTAAAATTATTTTAATTAAGTTATTTTCTTTCCACTATCTTCACCATCTACAATTATTTATAGTATTAACGTTTTGGTTTCTTTTTAGTCTTAACTGTTAACATTGTGGCAACAGTTCCTAGATGAAGAGGTTTATTTGATTTACTGTTTAATAACTAGTTGGAAAGGCTTTGATGGGGACTGTTTCTTTCCTATGCCTTATTCCCTCCCTCCTCATTCCCCCAAAGATTCAGGGCACTGCTTTGGTCAAGAGAGCAAAACTGCCTTTTCTGCTTGGTGGCAAATCTTTGTCCTGACACAGACACTTATTTCTGGAGAATCGCAATAGTATAACCTCCAAACTCTGCTGGATTAAATTTCAGCATAATGTTCTCAATAAGAAATAAAGCAGCATCACTAAAGTGCACTGGGAGGGCAAAATGACAAGCATTGAGATGGATGGTTTGTTTTTATTTTTATAGAGATTTTCTAAACTTCAACTTTCACCCAGAGCTCTCCCCTACATCTCGTTTGTTCCTCCTCCCTTCCTTGGCCACCTTCAAATGCCCATTTGTCATTTTCCTTTAATAGAAACCTATAATTCCTAGCTAATGGATCCACTTGGCTAAGGAAAGATAATCTTCTTGGGTTCGCTTCAGTTGTTTCATCCTTGTTATCATATTAATATTGATTAAATGCAAAGCACAATATTTAAGTGAGACCGCACATGCAATTTAAAGGGGACAAATGTGAACAATGGACCCTTGTATAACAAACGGTTTATATAACATAAAATCTATACAACATAAAATATTCCGGAGATAGGGGAAATTTGCTTAACAGAATCGTCTATGGGGCGAATCTGTACAACATAAAAATGGTCGTGATTAGGGATTACTCTGTTTTCAATGCATTGCTATGGGAAATTGGTATAAAGGAAAATTTGCTTAACATTTCATTTGGAACGAAATAATTCCTTTATACAAGGTACCACTGTATACTTCTTCACAGGGGAAGGGGAATCTCCTTCCAATCTGAATGGATCAGGTTCAGAAGCATATGAAATGGTCCAGTGGAGCTGCCTACCCCAATGGGCACTGCAGTCAAGCCAAGCCTTTATGCTGCACTGCTCCACGAAGGCACTAGAGCTGGGTGAAGACGTCAGTGCGTGGAGGCAGAACGTGTAATGTTACTGGATGTCATGTGACCTAGCCTGGCTTTGCTCATCTTTGGAAACTGTGTCAAATTGGCATATGTTTCAGCTGAAGTTATCCCTGCCAATCACAAATAGTTTCAGAAGGCTCTTGTATTTGTATAACCCCTATATATGTGGAACCAAAGAGGATTTTCTAAACCACAGCGAAGGTCTTAAGACAGAACACCGTAACAGAGACATTTATCTTCTCTAAATCTCTTTTTGGGCTTTCACTATCCATAGAAATGAATAATACTTAAAGGGATAGAGTTAACTTATGAAGTGTAGCACTATAAAAAGGCAAGCGCTATCGCCAGCCAGAGCCAAATGCAAAAAGGAGGCATGTTCTTGAACAAAAGACAATTCTCCCAAGGAACACACTACACATTTCTAAAAAATACATAAAGATATTGAGGAACTAATTTATTATTCTGAAGCTAATATAGCAATATTCATATTCCTAGAATAAATCCAACAGACCTTCACCAATGAGATTCAGAAAACAAATTCAAACTGTGAACACTGTTGCAACTTTAAAAATTAAATCAGTGGCTGGAACGCTGCTGGCATAAGGTATGCTGTGGGTCTCCAATGGTGGCATTAGGCACAGCCATGCAGTGACTGTTTTGGGAAATTACAAGGCTCCTATTCTCCTCACCCAGGTTCTAAAGATATTGAGGGATCCTCTCCATCCTTGGATGATTTGGGGAACTGCAAACACACAGGATTTAAATGGTTTAAAGCGAGAAAATCACCACAGCCAGTCCCTCTGTCCCTGTGTGAAAGGGCAACGATGAATATAACGAAACGTTTCCCATTCATCTTTTTGCGTGTTTTTTTTTTGCCATCTTGCCGATGACTAATCGACTCCCTTGTCAAGTTGTTTTTATATTATATACTATATTTTATTTTCTTATATATCTTTTAAATTATGTGTTCCGAGCACATAAGTAGAAAGAATTGTAAGTAGAGCAGTGGCTTCCCATAGGAATGCATTGAAAATCAATTAATCCATTCTGGAAGGAACAGATTTCAATGCACCATGGCCCTTGAAGTGCCCTGCTCAGCTGAGACAGTGGGCTGGGAGACCCAGAACTTTGCTGGGACAGTGGTAGTCCTGGGGATGGGGGACTAAATTGATGACTAGCAGGCTATTTTTGAACCCTTTGCGGGCTACCGGTAGCCCAAGGTCTACCTGTTGTGCAGGCCTGCCATAAATGATAAAGATTAGGGATGGGCGTAACTTCTGCGTGGAGACCCATACGGGGGGGACATCTCTAATACAGATACAACATAATTTTATTACATATAATATTCATCCAGGAGGGGAAGGAGTTCAAGCAATTGAGTTGATATCTCGCAGTGAATTACTGTGGAGTTTTCCAAATGAGAAAACAGACTACAAGGAATA
This sequence comes from Phrynocephalus versicolor, assembly GCA_023846285.1. Classification (NCBI taxonomy): domain Eukaryota; kingdom Metazoa; phylum Chordata; class Lepidosauria; order Squamata; family Agamidae; genus Phrynocephalus; species Phrynocephalus versicolor. The sequence continues at coordinate 30,814,601 of JAHTLZ010000015.1, read as the reverse complement.
TTAGTATCAGGTGAAACTATAATAGGTTGGTCTTACTATCCAAGATAGTGTTCTGTCTGGGGAAGGTACCCATCCTCAGTCGTTTTGACTGATTTGAGTATTAGAAAACGCTTACTTCTTATACAGAAATTTTCCAAAGGTATGTGTCTCCTCAGTTTCTGCATCTTCTGTCCTTGCAGGAAATAATGGACATCTTCTATCATGATGCAGACAAAAGATGATGATTTACCCAATAACACAACCTATAAAATACTCATTCAGACAATGAGAAGAAAAACACCAAAGAGCTTTTTATTGAGGAAGAAACTGACGTCACACCTCCAGTTTGGTCTACTCTATCTCTTTCACAGACTGTAGCAGAGTCAACAGACGTACCTTGACATGGCAGTCCAGACCCATTTTTTGGATTAAGCAAGAGATTTTCTGTATATGGCAATTATATACAAGTGGACCTTGCTTTATGAACACCTCCATTAATGCAATTTTCAGTTTACAAAAGGAAATCCATGGAAAATAATACCTCGGTTTACAAATTCCCCCCTGCAATACCTCGGTTTATGAATTTTTTTCTAAGCAATTTTCTCCAGGATAAATTACGGCCCCGTGTATTTCCAGTTTATGAATTTTTTGCAATACGAAACGTCTCAGAGAATGTATTAAAGTCTTAAACTGAATTATGCCTGTACAGTAATCCCCCGCCCTTTCGTGGTTCATATACTGTGATCCTGGTATATAGCGGGACCACAGTATATAGAACCATAGAATCATAGAGTTGGAAGAGACCTCAAGGGCCATCTAGTCCAACCCCTTGCCATGCAGGAACCCCCATCACAATATTTCCGACAGACCACCATCCAGCCTCTGCTTAAAAACCTCCAAAGAAGGAGACTCCACCACCCTTTGTGGCAGCATATTCCACTGCTGAACAGCTCTAACTGTCATGAAGTTCTTCCTAATGTCCAAATGGAATCTCTTTTCCTGTAGTTTGAAACTATATGAAAAAGACCTCCTGGGGCAAGCTGGGAAGGCCTGTTTCAGGCCTCTTGTACTTAACCCAGGCCTGGCGCTGCCCCGAACAGGGCTCTAATGGCCTTCCCGGGCTTGGGAAGGCTGTTGAAGGTCTGTTCGGGGCAGCACCAGGCCTGGGGTAAGTACAAGAGGCCCCAGATAGGCCCCCCAGTCCCGACCCGACCCAACCCTGCATCTGCATATCACAGATTTTCAATTATCGCAGGTTGGGCTGGGTCCTTAACCCACACGATAGGCAGGGGGTTACTGTACACACACACACACACACACACAAACACACACACACACACACACAGAGTATATGTGCAACCTGAAATTTATCATGTTTCTTTCCCTTGAAGTTTTGAAGTTTCAGGGATTTTTAAAAACCTTAAGGAACGGGGAAGCCCACCAGATTAATTTTGAGTTTGATCCAGCACGCAGCAAGTAATGTGCTACAAGATGGGGGGAGGGGGGAAGAGTCAAGGATAGAGCAAAAATAACAACAAATCATGGGATGGAGTTTTTGCCTTCTATTTGCAAACAGCAGCAACAGATCATGTAGAACACTGTTAGTCCTTGCATTGACCACACAAACATTTCCTCTGGCATCCATGCTGTTGAAAACACAGAATCAGCTGAGAAAGAAAGAAACATTACGAAAGGTTTAATTTGTTTTTCATTACACCTACATTTCATACAGGTCCATTAATATGAATTGTGCAACACTCTGGTGCGAATAAAAAAAGAGAGAGACAATATAATGGCCACAAAGGTAACTCGTGAGTTTTACATCCTAAAGTAAATACACTGCAAAAACAAAAATCAACAACTTTTATATTGTTTTACAGCATGTGCACATGTTGCTAATAATGCATGTACTTTGAGGAAATTAATCAGAGAACACTGACTAAAATGAGACAATATATGCACATATGAATAAGCAACACATGAATAGAGGCTTGCAGAATTTAGTTTAACAAAATTACCAAAATTCAGCTTAAATTTAATGCAGTTGACAGCATTAATATCTCTATAAGCATTAAGCATGTACCTGTATACCACTGTAATCCATGTTTACAAGATTGCACACACTGTCATTTTAGGATTGAAGGATGTGTATTCCACATAAGACAACAGCAGCAGCAGCAGCAGCAGCATTATAAGGAGTGGTAGATCTAAGGAATAATACCCTCAGAATTACAAAACAACACCCCTGCATTATTAGGAACAGCATACATACTGCACTGATAATTAGAGGGGTTGGCGTTAGTAATATAAAAATCAAATACTGTAAATAAATATATAAATCACTATCTGATATACAATACCAGTCAATGATTTGTTAATTTTGCTTGATTGTGCCTGGCATTTTTGAATAATAACTTTTTTTTAAAAAAATCCTGATTTCCTTCCCTTTTCATGCAACGGTTACCACCTCCTAATCAGGGTAAAAATGGCAAAACATTTTATTCCCATTTATTTAGTGTCCTTTATTATTTTATATTATCTATGCTGCTTTTAGTGAAAACTCTCAAGGTGTCTTGGGAGGGGAAAAAATAAAATAAGACAGGAGAGAGATCCTAGGGGCCAGAAACACGAAAAGTCAAAAACAATCCCTAGCTGCTGAGCGTTTTAACCCTGTAGCCTTGTTTTTAGACATGCTACCTTAGGAAAAGGAGGGGCTCATTGAGCACCCCAACACTTAAATGTGATTGGATCCAGCAAAGTTAAGTACATGGGGAAATTATCGGGAAAGGCACTTAGGTTGCAATGCTGTAGTCATTGCTGTCAATGCTATCTTCATGGACACAGCAGGACTTAATTCCAAAAAAACCACAAGGTGGATCAGTCAGAAGAAGATTCAAGCTCTGATGTTTTAAAAAATGCATTTTAGAATGAACATTTCTACACCTTCACCTTTAGAGACTGATTACTAGCCCGGAAACACTGCATTTCCATTTGGATGAATACTAGGAGTTGGGGAATTATGCCATGACCAAGAAAGCTCCCCTGAGATGTCAAGAAGGCTAATCTAACTTTTCGAGATCCATATAAACAAGCAACTGAACATGGAAAGGATTGAACTAAGGGCCTGTTATTTATCTAACCCCTGCACTCCAAGAGACATCAATCCCTCTCTTATTAAAGAAATGCACACAGCAGCAGGCCATGTGCAGCTCTCTCACATTCACAGTTCCACAGAGGTCAGGGGAAGTTCTGGAGAAACCTATTCTGTAAATAAAATCCTTCTGCTTGTTGATAACCAAATTATATTAAGACACACTGAGCCAGCTCCAGTTAGAATCCTTTGGAGGGGATGGGTACCAAATTCTGTCCCAGATTTCTCACAGATAAGGACCTTTCTTCGATTCTACTCCGAGTAAGTTGCCTCCATCTACTTTTCCAACAAATGAAAAATAGCTAAGAAACAACATGTGCTCCAAACTCGACTCATAAGGGAATGTGTAGCACTGGTCCCTCAAAAAAAGGACATTTAATTGAAACAGCAGAACAGAGACAAGATGGAATTCAATCAAAAAGGATGCAACCTATCTCCGCAATTCGGACTCACTGTCAGATTTCAGGGGTCCAAGTCCTTCCCAAGATGACAAATATACAGTAATCAATTACTAGGAATTGATTTCCATCGCTCAAAACATGGCAGGCAATGTGCAACCAGCAGGGCACATGTATCCCTGGGGCCCACGTGCAACACTCGAGCTACTGACCATTCTGCACCTCCTACCTTGGTTTTGTTTTCTAAAGTCTTCTGGTGCATGGGGCAGTTTTGCAACTTTTTTGTGGGGGAGGTTGCCACAAATTACATTTTTAAACATACAGTGGTGCCTCTAATTACGAGCAGCTCGACTTAAGAGCAATTTGACTTAAGAGTGAAAAACCGTTGGTGTTTTAACTGACGCCTTACAAATTTTAGATGTGGTCTGCTTTACTTACAATTATTTAAATTTTTTATTATTTATTTATTTGATATTTTTAGATGGGGCTGCTCTACTTAAAAGAGTTGTTCAACTTAAGAGCATACATTTGGAATGGATTAAATTCATACGTAGAGGTACCACTGTATTCAGTTTTTTAAAAAACACTTTGGTAAAAAGAAAATTGAGTGTGTGGTTGCAACCATTGCAATTGTCCACATCTGTTATAGAGTTCTCTGCATTCTGTTTGCACTGAATACTCCCCTTTATTATCTCTATTTTGATTGGGCAGTTGTTTTTTGTAACGTGTTGTACACCGCCCAGAGTTCCCGCGGGAAAATCGGGCAGTTAACAAGCATAAAAATAAAAAACAAACAAACAAACAAAAATTTAGCATCACAGAATATTAGCATTCAAAGGTTGAGTCCAACACCCTGCACTAACTGGGAATCTGAATCAAAGAAGATCTGACAGATGGTTGTCTAATTTTTCTCTTGAATATTTTCAGGGCTGGAGAGCTCGCACTGGTAATCCTTGTTGCCCTCCTCTGGACTTTGTCAGCACCCTTGCCAAAGGGCGGTGTTCAGAACTGGGCCCAGTACTCAAGGTTAGAGGCCTAACCAATGACTAATGCAGGAGAACTAGTACTTCATGGGAGCTGGAGACAATATTTGAAAAATATGTTGCAGATTACAAGGTCATTTGCTTGCAAGGTCAAGGATTTATAATGCATCTTCATTGTTGTTTCCATAATTTTGGTTCCCATGACACTGGTATCCATCCTATGTGCTTCCCATGTGGCCATTCAAGTTGCAACAGAGGAGTAGACGGTAGAACGGGCAGGGATTTTGGCCGGTAGTTCATTCCAAAATTGATCCTTGGTGTCTCCATCAAGTTTTGTTTGTGGAGCACAGAAAACACCTGGACGGTTGTCAATGGTGGCCTACATGAGGCAGTTGGGGTGGCTCTGAACCTCAGTCACATGGGTGCATACGTCCTTGTTTGCAACAACAGTAACACCATTGTTGTTGGATGTACTCTGATAAATAAGCTTGTAACCTTCTCCAGTGTCCTTGGATTTCTGGCCTGTCCTTATCTCTTGAAGGCATGCGCTGTCATGGCTGTGAATTGTCACAGTGGTTTTGATCTCCTTTGAGCTAGCTTCTTCACTTCTGCTCCCAAACCAGTAGCTCCTGTCTACTTCTCATGTTGGGCAGGGTTGGAGAAGAGTGTGGCGCCTACAGAGAATGCCCTAGTAGTTGTTTGGCTCCAACAGTAGCAACAAAAATACCAACCAGCCTGTCACCTAAGCCTGACTTCAGAGCTCAGCACCACAGATCCATGGGGGCAGTTTCCAGTGTCACCACGTGGAGGAATCGGCTATCACCACCTGCCTACCCAATCCTGTGCCATCTGCAAATCTGATAAGCATTCCTTGCACCCCTTCATTCAAGTTGTTAATAAAAATGTTGAAGAGCGCTGGGCCAAGGAGGCATCAATAAGCACTCTCTGAGTATGAAAAATGTATTTTTTAAATACTGATATTATTTACCATTTTAAGATATTTGTTTAATAATTCTTTTAAAATATTTGTATTCCTATTTCTTTTGGCTTTTAAATACTGTTTTTAATATTGTAAGCTGCCTTGGGTCCTTTTAAGGAGAAAGGCAGGATATAAATAAATACATAAACACATACATACATAAATATTCTGTAACCAACTGTATATTCACCTGATAGTTGTTCAATCCACCCCACACCTTAACCTTTCAAATTAGAATATCACGTGACACTTTGTCAAAAGCTTGTCAAGATACACTATGTCCACGGCATTCCCATTATCTACTAAGGAGGTTACCCATTAAAAAGAAATTAGATTCACTTGGCAAGACTTGTCCTTGACAAATCCATGTTAGCTTCCAGTTATTACTAGATTTCTTTCAAGATGCTTGCAAAGTGACCATTTATAATCTCTTCTCTAATTTTCCCTGGGGTTGATGTCAGGCTGACTGGTCTGTAATTTCCACGTTCTTCCCCTGTCCCTTTTTGAAGATTGGGATAACATTAGCTCTCCTCCAGTCATCTGGCACTTCACCTATTCTCTATGAGATCAAGAAAATAATAGACAGTGGTTCTTCAAAGAGTTCTTCAGTTCTTCATTCATTACTCTTGGCTGCAATTCACCAGTCTCTGGAGATTTGAACTTGTTCAAAATAATAAGGTCTTCTTGACTGTTTGTCTACCAGTCTCAAGCACCAATCTGTGCCCGCCATTTGTACTGCACATTTACCTAAAGGGTAACTGACTGCTTTTTGGAAGACGTTCTGTTTTTATACTGCCTCTTATGCTCTCAGAACTGCAGAGCTGGAAGTGAGTCTATAGATCATCAAGTTCAGCCCTTGTCAAGGAAGCATAGTGGGGAACTGAACACTCCGCCTCTGACTCCATTGCCAGATATCTACACTCCTGAGATATTGCTTTCTTTGAAATCAAGAATTTCAGTAGACTATGGTCATTTCCACCCCAGAATTCCCTTTACTGATACTTCATCCACTAAGTGATCTGTTGGTCAGAATCAAACCCAGGATAGTTAATCCTCTGGTTTCTTCCTTGACTTTTTGTAGGAGAAAATGATCAGCCACACAAGCCAGAAATCTCAGAAGGATCATATTTGGCAGAATTTGCCTCCCAAAAGATAACAGGATACATGAAATCTCCCATCACTGCTACACTGAGTTTCTTTCAAATTATTCAAATTTGTTTTTCAAAGGCTTCATCCACAAAGGCTTCTTGACAGCCAATAGTTCTGTAACACAACTATCATATTTATTTTATTTTTCTCATCCTAGCTATATTGATCTAAATGCTCTTCGTGGATCAACCAAACTTATCCCTCTGTATTTTTGCTACAGTGGGCCTTAAAAATTACCTTGCCATTTTTCTGTTGATAACTTTTATCTTGCTTTCATTTTTACCAAACATGAAATGAATACCCATCTATAAAGTTAGCAGCAAAATTCAAGGAAGTAATGGAGTAATATATTAACTCACAAAAGAGAGGACAAGCACTAATTACTGGGTACCACATTATATCCAGAAAGAATGCTCCAACAGGAACAAACTTCTTCATTAGTTACTGAATTCAGATGAGTTTTCAAAGGCTTAAGAGCTTCTGTTCTTTCTTGCTAGCCCTATGCAGCCAACTCAACCATGCTGCACGATGAAAGAAATTCACTGAGCTGTTACCTGCAGAAACCTGCTAAATGGATAAAGCTTCTGAATGAAAAGTTAGCTTTTTTAATGAGTATGGTCTTATATTTGTTCATGAAGGCTTCATTAAGATAAAAGCGTTTCTTTGGTGCAGGAATAAAAATGTATTCGTGGTAGCTGGGGACATGGTGTGTAGTCTCTTTTCAAGCCTATTGGGGCCTTAACTAGCAAAATCCCACTGTCTACCAAGACAAGACAGAAAAAGAAAAGTCAAAACAACATGTAAAAAGAGAGTCATATATCTGGGCAAGTATATAAAGTGACATTGGTGCTAAGAAGGTTAAAAATGGGGCAATGATTCATTTAGTGCAGTAGTTCCCAACCTGGGGGTCAGGACCCCTTTGGGGGTCGAACGGCCACTTAACAGGGGTCACCATGAGCCAATGAAGAAAAAGGCACAAACAGCTTGGGTCTGGAGGACAAGGAGGAGGAAGGGCAAAAAAGAGTGAGTTACAGCTTCATAGGTTGGATGGGATGTCAGTCAATGGCACCCGAGGCTGCGATTGGCTGAGGGTGCCTGTAAAGGGAAGTTCTCTATGGCACCTGTGGCAGTGACCTGCCAAAGGGGGCTTGTGGCTTCTTCCAAGCAGGGCAAGGGGTCATCACAACATGAGGTGGGTCATGGCATTAGGAAGGTTGAGAACCACTGATCTAGTGACTAATGACAATTCAAAATAGCGGCATTTTTGTCATGATCTAAGGCCATTTATGTCAGAATCCTAGAAGTATGGTATATTTCTAGACATATCAGACTCAGCACAAATGCTAGGTTTCCAAAGCAGAAATAATACATGAACCAGGATCCTGGCATACCCATAGTATCAAGCACCGACACCAAGATAGTTGGGGTATATAGATAAGATTCCATTTCACACACCTAGCTAGGTAAGACATATTACAGACTTTCTAAAGAAACTCCATTCCACACACAACCTCCTAGATAACATCATCATAGTGACAACAGACATTTGTTTTGTATCAGATTTGTTGTAACCACCCTGGGTAGTGCTTCGGCACTAATGGGAGCAGAATATAAATTGAAGAAAGAGAGGGAGGGAGGCTGGGAGAGAAGAAGGATGGATGGATGGATGGACAAACAATAATAAATAAAATATTTAGAATATTTAGAACAATAAATACACTAACATTCCACTCAGAGACAAGCTATGAGCTCTCGTGAATACCATTCAAAACAAGAAAGATGCACTTCCCTCTGTGACTTTGTACTCACACCAAAATATTTCACTTTTGATAATAAACCTACTCCCAGATCACTGGAACCGTGATGGACACTCCCCATGACCCCCCAATATGCAAACATATTCAAGCCTGACCTAGAGCAACACTTTTGTGACTGTTGCACCCCTCAAAAAAACACTTCTTTATTTGAGGTACAGTACATTTATGATATTTTTCTGATCTGGACACATGAAAAGGAATCCTAATTAGAAATTCCACAAGGATTTCAATAACATTCATCCAAACAACAAAATCATCCTAGAACAATCGACACAACAGTTACATGGGCATCTTAGCAGTATGCTATACCAAGAATGAACCAATTGAAACACCTACTTGCATATTTCTACTTTCCACCCTAAAACCACACAACAAATTTCACTGTTTACAGTCAAGGCCTGCAATTGCCTCTGCGTGGACCTACAAAACAGAGACTACAAATTCAACAATCTACACAAGGCATTCCTCAGAGTACGATAGACACCCAATATAATTAAGGAATACCTTAACAAAGCAAGATAGATACATAGAAGTAACCTACTGCAGGACAGATCCAGGAGAGAAAATGAATGAACACCACTAGTTGTCATTTTTGGTCCAGAACTGAGACCACTTACACACAATAGTGATATCTAACTGATCCTCAATAAGAATATGTCATTATCCAAACCCTTGGTAGCAGGCCTATACTATAGTTGCCTGCAGAAAAACACTCAAACTCAAACAACTGCTGAAACACAAATAGACTGTGCACCACAGAAACAGAGAAAGGAATGAAACCCTACTATAAGCCCACATGTCGGCTCTGCCCCCATATTTTTTTCTGGCAACACGATTACTGGACCAAACATTGTCACACAATGTCAAAGGTACTTTTAATTGCTCCTCTACCAAAGTTACTGACATCATCTTTTACCAACAATGCCCATCTACACTCAACTTTAATGAAGTAAATACAATTGCACACAGAATAAATTATTTCTGAGTAAATATTCACAGGCCTGCAAGGAAGCCTACCAGCCCTCTTTTTTCCTGCAAACGTCTCTTCTCCCTATCAGATCCTAGGCTGACAGACAGAAACAAGCCAATCGGATACTACTATTTTTATAGACTTCTTTGATACCATGGAGAACGATGATGAGTATGGGAAGAGATCCTATCATTCAAGCAAGCACAGGGACCCAGCAACGGGAAGCAGATGCTGTACCTTCAACTGTCCGCTCTGGAGCTACTCCCAGGTTGTCCAAAATGTCTACCAAAGACATTCTGAGATGAATTAGTAAGGACAGAATGACAAAAGAAGGAACAAGGAACTGAATTAATGACAGAAGGCAGGCAAAAACAAATGGACCATAACCACTGCATGCAGGAGTGAGCTGTGAGGCATAGTAGGACATGAATCGGAATAAAAAACTGAAGCAAAGATACAATGGCTATATTCAGATGGCAAGATAAAGTATGGTTTAAGAGGATGTAGATATGCCCAGCTTTCCTCCAGTCTTGCTTGTTCACACTATATATTCTTCTGTATGCCTTGCAGATATTCAGAAGCTTTTGGTTCAACTTTAGGCTAACCACAAGTTGTCATTAGCCAATTTGCTTGAAGCTAATCATAATCAATATTAATCATTATCTGGAGAAACAGACAATGAAAAATATTAACTGTGATTAGCTTCAAGCAAACTACTGTACTTTAATCCACGTCTGATAAGCTGGTTTGTTCACATTAAATGTCAAACTGCTGTTTGGGACTGAGATAGCATGGCAAGCGGCAGTTAATGCCTCCTCCTGACCATCCACAACAATCAACCCAACATACTATCCTAATGTAGCAATTTAGAAAAAAGCATCCAGCAACAGAATACACCTGCCAAGAATAATCCACTTACAGACTTCCTTCTCACATTTCTTCTGTTTCACAGATCAGCATAAGCGGTTGGGGTGCACCGAAGCAGAAGCCTCCAATTCTTCCCTGTCACTGACGAACACACAGCACAAACCTTCATTTTAAGCCAAGCAGGAATCAGTACAGAAGAACTCCCTATCGTGACATGTAGCTTGAAAGGCCACTCACAGTGTGCTTAGAAGGCAGACAAGATTTTCCTGTGGACAGCATCGCTACAATCAATAAAATCCAGATTTCCACCTGCTCTCCGTGGTCAGCAGGACGTTTATACTCCCATAGTTTAATCCTCTCGAGAAGAGATCATAAAAGGAAGCAATGCCTCCCTGGCAACCAGCCTCTGTCCATGTCGCGGAAGCCAAATTTTACAAAGCCAGAAGAAGGAGATTTATATTTGAAGTGCCCCCTTAAGGATTCTCATTTGTTGTTTATTTTAGAGGGTTGGAGAAAAAGACAGAATATGAAAGAAAAGTAGAGCTAATCTCCAGCTTCTACATAAAAATGCAACCTTCGCAGTTGCTGCTGTTGATATTTGCCCTTGGGACTTCACATTCACCTCTCAGCTAAAATCCTCCTGCATCTGATACGCAAAAGGGAAGGCAACCCAGCAAGTGCTGTTCTTTTAATAAATGAAAAAAGAAGCCCACTAAATTCAATTTGGCTGAAAGACCAAGATTATCCTATTTCCCTGCATTTCTAGGAAGCTACTGCAAATGGTAGTATGCAGTACGAAATGATAAATGATGAAACATTTTACTTGGATTTCTTCCATGTGAGAATCAAGCTGTCTCATTGTAGTCCTGTCACTTATGTTCATGTTGCTTTCAACTCAAGTTGCTTCCAACCCTGACATAGTTTTCAAAGTATGGGAAATGCTCAAGAAATGTTCTTATTGGGGCCATCCCCTCCCCCTCACTCTGTCCAAATTTCCATGTCCATGCAAGGATTTGAACCCAGACTTACTGACTTCATTTCATTTACACTTTTTAAAAACTGCAGAATCTCACTGCCTTCCCAAGCTACCACATGTAACCACCTATGAATCTGAAAACAAACTTGCTTGTTACTGTTGATATGACAAAACATAAACTTTCTGAAAATTCCATTAACACCTCCCTCCTCCAGTAAAGACTATGGCATGTCACTTCTATCAACTTCCTCTCTTTTAAGACATACCTATCAGTGTAACAAGCTGTTCCATTAACTCACCTCTGGGCACTGAGCTACCAGAATATTACAAGCTGAGCTTTGAGTGGCATCTGACTCTTAAAATTTGCTCTATTATCTACTGTGCTTATTTAATAGGGGGAAATCCTGGTTTTGGGGGGAAAAGTTTGACTTCCTTCTGAAACTTTCATTAACAAGCACGCACGTATACCACAGTTCTTGTATCCCAGTGCCTTCCTCTAGGATCTCCAGATGCTAAATATGAGGGAGGAACTTTCAGGGACTTGACTGCACACTAGTCTTCAGTGTACATGCACATAAATACACACACATGGGCTCAAAATGCCACTGCCGCCCTTCCCTTTCATCTCTCTCTAGCTGCCTTTTCAGGTAGTAAGTGTTACTAAATATGTTTGAGTTGCATTCTTTCTTTAATGAGATCCATCCTGTGTTTGTGCATTCTAGTAAGTGATCTTAACATTATTATTTTTAAAGAGGGAGATAAGAAACTGCATTTGAGAGTTTTAGGAATGAGCAAGAGCTTGTCGCTCAGCCCAAAATCCATTGGGTCTTTTGAATGTGCCTGTCTGGATACACCAAAGCGTGGAGTGGCAGGACCCAAGATACATGAACCTTCTGCCATCTGCTATTCCTTCTTCCTCACACAAAGGGACATCTTAACAGGGGGAAGAGGGACGGGGGATCAGGCAAAGAAGGGCTCTGGGAAAGACCGGACCTTCATGAAATGGCAATCTGGCCATCTTTTCCACTATGGAAACATGGAGGTAAAATACAAATCCTGTTATCTCAGATGAGGAACCATCAGAGATCAGAAACAACACACTGACCTTAAACAAATTACTGCTATTTTTTTTTTTTTTGCATCAACCACATGTTTATATTAGGCTTGCTATTTTCATGGTCCAACCAGGCAAAAAAAAGGCAACAATCTGATGTTCAGCCTGATTGAATACAGTGGACCCTAGTATAACAAACAGTTTGTATAACATAAAACTTGTACAACATAAAAAAACTCCAGAGATAGGAGAAATCTGCTTAACAGAATCACCTGTGGGGTGAATCCGTACAACATAAAAATGGTTGTGAATAGGGATTACTGCGTTTTCAATGCATTCCTATGGGAAATTTGTATAAAGGAAAATTTGCTTAACATAATTTCATTTGGAACAGATTAATTACTTTATACAAGGTACCACTGTATCTCCAAATTATTTTTAACAGGCTTCTGGAGAGCAACATGTGTGGGTGCATTCTCCACCCCATCAGAGGAGCAAGCCATATATCTCCAAGAGAAGAGAGATTATAGTTACTGCTTTCTAAACAATTTCTCTAGCAGGATATTAGGGAAGCTTAGACTGAAATTCTTAAGATCCTTATGCTTCCCAGCTTTACTCCCTTATGCAAATGTAGACCACAGCAAAAAAGCAGTGGCATCTAGTCTTCCTTGCATAATTTAGTTTGAGAAATTGTTTTTGCAATTTCTTTTGGAACAAAATGAGGCTCTGACCTCAAGATTCAGTTGGGATGATATGCACAGCCTCACCCTAAACACAGCCTTCTCTGAAGAAATTCCCACAAAGACACCAGTTGTATCAGCCTTGTCACAGCAAGTCCAGTGACACTTTTAGAGATTGGTAAATTTAGCCAAGTACACCATAAGCTTGTGTTTATGAAGTAGGATTTGGTTTATTATGCCATAATAATATTTGTCAGGCTGTGATCCTATATAGAATCATACAATCATAGAACCACAGAGTTGGAAGGAGGCCATAAGGCCACTGAGTTCAACCTCTCTCAGTGTGTATGTTGTGTTGTGTCATTATAATTGTGACCGACTCTCTGTGACCCCATGTCCATGGAGTTTTCTTGGCAGGAATACTGGAGTGGCTTGCCAGTTCCTACTCCAGGTACCTACAGCACCTGGTATTCCCTGGTGGTCTCCCATCCAAGTACTAACCAGGGCCAGCCCTGATTAGCTTCCGAAATCAGCCAATATTGGATGTGCTCAGGGCATCTAGGCTAGCTCTCAACCCCTACAGGAATTCAAATCAAAGTATATCTGACAGATGGTTGTCTAATTTTCTCTTAAATGCCCCCCGCGTTTGAGCACTCACCACCTCCTGAGGTAGTTTATTCCATTGCTGTGTTGCTCCTAACAGTTAAGAAGTACTTTTCTGATATTCAACCTAAATCAGGGGTCCCTTAACTTAATCCCATTACTACATGTCCTCCAACAGAACCTTCCCCACCTCTTTTAGGTATTTCAACAGTGCTATCATATCTCCCCTCAGTCTTATTTTCTCTAAGATATGTCCAGTTCCTTCAATCTGTCCTCACAGGACTTGGTGATCAGCCCTGTGGTTATCTTCATTGCCTTCCTCTGAACTTGTTTCAGTCTGCTGGCATCCTTCTTAAAGTGTGACATCCAGAACTGAACACAGTACTCAAGAGGAAGCTTGACCAGTGGTGGCTTCCAATTATTACTGCACCGTTTTCAAGGTACTTGCAGAGTGACCGTTTCATAATTTGCTCCATAATTTTCTCTGGGATTGATGCAGGTTGACTGGTCTGTAATTCCACGGTATCTCCTTTCTGCTCTTTTTGAAGATGAGCACAATGTTAGCCCTCCTCTAGTCATCCAACACTTCACCAGTCCTTCATGATTTTAAGAAAACCATAAACAGTGGTTCTGAGATGTCTTCAGGCTGTTCCTTCAACATCCTTGGATTCAAACTCACTCAAAGTAATGGATTCAAACTCACTCAAAGTAATGAGAAACTCCTTGACTATTTGTTTATAAATCTCAACTGGCAATCCTGCCCCTTCCCCTTGTACTTCATATTTGCTTGGAGGATCATTGACTTTATTTTAGGAGAAGACAGCTGAAACGGGAGTTGGGCACTACTGCCTTTTCTTTATCTTCAGTTATCATTGTCTTATCTCCACTGAACAGCTGAGCCACTCTTTCTTTCCTCTGTCTTTCACTATGAACATACTTGAACAATACTTTTTGTTGTTTTTTACCTGCCTTGTTAACCACAGCTCATTCTCAGTTTTTGCCTTCCTAATGCCACCCCTGATTCCTTGTTACCTGTCTGTACTCTTTCTTTGTAGCTTCGTCTTCCTTCTGTTTCCTGTACATGTCCTTTTTGTTTTCAGGTCCTCCCTGAGCTTTTTTGTGGATCCACGTTGGCCTTTTATGCTGTTTCCCACCTTTTCTTTTGTTGGAATCATTTATATTTGTGCCTTTAGAATTTCCCTTTTCAGAAACTCCAAACTGTCTTGGACTCCTTTTCTTGTTAGTATCATCTGCCATGGGACGTTACCGCTTTTTACAGCGGTACCTATTTATCTACTTGCATTTACATGCTTTTGAACTGCTAGGTTGGCAGGAGCTGGGGTTATCAGTGGGAACTCACTCCGCTGAATGGCACACGGGATTCGAAACGCCGAGCTGCTGATTTTGCAGCTGACAGTTATTGGAGCCTTAGTCCACTGAGCCACCACACCCCCGTTAAGCATGTGGCAATTACATGATTTCCTTTATGCAAGCATAAATCAGAAAGGGGGTTGTAAGCATCCTTTCTAATGTCCCAGGAAAGAAAAATCTGAAAACTGAATACTTTGTGTGGCAAAACCTGATAGGTACCTCATAAATATTCAAATGATGTCAACTGGGTAACCAGTGGAATAGCCTAAGGGCCACACTAAAGCATATAAATACATGTGCTGGTTGGAATAACTGGCAGATAGGGACTGCATAGGGTCTGGAAAGGTTTCTGATAACTGTTAGTTTAGAGAAAGGGACTGGTTAGAGTTTAGTCAGGATCTTAAGAGTGAAACTAGTGTGTTTTAGAAGTGGCCTAAGACCTGTGAGCATATATAACTAAGAAAGTTTAAAATATAAATATATATACGGTATTTGTTTGAACATTAAACGCTTTGTGTCAGACCCCATTCTTAATTGATGGATATTTAAAGTAATTTTATTAATGCCAGTATTTAAAACCCAGGTCTGTGACACTTACCTAAAATACTTTTTTAAAAAATGGAATTTACTTTTATTTGTAGTTCACATTTTGTTCAGGAGACAAAGCTGTACAGAATTGAAACAGTAGGCATAATACTTCCAATATAATTTTCCAATACAAAGGGACCGACTGATGGGTTAGAAAGAGGAAATATGAAGTTAGATTTCATTATCTTTTTTTCAGATTTCCATTTATATTCTGAAAACAGAGAACCAGAATTGTTTATTGACAAACCTCATTGAATCTTAAGGATTTTTCAGCACTGGTGGATTTAATGATTTTTACAGAAATTTTAAAAGGATTCTTTTACCAGATAACTTGATTCTTTCAAAATATATCTTTATCCCAACAGAACACAAATGAAAATTCTAAATTTTATCACTGAAGCAATAATTCACAAACAAGTACTCTTCACATGCAGAAACAGGACACACACGTTTTTTGTAAATCAAATAAAAGACTATTCTGAAGACACACAGTACCAACAAGAACATCAGACAATGCACTATGAAGAACATTCATCCTTACAAAGAGGTTTGTCTGTCCCCCTGTTTCCTGAAAATGCCTTAGGCCACTGAAATTAATACAGAAGAAAAACATCAGATATTTCAGTTTGGCTCATTTGTCGTTTCTTATTAAAAGCACAATGTTTTACTTTCAAAGTCAAACTAAATCAGAAGCGTTCATTGAATGGTTATGAATATGTTGGATATGCACGGCTTCTTCTGAATGAGAAACACTGCTGCTTTTAAACAACACATAAATAGAGCTATGTCCCGTTATTCAATGAGCAGGAGGAAGAAAACCCTGAAGGCAAAAGCGCCACAGAGCAACAGGAAGAACAAATCTTTTCCCAACAGCTACCTGATTAGGTCCAAGTCATGACAATGAGAAACAGCCTGAAAGCCTGGGAATTATCTAGTGTATCCAAACAAAACAAAACAAAAAGTTGTGGGGAGAGAGGGAGAGAAAAGGAAAGGAAAAAATAAACTTAAATGTAATGCAATCGCAATGCACTGAATTCAATTAAATTAGCACGCTACTAGCACTTGATCGAGTAACAGAAGTGAAGTATAATTGATTCTGATCATTGACGGCTCAACTACCTTGAGTTCCTCCCTACGCGGCTCTCTCCAAAATGTTTCCAAGTGGCTCCTTTCCGTGCACACAAAAAAGATACATGTGAGAAGGACTAAGAGCTGAATGTCTTCCCACCCAGCTACACGTTACTGGGTAAATAATATTGATCCTTCTTTATGAACATTCTGCTGTAACAGCAAGCGTATTTCCTATTTAACACTTATAATAATAATTTAAATTTAAATAATTTAAATTTAAAACATTTAAATAATAATTTAACATTATGTAACTTTTTGATCTGATAACTGTCCTGTTCGAAACAGTGGCTGAAATCTTGTAGTACAATACAATTAGAATAGGGCCACGGAAGGGACCTTACAGAGAAATTGACCTACAAAATCCCGCCTGTTAAGCGGGCCTACTCTAGTTGTGACTTGCTAATAGACTTCAGCTAACATGTTATTCTACTTCACGTCTTGTATAGCTACTTAGAAATAAGATACAGAGATAAATTTAGCAAGATTTGGATCTAAATAGGAGACACAGGCAAGCAGACAGCAAAAGCAATCCAAGATGGAAGGTACCAGGAGCTCAGTACACAGTAATCTCTCAAGGAATGGCTAAGGCAAAGAGCACTCCCAAATTCTTACTGGGTCCCAGACCTTTGCACAGATTCTTTTTCAGTCTTTCCCACAGACATTCTGCTCGGTTATAATTTGAGATACTCAAACTTTCCACTTTCCTCTCCTGGGTGTTCTGATTGTCCCGCTGACAGCAGCTCTTGTGATGTTATTGGCTGAAAGGTTTTTTCAGGCAATTTGATAGGCGTAAGGGTGAAATAAAGATTAAACAAAAACAAAGATGAAAGAAACAGAAAATATTTTGTGAAGCCCTCTTTCGTAAACACAAATCATTTGCATATAAGCAGCACTTTGTCAGAAAACATCAAAAGAACATCAAACTCATGAAAGATATTTTGGATATTAAAACACAAGAGGCCAATTCCTACCTGAAACACAACTCCACAGATATGTCATATTTTAAAGGCAAGAAATAAGGACACACCATAGCTTACATTAAACTCTAATAGTCTTTAAGGTGACACAATTTTTTTGTCTTTTATTTTATTTTGTTTTGTTTCTTTGATTTTTGTCTGGAACACCAAAGGAAAGGAATTCAGTACTAAAGACACTCCTTGATAACATAAAAACTCTTCTCTGCTCCTTATGGATTTTAAATTCTAATTAATCATTGCACACATAAAATGGAGATTCTTTTTCAAACTTGAGGCCAGATCTTACAAATACAGGCTGAAAATTTTCCAGGGCAATCTTCTGCATGTCCACTCTGAAATAAACCTCGTTAGCTTAAGTATGATTCAGTTTTAGGGCAGCACGTATAGCTTTAAATTGCAATGTTTAGCAGAAGTACTTGAATCATAGCTTACTCATTACCTGTTATTTTATAACCAATTATCCAATAAACTGGCCTATACAAAATGTACTGCAATAGTCTGAATAGGGTTCTCTCTCATGTCTCTCATCTCTCATCTTTCGGCTATTCTTCAAAAATTAAACTTATCAGTTGCATTCATGAAAAGTGGGAGAAGTCTATATGCCTGCATGTCTAACAGACTCTTCAAGGAATTAATTAAATAACTTCTGAAAAGGTTATATGAGTAAGATAGTATGAAAGCAACTTTTATGAGGAGGAACAAGATATATAACATTATGTATGGAGAAAGGAACAGAAGAGGGTAAATGCAAGCTGCTAAATAAATAAAAAACCCTCTTTTTAAAAAACCGCAAACAGGATACAGACATATTAAAAAAAACAACACTGACCTAACAATGGAATGTGAACTATATTTGACTTAAAGAACATCATATGCACTACACTTCATATCATATGCACTACCCTTCTGCACAATGAAATGTTGGTGGCTCTTAAAGAAACCAGGACATTTAGCAACCTCCTAATAATTAGTTTTATTTTTCATAGAAGATGCTGTTATGATTCTACAAACCTGTCTTGTTTAGGCTACTATCCCTGCATTATGGGTGCAAAAGTCTGAAGCTTCAGGCTGGAAGACAAGTGGGGAGAACCTGTTACTAAAATATTTTGTTTATTATGTCATGTAGCACAACTTAGCATGAAGCATGCTGAAAAAGAACTAGTGAATGGCTAAAAGAAATAGAAATTTTATATTTTATTATTTGATTCACTCTGCCACATTGGGCAATGGCAGCAAGATGAGAGTGAAGCCCGGAAGGGAATTATATCTTTAGTCTTGTTCAGAACTAATTATAAACACAATAAAATTCTACCCAAAAATATACCTTACAGCACATAGAAACAATGACATTTGGTGCTGTTCGGTGGATAGTGACAAGGATTCATTTTATAAAAATACATTTTTTTCTTCTTCTGTGCTATGGCTAAGGATTTACTCACAATGGATAAGGGTTTATTAGATAAATTAAGAGCTGCCAAAACAGCTTCTTCATTTATATTTATATGATCTATGGTCTGTCTATTGCTAAATTGAATAGATGTTTATTGGATTTTATATACAGTGGTACCTTGGTTTATTAGTA
>JAHTLZ010000015.1:30777164-30795336 GCA_023846285.1 Phrynocephalus versicolor | reverse complement strand
AGATGTTTATTGGATTTTATATACAGTGGTACCTTGGTTTATTAGTACCTTGATTTGCGAGTGTTTTGCAAAATTTAATAAAATCTTGCTTTGCTTTGCGAACAATATCCTGCAAAATGAGCACTGAAGGTGCTCGTTTTGCAATCATGGCCTGGCTCACCTCCTCCTCCTCCTCCTCCTCCTGACTAGAGGTGGCCTCCGGGGCCCAGCAATGCCTGGAATAGACATCCAGGCATCTGATGAGTGTCCTCACTGGGCCCAGCACTAACCAGAAGTGACCTCTGTCAGACTGAAAGTGAAATCCGGAGCTTGCACCAGGCCTGGCACTGCCTGTCTGGGGCCTCAGGTGTGCACCCAGGGCCTGTTGTTTTAAGGCTTCAGTTTGTGAACTGCATTGGGAGGATTTGCCTAGAAAGACAGCATAGAACAACTGCAAACAGTTGCATTTAACAGACCTAGCCTGTATGACTGAAACTTGGGTGGCACGGGTGGAGGCTTGGCCCCCTCCCTCACCCGGCTATGCCATCCAACATCAGGGCAGACTGGTTGGGCGAGGTGGGGGAGTAGCCATTATTTTATAGAGACACCATCAAGGCTGTCAGGCTATCTGCCCTGGCTATCCCAGGTCAGGGGGCCCTCCATGTGAAGATTAGAACGAGGGATGGTTTTGGGATTGTGATGGCTTATGGCACTCCCTGTGACACAGCACTTTCCCTTCCAGAGCTTGTAACTTTTGTCTTGGCAGCTATGTTGAGGTCTCCCAGGCCGTGCATCCTGGGTGACTTCAACATACATGCCAAGGCAGGGGTTACAGGTCCAGCTCTAGACCATGGGTTCCTTAGACTTGTCCCAGCTAGTCAATGGTCCCACTCACATGTCTGGCCATACCCTAGACCTGGTGTTTTCTTCAGGGCACAGAAAGAGTGGACTGGTGGTGACTGATCTTCGGATGGTCCCCTTGTCATGGTTGGACCACCTCCTAATAAAATGTGTGTGTTGTGTCTAAAATGCAGCCTCTCAATGGCACTCCCCCTTCAAGGGAAGCAAAGACCCATTAAGATGGTCCACTCCTGAAGGCTACTGGATCCTGTTGGTTTCCAGGAAACCATTGGTGGGGGTACAAGCTGATCTGGTTGGTGCTCCTGTCAATGCTTTGATGGATAGCTGGCAAGCTTTGACATGATCGCTGGTAAATGCCCCCTCCCCCGCTGAGTTTGCCCTGCTGCATGGTACAGTCAACATCTCTGGGCAATGAAGCACGTAAGGAGGAGGCTGGAGAGCATTTGGAGGCAGGTCCCAATAGAGAGTAACATAAAAGCTACAAAGATCACATCTAACATCTACCAAGCTAAAGTTAATGCTGCTCAATGATCGCATTACACTGTCTGTATCAGTGAAGCTAGCAACAATCAGGCCAAACTTTTCCATATTGTATGTGATCTATCCAGTGATAGTCACAGTCATAGGCCTCCAACTAGAATATCCTGCGACCAATTTGCAGCCTTTTAAAAATCCAAAGTGGAGGTCATCTGCCGGGGCCTAGACTACCACCCTTCAGCGATGGTACAGCTCAATATATTATCTGCATCGTCTTGCCCAATGTTGTTAACGCACTTTCAACCAGTGACATCCTCCGAGGAGGACCAGGGCACCTGACCGCTGTTGTGCCACCATCTCCTCCCTTGACCCTTGCCTGGCCTAGCTAATAAAAACGACCAAGCTGGTGACTACAGATTGGGCCACAACAATAATCAATGGGTCTCTCTTTGAGGGCTGGGTACCCCTGGCCCTCAAGGAGACATTCATTAGGCCTATCAGTAAGAAGGTGAATGTGGCAGCTGACAATATTAAGAACTATTAGTTGCCAACATTCCCATCGTGAGGAAGGTCTTGGAGAGTGTGGTGGCAGATCAGTTTCAGGCTCTCGTAGATGAATGTCCTTGATTCAGGCTGCAGCATGGCATGGAAATAGCATTGGTTGCCCTGCAGGATGACCTACTGAGGGAGGCCAATGGGGGCAATATGTCCTTGTTGGTCCTCCTCAATCTCTCAGGGGACTTTGATACTGTTGACCACGGTATGTTCCTGGGGAGGCTCTCCAATTTGGGAGTTGGGGCCGCCGCCTTGGCATGGCTCACATCCTTTTGGGAGGACTGAACATCCCCAGAGAGTGGAGACTGGTGAAATTCAGTCCACCCCGTGGACCCTCAAGTGTGGGGTTCCACAGGGGTCAATCATCTAACCAATGTTATTTAATATCTATATAAGGTTGCTGGGAGGGGTCACCAGCAGCTTTGGAGCTTTGAATCATCAAGATGCTGATGACACCCAGCTCTATTTCTCCTTTCCATCTTCTGCAGTGGATACTGTTCCATCCCTTGAGCATTGCCTGGATGCTATTCTGGGATGGATGAGTGCAAACAGACTGAGGTTGAACCTGGACAAGATGGAAGTCTTGTGGGTGGGGGCTCCTACTGTCAGCAGGTTGGCAAACTCCCTCTCATTTGGGGGTGTGACTCTCCCCACTCAGAATTAGCTGCGCAGCTTGAGTGTTCTCTTGGACTCGGCACTATCTATGGAATCTCAGGTAGCGTTGGTGGTCCATTCCACCCATTACTATCTGCGGCAGATTGCTCAGTCAGTTGCACTCCTATCTGGAGACAGGGGCTCTCACCACGCTGGTCCATGCATTGGTAGTCTCAAGACTGGACTACTGTAACACTCTCTACATGGGGCTGCCCTTGAGCCTGTTGTGGAGACTATAATATAATACCTAGTTGTTGTTGTTTTTTTCACCCACCATCAATTGCCTTACACTCTATCTATTAGGCTGTTGCCTGTGGTGACGCTGGGGCGTCCCTGTTTTAATTGTCTATTGTGATACCGATTTGTCTGTTCTTTATTGTATATTGACCTATGTTGTTAGCCGCTTAGAGTTCGTTCTCGAAGATAGGCGGGATATAAATATAATAATAAATAAAATAAATAAAATAAAATACAGCGGTCAGATTGCTGACTGGGACTAGAAAATATGATCATATATTCCCAGCGCTGTCCGCCCTGCACTGTCTTCCAGTTTGATTCTGCATTGACTTCAAGGTTTTAAAAATGACATACAAAGCCCTAAATGATTTTAGGACCTTGCTACCTTTCAGAGCACCTTTTCCAATGAAAGATGTCCACAATACCCAATCTTCTCAGGCTAGACATTTGAGGCAGTTAACATCGCAAGAGGCCCTAAAGGAAAAAAATCAGAAATAAGGCCTTTTCCGCCATTGCCCCTTGCCTGTGGAATAACCTTCCATCAGACATTTGCCTGGGCCCCTGTTTGGCTGTTTTAAAAAAATATATTAGAAACTTGGTTATTCAAGCAGGCATTCCCTCAATATAATGTGAATCTAGTGTTCACCCACTAAAACATGATTTTTAGCTGATCTGCCTGCCAATAAAATCATAGGTTCGAAATTATATGCTATTTTATGTCATTTTGATTTTATTTTTATTATATTTACTGTATTTTTGTTTTTATTATATTGTATGAATTATATATATTTATCTTGTACTGCATTGTATTGACTAATTGTTGTTAACCACCTAGAGTGGCCTTGCAGCAAGATGAGCAGTATAAAAATCCAATAAATAAATAAATAAATGTGGTTCACTTCCTCATAACCTATATCTGAAGCTCCATTTGAACCCAGTTTAATAAATTACTGTATTATGAAATTACAAAATGGGAAACGTTGGCTTAAAGAATTCAGAGTAAATGCTCTAAAGGTAGTGTAGAAGGATTGAAGCAAGAGGACTACACAAGTTGGATCCTCATTCTTAGCAGCATGAAATGTGAAGCTTTCAGGCAGGGACATGTTTGAATGGCTCCACAGAATTAATTTGTTTAGCTCAGACAGACACTGAAGCTTAATTTCAGAATCTGGGAATTCCCCTTTCTTTGTTTGCCCACCTAACTTGCATTACTACACAAACAATTCGTGAACCCAGAAGTTAATTTGCAGCTTCTGTCTCAAGCACTCAAGCCCAAAGTATATAGATTCAAGTTGAGGTTCTCTTTTGATTTGTTTAATTTTAAATAAGCAGACCATATCCTTATAAAGCTATTACTGGGCTGAAAAAAAATGTATATTTTAGGGTTTTTACAGCAGAATAACAATGTTTGCCTATTTCTTAATATAGGCCTCCCACTTTTTGTGGTAAATACTTAGAAAAAACAAAATAAAACCAGCAGTTACAAGCACCATGGCCAAACTGATATTAAGTAATAATACAGATTAGAGCAATCTGGTTCAGGATATTTCTTCTCTCTGTTTAATAGAAGGGTGAGGTAGAAAAATCATTTTCCCCATATTTTCCTGTAGGTTTTATATTTTTATTTTTAAAAATCAGCATACTGGCATACTTTAAAGAATCATGTGGATGAGGGCAAAAGATGGCTCAGTATTAAGAGGGTTATACACAGACTTGATTGATTTTCCTCAAGGACTATCTTCAGCATTATGCTGTTTTATCTTTAAGAAGTGAGAATTGAAAAGGGGGACATGCCTACAGTTTTAGTTTTGTTAGCTGAACAGGCCAGTAAGAATTGACTTGACAGCACACAATTATTAGGTGACTGGATCGCTTAGGTATCTAGCTGCATGGCCAGAGGTTGGGAGAAGAAGTCTCGAAAGAAGTCTCCTTCTTTGGAGGTTTTTAAGCCGAGGCTGGATGGCCATCTGTCGAGAGTCCTGTGATGGGGGTTCCTGCATGGCAGGGGGTTGGACTGGATGGCCCTTGAGGTCTCTTCCAACTCTATGATTCTATGACTCTATGAAATCAGTTCCCCAAAATCCCAGAATTTCAAGCTTGTGTGTCTCTGGGCAAGTTGTATAAATAAATAAATAAATAAATAAATAAATAAATAAATAAATAAATAAATAAATAAATAAATAAAAATAAGTTACAGGATGCCCCCTAAAGGAAATGATAAAACACTTTTGAGCATTCTCTACTTGGAAAACCCTGAAAATGTTCACCATAATTCAGAATTGACTTAATGGCACACAATTAAATTATTTTCGTGATCATACAAGCAGCCTGGGAGCTGTCTACAAGATGGTACTGAAAATCCCTAATGGGTGCTCTCATTTCCAAACAAATAGTACTTTGCTGCATTCAGAGGAAGACAGACGTTTACAACTACGCAAACTGCACAGAGTAATTACCAATTTAGCCGTCCATGTTTTGGTATCTGTAAGGAGAATTTGCATGTTACAGTTTAGCCTGAATTCACTGACTTGTTTTTATCATTTTCTTGTTTTGGACCGAAAATAAATATTTACTCTTCTCATTATAGACACTGGTGAAAAATATCTAAGGCACAGTTTTATACCCAAACATCTTAGTGTAACATTAGTGGCATTAGCATTCAGTCTGAGACAGGGGTCATTATTGGGAAAGGTCAGGAAAACCTTGTATTATATGACGAGGGTTAATATATTCTGTTCATGACAGATCTTCTTGAGAAGGGCATCAGAGTGCTCTGCATTTGCATTAAAGGCTGAAAAAAAGAGCCTATGGTAACCTTTCGGTGGTAATGTAGACATGAACCTTCTGATCTATCTATGCTGCTTATTAGAATCATTGCTCACTTGTTATGTAATGGGAGATCAGGATTATAAAGAAAGATTATATGTTTTGTTTCCATTTTATGTGCTCCAAGTTCTCAATCAACAATCATAATTAGTGCTGTAAAATATATTTGCTAATTAATATTATAACTTAAAAGTAGCAGAGGGAGGGGGACAGCATGCCAAAACTCACAAGGAATTTTTTTTCCTTTTTTTCATTCCCAGCTATCTGATTTGACTCTTTGGAGACAACAAGTGACAGTGATTCTTTCTGCATGTCATCCCTCTCACTGTGAATGCTATCAGTGAGACAGGATCATGGCTGCAATGCAGCAAATCCTTCCCATGCCAGTTCACATAGTACTGAAAACTCACCTGAACTGGGCACCTCTCAAGGGAGCTGTAAATATTTTCACTTCAGCCCTAAAAACCGTCTCCAACAGTGACTTTTACTCTCTTAAGATCTATCTATATGTAAACCACAGACACCTAGGAATGCATACTAAAACTGTGTTTTTAGGTTTTTGAGAACATTACTACACATTTTTCTAAATGTATGCCTTTCTATATGTCAGAAGCTCTTTGTTGTTGTTGTTGAGTCGTTCAGTGATGTCCGACTTTTCGTGACCCATGGACCAGAGCACGCCAGGCCCTCCTGTCTTCCACTGTCTCCCGGAGTTTGGTCAAATCAATGATCTCATTCTCTGCCGTCCCCTTTTCCTTTTGCTTTCAATCTTTCCCAACATCAGGGATTTTCCAAGGAGTCCTCTCTCCTCATGAGGTGGCCAAAGTACTGGAGTCTCAGTTTCAAAATCTGTCCTTCCAGTGAACCTTCAGGGTTGATTTCTTTCAGGACGAATAGGTTTGATCTCCTTCAGTCCAGGGGACTCTCAAGAGTCTCCTCCAGCACCACAGCCCAAAAGCATTTATTTATTTATTTATTTATTTATTTATTTATTATGCTTATATACTGCCCATCTTCCAGAGGAACTCCGGGCGGTTTACAACAAGTAAGAACATGACAGAAAGCAAATTAAATAGAACATAGTAAAACAATAAAAGAAATCGATGGCGAGATGGCGGGACAGGGAAAAAATTAACAGTCACCAAACATTAACAGTCACCTCACAAAAAAGCCAGGCCTTTAAGGCCTTTTTGAAGGCTGATTCTGTGGTGATCAGCCTTCAAGGAGATCAAACCTATTCATCCTGAAAGAAATCAACCCTGAAGGTTCACTGGAAGGACAGATTTTGAAGGTGAGGCTCCAGTACAACTCTACAGAACAGTACAACTACAGTACAACTAATAAGTACACCAGATAATTTTGTAACAAGACCACTCTGGGCGGTTTACAGCAGTTCAATAAATACAACAACATAATAAACAGATATAAAACTGAAATCAAACAATTATTTGGAAATAAAAATAAATAATAAAACTAAAGACTGTAATAACATCTAACCTAAAATACCAGTGTCAAAATACACATTATACATTTATACGGTTTTAGAACTATGGTTAATAGGTTTATAAAGTGGGTGGTAATGGGTCACATCAAAATAGTAACTGCATTCAGGACAGCTATCAAAACTTCCGTAGTATATGTTGAGAGCCATTGTGTACACTAACACAGGTTTGAAGTATATATAAAAACAGCAAACAGCACTCACCTGGAATGCGGATTTTAAACTTTCCACTCTGTCCAAAACCACCTTCTATTATGCCTTCTTCCCCTGTAGACAGCTTGACCTTCAGCCCTACAAAAATTTGGATGTTGGTCTCTTTCTTGAACAGTGAACGGCCAATCACACTGTAATCATCACAAAGCTAGAAACAAAAACAACATGAATCTTTGAGAGTGAGTCCCTTCACATTAGAATTCATGATTGAGCAATCAGGTACAAGAGGCAGCAAGTGTCTTGCAGGAGCAAAAACAAATGGACCTTCCCTGGGATGATGGTGATGGCAAATCAAGAAGCAATCAACTAAGCCTAATCCCTAAGGTGTGAAGACCTTAGGGTGCTACTAACTCCTGAAGTCACAGATCTTTATGCCACAACAAGCGCCTTCAAAGGCAAAGAAACAAGTTGTCTTATTGAATAATGCTCTTGTGAGTTTTTTCATTAAAATCAGTTTCACTGATCTATGTTGTCATGTTACCTCACAATAACAGCCACGGAACAAAATACATGTAATAGGCTTTTAAAAGTGATATCAAGAGCAACAGTTAAAATGCAGGCTGCAAATTTCTGAATTGAACAGAATTCTTCTTATTTATTTATTTATTTATTTATTTATTTATTTATTTATGCATTTATATACCGCTCCCATTTCCCAACGGGAACTCTGGGCGGTTCACACAAAGGTTAAAAACAAACATCAGTAAAAACAATGCAGCTAATCTGTATGGTAAAAGAAAATGCAACTACAGTAATGTAATGACTTCAAAATAGTGGTAGACTCTTGTCATAAAGAGATAAGGCTAACATAATTCTGGATGACATTGGATGCATATGTTAGAGACCCATTCCAAAGGCCCATTTAGACATAGTGAATGAGCGTCCGTCTGTCCATCCATCTGTCCCTTCAGAGACAACAAAGCTGATCACAGACAACTGTCCTGCAAGCACTGCTCTCCTGTCATGGGAAAGGGCAAGGAATAAGGAAACAAATAACTAGACTATACTGATGTTCATTCCTTAATATTCCACTTTCCTCCTCCTCCAAAACCTACTAATTATTAAAAATACAAATATAATTCAATAATAAATCATATGCAATTATGCACTCTGCAAGTAGCTTCCAGTAGCTAATATCTACAATGTGTAGCCTGCATACTGTATTTAAAACTGTAAACCGCCCAGAGACTACTTGAAGTGGTATGGGGCAGTATATAAGCAGAACACTTTAAAATTTTAAATTTTAAAGAATAACTTTTAATTTACTTCTGAAAGAGAGGAAAGTGAAGATATATTAAGGAGACTCATGGTGCAGTGGTTAAATGTCTGTACTGCAGCTAAAACTGTGCTCATGACTGGGGGTTCAATCCCAGGTAGCCAGTTGATGGTTGACTCAGCCTTCCATCCTTCTGAGGTCAGTAAAATGAGTACCCAGCTTGCTGGTGTGTGTGGGGGGGCAATGTGTGGCCTGCATACTGTAATTAAAAACTGTAAGCCGCCCAAAGACTACTTGAAATGGTATGGGGCGGTATATAAGCAGACCACTTTGACCAACTGATAAATTCACTGAGCTAAATCCAGTAAAATGGTCCTATCTATAGAAGATCCATTAAAATCTATGGGACTTACATAGTGGTTAGCTTCCCATTCATTTCACTAGCTCCAATCTAATAATCTTTAACTGGAGAGCTGAAAGGGACCCTATGGATCACTGAGACCAGCCCCTGGCAAGGAGCCACAGTGGGGAATTGAATTTCCAACCTCTGGCTCTGCAGCTAGATGCCTAAAATACCAAGCTATGCAGCACTTTGGTAATAATCTTAGAACGATGTCAGACAAATGCTGGGTTTAGCCTATTAAACTCATGGTGAAGTTTCTTATTCATAAAACTGGAAAGTCAAGGACAACACTTGTGTTCTAAGCTTGACTTAAAGGTGAACATAAACAGGGACCCCAACTCCATTTGTCCTTCTATGATGTTAGGAAAACATAACAGTGGCTCTTCTTACTTTGCTCACAATCTACACTTAACATAAATCAAATGCTATATGAATTTTATCCATTATTCTTTCTCCAGGTCTGGTGTCTGTTTTGTGTCTCCTAAGGAATTTATGGAACAGTCCTAAAACAACATAGACCAAATCACTGCATTTGGATTCCCGTTAATGTCCACGTGTGTATGCCTCAATTTGTCTCTGTGCGAGGCTTTCCCATTGACTGCATGCAAATATCCAATGCACCCATGAGCCAATTAATATTTTGTATGAAATTGATATTTCACTCAACATTTCAGGCTCTTACCATATGTTTGAAGAAGTGGACTTGATCCACAAACGTTTACATTACAATATAATAGTTAGTCTTTAAGGTGCCACATATTTTTTGTCTTTTGTTTTGTTTACTGCGATTTTGCCTGATCATGATATAAGACTATAAAAATTATTTGTTTGTCTAGAGTAGACTACCAGTTGCTTATTGGAAGGTAGAAGATACAAACTTTTATCTTAATAAAAATATTTTATCAGAAATGATATTCCCACTGACATTCTTTATAATTACTTTATTCATATCATCTTTATTTTGACATATTCCTTTTGATATGCGTTAATATGGTCTGCCCCCGGAGGCTAATGGATCCAGAGGGTTTCCTGAGGGCTCTGGGGGATTTTCCAGCTGCCAAGGCAGCCAACTCCACCACGACCCTGGTGGATCTCTGGAATGGAGAAATGGCCAGGGCAGTGGATGAGATTGCACCTGAGTGACCCCTGCCTTGTCGAAGACTCAGAGCAACCCCTTGGTTTACCGATGAGTTGCGCTTGATGAAGCGACAGGGCAGGCGTCTAGAGCGACGGTGGTGGAAAACTCGTGATGAATCCGACCGAGCACGGTGTAGAGCTCATTATAGAGCCTACGCCGTGGCAGTGGTAGCAGTGAAAAGATCTTTCTTCTCTGCTACCATTGCGTCTGCTGGGAACCGCCCAGCGGGACTGTTTTGTGTGGTGCGCGGCCTAGTCCATCCGGCCCCCCGTGGATCAAGAAGCACACATGATCTCCCGCTGTGGTGAGTTTGCCAAACACTTTGCAGATAAAATCGATCGGATTCGGCATGACTTGGATGCCACATTGGCATTTATATTTGTTGATGTCCCCTTGGCAACTGTCCGTCCAGTTTTGTGGGATTCTTTTCAGCTTGTACAGCCTGAGGATGTGGACAGGCTTCTTTGGAGTGTGAGGCCGTCCACCTGCCAGCTCGACCCTTGCCCAGCCTGGCTCATTAGAGCTTCCTGGGCGGGACTGGCTGAGTGGACAGGGAGGGTGGTTAATTCCTCCTTGATGGAGGGGGTTCTCCCACCTGCTTTGAAGCAGGCGGTGGTTAGACTCCTCCTAAAAAAGCCCTCCCTGGATCCCACTGGGTGGGGGAGTGTTCGGGGATTTTTATGTGTGTTGAAGGGTTTTTTAGTGTGTGTGTGTGTGTGTGTGTGTGTGTGTGTGTGCACACGCGTGTGTGTGTAATCTGGTCTCTGGGTGTCTGAATTTCGTTGTATGTGTATACTGTGTATATACACACAATGACAATAAAAATATTTAAAACTTTAAAAACTCAATCTCTAACATCCCATTCTTGGGCAAGGTGACTGAGCGGGTGGTGGTGTCTCAACTCCAGAGGGTTTTGGATGAAGCTGATTATCTAGATCCTTTTCAATCAGGTTTCAGACCAGACTATGGGACAGAAACCGCCTTGGTTGCCTTGGTGGATGACCTATGCCGGGGACTAGACAGGGGGAGTGCGTCCCTGTTGGTCCTGCTGGACCTCTCAGTGGCTTTCAATACCATCGACCGTGGTGTCCTTCTGGGCCGATTGGCTGAGTTGGAAGTTGGAGGCACTGTCCTGCAGTGGTTCCGCTCCTACTTGGAGCTTTGGCTGGTGCGCCAGCTGCAGCTGTACTTGGATCGTGCAGACCTGGCCACGGTGATCCATGCCATGGTGACATCAAGACTAGACTATTGTAACACGCTCTATGTGGGACTGCCCTTGAAGACGGTTCGGAAACTACAACTGGTACAGAATGCGGCAGCCCGTGTGGTTACTGGAGCTCGGCGGTACGACTCTGTTGGGCCGCTTCTCCAGGGACTACATTGGCTGCCCTTTCGTTTCCAGGCCCAATTCAAGGTGCTGGTTATGACATTTAAAGCCCTATACAGCTCAAGACCAGGTTATCTAAGAGACCGCCTACTTCCACATAATCCGGTCCGCCCCCATCGGTCATCAGAGAAGGCCCTTCTACGAGTACCGCACCCAAGGAAGTACGAGGGGCGGCGACAAGAAATAGGGCCTTCTCAGTAGTGGCACCGACATTATGGAATTCCCTCCCCTTTGAGTTGAGAACTGTCTCCTCCCTTGAAATATTCAAGCGAGGCCTTAAGGCTTACCTATTTAGGCAAGCCTTCTGAGCCTCCAGCCTTTACAAATTTTTATAACATCTTAGTTATTGGCTGCAGAGCTTTTTAAACTCGGCTGCAGCTACTGTTTTTAATTTGGTTTTTTATTGTATTATATTGTATAGTATTTTATAGTATTTTATTGGTATTGTGTTGTTTTTACATTGTATTGATTTTATTGTACTTTTTTGAATTTGTTGTAAGCCGCCTTGGGTCCCTTTGGGGAGAAAGGCGGCATAAAAATAAAGTTATTATTATTTTATTATTAAAAGAACGTGTTATTTACTCCCACCAAAGCTCAGCTCTTATTAATATAGCAGCAATTTAGTTCCAATCTCTCGATTCTAACTTAATCTCCTTTGAATTCTCAGAAAAGGGAGACTAGAGCAATTGCTTTACCCATTAGCGGGGCAGCCTTTGGGGCATTGGTTCCCTCTCCGACTCTCCTCCAGTTTCTGCTGGTTATAAAATATGAAGTTTAAAAACCCTGGTGCGGCAAAGACAACAACGGATACATACTCTTCTTCTAAGGCAGCAGACAGGGCCTCGCCATGAGGGCAGACTAATTTTATTAACTTCAGGGAAACTTCAAAAAGCTTAAGGGCTTTAATGCCAGACAGAGACGACCCCAAAAGTCAGTTTAAGTGCTGCATAAACAAAGGATTAGGTCAAGAAAAAGCTGAAGGCTCCTTGCATTTCTTGTTTATATTGTCATCTGACCTAGCGGGAGTGGAAGAGGGTTGACTTTCTGACTTTAATCCTCCATGGTGTACAGTGGCGCTTCAGTTCACTGACCTACATTATAATAATATTTTTTTAAAATTTATGGGCAGAGGTGCAGCATCAAACTTGCTTAAGGAGTTTAAAAAAAAGGAAAATGAACAGAGGGAAAAAGGACAAATGTTTCTGACTAAATTCTCCGTCTCTTGCTTAGGTTAGATCTGCAGCTTAAAAAAGGATTTCAAGTTCAAAGGGACTGTTTCTGTTGCTCTTGTTTTACGGCTTAGACCAGAGGACACAATAGCATTGATTTTTATGAAAGATTCCCTCCCCCTTGGCTTCTGTATTTGCAGAGAGAAAAAACAAAAACAAATAGTGCTGTATTAACATAGGTGAAGAGTCAGTCTCTCTCCCTCTCCCTTGCACACACAAACTTTAATACAGAGTACACAGTTTTAAAATCCTTTGATTTAAATATTATTTGCATTGCAGTATTATGTTTGCAATGCTGTAGCTACGTTTTGCGTGATGACATCCAGTGCAAAACTGTGGTTTAATTCTACGGGAAAAAGAGACTTACAGAAGCACCACCTCCTCAGAGATTCTAAAAGTCAACTCTAATTTTAGAAGAATGCAAATTACAGTCATTTTGTCAGTCTTTGAAATACTTCACCGCTCATATTTGGTAGGTAAATGGCATCACTACACTTTCTGTGCATTTACCAGAGCCAAAGGGAGAATGAACAAAGAGGACAGAATGAAAAGAAAGTAATGAAAAGAAAGAACAGAGGCAGTAGTGGAAGAGGGTCAAACACAGAAATAATATGTTCAAAAGTGCAAATCATATGCATGCTAGGGAAAATTTAACCAGGCAATATTGTTGTCTTGACAAAACTAGTGCAGGCAAAGTGACTGAACAGAAGAATATACATAGGGCTGCAAATAACTACATTTCAGTGGTTCATGTTGACTGGCTACTGCAACACACCTTGGTATAGTTTAGCAACAACACTAAACTATGATTTAGCATCATCTGAATATGCCTCAGTTGCCTCCATCCCTTGTATATTCATAAACAGATCAAATAATTCCACTTTTCCACTAACCATTATTTTGTTCTATGACTAAACTTGAGTTGCTGCATTCGGATAATCTAAATATGAATAAGCCATTTGGATGGATACTTTTCATTCCTGAAAGCCAAATTTTAATTTACAGCTACCTTTCTTGGAAGCTATAACCATAATCTCCCAAGTTTGAAAAGATAGGAAAATACCAGCCCATTAAGGGTTCCTTATTTCTTCCTGTCCTAAATGAAGTGGGGAGCAAAGGGCCTCTGTATGTGCCCAAATGTCTCATTGATCAAGTGAGATACAATGATTTTACATATATTGTACTGTACTTTTAATTAAACAACTGTTTAGTAAAAAGGAAAGGTCCAACCATGGTTTGTGAAGTTAGCCCCTTTTAATAAACAAAATAAGATTAATCTTAATTTAAAGTAAAATAAGATTATCCATAATTCAAAATGGTGGACATAATGAAATTGCCACTAATTGATCATTATGACCAGGTTGGAAGAAGCATCCAGTCCCAAAGCTTGTTTTCCTGGAGCAATCCAAAGCAAGTCACTCAATAGAAAAATGAAAGACCTTGTGGACCATGTTTCTACATATTGCCTGATTAGCAAACACTGAAATTTCTGGAATAGAACAGCAAGGACAAAAACAGAAATACAATGTCAAGAAAGACGGAACTGTGATAATGAGGATGCCCCATGGTGTACAGTGACTGGCAGGAGCAGGAAAATCTGAACTTGTTCTAAATCTTGGGAACTGAGAAACGGCTTTCAAAATCTAACTAAAGTAGCTGAGATGATGCCAACACAAAGAAGCTGCAGAAGACAACACCATGAATACTCGTCATGAAGGGCAAGTGATGATCTCGCCAGTGCCATACAGGAAGGTAAGGGGAAAATGACTATGGTTACTATGGATTCCCTACTGAGAAGTAGAGAGACAGCTGTTAACCGACAGGATGTCTTAACTTGTGATGTCTGCTATATCCCTAGTGTGCAGGCTCCAACTTCTGACAGTTAACCAAGACATGTCAAGTTCAATTTTCATTATCCCTTGTGCTTCTGTGTTGGAGTGAAGGGGCACTGTAAGGCACTATTTAGAATCACAGAACCACAGAATCACAGAGTTGGAAAGGGCCTATAAGACCACTGAGTCCAACCCTCTGCTCAATGCAGGAATTCAAATCAAAGTATATCTGACAGATGGCTGTCTAATTTTATCTTAAATGTCCCCAACATTTGAGTACTCATCACCTCCTGAGATAGCTGGTTCCATTGCTGTGTTGCTCTAACACAGGGCTGTCCAACTTTGAACAGCCCACGGGCTCCTTTTGCTCATGGAACGTACACACGGGCTCCTTTCCCAAGCGTGCACGTGCAAGCGCACGCAAACAATCCTCGGGACGGCTTCGCTTGCTCCACCAGCCCACCAAGCTCTGCAGTGCTGGTGGGGGCAGCGGAGGAGGAGGAGGCCTGCTCCCCCGTAATCACACCCCCACCCACCAAGCTCCTGGCAGCGGAGGAGCACCCACTCGCCCCCCCCACCAAAATCCGCGGTGGCGGCGCAACTCTTCGCCCCACCCACCCACCCTCCAAACTCCCCAGCACTAGTGGTGGCAACGGAGGAGGCAGAACGACCCCTCGCCCCTACACCAAGCTCCACGGTGGTGGTGCGCCCGCTTGCCCCCACCCCCCCAGCAGTGGAGGAGGAGGAACGTCGACTTGTTCCCACGCCAAGCTCCGCGGCGGCGGCGCGCCCGCTCACGCCCCCCAAGCTCCCCAGCATTGATGGTCCCGGCGGAGGAGGAGGAACTCCAAGCTCCGCGGCAGCAGCAGTGCGCCCGCTTACTCCCCACCCACCCAGCTCTCCATCAGCGGAGGAGGAGGAGCACCCACTCCCCCCACCAAGCTCCACGGCCGCTCGCCTCCCCCCACCCACCAAGCTCGCGGCAGTAGCAGCGGAGGAACACCCGCTCGCCCCACACATGCTCCACGGCAGGCAGCGGCACATCCACTCATCCCCCCCATGACACACCAAGCTCTGGCCCTGGCGGTGGTGAAGGAGGAGCACCCTCTCACTCCCCCCCAAGCTCTATAGTGCTGGCAGCGGCGGAGGAGGAGGAGCGCCTGCTCGCCTTCCCCCCCCACGAGGAGGAGCGCCCCCAGGTCAGGAGGTGGGCAGGGACCTGGCGGGCGACTTCTTAGCACCTTGCGGGCTACTAGTCACCCGCGGTCGACGTGTTGGGCAGCCCTGCTCTAACAGTTAAGAAGGTTTATTCTGATTCAGCCTAAATCAATTTTCCCTTAACTTAATCCCATTATTATGTGTCCTGCATTCTGGAATGACTGAGAACAGATCCTTCTTCACCTCTGTACGATTGTTTTTCAAGCATTTGAACATTGTTATCCTATCTCCCCCAGTCTTTTTTTCTCTAGGCCAAACAGTGCACAGTTCTTTAAGTATGTTCTCACAGGGCTTGGTGACCAGTCCCCCAATCATCTTCACTCCCCTCCTCTGAACTTGTTCCAGTTTGTTGGCATCGTTGGCATTCTTCTTAAAGTGTGGCGTCCAGAAATTACACAGCACTCAAGACTTGGAAATTATGCCTCTGTTAATGTAGCCCAAAATAGCATTGGTCATTTTTGAAGCTACATCACACTGGCTCATATTCAGCTTGTGATCTACAACAATTCCAAGATCTTTCTCATAGTGTTAGTGATCCAAGAATCCCCCATCTTGTAACTCTGCATTTGGTTATTTCCCCCTAAGTGCAGAACTTTGAACTTATCCCTGTTAAATGCCATTTTGTTGTTTTCAGTCCAATCCTCAAGCCTATCAAGTTCTTTCTAAATTTCGTTTCTGTCTTCCGGTGTATTGCCTATTCCACTCAATTTTGTGTCAAATCAGCACATTTGATTAGTTTCCCCTGCACTTCCCTATCCAAGTCATTAACGAAAATATTGATAGTATGGGCCCAGGACAGACCCTTGGGGTGCTCCATTTCTTACTTCCAGACTGAGAAGGAGCCATTGATAAGCACCTACTGAGCATGATCTTATAACCAACTGCGTATCCATATAACAGTTATTTATAGTCAGCCGACATCTAGTGAGCTTGGTAATGAGAATATCATGGGGCTCTCTGTCAAAGACTTTACTAAAGTCAAGATATATTACATCTACAGCATTCTCACCATCTATCATGGAAGTTACCTGAACAAAAAATGAGATAAGATTAGTTTGGCAGGATTTGTTCTTAATAAATCTATGTTGGCTTCCAGTTATTACTGCATTGTTTTCAATGTGCTTGCACAGTGACCATTTCATAATCTGCTCCATAATTTTCCCTGGGATAGATGTCTGACTGACAGTTCATAAGAACATAAGAAGAGCCATGCTGGTTCCGGCCAAAGGCCCAAATAGTCCAGCTTCCTGTATCTCACAGGGGCCCCACCAGATGTGTCCGGGAGCGCATGAGACTAGATATCTGTCTCTTGATACCACTTCCCTGCATCTGGTCCTTGAAGTACCCCGGTTTTAAACCTGGAGATTACACATCTCCGTCATGGTTTGTAACCTGTGATGGACTTTTCCTCCAGGAATCTGTCCAATCCCCTTTTGAAGGCATCCAAGCCAGATGCCATCACCACATCCTGTGGCAGGGAGTTTCACAGACTAACAACATGCTGGGTAAAATATATATTTTCTTTTGTCAGTTCTTACTCTCCCAGCCCTCATTTTGTGTGTATTTACCATAGTTCAGGTATTTTGTGAGAGTAAGAAGAGTGTTCCTCTATCTACTTTATTCATGCCCTGTATTATTTTGTACGTCTCAGTTATATCCCCCCTCAGGCACCTTTTTTCCAGAGTAAAGAGCCCTTCCTCATAAGGGAGGTCGCCCAGCCCAGTAATCATTTTAGCCACTCTTTGACTATTTGTTTATCAATCTCAACCTGAAATCCTGTTCCTTTCACTTGTGTTTCTTATCTGCCTGGATGATCAATGATTGTATTTGGGTAGAACTTTTAGAATGTATGACATTTTGCTGCAAAATAGCAGTGTAAGAAGCTGAGGAATCTTGAGGACTGCGTGATAGTTTCAGTTATTCTTTCTGAAAAAGGTACATGATTGCAAAGAAAGAGAATACTTCAGATGAGTAACAGGCAATGCAGATGGTGTTGATAGTGGATCTGTTTCTTGTACCCTAGTTTAAGCTTTCCTAATGAAAGATTATTTGCAGAAGATGGGATTTATCTCATAAGGACTGGGAAAATGTGTTTGGCAGAACCATGATGAACCTCATAAAGAGGGCCTTAAATTAAATCCTGTGGGGGAAGACAAGAGCCTGAAGCACAAAGATAAAAAAATTAAAGCAAGAGTTGAGTGCCATAAAGGAAACTAAGGGAACTGGGGATGCTTTTCAAACCTCACAGTAAAACAGTAGGAGAGACACTGGAGAAGAACATTCATCCAATGTTTTTCTCTGATGTGCAGAATATGTGAAATAAGCAAGATGAACCTGAATGCCAAAGACAGAAAATAAATACAGTGTGATAATGAGTTTTGAGATTTGGTGCAATAATAATAATAATAATAATAATAATAATAATAATAATAATAATAATAATAAT
>JAHTLZ010000015.1:30751595-30777154 GCA_023846285.1 Phrynocephalus versicolor | reverse complement strand
TAATAATAATAATAATAATAATAATAATAATAATAATAATAATAATAATAATAATAATAAATACAAAATCCAGCATAATTATCTTATCTGCTGTGTGATAATTTAATAATAATGATAATTCTTATTTTAGAAAGGAACCATCCCCACAACACAATATAAAGTCTTCAAAAATATATACACAAAAAATGGAAGAGGGTAGTGTTAAAAGTTAAAAAGATGTGCTTCTACACATAAAGGCAGCAAAAACAGTGAATGTGTGGAGAGCAGCAAGTAGTTAAAAATAAATAGGAAAACTAATAGAAACAGTGTGGTCTGAGTCTACTACTAAGTACAAACCCAAGGACAGGATGTCAATGGTATTTTCTGACACAATAGTCAAGGTTTTTTAAAGGAAGCTACTTGAATTTAGTGAGGACTCCAACTACCCTTGTACTAGTGAGCAGACACACTCCCCAAATAACAGACTCTCCCAACAAATTCTTGACATGCCTTGCTAACGACTCCTCTTTGCAAAAGTGGGAGAGTTGAGCTTCACTAACTGAGAAGGCCTGGTCAGTAAAGGTGGGGAGAGCATTACACGGGAAAATGGCCATGTAATAGGAGAATTCATCACTTATGAAAATGCAAAGATGAGTAGAATCGAACAGATTGAGAGATAGTGAATCTCCAAGGTCATCTAATGAAGTTCACAGTCAAATGA
Organism: Phrynocephalus versicolor; assembly: GCA_023846285.1. NCBI lineage: Eukaryota > Metazoa > Chordata > Lepidosauria > Squamata > Agamidae > Phrynocephalus > Phrynocephalus versicolor. Next base: position 30,776,454 of record JAHTLZ010000015.1, on the reverse strand, counting down.
GTATTTGAACCAGTCCAGCACGCTGTCCAGTGTACTATACGGGTTTTGTGGGAAAATAATCAGTCATTAAAGATAACTTCCTTGAATTATGATACAATATAGAGAATTATAGCCTGTAGGATATCTGAAATAGTTCTGAAATACTTGTTATTTTAAAACAATATGCATGCAATCTCCTTGAGTAAGCAACAAAATATGCTGTTTTGAGTACTGTTTGTTTTCTGTCTATCTCTCAGTCTGACTGCACCTCACATCTTCCTGCCAGCACAAGTCCTCATTCCAGCTTTATCCTCTACTTGACTCTTAGTTTTACTACAAATACAAACATTTACAATCATTTCTCAAACTAAATTATCCATGGGATTGTTAGATGGCTAATGTTTGGAGAATATGTCAAAGCTGAAAAAGAGAGAGAGCATCTACTCTAGCGTCACCACTTAAAAGGACCCAAGAACCACACAGCTAGCGAATGCCCCACTTCCTAGCATGTCTTCCCGGTCCTGTGAGGGTGATCAGTCCTCACGGAGCAAATCCCCCTCTGATTTGCCCTGGCCACCTCACTCTTGTGACCCTTTTAAAGGGGTCTGAAACTGTATAAAAACTGCTGGAAATGTGTGTTCGGGGTCTTCTCTCATTGTGAGGGAGACCCCTTTTGCATCTTCTGCAAAAGGCTGTCTGTTCTGCCCTTGCTTCTGCTAAATAAACTCAGCGCTGAGAAATTCTTCTTTCTGTCTGACTTAGTCTCAATTCTTGGGAAATCTCAAACTTGCCTCATCTCTGAGCGTTCCTGACTTAGGCTATTTTTGGGCACTGAAATCACAATCTCACAGGATACTAAAATGAAGTGCTGATCACTTCTGTGAATATACTGTGGAATAGGGCAAAGTAGGAAAGCAGTAACTGTGTCATGTACAGTATTATTAGGCAAAATCATGTCATCTTAGTTGCACATAAGAATAAGGTTAGGGGAGGTAAAAAAAACTTTTACTTTATAGCACTGTGCTCCCAGATCTGGCTTCTTCAGTATCTTAAGAAATGCACTGGAAAGTGATCTAAGTATTACTGGCTTTGTATATAGCTAATCTTTTGCTGTTGAATGGCTGTTTCTTCTTTCAGGGTACCAGTAGGAATATGCATGCACATCTGCTTTGAGCAGAAAGTGCAGGCATGACTACTAATGAGTTTAATGAGTAAAAAATGTTATTGTAAAAGCATTAGTTGGAAGATGCTAGATGGAGGCAATTTACTTTGTTAGACAAAAAAAGTCTAACAAAGTTAGTTATTAAGATTGTTACTTCAAAGCTTTCCACATTCACTTGAGCGTCCTATTGTCCGTTTTGTCCCCCCATTTTTTTAAAGTTAACATTTTAAAAAATACGATGTCAGGGGATAGAGGAAGCAATCCTTCTCAAGTGAAGTCTTGTCACCCAAGTACATAATTGTTATTTTTTAAATGAAATAATAATTCTTTCCTTTAAACTGCTATCAATGGAAAACTAACCAAAGCTCCACAGTGACCCATATTGTGTAAATTACCATAGCCTTCACCATCTTCCACTAAAGTTCATGCTTGCCCCCCATGTTTTCTGCACTCTGGATGATATTTCAAGGGAGAATTCCATTATCTCCACATTCCTAAGCTGTACAGAATTGCTCAATCACAAACAGAATAGCAGCCAAAAAATAAATAGATCTCTCAGACTCCTATATTACCTATAAAAGCATTGTGGATTTTGATTCACTGACTGCCCTCATTGCTGTGTTATTATCACATTTAGCATGCCATCAGCAACCAAGCACAACCAAGCAAGCCTATGTTCAGACTTCAAAGCAGCTAGACCATTAATTGTGTTAAAAGTAGATTCTGCTAGGTACAGTTTAGTGCCAAATGCTGACATCACGCAACATCTGATTTATGCTACAGAATGTAATTGGTAAAGAAAAACTAATTCATGAATCCTGCACCCAACATATGATAGCTAACAGAATTTTTCCGTTATCTGGAGAGTTTGTTAAAATCTCATTGCTTCCTTCTTTCAATAAAAAAAGCATTTTTAAAAAAACTATAATGCATTATAATAAAATGCATCAAAGACAGGTGTAAGGAAGACTATTACAATCTATGACTTCTATTTCATTGACGTGAACACAAGAGTAAGATGTTTCAGCAGTCATCATGGGTGACGCTCTTCCCACAGACTTCAAAGTAATACTCAGGTAGAATGTTTTTTATCCAGAAAATCTGAAAACTCACTTTAGCAAAGGTACACAATTGCTGCTGCAAATAAAATAAATGCAATATTCAAACAATTGTCTTATTTCAATACTGACAAAGGAAAGGTTGTAAGCCAACAATTCTCTAGCATGTCTTTACACGCCAAAGGGCTTTGTGTATAGTTTCAGCAAGGAGCAATTCTCCTTGAAATATGTGTTTATTTTCACTAAACAAATCCAGAATAACAACAAGCAGTGCAGGCTGTGCTTTGCAAACACAGTCAAGGGGCTCTCTTTCCTTTTTAGCCGCCAAGTTACTCATTGACAAGCATCCCTCACTGCTGGCAAAGCAACAATATTTCAGGATCTAATCTTCCTTGTACAAACATTTGCAAAAGAGAGTCATGCAAAAAGTCACCATGAATCTATGACTCACCTTTCACTTTGTGAACTCATGGCCAAAGTTTTATGAAGGCTAGGGCCAAACTACCTGTGACTGTGTTTCTTCATATACGTTTGACTCTTCCATACTCTTCAACTAGCAGACAAAATTCCAGACATCATGTTTTCAACTAACATAAATGTCAACAGAGCTGTAAATCTTTCTCCCAGAAACACTTTGAGAAAACAATACAAATATATAGGACAGTACTTTGGTATTTTCAAAGTATTTCAACTATGCATTTTCAAGCGCTGTTGATTCTTTCAAAACAGTCCTGTGCATGAAACACACAAACACACACACACACACACACACACACACACACACACACACACACACATAATGCAAAGTTCATTTATTTCAGTAATGCAACTTTAAAGGTTGCATTATCTTCCTCCACAAAATGAATGCATAAATGCATAAGTATAGCCACAGATTACCAGTAAGAGTAGCAATTTTGTAATGGGTCATTCCAGCAAATGAAAAATCCATTTTGGAACTTGATGTCATGGATTTGGTTAATTTTTAGTTAATTTGTACTTTACCAAGAGATTTTTTTAAAAAAATGGATTATTTTGGTCCACCCGTTTCTAAGATATTGCATTTTCAAATTCGCAAAAAAAAATGCCAAAAATCACGATCCACCATAACTTCAAATGTCATTTAATAGCTATATATGGTAGCTACAGTCATTTTAAACCTTATGAATAGGGCTTTCATTTGGTATACAACGTGATCCAATTGTACATTTTCAAAAAATTACATGTTTAAATAAATATAAAATTTGAATTTTTGAAAAATGGCATCTTTTAAAATTTTCAAAAAAATTCACACTTAAAGATACACATCTTGTAGCCAATCACTCCAAATTTGAGGATGGTATCTCAATGGTATCATATAAGACTTAAATGTTCTTTTTGGCAGTGACAAGGAATTAAAATGATTTAGCCCCGAAAATACACCAACATTTCTATACCTAGTGATTAAGAACACTTTTTTTAATTGGCTAGCATGTTGGATGCTTTTGTCATCTCCTGCTATAATGCAGTTCCTTGGTCTTAATTCAGCAAATTTTGAAAATTTGCAGGTCACATGATCACAAGTGAGCTAACAGTGGTGCTCTCTCCCCCCCACTGCTGGATTGCGGGTGATTGTCTGGAACGTTCTCTCTCAAGCAGCCTCCAAAGCAAAGGAAGGAGAGAAGAATAGAGGTCTCCCTTACACCAGCTACAAAGATTTTGAAAGGGGAGTGCAGGTTAGGGTTTTATTTTTCTTTATATTTATATTTTATTTAATTTGTTTTCAATGATTTTTCTTGTTTTTTCAAACGATTTCTAGTTATGGGACAGCTGGTCGAGTGTATCTAGGGCTATAAATTGCACTTTATTATTGACATATTAAAAACAGAGTAAAATCCAGTTGTAAAATCCAAGCAGAGCAGATTCCGCAGCCAGGTACCTAAACCATGGTGTGGACATGGACTTCTAGCCAACTTCTTTTGTGAGTGTTGGGATTTGTGTGTACAGTATGTGGTCTATGGGCCCCCAGAATGAATCACCTAAATTTCCATTATTTCTTATGGGGAAATTTGCTTTGATAGTGACCTGTGCCAAGTCCTGAGGAAGAGAGAAGCAGCTAGATCAGTGTTGGCGAACCTATGGCAGGGTGCCAAAGGTGGCACTCAGAGCCTTTTCTGTGAGCACCTGACATTGCCCCTTCACAGTTGCCTGTATTCAGGTTAAATTGCAGTATTGGCACTTTGCAAAATATTAGTGGGTTTTGAATCGCAGTTTGGGCACTCAGCCTCTAAAATGTTAGCCATCACCAAGCTAGATGGTATGTAGAGGAGGAATCCATTGGCCACCTCTGCATATGAGGAACAGCAACCGGGGTAGCTACCCATGAGTGGACGGATTATGCCCATGCATTGGAAAGAGGGTGCAATACATATAAACCTGATAAAAAGGCAAATGTCAATGTGCCTTGAAGTAGAAAAAAAGTCTCACCAAGAGAGAGACAGAGAGAGACAGACAGAGAGGGGGGGAGAGAGAGAAGAGTGTTTTGGTTTACAAACATGTTTTCAGAATAAATTATGTTCCTAAACCAAGTATTACTGTACATCAAGTTAGCTTGTGGTTAATATCTGAAGTGAGAGCTTTCTAAAACACATGTCACTTCATGTGCACACAGTTATGCTCAAATGAGTGGAACATCTTCACGGTGCAATTCTACAGCAGTATGCTACTCATACCTAAATGTGCACATTCATTTGTAGAGGCATGAAGATACCAGCATTTTGCAGGTGAAATCAACCACTTTGAGTCACTATCTCTAATGTGAGAACTTGAGGTTGTAAGCATCGTAATTGACAGAGCTACTGCTGTTTGCTTTATGGAGATGGATCATTGAAGGAAATACCGTTGCTAGCAGTCAGGCATTCCCCAGATAGGATGAACTGGAAACATCTGATAACATCTACAGCTTTGTGAAAAGTAGGGGATCTTGTTGAAGGGTGACAGCTGTTGCATTAGGATAAAAAGTGGCTAGTAACACCGTAAACAGTAAAGACTGGAGTCAAGTCTTTACTACCACCTTAGCCAAGCTACTGAAGCCATGATTCTTCTGATTTAAGAAAAGAGCTGAGTGAAAACCAGTTAAGTGGTGAGCACTAGAACCATCTCTAAAAATCTGTCATCAGATAATATATTTGTAAAATCATTAAAAAAATAAAATCAGGAATCAAATCAGCAGCTATCAGCAACTATTTTAATTTGGTGAATACCAGAAACATCACTAAAATCTGATGTTCAGGAACAGAGTTTGAAGAAACAGGAAAGCTGCAGACAGCCTGCTTCTGCCTTTGTTTCATGCCCACATCTTCCAGAAACTATGAAGCAAATTTGTCTCCTACAATACAGTATTTTAAGGGTCATTTAAATCCTTCAAGGAACTATAATATTCAGTATTAGTATTATTTAGTATCTCTCAGAGCCTTATAAGGAGGAAGAGAGCCATCCATGTCTTTTCTTGAAAACAAGAATGAAGTTTACTTCTATCAATGACAAGAGCAAAGCAAAAAAGGAAAATGCTCTGGTTATATACCACCCCTCCCCCTCCCGGCAAGCTGGGTACTCATTTTACCCACCTCGGAAGGATGAAAGGCCTTCCTGCTACTTGGGATTGAATCCCGGGTTATGAGCACAGTTGTACCTGCTGTACAGGCATTTAACCACTGCACCACAAGTAACTTCAATTATACCACTTACTAGACATCTACGGTACTGGCAGAAGGACCGGACATCTGAAGCAGTACTTCTATTAAGAATCTGCACTCTGAATAACTTCAGCAGTCCTTTATTCATACTCTCACCCCGACTGGGACCAAATGTATTTTCACAATATCCTCAAAAATAAGTATATAAGCTAAGCAAGCCCCAAACAAAACTAGGATAATTGAAAACAATTTAACATCACCAACTGTAATGAGCTAGCAAAGACCTCCGACATATGTGTCTTAGTGACCTCTTGAACTACTGAAGAAGTTACATGAGGGTGGGGCATTTTTTGATATCCTGAGCAGGAAGTTCCAAAATTAGACAGTTTCTACCGCTATTTCAGATGCCCTCAGGCTTCAACAAAGATATTGGATTGGAGGAGACATGTGTTCAGCTGAATACCCTTGGTATTGAAAAAGGCAGAGGGATACATTTTCTTCAGTTCAACATTCCTCCTGTAGTATTTCCCCTTCTGTTCTAGAGGGAGAATCACCCAGAACACAATATAAGTAGAAGGGGGGGGGGGAGAGAATAAACAGGAACCTAAGGAAATCACAGCCCTCTCTCTGTTCATCCAGCTAGAAACCTAGATGGTTCCCTCAAAATGAGGAAATAAATTGAATAAAGAAGCCCTTCTGGAGGCATTAAAGAGCAAATTAGACAACCACCTGTCAAATATGCACTGAAAAGAAAGTCGAATTTTATGGCATTATAGGTCCCTTCCAACTCTATGGTTCGGTTATTCTGTTCATGGGAAGAGAAGGCTGTATCTGTATCTCTGACTCTCTCGGGAATGTTGGCAAATGTTTGGGTCTGAGTCTCAAGTCTGAGTCCAAGTCTCTGGTACCAAGATCCAAGCCTCAAATCTGAGTCCTTATTAAAAATAAACTTTTTTCTCTCCAGAAAAAACAGTGGGGTGGGGTGGGACTCCAAGTCAAAAGGTGTGTGGAGGTTGAGTCAAATATGAGGGTTTTTTTTAGGAATCTTTATTGTCATTGCCCTCTTGTAGGAACAATGAAATTTCACTTGAGTCACTAGTGAAAATTCAGTGCAATTAGACAGTGAGTGCCATGACTCAAGTCCCTATCCCTTGACTCTGTCACCAGAGCTCCAGATTCCTTTGTCCTAGTACCTTGCCACTGGTTCCAAAATAGCTCTCTTTCTTAACTGCAACACACTAGCATTTTATCTGCTGAATTTGCCTTTCTAGTGGCTGTCACCATATTGCAATGCCTGCTTAGTCAAATTACTCTATATAAATTTTGTGAGAACCTCTTCTTCCTAGCATTTTCCCGCAGGGAGCAAGGCCCACTTGCAAGAACCTCAGGTTATATTACACAAACTTACCCGTTCCACTTGTCCCTCTTTGTGTTTTAGCTTGTAAACTTTGAGTTTCGGCAGAAATGTGTCTCCATAATTTTTGTCTTCCATTCCTTGCAGTAGTACTCCATGAAATGCCAGTCTGCAAGCATTTGCATGAATATCAGTATCCAGCTTGGAGCCAATTACAAGACACAGTTTAGGACAAGTAACTGGTTTTTCAAATTCCAGCAAAGCCCATTGTTCTTTGGGGAGCTGTCTTTCATCTCCTTGGTCATTCTCTTTGTTTTCCTCTGAAGACTTTGAGTCCTTGCAAAGATATTCTTCTTGATAAAGATATTCCTTTTCAAAATCAAAATTATTCCCAAGGGGTTCATTGTTGAAGTCAGCTGGAGCTGGACTGAAGAACATCACTCTTCCCATAACAGTTTCATGGCCAACTGTGATGTGAAACTTAGCTTTTGTGTGAAGGGTACCTCGGAAATATGGGATTTTCTTCAAAGAGATGATACCAGCATGAATTGTCTGGAGAGATTCAGGGGTACAGATAAGACCTCGTTCCAACAGTTTTGGGTCAAACTGGGTTACACAAATTCCTACCCTGTCACCCTGCATTGCATAGGTGACTGGGGTATGAAACATCTGCATGGACTTGACTTTCTTCGTAACCTATCAATGGATGAAAAACATAGTTATTTTCATAACTTTATTTACTAATTTAAATAATGCATCAATTAATTAAAAACATTTATATCTCATATATCCAACACAAGATGTCCACAATTATTTGTACTCATTACATAATTTTTCCAGATATTGAGACAATGTTCTTTCACAGAGATTTCTAACACACAAGTAATTGCCTGAGGACTCTACCATCTAATTTAGGGAAATTCCCCTCAGGATTCCTCTTCACTCTTTATCCACTTTATCTTTTTATCATCCTTACACTATTGAGAATTATTCTACTGAAGTTAGCATCCTTTATAGCATTTGAAAAGAAGCAGAAGATCAACTATTGTCTATACGTATATGTTGATGGACTTATTTTTAGAATGACCCACTAGTAGCCTTAAAATTTTTATTTAAAGCATTTCTAGTTCTTTTCCATATTTCTCTCTGTAGTTTCCTAAATTAAACTAGATGGCATTTTCATTTTAGTGAAAAAGGACTGTGTCTCTTAGATTATTTTGTGATTAGGTACTTCCCCAATATCTTGTTTAGCGATATGTAAGTATCTGTGAATTAAAACCATGCACGTGTCTTTTAACAGAACAAAGACAGAGAATATTCAAAGCCACACAAAAGAAGCAAAAACATTTTTAGAAATGTCACTTGGAAAATATCTCCCAGTTAAACTAAGCTGTACTTTTCATGCATTCTTCTACTAAAAGGATGTCTTACAAATTTAATGTGTACAAAAAGCAGCCTCTAATTCTCAATAGCTTGGAAACAGGACAGATAAACGCTAATACCTTAGTTTAAGAGTAACTTGGTTTAATAGCACTTTGCAAGACAAGCAAATGTTTATTCTAAATTTTGCTTTGATCAACAAACAATGTCTTGCTATACAAGCACTGGAGCAAGTTACATAGCCACAAATGAGCCAGTGGTGGCTCTCTCCCTCTCCTGGATTGTGGGTGAATATCTGGAACATTCCGCCTTAGGCAGTCTCCAAAGTAGAGGGAGGAGAGAGGCACAGAAAACTTCCTTGCCCCAGCCAGGAACATTTTCATAGGGAAGTTCAGGTTAGGGTTTTATTTTTATTTTTATTTTTATTTAATTTGTTTTAAACATCCTTTCTTATTTTTCACACCATTTCTAGTTACGGGGCAGCCAGTCAAGTGTGTATAGAGCTACAAATTGCGTGCTATTATTGTCATATTAAAAACACAGACTAAAATCCAGTTGTTAGTCCAAGCAGAGCAAATTCCACAGCCAGGTACCTAAACCATGGTGTGGACGTGGACTTCTAGCCAACATCTTTTGTGAGTTTTGGCATTCTGTGTGTACAGTATATGGTCTAAAGAACCCCAGAACGAATCAGCTGAGTTTCCCTTATTTCTTATGAGGAAATTTACTTCGATATAAGAGTGTTTTGGTTTAAAAGCACATCTCCAGAACAAATTATGCTCATAAACCAAGGTATTACTGTAATCCGGTGATCTCTGCCCTATGTCTATAGTTTAAGAGAATTCTGTTTATTTATCCTTTATTTGAATTACCCGAGAACACATAAACATTATAAAAACTTTAAATTTGATCCTAATAATCTCAGGCCTGAATATGAAATGTTTGCATTACAAACCTGGGGGGAAAATAAGGACAACAAGAAAGTGAGCTCTTAGAAGAGATCACGGTCAGAGACAAATTAGTTCAGTTTAATATGATTTTCTTTTTCACTTCCTTCTTCACTTCATTTTGTTCTTATATTCTGTATATTAACAGTTGTATGTAATAGCAGCTGACAAAAGACACACACCATCAGAACAGGAAGATAGCTACTTTTCATCAATTTCCCACTCCCCTCTACGGACCTCACCTCCCACCCCCACCCACCCCGACAAAATCTGCTCTTGAAGGTGTCCACACCCTTTGGAGTAGATCTGATGGGACACTATTGGCTGAAGAAGAGGGAACAATCATCATAACTCACCTAACTCCACTTTCCTTGTGCTGATAAAGTTTAGCAAGATTTAAAGAGAAAACTATGGACCTTCTTTAAATCTCCTATCTACTGGCATTGGTGTATTATGCTTCCTAATGACATTTTTGTTCTGCACTCTTTTCCAACTTCCTAACCTATTAAAGTTTTCTGAATTAATTAAAAATCAAAAACTGCTGCAGGAAGCCTCCTCACGCAGTGGGTTAACTGTAGTGTAAGCTTGTCACCTGAGTTTGATCCCAAGGGACTCTGGTAGCTGACTCAAGAGTGACTCAACCTTCCATCCTTCCGAGGTTGGTAAATTGACTATCCAGCTCACTGGGAGGTGGGGGCAATGTGCAGCTTGCGTGATTAAATTGTAAACCATCCAGAGAGTGCTTCATGTCCTATGGGGTGGCATATAAGCAGCACACTTTGCATATACACCATGGTAAACTACTCAAAGGCTGAAATCATGTGCCATATGTTACAATTAATAATCTTGATGATGTCATCAGTCACAGCCATGTTTTGGAAATAAAACAGTTTTATTTTGTCGCTTTAAGCTTCTAAGGCTCCCTTGGCATCCCTTTCATAATCAGGAACCCATTTAAGTCCCCAGGTGGGGGATGTCTTTTATTATTGAAAATTGATGTGGGTGGTAAAGTCATCCAAATTTGGGAGACAAAGCAGTCAGTGTTAAAAACTGGCCAGTCCGAGACTCTGATTCAACACAAGGTTGCTTCTTATGTTCCCAAGCAAATGCACAACAGCATAAGTACTGGTGCTTTTGAGATAGTTTAGAATCTATCTCAATGCCAGTTACTACACACAAACAGACTTGCATCCTGTTCTTTCTCCATAATATTTGGTATGTGCTAGATTGGGCAAAGGCTAGAGACTGGATCTAAGGCTGCCCAGGAAGTTTAATACCTGGGTACATATTTGAATACAAGTTTCTTCCATATGCAGACAATACTAGCGCCAGTCTCAAAAGCAATGTTGCCATCCTTGATAAATTTATCATTTAATTTTCACAACAAAACAAAAAATGCCTTTTCCCCCCCCCAGACAAGCAATCCAGTGATCCTTTTTTTAAAATTAAAAAAAAGCAAGAAATCAAGTTGCACAACTCCAACCTTCTAAATTTGGTTCAGCAGTTTTTGTCCCAAGTAGATAGCTACCCGTCTTCCTGGAGTCAGTGCTTCCACATGTGTGCCACTCAAAAAGGCTTTTATTTAATGGCACATCTGGACAGGCACTCAATGAAAGTTCTGCATCTGCCCAAGGCTAATCATATAGCACCTTCATGTTCATCATGGTCAGTTGAGCACCAGTTTCATATTCATTAAGAAACAAACACTTTCAAACACTCTAAAATCTGCTTAGAACAGCTCCGGGTTTAATAGGGAATAGGATGGGGGGGTGGCATCTTGTAATGCCTGAAAATAAATCAGGAAAGAATGTTCAATATTTTTATCTGGAAGATCACATTAATATTTCTAAAAATGATGTAGAGGCTTGCAAAATGGCTTTGGTGGATGAAGAGGACTGGGAAGTCCATGTGTTCACATACAGATAAAAAATGCAAAAAAGGAGAGATAAATTAAAAGCACCCAAACTGTTCAGGCCCTTAAGATAAACAAATGTATTCAATATAAGAAAAGAACCTGTTATTTGAAGACCAAAGGGAAAGCCCACTAAGATTTTCAAAGCAGTTTAAACTAATAGAAAACAGCATACAAAAACTGCACTAATGGCTTTTTCTCCTGATTCAATGAAGCTTCTTTTCCTTTATTTATCCAACTTTCATTAAGTTATCAGTACTCCATATGCCATAGCTCTTAGACTCTTCAGATAAGAGCCCAAGCATCCTCCTACCTTCAGTGCTGCCACTGCATCTTACTGATACAAAAGATAATAACAACATAGACCTTCTGATAGGTAAAATCACAGCAAATTCAACAAGTAAATCTTTACAAAGGGGGGAAAAGCTATAAAAAGTAGATTGCAATTAGAGATGTGAGCAGTGAAAATTATGTATTTCTTTTGTTTTCTATTCTCTCGGTGAATGCCTCTTGTTTGTTGTTGTTGTTGTTGTTGTTGCTGTTGCTACTGTCTTTTTGCTTTATGCAAAAAGGAAAGACTCTTTCAGGTTTTGTGTCCATTTCATGTTTCCCCATTCAGGTTTTCTGGCACTCCAAAAGCCTAAAGAACCATTCAAAAGCATTTCAAAAATGTAGGGTGAAGGTGAACGAGAATCAATCTATTCAAAAAGCAAGGAACAGTACTTGATAAAAGAACAGTACGGTATCAACCCCTCTCTCTGCTCTCATTCAGCAAACCAGAAAAAAAGTGCTTCCTGGGACCCAGAGGAACCCACTCACCAAAGAAAGCAACACAAACACACTATCAAGAACAGGAGCATAAGAGCCCAAACTGTGCCAAGCCAACAACAAAAACCACCCACATTCCTGGCCTAAAGCAGTGTTTTTCAACCTTTTTTGGGCAAAGGCACACTTGTTTCATGAAAAAAATCACGAGGCACACCTTTTGGTGACTCGAGTCGCGACGTCTTCTTCTCTCCGCTGCTGCGCACACTGTGCTCGGGCGGGAAGGAAGTCGGAAGATGATGTCCTACTGTGATAGGTCCAGGCTGGAGTCTTGACCAATCACAGCCCAGACATCAGAAAAGTGGAGGGTGTCCCCCTGAGGAGCGCCAATCGGTGCCCCTGCTGGCCGAGGGTGGGGTCAAAAATCCCACTCCTTCATACCCAGGACACAGTCCGGCGCCCGCCTAGTGGGCGAAAATTCGACATTTTTTTTAAATCTTTCGAATTTTTCAATTTTTCCAACGGCACACCAGGCAACATCTCGTGGCACACTAGTGTGCCACGGAACAGTGGTTGAAAAACACTGGCCTAAAGTATGCAGGCACAGTCACAACATCCACATACCCCTGGCTCACACACCACCACAGAAGTAACAAAACAGTACTAACCCTTCCTTCAATATAAATATTTAACAGAATACACAGTTTATTAATCAAATAACAATTTTAAAAACAAACGAACAAGGAAAGTACGCACATAGGGAGAAAAATACCAAAGTAAAAAACACACATTCAGTCCCTTCCCGCAAAGTAAAGCAAAGCAAACAAATACAAAAAACCCCCCCCCCCCCATTAAAGCTATTAAAATATAGAAAGATTTCTCTCCCTCTACCACTTGATGCCCTTTCAGTCCAGTATGTAGCAGCACGCAGGTTGGGCAGCAGCAAAAATAATCCAAGAAAGGAAAGTACCAAAATCAAATAAAACCAGATGGGAAAATCCCCCTCAAGGAGGTATGATGGCACATTCAGGTTGTCTGACAGCAACAAAAATAATCCAAAGAAATGACAGGGAGGAATCCTCCAAAAATCAAGATAAAGGACAAAGGATTCAAGATGAAGGCACAGTAGGCAAGCAGTCCAAAATGGAGGAATCAGGAGCTCAGCACATAGTAATGACTGACACTAAGAGCATTCCTAACTGGATTCCAGCCTCTTTAATAGATAAAAAAATACTGCTCTTCCCCTTCCTTGACATCCTGATTGGCCGCTAAAACCCTCACAATGTTATTGGATGAAAAAAAAAATAGTGGCCTATGAAGGTATCACCTGTAAACTATTTTTGTAATTGTGTTTGTGATGGCCACACGGCTCAACTCCTTTTTGCCGGGATAAAAAAGATCAAAATTTGATGTACCCTTACATATTTTACCGACTCTCATTCTGCAATAACCAAAAGAGCACAATTATGCAAAACAGAGCTTCTTTCATATTCTTGGTACTTTGTTTAAACACAAATGGCTCATTCCTAGCTGCAATACATATTTAAGGAAGCTAGTAATTAAACTGCTTTAAATATGCTAGGTTACTTTAATCAAGGCATTAACTTAATTTGTAACCTTAGTTAGCTAGTTACATGCCATCAAGTCAGAATCAATTTACAACAATCCTAATGGGGCTTTCAAGGTAAGTGATATATTTAAAAAGTGGTTTTACCAGTTTCAATCCCTCAGTGAATTTCCATAGGAGAGCAGGTATTTCAACCCTAGTCCAACATTCTAAACACTGTGCCACACTGGATATCCCAAATGTAACCTACAAGCATTAAAATGCAGGGTTAAGACTGCTACATATTTAGGTGAGAAATACGGAAGAAAACATGATGTTGGCACTTGGGTAGGACTGGTCCTAATTTTCTTGCTTACTCTTTAGTTAAAAAAAAACAGCACTACAGCTTTTCAATCAGTTTTTTATTGTTTCTGCTTTGTTTTTCAGTCAATACAGAAAAGCAAAGGAAAAATTAAGTTTTGGGTCCCTAGTATGTTCTTGAATATGCACATGTTTTCCGACACAAAGTTTGGTTAGCACATTTATTTGATAAAAATAAATATTTACTGTCCAAAAAGGAGAAAGCCTTCAACACACACACACACACACACACACACACACACAGAGAGAGAGAGAGAGAGAGAGACTTACCGGTACTTTGGTATATGACATCAATATCATATGACAGAGGCTTATCTAACACTGTTTATTAAAAATACCTACACCAACAGCTTTTAGATCATCAGACAGCACCCACAAAATTCAGTCAAAATGTGACCTTGTCTTTCAGAATAAATTCCTGCTCTCGTAGGCATGAATGAAAAGACTGCAAATCGGATAGGAGAGTTACTGACATGGCGTGATCTTCTTGGCTCTGGTGACAGCACAGACCATTAGCTCTCAGAGATGCATCGCCACAGAAGCAGTACAAGTAGATGTCTATTTTATACAAAAGACAAGGCATGCCAGATATCTGAATCGCTATATGCCCCCCCCAATTCACTCTGTTCCATTATCTGACACAGTACCTGAAATATAGTAAAAAGGAAACTAGAGGTCCTTAGGGTTAAGCAGTTTTTATTTTTCATAAACTTTTTTATGCCCTAGCCTAGCACATTTGTTCAAGAATGGGTGAAATGTCCCTCCTAGCACTAAACAAACAAATTAGCAACAGGGACTTGGTGTGACAAACCTCTTGTTTTAAAGGCAGCCGCCTCCTTACACCCACCCACTCTGTTGTTCTGTAGTCCCCCAATAAACTCCTTCCCAATTCAGCTCCATTTAAAAGTTATTTGACTGAGGCACAGGGCCAGTGAGATGCCTCAAATTACAAGTGACTGGATAAGTTAAATGAGCACATAAACACTACATCTCCTAATCACATTCTGGGTCAGATGACACCCAAAGTCATTTTAAAATTTATTCATTCAAGACCACTAAACATATCACAAAATAATCACCAACAGTTATAGAGACAGAGACTGCTAGAAGGTATAACTTAGTTGTGCATCTTTAGTGATTACCTGAAACCACCCACACACTATGGCTATTTTGTGTGCTGTTGTAAATTCTCATTTTTTCACACCAGAAATAATGGAGGAATTAAGTAAAGTATTTCTAATTAGCCCTTTTTCTCACTTGTAATTTGCTTCAGAGTTCTATTTTTTTCCTCACATTTGAAACCACTTAAGGGTTGCTTTATCACAATAAATGATAGTTACCAACAATAAGACAATTAATGAATCTGAAAAAGAAACTATTTCTTACAAAGTCGTCTACACTTCTGATTTTAAATGATAAAAGCTTTTGTGGCAACATAAGCAGTAATGCAACCATGACACATTTTTGTAAACTGGTGTTTATTTCATGAGGTTGACGTGCTCATAGTATACCCTAGAAAAATAAATTACCCAGTGTTTTCCACTAACTTTCGGTTGTAATCAATGAAGATTTACAAAATCAGTATTTAGCCATAATAATGCTTTCTAGAAACAAATCTGATAAAATATTGTAAGGGAAAGCTGATTGAAATAGTCATAATAAAATTAAAATATATTGGGCTAAACAGAACAGGGGAGATTCTTCGATGTAATTGTTTGTATCAGTAGGAATGAGAGCTTCTTTTGCACCTCCTGACTAGAGCAACCATGTACACCAAAAATGACATTCATGTGGGAAGGGAGGGGGGAAGCAAATTCTGTAGCATTAGTAATGATGGCTTTAGGTCATTCATATTTAATATAAATTTAATAAACATGTAATGTAAATTAAAAACAATTGAACAAAACCAAACCAACATCTCTTCAACCTTCATCAAAAGGCTGCAAGCTGTCAAGCAACCATCATAACCCTGATTCAGTTTCAATCAAGAAACATCTGCCCTTGCATTCAGTTGAGAAAAAAACATGAAGGTTGAAAGGTTTTGACATTCTCTCATGAATCACGACATGACTGGCCAGTATAATCCTCTCATATCAAACAGCTGAGGGGGTTCTGCTGCTTTGATTGAACCTTTACTATCTGCATGAGCATCAGCAGTGGCCCACACAGTGAAACTGTCTATTCCTTGTTTGATACCAGGCACATACAGCACCATTTTGCAATGTTTATGTGAACATACTGGAACATACAAAGCAAAATGGTGTGAGCAATTATTTTAATTTAGTTCAAGTGGAAAGGTAACTGAAGACCCATTATGTGCATACAAAGTTTGACCATCATGCAATAACCCGTCTCCTTCTTGTTAGAATACTCTAATTAAACAGTTTTTAAAAGCAGATGAGGCATGTATACCCAAATCTGAATTAATAGATAGAGCACCATAGCATTTTACAGGCACAGAATGAAGGGAACCATATGTGTATGCTAAATAACTTTAATGTTTGACACCGATTGAACACCAAGTTATCAAAACAGGCTTCCAAGCCCCATACTTTTCCTTCCTTCCTAAATTCTTCACCCATGCACAACATAAAAACAGGTAGCAAAGTTAAATGCTTGGGATTTTTTTCTAGTAAAATAAGCCATATTCTTTTTAAATTCTAGGCTTGTTTAGAACAACAGCAACACCCAAAGACTTCAAAGCATGCCACAAAAAACTGTGTCACGCTCAACAGAGGTCTGACCGGGTTATGGGAGAACGTCCACAGGCATTAATTCTCCCCTCCCTTTTAACAAGATATTTTTGTTTATTGCTGGTCTTTGAAAAAGCATAAAAGAAAGGAAACTATGGGATAGAGAAGTAAAACTTTTTATGTGTAAGCAACATCCAAAGCTTTGTCAGGCGGCTGGTTTCGGTAGAATGTGTGACATGTAGCCCAATGTGAGTAATATTATATCTCAAATAAAAATCAGCCCATGAATATACATAATCCAAAAGGTAATTCTCCCAATCTCTGAAATGTAATGGAGCTACTCTAGATCACTGAGGCATGAATATTTACCGTATTCAGGCTTTACTGCTCTCGATCTGGGTTCAATTTTGCAAATTAAAATGAGAGCTGTGTGGATAGAGAGATTAAAGAGCATCCCTACGCTTGCCTGTTTCCTTGGTGTGGCAGCAGTGATCCGGTTACCCTTCTGTTAGGTTATTTCTTTTTACTTAACTGAATGGGTCAGAAGCAATTAAGGGTGGAGAGTAGAGGTCACAATTAGTTCATAACCCTGTCCATAAAAACAAAGCATCAGAGCTGGCAACATCATCATTACTACCACCACACACCAAGGAGAGAGGAAACTATATAAAATAAAATAAATATCAAAAAATATTATTGGCAGGTATTTCCACTTTTTTTCTGTTAATCTATGAAGGCGTGTGGGGGTGCAGCTCTCTTTTGAGCTAAATATATACAGTTCACTTATTTCACTTATTCAGTAACAGTTCTTGGGAGTAAAATTAAGTTGGGCATTAAAAACTTTATTATAAATAAAACTACGGAAAAACAAATAATTGTGAAGCTTTTAAAAAATCATTAGTGTTAATGCTTATTTATAATTATCTTTGGCAATTTCTGCTGTAACTTTGGAATTTAAAATTCCAATCTGGAACTTTAAATATAAAAATACAGTGGTACCTTGTATAAAGGAATTTATTCGTTCCAAATGAAATTATGTTAAGCAAATTTCCTTTATACAAATTTCCCATAGGAATGCATTGAAAACAGAGCAATCCCATTTTTATGTTGTACAGATTCGCCCCATAGGCAATTCTGTTAAGCAAATTTCCCCTATCTCCAGAATTTTTTATGTTGTACAAATTTTATGTTATACAAACCATTTGTTATACAAGGGTCCACTGTAATGCCAAATTTATTCATTTCCACAAACACCGATAATTCTACATGATAGCAATAAATATGACATATGTAAGGTACGATAATTTTGTATTATTTTAGGAATGAGAAACTGCATCCAAATATTTGGTGAATTTATATGCATTTGGACAAATGGGCAAGTTGTATAATTTTAAAATTAAGCCTTCACACATTTCTATGTTCTCTGCTTCCACAACATACAAGACAGGAAATTTACTCTTGAAAGATGATAAACATATAATTATAGTGTTATCACGAGCTACAGAGTAGTTGTAAATGTGCTATTTTGCAATTCTGGGGGAAAAAATCCAGACAAAACAAGAATTTATATTTTCTAATACCTCAGCAAATACTACAATATAAATTTAAAAGACAGAGCATCTTTACAATGTAGTAATGATGCAAATGTGATATATGTTTACAACAGTACAGATGGGTTCATGGTGGTAACTGTGTCCCAATAAATTCAGTTGGAAGGAATACTGGAAGCTTTGGACCAAAACAAAAGAGTGGGGGAGAGAAGGAGTCAAAAGAAGGCATCTATTTAAAGTGAGGCAGTAGTTAAGCCAAAATGAAATACTGTTTCAGAAATGAAACGAAACAAAACCCAAGCATTTACCATCATTTTTTTTTTTAAAAAGCATGAGACAACTATGATATATGTATTTTAGTGTTTTTTAGTCATGAAGTAACATCCTGGTACAAAAGGTTACTGTCATTTGAAATCTTCACTAGCAGCTTTAATAAACGTTCAGTATTTTCCTTTCTACTTTCTTAAAGGCCCCAGATGTGTTCCTTCAGATCAAAAGAGCCTAACATATAAAGTTAAACTAAATCAAGAGCTTTTGTTCCAATGCATCATTGCTGAACTAATTATTTCTGGATGTTGTTTAATGAAATAGTGGTGCCATATATTAAAACATTTAACAGGATGAGATGCATGAGTTATAGGGAAGGACTGATCTTGCCTTATAAATTTAACCTTTTCTTCAAAAGAGATTAAACAACTACTGTGAACTCCCTAATATTAGCAAGGTACTAATCTATATGAAACACAAAATATATTGCTATATATTTATTTTTTCCAGAGCACTGAAGATAAGAGAGCTGATAAATTCTCTGGACATCTTCCCCTTCATCTCAAAAGAAAAACTTTTGCCGGGGCTTCTTATCATGCTACCAATTGATCCCCCCCCCCCCCCCCGAAAATATTTAGTTCTGAAGCCTGGATGTACAGTATTTTAATGCAACTTTTGTCATTTTGAATTTACAGTGTTATGAATTTCTGCAAATCTTCCCTGCAAATCCCGAAATTTCTCCTTCAGATTCCTGTTTTCAACTCAATTCCAATTTCAACCACTATCTTCTAAGCGTTTAAGCAGTAATTATTAATAATGATAAGAAATAAACAGTATTGCTCGCTTGCTTTGTGCAATAAAACACGGAGTAGTAGAAACCAGTTTTAATAAAGTTTTCAGCCAGAAAATAAAAGACATCACAGAACTCACAAAAACCTTTGTGAAAAAGGCTATCAAAGAGTTTTACAAGCCAAACACTAATTTTCTCAATAACCTTTCCATTCTTATTTGCATATTATATGTAAGTATGTGCAATAGATTCAGCCAAGGCTCAACCAAAAACTGGACCATTCAGGTCAGTTCAGATTCTACCCAGGGGGACTTTCCTTGGAACCTCAGCGTAACTTAAGCCAAATGCCTTACAGTTGCCCAACCAAAAAATAAAATGGCATACAGATTAGTACCCAAAGTTGCAATGCTTCTGTGGGAAATATCAGGTGGTGGGGAGACAAGGATGGACAATAACTAATAGTTTCCTCCTCTAACTTTCAGACTGTAACTTTGGCAGTTTCTGTTCCTGCTTAATGCCGCTACAAGTCATTGTTTCAATGTTTAAGTTTCACCAAACTTCCTGGAAAGCTGCAGCTCTCTGGATGGGGGAAACCTTCATAATGTGTGAAATTTCATACAAATGTTATATATAACCAATTTACAGCAAAACCTAGTAACAAGATTTTTAAGATACTTGTCATATGTAAGAATTGGTTTTCTGAGGGCTAGCTCCCCACTTTCAGCGTGTTTCTCCTGCTCATTAGAATCCAAATCCAGGTTTCCTAAGTCCTAGTCTACTTTATCAGCTATATCAGGGCTGTCCAACTTTGAACAGCCTATGGGCTACTTTAAAACTGCCCGTGGGCTACTTTCAGAAGCATGCGTCCATGCACCCCTCCCCAGTGCTCCGGATTTGGGGGGGCTTCTGTAGGTGCCTCCGTTTGAACAGCAAGCAAGAGCAGCCTTTCCTGGCTGCTTCGGGGCTCCAGGACACACTGCGGCTGACAGTGAGCACTCTGCACCACAGACGGCAGGGGCTCCCGCCACTGCCACCTCTTCGCCGCCCCACATGGCCCGATCCCGGGCATGGTGAGGCTGGGGCACCGAGGGAAAGCCCCTCTTGCCGTCGGGGAGACCTGGGAAGTGCGCCCTCACAGGCGTCTCCTGCCAAGTGGAAATGCACGGCTTCATGACTGCAGGAGAGGGCACAAAGGGACTCCCCTGCCACATGAACTACTGTACTAATCTTTCAAAAAAAGTTATTTGTGGCTATCTGTATGCAGCCTGCCATTTCCATTGCAACAGTCCACAATAAATACTGGGGGGCTAGCCACATCATTTTGCAGTCCGAGTGGCAAGAGGTGGCTGGGCAGTGTGAGTGAAATAACACAGAAATAACTACTTAATTGAAATAAAATTAGTTACAGCATTGTTGGTTACATCTTGCATGGCCTTGGCCAACACAGGGGAATAAGCCCTCGTGATAACCAGTAAACCTCCACCCCAGACCAGTTACTCATAGAAACCTCATCCAGCTCTGCCTTATGCACTGCCCTTGCCCTAAGCTTCCCAGGTCTGCTGGGAAGGACCCTCTGCCACACTCCTATTGGCTGACATTTCAGAAGTGATACGGAGCTCCTACCTGCAGCAGAGACCTCTGAGAATGCCAGCTTCACTGCTCTGCCACACTTCCCATTGCCAAATGGATATGACATAAATCAACAGCCTCTGTATTTCCAGCTAGCCTCCAGCTAGCATGACTGCTCCTGCCCTAATTTGGAGCCCCGTGGCACAGTGGTTAATTGTACTGCAGGTAAAGCTGTGCTCATGACCCGGGGTTCAATCCCAGGTAGCAGGCTCATGGCTGACTCTGCCTTTCATCCTTCCGAAGTCGGTAAAATGAGTATCCAGCTTGCGGGGGGGGGCATACTATGTAGGCTGCATACTGTAATTTTTTAAAAAAACTGTAAACCGCCCAGACACTACTTGAAGTGGTAAGGGGGGGGTATATAAGCAAAACACTTTGCTAAGCAGAACATTTTGTTCATTATCTGACAGGTGAAAACCCTTCAAAATGACTCTAATCCTATACATTTCATCTGTGACAAGGAAAACATACATTTCAATGGAAATCATACCAATTTTCACACTTTTCTGGTAGGAAAAGAGAAACATAAATAATCAGATTTCCAAATTCTTGACTTCTGAATCTTGACTTTGGCTCTGAATTGATCCAACAAGAAGCAAGTCCCTCTAACAAGTGCTGAATGGGAATCAAAATCAATATTAAAACTATACTGCAGCGAGTGTGTCATCTGCTGTAAATTTCTATATATAGCCCTCAACACATCAATTAAAATAAGTCAACTTGTACAAGCACTGTCCCCTATGAGGTCACAAAAATCTGTTTCATGTCAAACTGCATGGGTTTTTTTTTGGGGGGGGGAGCCTCATACAGTACATTTGTCTGCATAACTCTCTTTTAACTCATAGAAGTAGAAGCATTGTGATAGCTTGTATTGAAACAGTACTAACATTTCTTTATATGTGTGACTGCATATACTGTACATAATAAGCACATAGATTCATTAAGCCTGCAGAAGAAAAGATGTCCAAGTTTAAAATTAGCCTGAATACTAAAACAAACAGTGAGGGTTGCTTATTACATTCTGTCCCTCTTAACGGCAGCAGTATTCAAAAGCTGCATCCTTAGCTTCAAAATATCTTTTAATATATCATCCATATGCCTTAACCTTTAGACTGTCATCAAAAAATAGACCCTCATTTTTTACATTTTCATAGATTGTAACTTTAGGGCAGGTATGTAATAATAATAATAATACCTTTATTGTCAATGTACAACATGTGCACAATGAAATTGGCTGAGTCTCCCTTTCCCGCCCCCATCCCACCCCCATCCCACTAGCAACCACTCAGTCTTATTGCACCCTGTGAATGCGCCAGCCCACAGGTCAGTTCTTCTATACTTGTCCTGGGATTATTTCCCATTCAGCAGTCTGACAGCCCATGGATAAAAACTGTTCTTCAGTCTGTTGGTGCGGCAGGCTATACTACGATATCTTCTGCCTGATGGTAACAAGGTAAAGAGGTGCTGACCGGGGTGTGAATCATCCTTAAAAAATTTTTCAACCCTCCTGAGGCAACGATCCGTAGGTATGTCCAAACGTCAGCCCTTCTGATGTTTTGGACCACAATTCCCAGAATTCTAAGCTTAGATTTCCAATGGCAAGGGACTGTGGGAGTTGCTGTACAAAACCTCTGGAGGGCTGACGTTTGGACATGCCTGCTTTAGGTTAATTTAGACATATGTTCACAGTTGGGCCCAAAGGCCTGGGTTGCAAGTTCATTGCCATGACAAAAAGGGGGGGGGGAGCTCATGCTTGATGGTATCTTTATAAGTTATTCCTTGATAAATTTATCGAGTGTCCAGCTCTTACAAAAATTTCTGAAGCCAATCAGAAGCAATGTTAGAGCGGGGGGGGGGGAGGAATCTAGCCCACACCTCCTGCAGAATAGAGTAACATATAGCTGCATTGAGCGCCAGACATCTGTTTGCAGAAAAGCAGAATCAAGTTGAAGTGGGGCTTCTGTCCCCAGAATCCAGAATGAGTACCATCTTTTCTCCCTACTGCCAACTCCTAAACACCTCTAACAAAATTGATCCAGAGAGGCGAGAGGACATTTTCTGTACCACAGAGAGCTAAAGGATAGAGAAGGAGGGGGCGAAAATGCCAGCAATACCTCAGTTAGCACACTGGAATGAGAAAATAAAACAAAATGCATTGTACAGAAAATTACAGACTTGTAGTGCGAGAGATGATGTATACATACAATGGTAAACACATACTTTGTAGCATAATTAATTGTCCTAGTGAGATTCAACATCTCCAACAGTCTTTAGCTTTTTACATAATTTTGGTTTGGTTCAACACATGACCATTGCTTGGAAATTGAGTCGTGGCTACTGGACTTCTTTTTTTTTTCTTGAGAGATAGAAACTTTTTGCTACTCATCCAAACAGCTTCATCAGTCTGAATACAGCTAGTGCAAGTCCTCCATCTTATAGTCAGCTTTGATCTCTTGTCATGGCTTATTATAATTCTGGGCAGTTTAACAAGCCACCGTTATATGGCATGAACTTGGCTTGATCTCTTGTTTATGAACAATAAGGACCAAAACCCAAAACTCTATTTGAAGCTGAACAAAATACTGTATAGTCAAAGGCTTACCAGAGGAAGAGAAGTGGGGAGAGAAAAAACAGCATGCCTGAATCTTGCTCAGGTTCATTCCAGCTCAGTTGTGTGTGTTCTTACAGAGTTCAAGTGACTCTAATAGAGCTTTCAAAGTAAGTGAGATATTTAAGCAGCAGCTTTACCCGTTCCACTCCCCTAGTGAGCTGTCATAGCTGAGTGGAGATTCGAACTTTGTTCTCCAGAATCTTAGTCCATTGCTCTATCCACCACACCACACTGAGAATACATTCCAGCTCATACATAAAGTAATAAATGATGACCTGGCATACAGAAGAGTATCTCCAAATCTGACATACTCTCACATGATGTAATATAGAATTAATAACCTCTGTTAGTACTCTCTGTATACAAGCAGAGGAATACGGGGGCGGGGAGATTTCCCAAAAGAGAGGAACAAATCATAATGATCTGAGTTGCTGAGATTTCAAGAACACTGAGAGATCATCAGGCAGAAGAACATGAGGAAGTAACTAAATCAAGACTTTGGCCTCTAGCTACCTAAAAGTACTGATGCTACATCCCAAGGAAAATAAAACAGTGCCACTGGTTTTATTTTCACTGCATAAGTTTTCACACAACTTATGCATTGCATACCAAAAAATCAATGTTTTTTTTAAAAAAATCTAACTGATTTAAATCAAAATTTAAATTAAAAATTGAAATTCATTTAGTTACTTTTAAAATCTGTTTTTAAAACTATAATTCATGGTTTAAATCATGGTTTAAGTCAATTTGATCCAAATCAAATCTTCCCTGTGTATGTTAATTCCTCTGAAAGCTCCACTGATACACTAGATCCACTCTAGTTGCAGTTTACTATGCTAAGCAACACGATGTCTGCCACAGACCAACACAATACCTGCATGTGAGCGAGTGACCTAAATTGTTGGGCTACCTTTACATTACAAGTAAAGGTCTGTTAATATATATTCCTCAGTAGAAGAACAGTGTTTTCAGACAAAGACAGAATATAAAATGGGTCATAAGTAGAGATGGGTACAAACCGCTAGTTTGTTGCTTCATGCCAGTTTGTTTTTCAGCCGAACTGGTGTTTAGAGCTTCATCTACTCAGGGCTGGGAAGTGCTGAAAGCCTGTTTAGCCACATACATACATACATACATACATACATACATACATACATACATACA
>JAHTLZ010000015.1:30689223-30751585 GCA_023846285.1 Phrynocephalus versicolor | reverse complement strand
ACATACATACATACATACATACATACATACATACATACATACATACATACAGTTCATGTCCATCTGTAGTCTTAAGGTTGGAGAAATCAGAACTACTGTCAATTCAAGAACAACTCCTGAGGGGGGAAGGAGAGACTGAAGAAAGTAGCAGGAATAGGCAAAAATGGCCATCTACTCCCTTCTTCAAGTACAAATGGAAGCCTATTAGATGTGGGTCCAACTCATCTGCTCTACAAACAGACCTATTTTTTTAAAACTGCTAAAATGCTGATTATGTCTATGTTCATGATTGACTATCCTACCATCCCTACCACCTGCCAAGGATATAAACAAAATGAAAAACATTGCTTTACCACAGTTGAAAAGGTTCAATGATGTCATTCAGTAGCCAGCATTGTTCATATTCATATTTTGAGAACGTTTAAGATTCCAGCATTTGCTGATCTCTCTATGTTCAATATACCTGAAATACATCCTCATCATGAGTGAGAGACTTTATGTTTGCAATATACACGCCTTGTCCAAGATTATTAGCAAAATGAAAATGAAACACTTTTTAAGAGCTTTGTGTTTTTTTGTCTCAAAATGTACTACAAATAGTTTATGCAATTCACTACCTGATGAACATGTCAAATCATATCTTACTAGAAAACTTGATGAGAGATTTGTGCATATCTCACTATTACCAAGGGACATAGCCGTTACCCCAAATTATTAAGATATTTGCACAAGACCTCAGTTTGACATTTGATCTACAGTTCACATTTATTATCTGGATTGCTGAGTGAACTAGGTATCCAGTTGTGGAGCCAGAGGTGGAGAGTTTTGTTTCCCCAGTGTGTATCTCAGACAACTAACCTGTGTGGCCTTGGGTAAGTTGCACTGTCCCAGGTTGCCACCAAAAGAAAGGAACTGAGACAAACACTGAGCATATTCCGTCCCCTCCGTTGACAGGAGAGCACATTCTAGGGGAGTACAGGTGAATAAGACAATGACCTATGCTACATAAAATTGATAACGTCAATATCATCAGTATTTTGGGAATTCTTCATTTCAATCAAATATTTCTGACTTCTTTGAAGAAGTAATCACTTTTTTTGCTAGAATGCCAGAGGTGTTGTATGATATAGGCAAGTGACCATCCTCAGTTCCTCAGTTCAAGTGTAAACTCTCTAAGAACTAAAGGGGATGCCCAAAGTCATTGAGATCTACGTATGTTCACCCTAATAACTGCAAAACCCAACATGCAGGCAAGTGTCCACCCAACTTAGCAGTATTGTTTTACTTATCGCTACTCCAAGGAATACCAGGTGCTGTAGGCGCCTGGAGTAGGAACTGGCAAACCACTCCAGTATTCCTGCCAAGAAAATTCCATGGACATGGAGTCACGAACAGTAGGTCATGACTGTAATGACACAACACACACACACACTTACATACATTAATGCATGGGACCAAACTGATTGACAAAGCAGGTTTCAGTCACTTCTCACATATCATAATCCACTGTTAATAGTAAAATTAATAACACTCCTATGTTTTATGAAATTTACATGGATAGAACCAAAAGGCTTTCCATTCCTGAGGTACACACACCTTTATTCAGGGAGGAAGGAGGTCTCATAAAGAATCCAAAGGTGTGGCCGTATCATAGAGCAGTTAAGTATTAAAAGAGTGAAAATTCTAGTACAGCTTTTACCACATAATGCCAAGCACCACAGTTCTCAGACGAAATATCAACTGATACCTCAGGAGGTACACTATACAAAGCTCTGGGTTATTTCCGATTTAGCTGTAAAGTTTGTCTGTATTATTAGTTGAGTTAAGATTTTTAAGTCTTCAGAACAAAAATAAATTGAACAGAGAACTTCAGGAAGCTCTTTATTCTTTTCAATTTGCTAAGACCTGCACAGACTAAATGGCACAATGGCATTCAGTACGGGTACAATGGTGTTGGTTAAGGGTGTCTGAAAGCATTTTTGAGATAAATTTTTATTCTTCATTTCTCAAGAGTTGCACTCTGCAGTGGGGAAAGTGTTGTGCAATTTAATATAAGTTGAGCAGCAGTAATATTTCTACATGTCTTTGGCTCCATCTGCTGACTTTTAATGTTAAAAATAATTGACAAGGTTTGGAAACCTAAACAGCCTTCTGGAAGCTGACTCTTCAAAATACTTCCACTTGGGGATGAAAACAAGAACTAACAACAAATCCCCAATCTAAATGGTCAAAATAAAAGCATTTGAAGCAGCTCAAGAACAATTTCAGAAGAGAACTAATCAAATATTTTATGCAGGAAAGTTGTCAGTACTTGGGAGCGTCGGAAGGCTGAATTGTGTCTAACCTGCAGGACAGCAAAAGTCAAGATGAACTGAACTATTTCTCTGCTGTCTCCAAACAATATTGTTTAAAGATAAACATCGCTAGAGACAAAGATCCATAAGACATATGTAACACTTGTCCCAGGGATATCCCTACTAATACCCCTCCTTTTTAGGCAGCTGTGTATCAAAGAGATACAACTTGGAAACTCATTTGCTGTTTTCCTCCTTTCCTCTCAGCCTCACCAAAAAATTCCAGCCCTGCAGTCTGGGCTGAAATGTGGCTTTAACCACTGATAAATGCTTTAGGATTTCAATAAAAGCAGGGGTGGGCAAATGTAGCCCTGGCTACACATGCATCTCTCTAGACTTTTTCACTCACTATCAGCTCACAAGGCTCCTGTACTTTTTTTAAAAAAAAATCTTTTGCAAGTGAAAAATAGTCTCTTGCTGTTTTCCCACAGGTCACTGCCCCCAACACCCCAATCAGCACAAAAGAACATTTCAAAACCCAATGTGGATGTCCTGTTCTTTTAGTTTTTCCACCTTACTCATTAGCGCGCCCCCAGGCAAGTATTTGAGGGCAGAAAATTGGCCTTCAGATCCAACAAAGTTGCTCACCCTAAGCAGACACTTCTCACAACCATCAGAGCCTTCGCGGGCAGAAACAACCGGACTTCCAAACCTGACATTTCCAGAAATGGAACAGCTCTTCCTAGTGCCACACAGCGACACACCATGGGCAACAAAGACGGAAGTCTTGCCTTCTATAAGATTCTTCTTTCTCTCCAATTCACATGTGGAGGTCACTCAATATTACCTGAGGTAGAGGCACTTATTCACTCACCGGCTTCTAGCACAGCAGTTTCATTTTAATGTAGACCTATATGGCAATCTGATACATAGCTGATTGTGAGAGGGTTTTATCTCATGTTTAGAGTCCTGCAGTTCTCTCTCATTTGGGAAGAATTATCATCCGATTTTATTAGTACACTGACAAAGGATTTAAATATTGTGGGAAACAGTCTGAAGTAGTAATAACAACAACAGTGTAACATAGACCTATTGCTCTTCCAATTTCTCTTTAATACTCCTTTTCAAAGGGAAAATACCACAAGAAAACCGAACACAGACATGTTTTACGATACAACCATAAAAGTTGTTATTTCTGTAGTATCAGCGCATCTTACCCAATATTAAAATGCCTAAATCACAGTTGTCAATTGGGATCAGTCCACATTTTACAATGAAAACACTACAAGAGAAGAAATAAAAAACTAATCCTCAATTGAATTTGGTATCTTTCCGAGTCAATAGAACTGGGAAATAAAATGGACCTCTGTTGACATAAGAACCACATAAAGCACAACAAAGCATTATGTTACTGTTTTTTTTATAATGGCTCACCCTCTTTTAGGAGTTCCCAAGGGTTGTGTTCTTACATCCTCCTCCTGCCTACTTAATTGTTACCTTCATTTCAATAACATTAAGACATCTGGCCTACTAATGCATCTTATTATCCCAAGAGTATATTTTGCATTTCATATCACTGTCTCTTGTACATACAACATCTGTTCATGGAGGGCTAACTTAAGATTGAACTTCTCGCTGTGAACTTTTAAACATCTCATACGTTCTTTGTGTGTGTGTGTGTGTGTATGTTACTACCTAGATTTGATTCACAAGGTGCTTTTAGTTAATCTATATAACCATTATCTTCTATTTTCAATTCTACCATTCATTTGATTTTTCTTCTAGTTTTAGTTGTCTCCATGTTTCTACTCACACAGATCTGCCCTGACTTAGCTTCCACATTGTAACAGCCAATTTCTACCTCTTTTCCCCCTGCTGGCTTATGTAGTCTTTCATGCTCTTACTTCTCTTTATCTTTCTACTTTCTTATACCTGCATATCCCATCTCCTCTTGCTGGTCCTTTGCATAATTAAAGGTTGGTGGTTGTGACTCACTGGGTCAATAACTCCTTAATCATTTTTAACAAACCAACAGATTGAAGATATTTAATAGCTGGTTATCTTTGAAAGCCTACTTGTGTAAATAAGCTCTGAGTTAATGAAACTGTGATGAAGGTATAACTCAAACGGCTAGATGGGCTTCATGCTATCAGTACAACTTTCTGAAATAAACATGCAACATATCACAATATGTTGCAACACGCTTTACATGAGGCCTCCCTCATATCTTGTTCGGCAATTGCAGCGGGTGCAGAATGTAGCAGCTAGACTGGCGGCTGGCGCGGGCAAATTTGACTGCATCACCCCAATTCTGGGTCATCTGCATTGGCTGCCCCTAGCCTCCCAAACAAGGTACAAAGTGTTGGTTTTGGTTTACAAGACCCTCCATGGCCTGAGACCTGAACATCTGACAGGGCATATCACCCAAAGGTCAGAGCTGGCCAGAACCACCAGAGCCTCATTGGCCTTCTCACTTTGGGTGGCCACCCCCAGGGGGGCCCATAACGTCAAGACCCATAATTGGGCCTTCTCGGTGGTTGGCCCCTCCATATGGAACAAACTGCCCAGCAAGTTGCACCTGGCTCTTTGCCTTACAGCCTTCAAGAAAGCACTGAAAACTTGGGTGTTCCAAGAAGCTTATGGCAATTGCTAATGTTTGTTTTGTGTTCCTTTTGATTCATTGGGTTCATTGCATTTGTTATGCCTCTTGCCGGATTCCCCCCTCCTTTTCCCCCTCCCATTCCTTTGTTGTGCATTATTTGGTTGTAGTGCTTTTAATTGTTTGTGTTGTTCTGCTTGTACACCACCCAGAGTTCCCTATGGGAAAATCAGTGTGGTAAATAAATAAATAAATAAATAAATAAATAAATAAATAAATAAATAAATAAATAAATAAATAAATAAATGGTATCTCTTTTTCTTAAGACACTTTCAAAGCAGACCTCCTTACAATATATGTACATAGACAGAGATCCTGTTTATTTATTTATTTATTTATTTTTACAACTTATATGCCGCCCACTACCCAAAGGTCTCTGGGCAGCTTACAATCAAAAGAATTAAAACAATTTAAAATATTTTAAAAAAGAATACCAATAAATAATCAAAACAATAATAAAAACCTTACACTAAAATCATTACACTAAAATTGTCATCAGAGGACCCACAGTCTATATTGTATCAATTAAAAAACTTCTGGAACAGAAAGGTTTTTACCTGGTGCCAAAATGTAATCAATGTTGGCACCAGGCGGATCTCAATCAGGACGGCATTCCATATCTTGGGGACAGCTGCCGAGAAAGCCCTATGTC
Source organism: Phrynocephalus versicolor (assembly GCA_023846285.1). Taxonomy (NCBI): domain Eukaryota; kingdom Metazoa; phylum Chordata; class Lepidosauria; order Squamata; family Agamidae; genus Phrynocephalus; species Phrynocephalus versicolor. The sequence continues at coordinate 30,745,980 of JAHTLZ010000015.1, read as the reverse complement.
TACAAGCCATCCCTCTCACCTCCTTGAGGGATGGCTCTTTCAAAAGGGTCCCCTGACTCTATCTTATTTGCCGGGTAGGTTTGTATGGAAGGAGGCGGTCCTTCAGGTATCTGTTTGTGAGCCTTAAATTGACCAGACTGGCAGGTTTGCAACTAGTGGTACTGCTACCATTTCTCTTAAATTTTAATACTACAAGGACAACAGGAAAATATTTAAAAGGAGAGAAGCAGAATGGGTCAGGAGTCTTAACAGGTGTGTAACAGAGGAGATTTTAGAGGCATGGCTTTCTGAACCCATTAATAGTAAGGTACACTTAAATAATTTTCCTTTTGCACACATATGTTAAAAGGCAGAGAAGACCTGGTGCTTTCATAGAATCATAAAATAGTGAAAGTGGAAGGGACCTATAATGCCATCAAGTCCAACCCCCTGATCCAGGCAGGAATACAAATAAAAGGATGCCTGTGCAGGTGGTTATCCAAATTTCTCTTGAATGCCTCCAGTGTTGGAGCACTCACCACCACTGGAGATATTGGTTCCATTGCCATACTGCTCTAACAGCAGGTCGGGAGGTGGCCAGGGACCTGGCGGGCAACCTACAAGGGCCCCACGGGTGATGAGTTGCCCATGGTCGATGGGTTGTGCAGCCCTGATTTTAAAGAATTCCAAGATCCTTATCACTTGTAGTATTGCTGAGCCAGGAGTCCCCCATCTTGTAACTGTGCATTTCGTTTCTTCATCCAAGGTGCAGTACTTTGCACTTACTCCTGTTAAATTTCATTCTGTTGGATTCAGCCCAGTACTCCTATGAAAACCTTTTGGACGCTATGCCTAAGATGGTAAAAGGCTGACCTGGTCACGGCTGCCACCTGGGGTTCCAGAGACGGTTCTGGATCCAGGATGATGCCCAGACTCCTCACTCTATCAACCATCTGGAAGGCGGACTGACCCAGACTGGGAAGAGGGCCACTGTACGCATCCACCTGCCCCCCATTAGTCTTCTCAAGGTTGAGCTTGAGCCTGTTGGTCCTGGTCCACTCCAGGACCATAGCCAGGCAACGATCCAGGGTCTAGATTGCCATTGCAGAGGTTGAAAAGGAGAGATAGAGCTGTGTGTCATCAGTGTATTGATGACAGCAGACTCCAAAACTCTGAATGACCTCAGCCAGCGGCCTCATATAGATATTGAAGAGCATGGGGGAGATCGCCGACCCCTGAGACACCCCAAAGAAGAGTGTCCAAGGAGACGACAATTCTCCCATCAAGCTCACTCACTTGGCTCGGCCCCCAAGGAAGGACCGAAGCCAGCTCAAGGCTGGACCCCAATCCCCACCTCAGAGAGCCTTCCCAGGAGGATACCATGGTCGATGGTATCAAAGGCCGCCGACAGATTGAGAAGGACCAACAGGGTAGAGCAACCCCTGTTGGCCCCCCTCAGTAGGTCATCGTGCAATGCGATCAAAGCAGTCTCAGTCCCGTGGCGCAGCCGAAACCCGGACTGGAAAGGATCCAAGAAAAGGTTCTCCTCCAGGAATGACTGGAGCCGCACGGTGGCAACTCACTCCATCACCTTGCCCAGGAAGGGAACATTAGGTTAAGAATGGGCTTAACCACTGTTTCCTTCAGCCAGTGGGAAAAAATCCCATCCTGGAAGGAGACAGGAGCGATCTATGAACCCCATTCCAGCATGCTGCCTTTGGCGGTCTTAATCAGCCAAGATGGGTAGGGGTCGAATGGAGAGGCCAGGACCAACAGGACCATGCGCCAGCGCCCTGCAGGCCTCAGCTGGAGTAACAGGACCAAACTCGACAAACCGAGGAGACCAAGGGGGCGCAGCACCAACCACACTCGAGGGTAGATCAGAGCAACCGGAGTCCAGATTGGAGTGGATGGCCTCTATTTTGGATTTTTAAAAGGCTGCGAATGACTCACTAGTGAAATCACTAGGAGGAGGCCCCAGTGGACCAGAATTGGTGAGGCCTCAAACCACCTGGAACAATTGTGCCTGGAGATTTGAGGCCTCACCAATTCTCAGGGAAGCGTAAGATATTTTTGCATCCCTGATCAGTAGTCAAATGACAAAAGAGTTATTCTGAGTCCTGTCATCATTGGTCTCAAAACTTTCAGAACAGTCTGGATGGAAATTCAGAGGACAGAAAGTAAGACAGCAAAATTCTACAAAGATAATCTATGTCGTCAGCATAACCTGTGGCAACAGCTGTCAAGAGTGGAAGTGCAGCAACATCTGGATGATCAAAGATGCCTACCTCTTCCTCAGCAAGACAAAACATGGCATCTTTATGGGACATTTCACTAGCAAATTAAGACTTCATGCAACTGAAATCCAGCAAGAGGTTTGAGATCTTCAGTATATTTTTACTGAAACAACGCCATATCTACCTGCTGTAAAGCAGGAGGGCAAGCTAATTAACCTCAGTCTGGTAAACCCAGCAGGTAACTAGGAACAAACCAGATGTGGCACAAAATATTACAGATGCTAACAGCAGTTTTAGAGAACACCCACAGCAAAAATAATGTGTTATGTCTGATTTTGAAATTTTATAGGACAAACAGTGAGAGAAAGAGAAAGGAGGGAGGGAGAAAAAGAAATGAAAAGAGAGGAAGGGTGTGTGTGTGGGTGTGTGTGTGTGTGTGAGAGAGAGAGAGAGAGAGAGAGATTCATTACAAAAAGCTAATGCCTATTTTCTACAAAATATCATTACAAAAAGCTAATGCGTATTTTCTACAAAAATTTAGGCCACAGTGGTGTAATTCCTGTTGCTTAGCATAGTAAATCACACTAGAGTAGGCTCACTGAATCAATGGGGATTTGGTGAGTCAACTCCCCTGTAAGTTCCATTGATTCAAATGTGCTTACCATATCAAATGTGTTTCCCATATCAAAATAGGGAGAGTTCTTAAAACCAGTTTCAAATGTGTATGAAAACTGCATATTTTACAACAATCTCAATAAAAATTAAATTTTGGGACTTATTTATGAAAAGGTAGGTACGTGGATCCTCGTATTACAAACGGTTTGTATAACATAAAATCTGTACAACATAAAAATTCCGGAGATAGGGGAAATTTGCTTACCAGAATTGCCTATGGGGCAAATCCGTATAACATAAAAATGGTCGCAATTAGAGATTACTGTTTTCAATGCATTCCTATGGGAAATTTGTATAAAAGAAAATTTGCTTAACATAATTTCATTTGGAATGAATTAATTCCTTTATACAAGGTACTACAGTAGTTGTATTTGTAGCAGTGCTGTAGTTTAGGTTGCTAATGGAAGAACCTATAGCTAATGAAAGAACATGTTTTTCTGTTCTTTACCTCATGGGCCAAAATCCTTTTGCTTATTATAGCGAATTACACTAGAGTAGGCCCACTGAATCAATGGGCATAAGTGAACCACATCAATTCAAATACAGTACAGTGGTACGTCAATTTATGAATTTAATCCATTTCGAATGCATGCTCTTAAGTCGAAGTACTCTTAAGTCAGGGTACCTATCTAAAAATTGAAAAAATAAGTTAAAAAAATAAAAAAATGAAAAAAAATTTGCAAGTCGAGCAGACCAGATCTAAAATGTGTAAGGCGGCAGTTAAAACGCCAACAGTTTTCCACTCTTAAGTTGAATTGCTCTTAAGTCGAGCTGCTCTTAAGTCGGGGTACCACTGTAGATCTACTGTAACTGACTTATAGAACTTTCCCTAGTTTGATATGCTTAAACATGCTTTTTATTTTCCCTTCAAAATTCTTTGTCAATGTCGATGGTGTGTTTCTGTGTATATCCTGCCTATTCAAATAGTCTCTTGATATGTTGTCAAGATATATTTAAGGTTCAATGATACTTTCTTTTGCTATTTGATATCCCGTAGGGGATATCGGACTGTATTTGATAGCTGACATACAGTGGTATTTAGTATCTCACAGCATGTGAAAAATAACACAAGCAGTATTTTGACAGTTGACCGTTATGCAATTGCATACTTCAAGCCTGCCAAACAATCAAAAAGTGCCAACATTTTAAAGAACTTATTTTTTAATTTTGAGGTAAACATTTCAAATTGAAAGTGCAGACTTAAATTTAAATTCAAAAATGAGAAAATGTATCAGTATTTATTTCTCCTGGACCAATAAATAATACTACTGGAGGAGCAATAGTGATTTCCAAATTACATTTGATGACATTTTCACCTCACTGAATCATGTCGACTTTGGCAGAATTATAGTACAAACATTTGTCAAAATTAGTTAAGACCCCAAGATCCACCAAACTTGTCCCCTGTATCCTAGAGGGCTTTCAGACATGTTTGTTACATACAGCTCCTCCTATGCCTCACAGAAAACTACTGTGAAAATTGAAAGTAATTTAACTTCTAGTTGGCTCAAAGAGTTGGCTGGATATACCCTATTTTCCCGAAAATAAGACATCTCCTGAAAATAAGAGCTACTTACAGTTTTGCCTCTCGCTGAAATATAAGGCATCCCCCTGAAAATAAGGCCTCCCCAATAATAAGATAACAATAAATGTGTACCGTATTCTTCTTCATAGAAAAATAAGACATCCCCTGAAAATAAGACCTAGCACATCTTTGGGAGCAAAAATTAATATAAGACACTGTCTTATTTTCAGGGAAACACAGTAGTTCAGTGAGTTAGGTATCGAGGTGTAAAACCAGAGGTTGGGAGTTCAGTTCCCAACGGGGCATCCCAGAATAGCCACCCTCTGTGGCCTTGGGCAAGCTGCACAGTTCCAGGATCCTAGCAGAAATGAATGGTAAATAACATGTACCGTATTCTCTATGAGTAAAAACAATATTGTTTGAAGAGGTCTTTAGAACTGGCTTATCCCTTTGACTTTTTCATGGATCCGTGAATTGATGAATAGTTTTGATTTTCTGTCAAGTTTCTTTCTTTTTCAGACATCAGGTTATTCATGTTTTCTGGTACTCTTTGTTTATTCCCTTGTGGGCAGGGACAAGCTGTTGTGCTTTTAACCACTGTTAATAGTTCAGAGTAGCACTTAGACTCTTTTAAATCAATATTTATTTTATTAGATTAATTATGCAAATATTAAATAGATTATTAATTTAAGCCATTAATCAATTTAAAAATATATACATGACTAACAGCACAACCTTCTATTTCTCTGCCATGGCACTTTGCTTAACTGTACATCAAAAATCATCCTAAGATTCCACTGATTCAGGTGACATCTCCAGCAAAAATACATTTCACTGTTCAGAAGATATTCCTATATTTAAGTCTTCTTCCCAATATTACTTGTAAATCTTTTGATTTATACTTATCTGGGTCAGACTATTATACTGTTTTGACAGTAGGCCTTTAAAACTGATGGACATAAAACTCTTAAAAGATTTCAAATCACTTGCAATGCCAAAACACACACTGATAAGACTGGAGTCTATGTCCATCTATGACATTGTAAGCCTTCTGCATCAGAGATATAAAATCTCTGAACAAAATTCAACTTTTGCTAGACTGGAGGCTTCATGTATATGTTTCTGTGTCCCGTTTTGATAAAGCACTTTCGCATGTCTTTTGTAGCACCCTCTATCTCAAAACCTTCAGTATCTCAGTAACATTATTGGACTACACCAAGGGAGGAACTACATGTTTCAGAGAACCCATAGTAAATCCAGCCATTTCTTTCAGAATAAATGGAAGACGAGAGTCTCAAAGCAGGACAGCAGCTGAACATGAAGAAGACAAAAATAATGACTTAAATAAGTAGCATAAAACTTACATGGTGTCAGTGAAGAAACTGAAATTTCAGTGATCAGTCCAAATTGAGACTGAAGCCAAGAAATCAGAAGATTGATACTCAGAAGGATAGCAAAGAAGGAATTAGGAAACAAAAAGTGTAAGGATGTCACTGGAGACAAAGGCCAGAATCATTCATACTCTTGTATTTCTGATCACCATGTATTAGAGCAATATGGCAATGGAACCAATTACCTCAAGAGGATGCACATGCACTAGCACTGGAGGCATCCAAGGGCCTTTTTACACGATTGCTAAACTCCGCCGCAAATGGCTCCCAGCTCCGGAGCTTAAAATTGTTTCCCCACCAGCTCCGGAGTTTACTGAAAATTAAGTGTGACCACGCCCACCTAAGCACGTCCCAGCGCACTTTTCATGTACCTGCTCTCCAAGGGTGAAAAATCTTGATTTTGTGATTTTTTTTTTAGGATTTTAAGCAATTCACTCATATTGCAGTAACGGAAATGAAACGCACGACAAAATTTCCCGTGTTTCTGTTCGTTTTGTTTCATTTTAGAGACAAAATTCGTTTGTCATTTTGTTACGTAATGAAACGAAAAAAGAAAACTGAAACGAAAAATTGTTCGTTTCGTGCCCATCTCTAGTTTCTTTAGCCTCCTTACACTACAAGCAACTAACCAGTGAGATTCCTACTTGAAATTAAGTACAGTAATACTGCTACTCTGAACACAGAGGAGCATTGGAAAGATTGGTGTTGCCTCATGTCAGACCAGTCATAATTGATTTGGCTCTGGCAGACCAGGTAGGAAAAGCTTGAATAGTAAAAGACTGGAGTGGACAATAGCCACTATTATGAAGAGGTATAAATTTACTTGCAACAAAGGTACTATGAACATTAGCACTCCCTTTTACAGTTTGAAAGTCATTCTGTTACTTTAGGAACATAAAATATGACAATGGACAATATGACTTGGCATAATACTATCACAACTAGCATATTAAAATAGAGCATATTCAAACAATTATTATAAACAGAATTTACTTTTTAAATAATATTTATTCGTAATTGTAACAACTGGAATAACAATCTCCTGAACTGTTTGCTAGTTTATGTGGAACAAAAAAAAAACATTTGCAAAACAATGTTTAAAATGTCACAATTAACAATTATTCATATTTCCTCTCTACAGTATTAAATAAAAATAAAATAAAAACCTCATTCTCATAAAAAGAATTGAAGAGGGAGGAAATGTAAAGAAGGGAGTGGGACTAAGTTTCAGTGAATAGGCATGAAATTTAATCAGAATCATTTTTCTTCTGACAGTAGCATCACCTTCTAAAGGAAAAATGCATCTTCTTGAATTGCAGAGTTCAGTTTGTAACCTATGACTTGCTTGTCTTCAGCGGACAGAAATTAGAGTAATCTGATACTATTCATATTTTTTAGAAATGATTTGGAAAATATTTGAACACCCTGTCTTAAAATATTTTATTCATCTTGTTAAAATAAAACTTTTTTCTTTTTCCTTTTTCAATTTTCAAATTTTCCAGGAAAAAAACCCAAAAAGGCTTCAGGAAAAAATGGAAATAATGCCACCCCCCATTTTTTCCAGTTTTTTCCTGGGCTTTCACATCTCTAGGCTAGTCCCAGCCAAAGTAGACCTGACTGTTAAATGATAAACCAACACTTAGGCAAATCTCACTGTGACAACAGGCCTACTCTAGTCGCAACAAGCCACAAAATAATTTCTGTCAATGTCAAGAGGGTAAGATGCATCTTTTACTAAAAACTGTGCTCAGGAATGGCTGGATTATCAAATTGTTCTTTTTTAAAAAAGTTCATGTTCATCCTACCGATGAGACTATAACTGGGTCCTTGCCTGCTAAAAACCAATTTTATGGGATTGTTTTCCAATTTACCACATGAAGAGGTAATAAAACAGCACTGACCAGGCCATTCTCTTCCTTGAAAGGATCACTTTAAATACACAAACACAGGAGATGCAACTTATGGTTTACATTAGTGATGCTCAGCTTGGCAGCACTCCCTCTGGCCTTTGTTCCTTCTCTGCTGACCAAGAAAAGGAAACAAACTATCTTTCTGTGTATTATGTAGCTTTCCCATTCTGTACCTTAACCTGGACTTGAGAAAAACAAGCCCTCCAACCCATCTCAGTTCCTAAATCACATTAATGAAGTGAGGCTGTCTCCTAGACACAACTATAGACAGGGGAAAAATATTAAATCTGAATTACAAGACTCAGATGTAAGACACCCAAGCTTTTTCTAGAAATCCAAAGCACTAATCTTGGTTTTCTTTTGTATTTATTTATATTTCATATTGGGATGAATGTGGAATACTTTATCATAAGTCATGATTAAGCCAAAGAAGTTACATAGCATGTTTAAAATCTTGAAAGCTTTAGTTTTCTAATTGTGGTTAGTGATTTCATTAAGATGATAGCATCAAGTAAAATGTGAAAAGTGAAGTACAATTTTTTTGGGGGGGGGAAGAGTTATAATTAATTCTCTAATGTTCACTTTTAGGCTTTTGAGATACATCTTATGTCAGTCAAAGTTTCAGGAAATTTTAATTTTCATCACGATAATCATCTACAGGAAAATGTTTCCCAACAAAAGTTGTCAAGTTCTGTACACTTCATTCATGTAAACACTGTGATCAGACTAACATAATGAACATGATCCTAGAGTCAAGAGGCAATTAATAACAGCTACTTAAAGTGCATTCATATTTTAAATAAGATGTGTGAAGGTTTACTCAATGTTAGATTAGATTTACTGGCTACTTTCTACTTCTTCTCCATCCACTCTAAGGATGTAATGAATTGCCTGTGATTTCTCAGTTTTGTTTCAACAAAACGGTGGCTGAGAGATAGAGCAAACTCATGAAGGCAAATTAAGGACTATTTCACAAGAATCCAATAAACTTTCCACCAGTGACTTGAGAGGAGAAACAGAACAAAGTTGTAATTGTGAGACGCACATTCATTTCAATGGGGCTTCTGCAAGAGCATAGGATGCTATCCTCCAGCAACTTTGGATGCACAGAATTCCTCACTGCCTGTTTGGCATACTGTTTTACAAGTCAGAGTTGTCCACACAGTCGCAAATCTGAATTAGAATATGTTGGCCATTAAGTTTAAATAGCTCAAGTGCATCCTAACTGCAAATCTGACTGGATTTTCCTGGAGTAAGGTAGACATAAGTAACTATAAAGAAATGACAGATGCAACTAAAACAAGTCAAAATGAAGTATTCATATCATGAACTATAAGAAGACTTCCCTAACTGACCTCCAGTTATTTAAAAGTGAAGGCCATACAAGCATCTTCTTCAAAAATCAGAATATGAGAAAGGGGGGTTGCGATTTAGTTATAGTGATATTTTCCAGTCACTAGAAACAGAGACAATCAAGTAGCAATCAAGGTGGACTAAAATCAAGAAACAAGCAAACAAAAATAGTAATAGTACTGTATATAAATATAAACTCCTAAGAGCATTTTTGAAGTGTAGGGGTAATATTTTAAAGGCTGGAACTATGAACTGCTAGAAAACTCAGTAGTTTGGGTATCTGGCCATAAGGAGTGTGATTCCCTCTGTATCTCTTTGATAGGGATTCAAGTTTGTTCCCTATGGTTCCTTTCAGCTCTGCAGCTCTAAGATGATGATGATGATGATGCTGCAGCTGACAATGAGAACAATTACTTGAGTTTAATTTATAAAATGTTGTCCAGAGATCTGAAGGCATATTTAAACAAGTACTAATTATTTCTGCAATATTTATTCCACACCTTAAGCTTTGCAAAAGTTATAAAAGCAAAAAGGAAAGTGTTCTGTTTATATACTACCCCATAACGCTTCCAGCACTTTCTGGGCGGTTTACATTTAATTATGCATGCTGCACCCTGACAGCAAGCGCCCAACCGCAAGCTGGGTGCTCATTTTGCTGACCTCGGAAGGATAGAAAGCTGAGTCAACCATGAGCCGGCTACCTGGGATTGAACCCCAGGTCATGAGTACAGTTTTACCTGCAGGACAGGCATTTAACCACTGCACCACAAGGCTCTTAATCCTCCTGGGCAGGGTCTCTGACTGCGCCACGAGGCGCCTTGTAGTATGACATTTCTTGTGTGAATAAGTTATCTCTGTAATATTTTATTCTTAATAAAATTTATTGACTGATACTAGGCAAATAATTTAAGAATTCCCCTATGCAGATATAAATAAACACACACACCCTCAAAGAAACTCAAACTCAATTATTTTGTTCCTTTACTTTAAACATGTAACAGGCTGAAGAAGAACGAATTTGGATCAAGCCAAGGGCCTGTCTAGGCCAGCATTCTGTTCATGCAGCTGTCCACCAGTTTCCCATAAGGAGCCTACAAGCAGAACATGTGTGTGTTGTGTCGTTACAGTCATGACTGACTCTTTGTGACTCCATGTCCATGGAGTTTTCTTGGCAGGAATACTGGAGTGGTTTGCCAGTTCCTACTCCAGGTGCCTACAGCACCTGGTATTCCCTGGTGGTCTCCCATCCAAGTACTAACCCGGGCTGACCTTGGTTAGCTTCCAAAATCAGGAGATCGGTTGTGTTTAGGGCATCTAGGCAGTTATACAAGCAGAACATAAGCACTGCTATACCTTCCTCCTTCTACTTTTAAGCAGCTAACAGAAAGAGGCACAATGCTTCCCATATTGAAAGGAACATGGACTTTCATAAGGTGTTTGCTTTTAAGTATCAGAACTGAAGAAGCCTGACTGGCTTCAGCTTTCCTCTTACCTCCTATTTGATTGTTGTTGCATTTCTCAAGCAGCCATTATTTGTCCCATTCTGAGCCTAAACCTCTTGAACCATTCCTTTGAGCCACTTGAGCAGTTTCTGGCAGTTTACACAACTCTCCCGTGTCTCTTTTGGTTCCACCTGGAATACCATTCACAGAATTCCACAAATTTCTCCTTGGAGGCTGAAAAGCTTCAGTTCTAACCACAATGTCAATCAAAGTAAAGACCTGATACACAGCACTGAACTGTTCACATAACCTCTTGTTTTACCCTTACATCTACTGTCTCTCTCCTCTCTCCACTGTTTGCAACACGTACCTTTTTTCCCATTAGCACTTTCCCTAGTATCAGCCTTGAGATTGTTAACTTCCTGGGGCAGGAATCTGTTCTTTTAGCATTTTGCTTCTCTTATCAGGAAGATGCCATGTACATACATGGTGATACATGGATGAAGATGAATTACTACAAGCCTGTGAACTCTAATCAGCTTAATTAATAGTTGAATCAACTGAACCTTGTAGCGTAAGACAAGGGCTTCTGAGGGGTAAGTCCTGGATCAAGGTGAAACCTTTCCATCTGGTCCGCTGGTTGACTGAATGCTGACCAAGAGTACGATACTTCACCTCTCAATAGCTTGATGAATCTTCACCTTTCAAGTTTCCTTCCCCCAAAAAACACATGAAATGGTTAACTGGTGTTCTCTATCACTCTGAGTGAAGATTAGGGGTTCAGATCAGTACCAACGCCTGCTGTAACACAACTGTGAGAGAAAACTCAGTCTCACACATCCCCCCCCCCATGACTACAATGAGAAATCAGTCCTACTGTTTCTACAGCCATGTCTGGCCAGTTTGTAACAGCCAAGAATGTACGCATTATCAAGCAATTCAACCCCAATCAATCCATAATTAAACACCTAGTTCAGTTTTAATCAATTTATGTGTGTGTGTGTGTCCATGTGGCATTAACTCTTCACCTCACTTCCCCATTTTAACCTTTTCTTACTCATGAGTAGTAGCAGAAGCACACAGAAAGACAATGCTGGCATAGAAAAGCCAGAGTAAAAGAACACTTCCTTGAAAAAAATGTTATAAGTCGGGAACTATAGTTTGTGTACATCAGTTTGAGACATATTAACACAGTGTTTTTCCATGTATATGACTATATTTTTATCTAAAATTGTTAAGACTAAAAATTGAGGGTCGGCTTATACATGGAAGTAAACAAGGAAGAGAACCCCCTGGTTGCGAAACTGCAACTTCTGTTTCGAAAAGTGGAGGTTGTCTTATACATGGAGGCATCATACATGGAGGCATCTTATGACAGAAAAATATGGTATAACTGTACAGATTTACAAGAGCAATCAATTGCAAGGGGTGTTGGTTGGGCACATCCATACTCTCCTCCTCACACCTGACATAAAATGTACATATCTTTACTCACACATATACCCTCCACTGTGCTGGCATGAGAAGCACAGAAAACTTCCTATAAGAAAAACTTCTAAAGCATGGCCAAACAGCTCAAAAAAACCTCACAACTATTAGATATAGGCATCATTTACGATGGTGGAAGCTGTAACCCAACTGATCAGGTGGAAGGAGGCAGGGTCTTACTAATTTTGCATGCGAAATACAAGAAACATCTATGGGTTGAAATCTTATGGTTATACCTCTGCTACACAACACTGTATCCTAGCTTGTAAAATTAAGATTTTGATGGACAACCTAGCTTTCCAGTTTAGTCCCAAGTTTCAGAAATGCATGAAATAATAGGCAAAACCATCCACTGACCAAGTACAATCTTGTCTAATGGGAGATGGTGAATATTCCACTGGAGGCCATCAAGCAAAAATGTTATTCATGAAAAGAAGCAGCACACTGTATATGTCACTTCATGTACACTTCTCTAGTTTATTAACTTGGATATTTGGAAATGTAAAGATCTTAATGATCATTAAGGCAATCCCAAAGGCCAGCCTGAACTGTGTTATCACCCCATTTTCACAGCACAAGTCCTAGGCTTACACTCTTTAATATGGATTTCAAGCACTGTTGAACAAATGGTATTAAATTGCCTCATTGGAGAAGTGTTCGCCACGTCAAACGTTTTTAACGAACACACACACACACACACAACTTCTCCCATTGCAATTCCAATAATCAACCCCAGATGGCAATTTACACAGGCAACAGTGTAAAGGAATCCGTGTGCTGCTGGCATTCCCAACCTCAATCAGAAAGTATGGGCGTTCGAGAATGTCACTGTTTATTTTTAATTGCTCTGTCCCTCCTTTGTGCAAGTTCAAGCGGTCACAGATGTCGAAGTCTATTAGCAGAATAGGTACGAGATACTACTTTATTTGCTGAGAGGGTTCCTTGAATTTGGAAAGCAGCTGTTTTGCAATGTCCCCAATGCCCAATGGGCACCAGCTGTCAATCTCAGTTAGCAAAGGGGTCAGGGCAAAGAAAGGTCATAGTGTGTCATGATCCACAGCATGTTAAAAAAACTGCCTCCTCTGTTACTTTGCAGGCCTGAGACTTTGCAGGTATAACCTCCCACAGGTATCCCAGCCACAGAACCCAACAGGGTGGGACAGCAAACATAATTTAGCCATTCTAATCTTTAATCTCCTCTGTTGCCATATATACCACATGATGCACATGTAGAAAACAGACTGGTGGGGCAGCCACAGAACACAAGTAGCGCCAAAACAGAAAATGTAATAATAAAATAAACTCAATTATTTCATGGCTCTCTTAAATTTCATAAAGTGAACTTGACCTAATTATGCAGGAATGATGTCAGTATTATTTTACAGAGTTAGAGTTCTCCGTGCATTTTCTCGTTTTAAAAAAATTAGGAATTAGGTGTTATTTTCTATATGTTATGTTAGTGCTGTGATATGTTGGAACAATCAAAACTAAATCAATTTATTTTATCAAATCTATTAATATTATAAACTGCACATCAATGATTCACACTCTGAGACTAAATGAAAATACCTTCTTTATCTGAATGCATTTCATTCATCCCTTTAATCAGATCCTTTCTTCATTTGCAACTCATCCCCTATGTCAGGCATGTGCAAACTTTGGCCCTCCAGATGTTTTGGACCGCAACTCCCACAGTCCTTTGTCACTGGCAATCTAAGCTTAGAATTCTGGGAGTTGTGGTCCAAAACATCAGGAGGGCCAAAGTTTGGACATGCCCGCCCTATGTTCTTTTTCCTCCATTATGTCCTAATCACTTGAATAAAAGACCAGACACCTGAGACATTCTCCTCATTGTTTTGTTTAAATTAGGATGGGTTACATCTGGCCTCTTGGGCCATTTTGCAGCTGTTCAGCACCTTCTAGCCCTCTCACACCTTACAACTGTAAATATCTATCTATCCATCTATCTATCTATCATATTTTAAAAATTAAAAATAAATTCAGGTTTTGTTCTAGGTGCCTGAGGAAGTGGACTTTTAAAAATAAAATCTTATTCAAGCCATTTCTTAATTTAACTAAAACATCTATAGCATATATACAATACATAACATTTTAATATACTAATAAAACATTAAATATGCCAATGAGAGGATGCTAGCCTCAGACTGCTGGTAAATCTGGAAAAAAATTGAATTCAATCATGTTTTGTTTTCCCATACCCAAAACAAAGGATAAATCTTGCAATGGGACTAGTAACTGGGCCATTCCAGATGTTTCTGACTTTAATTCTCATCTTCCTTCAACACTAATTAAGCAGGTCGGTGCTCACAAGGAGTAATTCGACAACATCTGAAAGGCCACAGTTGCCCATTTCTGTCTGAAAAAGCCAAATGAAAAACTGTACCTTAAAGGTGAAATAAGCATTAACAAACTTGTCTGAAACAAGTACATCTACAGTGTTTTTAATACAATCAAGCAGCTAGTAACTCAGAAGTTCCATTTATTCTTTGCTTGTCTTTTGACCATTATTTCATTCCCAGAATTCCTTAATGAAGAAAGAAAAATACAGTAGTACCACAGTTTAAGTAATTAATTCATTCTGCAGGCCATTTTGTATTGCCAAAAATTCATAAACCGAAATGCGGTTTCCCATAGGAATGCAATGAAAACCAATTAATCAGTTCCGGAGGTCAGAAAAAAGGCAAACCAGGGCATTCCATGTAAAATTTTCTTAAACCAAAGCATCCACATTCTTTTCATCATGCGAACATCACACATCAACATTTAATACCTTATGAAAAAATGCAAACCAGGGCATTCCACTGAAAAATTTTCTTAAACTGAGGCATCCTCATTTCTAATAATCTCTTTTCTTAAACCAATTTTTCGGTTAACTGAGGCATTCTTAAACCAAGGTACCACTGTAAATTGCTTACTTTGTAGAAATGCCTCTCTTAATTTGCAGCATTACTGTAAAGCTACATGGCTCATATTTGAACAAGGTGCTAGTATTACTGTACTGCATGTACAATAGGACAATCATATCTATCTATCTATCTATCTATCTATCTATCTATTTTGAATACAGTGGTGTCTCCTAAGCCAAATTTAATTCATTCCACAGGTCAATTCATCTTATGAAAACTTCGTCTTAAGAGGCACAGTTTCCCATAGGAATGCATTGACAACAGATTAATAGGTTCCTAGGTGAAGGCTGTTTAAAACCCCCTCAATCAAGGTGCAGTGGAAGGCTGTTCTTCCCCACCCCCTGCTACTGACAAGACAACTGATTTTGTCAGCTCAGAGCGGTCAAAATCAGATGTCTGTCTCAGCTGCATAGAAGAGCCTTCAGCTGCCTGTGATTGAGAGGGCAGCTACCTCCTCTTCGCCCGTGTCTGTGTGCTGACGAAGAGAAGGCTTCTATCCTGCCTTTTCTTACCTGTAGCATCCGATCCGTGCGTGCTACAGGGAAGGGAAGGCAGGATAGAAACCTTCACCACCTCCTCTTCCCTGGGACTGAGGTAAGCAGTGGCGGCAGTGATCCGCCACCACTGCTTACCTCTGGGCTGGGCGAAGATCAATGGCTCTCTGCTCTGCCCACCAAATTGATTGATCTTCACCCAGCCTGGGCGGCTTCTGAGGGAAGCAACGGTGGCAGTAATTGGCTAAAATTGTTGGGCAGAGCAGGGATCCATTTATCTTTGCCCAGTTGCCGCTTCCCTTGAAAGCCGCCCAGGCTGGGTGACGATCAATGAGTCCCTCTTCTGCCCACCAAACTGGTTAGTTGCCTTGTAAGTCCAAAATATTTTCATGCCCTTGTTTCAGGAAAAGTTAGTCTCTGACCTCCATTTCCATTTCTAGCTGTACTCTTAGAAAATCTACTGCACAATACTGCATCAGTATTGACTCCATGTTGTACAGTATTCTTCTATAGGTGCTTACATTCTTAACAAAACTGAATAGACAAAATGGGAAATAAGTAGAGAAAGCAATACATTTTTTTAAAAAAACAGTATTTCTGTAATATTCTTTTATGGCAATGTTAGAGGTAGAAAGAACAACTCACCTTCAGGGCAGGAATCTCCACACTGTCCCCAATGCTAACAGAGCCTGAAAGGATAGTTCCTGTCATTACAGTGCCCTGGCCCTTAATGGAGAAGCAGTGATCAACAGCCATGAGGAAAGGCCCTGAAGGGTCTCTTTTTGGTAAGGAAGACTCAGACTTCAGCACCTAAAAGCAAAAATACAAAGGGGGCTTGACCCTGGTGAAGCAATGAAGAAATGGAGATACAGTACATTGGTAAATGAACTGGTTTAAGCACCTACATTCTCCTGATGACTCCACAAACCCTGCAGTAAAACTGTATCATAGAAGATGCCAACTTAGCAGCAGCAAAGAACTTGTTTGTCTGCCTTAAGGATTTGGTACAGGATAATCGGCTACGTTAGCCAAACAATGTCAGACATGGATCCTACCAAATGCACCGCAACAATACCATAAGGAGTTGCTAGTTGCCTTCAAAAACTGTGGGAGAACTCAGTGGTTTAGGTCTCTGGTGGTGGAGCCAGAGGTTGGAAGTTCCGATTCCCCCGGGTGTCCTTGACAGGGGTAGGACGCGATGGATAGTATCCTTCCCAGCTCTGCAGTTCTGAGTATATTATCATTCCTCAACAAAGAAAGGACACATGTATACCTTCATCAGACCTGTACCAAGATCACAAAAGCATTGCAAATACAAAGTTCTGCCTCTGCTCTTTTCTTTGACAGCTGTGGTGAAGTCAAAATTTACGTTGCTCGTTTAGTAAGGAACAAATTCACATTAATAATTCTAGACATTGATCTCTCTCTCTCCTTCTACTTCAAGAAAAAAGCTTCCTCAAGCTTTACATAACCAAATCCAATATTGCCAAAATCAACAGTGATAATATGTTAAAATGAACCTGATAGCTCTTCTTGAAATTCCACAGATTCATTGTGTCGTCTCAGGAAAGCTCTCATTTCTTCATCTGAATGGGATACTTGTGAAATGTTAAGCTGAATGTCCCCTTTTTATGGTGTTATTGGTGGAAAAGCAAAGAAAAGTGTGAACATGTACTTGGGAGTAAATTCTACTAAAATCAACAAGGCTTACTTCTGAATAGACAAGTATAGCCAGGACTCAAAGGGAGCCGATTTAAATTTCTTGAGGTGGTGGGGAGGGGTTTGTTCCTGTAACTTAGAGCAACCTTAATAACAGTTTTCAGGATATGTGATATTTTGAAGAAATGGCAATGTCACTGGCACACAGCCCCAGGGAATTTGCATGGCTGAGCAAGGATTTGAACTCAGATCTTCTGTAGTCTGATGCTTTATCCACTGTGCCACATTGGCTCTTGGCGAGGAAGGGCAGAGCTAGAGACTGTGGCATTTGATCCAGATGTACAATAAGAAAAATGTTGGAATGTCCATGTGAACTCAACACAATCTTCTGTGCATGATGCTTGGCTGTGTACGTCTGAATATAAACCCCTTCGTGGTACCTTTATATTACATTTTCTTTTAAAGACTTGCAACCAACCGATATGCTTTGGCTTTCTTAGAAAATACAGTGGTATCTTGGTTTTGTTTTTATACTTGTGTATAAAAGCAAATTATCCCATAGGAAATAATGGAAACTTACCCATAAGAACATAAGAACATAAGAAGAGCCATGCTGGATCAGGCCAAAGGCCCATCGAGTCCAGCTTCCTGTATCTCACAGTGGCCCCACCAGATGCCTCTGGGTGCGCACAAGACTAGATATCTGTTCTGGGGCCCCAGTTTCCATTATTTCCTATGGGAAAAATTGCTTTGGCTTGGGGCTGCATCGGCCTTAAGAGCTTGCCCTGGGCCCAGCACTGCCCAGGTCTTGGAGGCAACAGCTGGGCAGTAGTGGGCCTGGGGCATGCTGCAAAGGTCGTGGACAGGCGGCACTGGGGCCGGAGCGAGCTGCGGAGGCCACAGGTGGGCGGCACCATGCCCACTGAGACCCCAGAGGCCACTTCCAGTCTGCTGGAAGTCACTTCCAGCCCATGACAAGGCTCAGGAAGCCCGCCACAGGCCCACCGCGCAGCGCAGAGGCCCATTCCAGGCAGCACAGGGCCCGTGCTGAGGTGAGCCTTGCAAGGCTCGCCAACTGAGGAAAAATTTTATTAAAAATTTTGCTCGGTTTGCAAAATGCTCGTCATCCAAGGTACTCATAAACCAAGGTACCACTGTACAGAGTGCTAAAAGTGTATATGACCTACTTCCTGTTATAAACCATGTTTATCTTGTATTCAATGTTACATCAAATAATATCTCACTAATGCCCTCCAAACAGCTGTTCTTTAAAAAGAAACAATCACTGGTGGCAAATTACAGGCTGAAAATCTAGGAGACCCTACAAAAATACAAAGCTTCAAGGTTACTACTAACAGGATAAATCAGGAAAGTTAGAAAAGTTACTTCTCAGCTTTCGAACTGTAGTTGGATTTAAAAATGGCTGCGTCATTTCACGTTTTTATTGAAAAATCTCAGGCCTCAACAGGCAGTAAGGTGGCTTCCAATTCATTATATATCATTACTTTTCACATATATTCATGTATTAAAAGACAGGTCGATTTTCAACTAATATTTCTCTTTTTTAAATACAGTGGTACCTTGTATAAAGGAATTAATTCGTTCCAAATGAAATTATGTTAAGCAATTTTTCCTTTATACAAATTCCCATAGGAATGCATTGAAAGCAGAGTGATCCCATTTTTATGTTGTACGGATTTTCCCCATAGGCAATTATGTTAAGCAAATTTCCCCTATCTCCAGAATTTTTTATGTTGTACAAATTTTCTGTTATACAAGCTGTCTGTTATACAAGGTACCACTGTAAATAATAATTTTTTAAAGATCAGTCTTATATGTACTCAGCTGGATTGCTCAGTGAGTTAAGAGCCATAGCAGATCCTCCTTATATATGCTGGCAACAGTTCTCTTATATGGGAATCTCTCACACAACCCCCCTGCATGCATTCAGACCTTGGTTAACTAGAAAACCCAAAGTTAAAGGCATGAAAGAGAGCTTTGTGTGCTCGTTTGCCTTGGCCAGAAAGATAAAAAGTTTGGGTATCGTCAAGTTTGTGTAGTCTTACTTTGTCTTCACACATTCTACTCAATATTCGAGGGACTAAAAGGGAAGATTATAGAAGTTCTCAACTGCAGGATCTTTTACTACTTTGTGAGCAAATACGGTAACTGTTTTTCTGACATCCTTTCCTTCCAGTGCAATCCCTTTTGCACATCAAGCAATATTCTGCATACTGTACACAGAAATCATGTTAATCAGGGTTTGCCGGGTTTCAGAATCTGAGACTCAGGTTTTAGTGTATGTTCTCCTGATTTTAGCCTCTGGATCAAAAAGTCATATGCTGGCAACCCTAGATTCACTCATTCTTATACCTTTAGGACATCCCATTTGGAAATGCTCAGAAGCACCTTTCTTTGTCTTTGATTTTGTCTTTTATCTACTGCTGATAGAATTCATACATTGGTCTTTAAATCCATAATATAAACTTTATCCTCATGTGTGCACACATACAGATGTATGCTGCCTGTCCCAAAATCTCAGATGGTGGCCAAAATCTCAGCAAATGAGTTGCTACTGACCTGACAACCCTAATGACAATAAAACCTCAACTATCATATGCTATTTTTACATAAGAACAATTCTAAGGCACATACCTCAATTAGTTCCGAAACTCCTATTGGAACCACAGTTTCTGGCGCTTCTGGTCCACCAGGCTTTGCAGCAACAGGAACTATTGGACATCCATGAAACCTGACAAAAGAAAATTCTTTCTATGAAACCAGATGCTTGTTTTTCTTTTTCTTTTTAACTGATTTGCAGCCTGCAAAGTTCTCAAAGTGGCTCAGCCTCATTAAAAAATGCCAGTATAATCATCTCAACTCAGCAGTTCTATAAAAACAAATATGTCAGCTACATGCTCAAACCCTTTTTTTATAGAAAGAGAGTGAGAATAACATCAAATACAATTTGAGTGGTCAGCTCTGCCACACATCCCTGTCATTTCTTGCAAATGGAATACTGACTCACAAAACTGACTTGAACTAAATGAAGACGTAGCATTTGAGCAACAGGGAGTGGGTTGATTTGGAACAGCTTGGAATAGTGCAGTTTAATTATATTGCTCCTTCTGTTCACATGGAAATTGCTCCTTCGGCTCCTGTATTTGCAATCTAGTCGGACACGTGTTGGCATCCATTAGCTCCCTTTTGGCCCATATGGTTGCAATTTGGTCCTCCCTTGCATCCAGAGTAACCCTAAAGTAGGTGGGAGTAGGAAATTATCCACTACAAATCAGTGGTCTAAAATCACCCTGTTTCCCAGGACCTGCCCTAGCTAGTTGCACATATGTACAGAATTTGTGGCACAAGGAAGCAGCTATGGAACCATTCTATTCTACCAATGCTGATATTCTGTTCTGGATTTTTTCCTTTCTAAAAAGAAATAAACACTTCCGATGTTAGGGTCTGGAAGGGCAGAGCAGGCACTGACCAAGTGCATTGTACCAAGATGAAAAGAAAGAGAGGCTATGTTCAAAATACAGTACAGTAAATATTCATTCCTAGCAAGTATTCAACTTCAACGGCACAACAAAAGCGGGTAAGAAATTTCTCAGTCAAAGGCATGTCCTTTGTCTCTCCACCCTGACTGGAAAGTCTTAGATTTTCATCTCAAAGGGGCAAGCTTTGGGGAAGGCAACTTTTTGACAAAGCAAGAATGTTCATGGGAAGTTCAATTCTCAAAGCTGTTCCAAAACAGACCCCACTGGGAATGCAACCCAAGTGGGTTGCCCTTCCACCACCAGTTATCTAACACTAATCCTATATACAAGGTATTTTCTATGTTTATGTGCCATAAGCCTACGGTTCCTAGGGACAAAGGATGATAAAAATGTGCACTGAGAATTCTAGTGATTAACCACAAAGCTTTTGGAAATTCAATTATTTTTATCCAAATACTTTTGGGCAATCTCAACTAATACATACAAATTAATGTTGAATTAGAGTCTGTTCCCCCCCCCTCAGAAGCAAGGCTTGAAAATGCAGCATATTACTCTTATAAATATATTTACATTTAGTAGACCTTGGGTACCATCAAGCTTTTTCTACAACCAAAGCAACTAGTGGCCTCACTGCCCGATGGGTGATATAAAAAGCAAATAAATAAATAAATAAATAAATAAATAAATAAATAAATAAATAAATAAATAAACTACAACCAGAATGCCTGCTTCTTAAAGCTGTTCACTTCCAGAGCATCATTTCTTGTATGGTCTACAGTAAGAACAAAACTAAAATTCTTTCCAGACAGAAAATTAAAACAAAACAAGACTAACTGCTATATCTCAATGTCAGCTTTTGTGGATACATCCATCTCTTCAAGATAAAGTAGATGTACCCACAACACTCTTAGCTCAGAAAAATGGCAGTCTTTAAATTGCCACAATGCATTAATTGTTTAATATTTTCTGCATAATGCAAAAAATATTGAGCTTACAGGGTACATAGTGTTGAAAAACTTTTTGAAAGGTGCTTCAAGTGGATGAAAAGTGAAAGTTCTACTGAGAAACTACAGCTGCGGAAATTGTTTATATTCATTCATTTTGGTACAAAGCTACTGATAAGATAAAAGGCAGACGTAACTCATTCAGTTGTTTCGTGCCAGTTTGGGGAAGAAAGAGTAAACAACAATGATCTAAAATGAACAAGAAAACAAGAGAAAAAGGTGAAGTGCATTTTGAAATGCTGCTTGTGTTGTGTTTTACTAAAATATTAATTTACAAAGGGATACCACAAAATAGATGTGGAAGCTTGTGTTAGGCAAATGAGAATAACAGTATAATGTACAATAGAAGTTTATGCACAATATATAAAAAGGAGAAAAAAACAACGTTATTTCAACCTGTTTGTTTAATTACAAGCAAGCAGAGAGAAAGAAACGTGTCATTGGTTTTAAGGCTTCAGCCTTGTAATTAATAATAAGTGTTTTGAAAAGTGGTATAAAATTATATATTACTTTATAACACAAACAATCAATATTAATTATGACCTACAGTTCCAGGCACCTTTAGCAACCACTGAGGTATCAATACTTGCCCCTGAAAGGAGGACCGGAACGGTGATAAGTCTTAACACCAGATCACTTTCATAGCAATGTGCTATACCAGCAATGTGTTGGCCTTAGCAATAAGACAAAGGCAGCACATCACTGTTTTGGTTTGGTTCAAGGATAAATGCAGGATGAAATCACATAACAGAGTGTCATAAGGACATGATGGGAAACAGTTACTGAATTGAGAGGCATCTATCCAAAGAGGATTTAAAGCATGAGACAGAGAATGGAATTGATGCCAGGCAGATGTCCAAAGAGCAGCTGAAAAGATAACAGTGATCACCATGGATGAATTTCCTCCTTAGACTTTTAACTGGTCAAGGTTGAGTGAACTTTTCTCTTTCTAAAAAGTTTGTGCATGTGTAGGGATGCTAACGGGCAGAATAATGTTTTTTTATTTTACAATTTTATTCTTAATAATTTTGATTTATTCTAGAAATGTATTATGTGCCTTATTAGTTGATAAGCCCTTATTGTTCATTTTCATTCTTGGAAAAGGACCTCTGGCAGGGAAGGTGACCTTGCCAAGGGGTGTAACTAGCCTCATAACAGCATCTGAGCCCATCGTGAGATTGAGAGCTTTGTAAGTCCCACTCTAAGGAGGTCCCTCCGACTGTAGAAAAAAAGTAACATTGGTACTTGCATGAGATGTTCAATTTATATAGGTTCCATTAAATAACATCCTTCCCCACCGAGTTATAGTTGATAATGGATGTTGTGAAGAGCATCTGTCCCTCTGGGCCAATCTTTTGTCAAATCTTCTTTGATTTGGATTCTTACATTAATTAAGGGGTTGGCCTTGATGGCTCTATGGCCATGTCTTCCAGCTCCATCATTTTATGATTCTATGATTTTACTGTTAGCTATTATGTTTTTATTATTTGTTTACCAAGTTGGAGGCTTGGGAACAAGACTGAATTTCTGGGCTGTCCTCACCACCAGAGGGTGCTGGGTGTTCAAAGTAGATTGGTTTCATGTAAGTTCCTATCTATCATGATGAGTAGGTGCCTGAAGCCATTTCGACTTCAGCTAATTTCTATTTACTGCAGCCAGTTTCCCCATGATTTTAGTACTGCTATGAGGTAATTAAGGCTTTTACAAATAGAAATGAAATACATAATTAGTTAAATTTGAGGTTAAAGGGGGAGGAATGGAGCTTGAAATGGAGCTTGAAAAATCTCCAAATGTTATACAATAATTTCTTTCAATTATGGAAGTTACAGAAAATGCTGGTCATCTCTAGGCTCCTCAGTCTGTAAAATGATGGTCATTTCTTAGTGCAAAGTCACTGGCTAGATGCCATCTCTTACTTTCTAGTTTCCCAAATCCTTGTCCATAGTTGCAAAGTGTCTTGAAGGATGCCAAGAGCATGCACTCTCCCATTCAGCAGAGGCTGTTGTCTGCATGCTAAAAATATGCTTTGATGCTACACTTCTCTGTTGGTATCATTTGCATGGGAAATATTTTAGTATTAGCTCAATTCATTGAAAATCCTAAACTGCCCTTTTGCATTCTTTTGCTACGCCCATACATTCATTACAGCCTACATACATTCAAAATTAACGAGAAAGGAGTCCTTTGTGTAGAAATGTATATGCACTTCTCTCTCTCTCTCTCTCTCTCTCTCTCTCTCTCTCTCTCACACACACACACACACACACACACACACACACACACACACAGCAGAATTAGCAACTGCATAATTTATCAAATTTCTTCCACAACAAATTCCATCTTCAGACCCAACAGACAGTCCCAGAATGAAACGGAGACAAACATTTAGCTATTTAAAAGGAGGAAAATAAAACAAAGAATCTGGCAACCTGCTTTAAAAGAAATGCACACACCTTTCTCTTCCAAAGGAGATGATCCAAACTATCTGGGGAAAAGTCCTTATGCGATATTAACAACTGGTTATATTGTAGAAATACATATGTTGGATTGCTAGTATCTTATCGTCACAGCATTTTTAAATGAAGATTTTTTTCATAGAACTATAGAATAGTGAAGCTGGAACGAGTTTATAAGACCATCAAATCCAACCCCCTGCTCCATGCAAGAAAAGAAATCAGAGGATACCTGGCAGGCAGTGTTCAAATGTCTCTTAAAGCTAAAAAAAATTAAATCCAATATTTTTTATTTAATTATCTGCTGGGATAGGATGAGACACTGAGGTTTCCCAAGTAGGTTATAAGAAAATTCAATACAATTACTATTACCCTGCTGGTACTGAAACAGGTTTGATTTTAGCCCATAAAAGTTGGCACCTCCCCACCTGCATATTGACAATATTGTTACAGTACCATCAAGATGGTGACTAAATTAAGGAACACATCAAGATCAAAGTTAGCAATCTGTTTGTTTGTTTGTTTGTTTGTTTGTTTGTTTGTTTGTTTGTTTGTTTGTTTGTTTGTTTGTTTGTTTGTTTGTTTGTTTGTTTGTTTGTTTGTTTGTTTGTTTGTTCACAGCCAAGCTTAATTCCCTGAACAACTCCAGGCAGTGTACAAGGAAAGTTAAGACAACAAAATAAAAATAACATTTTAGATATATTAAGTAGACATAATAAATATATAAATGAAGCAGGTAGTCAGGTAGGTAATGAGCAATGTGCAGCATTGCCAAAAGCCTCACGGTAGAGCCAGGTCTTCAAAGAATTCTTAAACATTGCCACAGATGTAGCTAGGTGGATGTCAGCTGCCAATTTGTTCCAAAGAGCAGGGGCGGCCACTAAGAAGGCCTGGTTTGTCATAACAGTTTTTCAGGATTCCTGGGGTGGCCATGCTAAGTGCCAACGCTAAAGAAGATATAGTTGGGCAGGCATTTATTAATCTAAGGGAGAAATACTCCGTCATATATTCAGGTCCCACACTGTGGAGAGTTTTATAAGTTAAAACCACCACCCTGTGCTGTGTAATTATATAAAATATATAAATTTTAGCACAACAAAAGTACTAGGCTCCTCCAAACCACCTCCATAGCCACTTCAATCAATTCAAGTAGATTACCACAAAAATAATCCTACTCTCTTCTCAAACATCCAAAATCCAAAAGTGATAAAAATTATTGAGAAATTCATTATGATCAATAATAAATGAGGGAGATGGAAAAAGGAAACCCAAGGGAACAACTATACAATAAACATTCTGAAAATAATCCACAGTCAGTTAAAATGTTCTGAGATTATTACACGAGCCAAAACCCTGTTGTGAAGAGCTAAACTGCAATTAGAGTAGCCCCATTAAACCCCTGGGGTTTGGTGTGCCAACTTCTTCATACAGTCCATTGATTCAATGGACCTGCTTTTGCAATGTACTAAGCTAAGCAAAAGGATTTCAGCCAGTATGTGCCAAATCACAGAAACAGAGAAAAATGCAAATATCTGACCCTTGCTTTAATAACAGAGCAAGAAAGAACAAGCATTTTAATTTGTGAGCTCTCTTTCAAAAGGAAACACGTTGCTCTTTACCTTCCAAGATATACTGGAAGTCCTAATAACATGGCTTTTGAGAAATGAGCAGAAATTACTTTTATTATGCCATTTGTATCCTTGATGTAAATTTACAGCTTTGGTCAACCCTCTTGTCAGAAACCTAAAGACAAATTCCTTGAGTTATCTCAATGCTGAAGGTCAGGCAACACCTCTCTAGAATGGTAATTCCTGTTGATTTATAACCAAGATTCACATTTAACGTGACATGATGTAACAGTAATAGTCGCAACACACATAAAAACAAGAAATAAAAGCAAGTAGTTGGGTCCAAGCTACCTAAAGGACTGCATCTTCCTCTATGAGCTTGCCTAGGCATTAAGATGGCCTTTCTCTCAATCCCAGCATCCTCACAGGTGCGTCTGGTGGGTACTCAGGAGAGGACCTTCTCTGTTGCTGCTCCTAGACTCAGGAATTCCTTGCCACAGGAAGCTAGGCTAATTTTATTTACCATTTTAACACTGATTTAACTGGCTTTTAATATTTACATAGCTACTGTTTTCGCTTCTAAATTTTATTTAATAATGTGAACTGCCTTGGATCCTAAAAAGGAAGGCAGGATCAAAATATTTTAAATAGATAAATAAAATAATTTTCATTTTCCGAGAATATTAAAGATTAAGAATTAATCAAATTACAAGTATTCAGTTTCACAAGTACAATTCACGTCGTCTCAGCTCAACATCTGTTGCCATTATGCTCAAATATAACAGATGCATTGCAGATGTACTGCAAACTCAACTTTCTAGCAAGTAAATATACTTTCAGAAAGTTCTTCAGTTGTGTATGTTGTACAGTAACAATTTGCACACGTTTTTGTGCAGTCTCTTAGACCTTGTTATTGAAAGCACATTCTTACACAAAGATGAAGTCAGTGGTATTATATTACCTGAGCAATTTTACAAACAACAGCCAAATTACAGAATTCTTTGTTATGCATTTGATGTCAGTCAGAAACTGGAGGTATGTAATTTTAACAATGCTCACAGCATAGCTACAGGTACTGCAGCCACATGAAAAGGAACCAAGTTACAAACAGGTTAACAAAAAAAAACCTTCCATATTTACATTTGGTTGCCCTTCAACAACTATTTTGAAGGAGAATGTTTAAAAATGGGATTTTGTCTCGAACAAATCTACAAGCAGAAATTTACCTCTCTGACCTTTGTGGTAAACAGAAAAGAAGAACAGAGAGGCTGATAAAACAGTAAGATTTTTCAGATTGTTTCATGGAACCAAAAGACACTATCCTACAATCAGAACACGACATAAGATGGTTATGACTAGCTTTTTTCCCCCTTGCCTTGTACTTTTCAAACATTCTGTTTTCAAAACAGAGGCCCTATTTACTTCTGCTGAAATGCTCTCAACTTCAGGGGTTGAAGGTGAACTAAATAAAGCAAGTGAAAAGTGAAGATGCCTTTGTTTTACTTCCTGTGTATCCAATCTTTTTACAATACGACCTTGCAAAAAACACATACTTCTAAAAATTCTGGCTCCCTAATGGTACCCGTGCTCTCTCCTAAAATAGCTCCTCTGATAACCAACTTATGGTTACAGTTAAAGGGGGGAAATGAAATTTTATCTGTAGTTTTTAGTACTTAAAAATATTAAAATATAATTAAATTATTAAATTATTAAAGCAGAGTGCCAGGAACATAGCAAATGAATGCCTATGCCTCTGCATCACAATAGTCCCTATAAAACAATCACTGAATGCTTATATGAAAATATAATAATAGTTGTATCCTGTCAAGTTAATTCTGACTTATGACAATCTAGGAAGAAAATACACTTCCTTCAGTGATGCTGGAGTAAAGGGCACTGGACACCCACTATAGTTCCAAATCCATATATAATCAGGGGCATATCTAAGGGGGAGAAGGGTGCATTTTCCCTGACGCAGAAATCTGGGGGCACCTGAAGGGCAGGGGAGGAGGAAGCCATGCTTAGCGATCCTTATTTGGGGAAAAGGAGGAGAGGCGCTATCCAGTGGGAGTGCACCCCTTGGATGGAGGTTGTGGGGGGGGCAGTGACCAGAACTGTACATGACACAATACTCCAGGTGCAGCCTTACTATAGTTTTGTATAATGTAATGCCATTATCCAACTTACAACTTATTATAATATAATTATAATAAGTTGTAAGTTGTAAAAATAAATGTTGGCTGTTTTATTTTAAATCCCATTTTTAGTGATCCCTAGCATGGAATTGGCCCTCTTCACCGCTGCCACACACTGAGTAGACACCGTCATTGAGCTTTCCACCAGCACACGAAGATATCTTTCCTGATCCATCACAGATAGCTCAGAGCCCATGAGTTGATAAAGTTTTGATTCTTTGCCTCAATATGCGTTACTTTACTTTTTCCTACATTGAAACACACTTGCCATTTGGCAGCCCATTCTCCCACCCAGAAAAGTTTTGAAAGAATTCAGCCAAGCTCACTGTCTCCAAAATATCTGCATATATTACTTGGTTAATTAGTAACAATACCTTCCCTAATATTTCAAGCATCTCATAATTGACTCTACTTTTCCTTTTCTACCTACTCATTGAGATTCTCCCCTACCCTCATTTTTATTATTTATTTGACAGTAGTTATTTGTATACATTTTATGTTTCAATTAGTTTATTGCGTATACAGTGGTACCTCTACTTACAAGCATCTCTACTTACAAGCAATTTGACTTATGAGTTGGCTTTTTAAACTGCCACCTTAAGAGTTTTAGATAGGGTTTCCTCTATTTGTGAATGACAGATGACTTTGACATCACCATCTCCTCCTCCTTCTTGGTTCTTTTGACCTCTGCAAAAGAGATCAAAGCAACCAAGAAGGAGGAGGAGGTGGTCATTACGTGGATTGCCCCTTGAAAGGAGTGATCCGCGCGAGCATGCACACATCTTCCTTGCACCCACTCAAGCTGTGCCAGCAAGTACCTGGTGCACCTCAAGCGGGTGCAAGGGAGGCATGTGCATGCTCAACCTACCCATAGGAATGCACTGAAATTCATTCCCTCCGGAACAAATTAACTGATTTTCAATACATTCCTATGGGAAACCACTGCTCTGCTTACAATTTTTTCTACTTACAAGCATGCACTTGGAACGTATTAAATTCGTAAGTAGAGGTACCACTGTTCTTGGTTTATTATATAATTTATGTTTGCGTCAGGCCTTGTTATTGAAATTATTCTATAACTGTATAGTGGTACCCCGAATTAAGAGGGACCTGACCTACAAAAATCCCGATTTACAAGTGCTTTTCAGCGCCGCCGCCCCCCCCACCAGCTGCTTATAAGCAAGATCGGGGATTCCCACCTTGCGAACAGCAGGTGGGGGGGTGTCAGGATTTGAATTGACTTCCAGTCACCTGCCTCCATGCCTGGAAGGCATTTTAAAAAGGGCGCGCTGACTCTCACGAGCCCCCGTGGGAGCTCGGGAGAAGCAGCGCGCCACATTGAAGCCACCTGCTGCTTCTCTCCCAGCACCCATTGGGGGGGGGGGGAGAGAAGCAGCAGGTGATTTAAAGGGTCTTTAGCTAAAGACCTTTTAAACCATCTGCCGCTTCTCTTCCCAATGTGCCGGGGGGGGAGCCGCGAGTTGTTTAAAGCGGTTTTCCATAGGACTGCATTGAAATCCATTCATCCGGAATGGATTAATTGACTTTCAATGCATTCCTATAGGAAATCGCTTCATGGCTTATGAGATAACTGACTTATGAGTGTTGGTTCGGAACAGATTAATCTCGTAAATCGGGGTACCACTGTATAATAATTTTTTATCTTCTATTGCCTTGAAAAGAGGCAAAGTGACATGTGTAAGCCAGACTGGCAAAAGTGCCTTGGATTATGATGCACCAATCTAATGCAGTGACTAAAAACCTTCATAGTTCAAATCAGTGGACTCCTTATGGGGCACTGCAGGAATGACTTATTCTGAAGGTTTCCCCATGTACCCATACCTATGGGAAGTATTCACACAAACATCTAGGGATATTTCAATAAAACATCCCTAAGGAAAAAAGGTCCCAAGAACAAATCAGTTGTACTGTAAACCACCAATCTGACTAAGCCACTTACTTGGTACTTTCCAAAGTCTTCTGCATTTTCTTAGTCATCTTCTCAATGGCAGCCTGTCGTTTACTCTCAGGCAGGAGATCTATTTTGTTCAAAACGACGATCATCTTTTCACATGCAATCTGACCAATCACCAAGCACTCTGCTGACTGAGTCTGCATTCCTTTCGTTACATCTATCACAAGCATCATAAGATCAATGATCTGGGCACCTAGGAGGAGGGGGTGAAAGAGGAGGATCAATGACAACTTTGCAAACCCTGAGAAAAAATTCATAAAAGATGCACTTATAAATACCACCCATATTTGTAATAGCTAAACAGAACAAATGTCTTGAAAGAAATTCCCAATGAGATTTCAAAGTTATCAAGTAATTAAGTTATTAAGGTTAATGTTAGGACACAAAACAATCAAACCAACTGTTTCTTTGAGTATAATCCTGTCACCCTCACGTTAAAAACACTGGAAAATTTATCTTTTCTTTAAAAACTATTTTATTTATATATTTACTTTAATCCAGTGAATATATACCCAATACTGCTACTTTGATTTTAACTAAATAATGGAAACATTTTTTAAAATTTTAATCTGAAGGGACTGGGTGCTACTCCAAGCTTGGAAGTACAAATGTGAAATGCTGTATACTATTACCTAATAGTGCTGCACAGTGCTAAAAATTCAGATATGAATTGTAACCTAAGAGATACCTATCTTCACCTTCCCACATGTGTATGGCATGTTAATAACTGGAGCCCCGGAGTATTCTTCTGCTTTCTTATTCCCTTCCTACCAGAGGTTGGACATCATCATGGCTACTTGACTTTGGACATGGCAGTTGAAACCAACAATGAAATTGTTCTGCATCCAAACCCTTCTCCAAGATTCTCCAGTAACTCAATATGCCTTTTTTTTCTTCTCTTTATTTTGAATTATAAATCTGCACAGTCTGTACTATTCATTTCCCTTATGCCTTATGGCTGTATAATAAGTCACTTCAACTCCATCTCCAATAAATCAATGCCTTGAAACAGTGGAGATATATTAGCTTTTAAACACTGTCTTTTTAAAAGCTGTAAGACACCTGGGGTCCTTTTTAAGAAGAAAGGCGGAATAAAAATATTTTCAGCAAAGAATTAAAATGTTTTGTTCACTGTTCATTATCCAGACTCCCACTGGTTCACTCAAAACTGTCCTTTCTAAGAAAACAGATAAACAGCAGCTACTTTATTAACCATGTCCAGAATTACACATACAGTGGTATCTTGACTTACAAGTGCTTGGACAATTGAGAAATTCAACTTAAGAGCAGAAAAACGTTGGTGATTTTAAATGCCGGCTTACGAATTTTATATAAGGTTTGCTTGACTTACGAATCTTTAAAATATTTTTTCAGAAAATGACTGTCCCAGGTCACTTTGCATCTGGGAGGTTTTAAAACACCTGGACCATGCTTCCAGACCTCTGTGGATTGCACGAGGTGTGGAATGAGGAGGTGTGGGGCAATGTTCGAGAGAGAGAGAGAGAGAGAGAGAGAGAGAGAGATGGAGTTGTTGTGGAGAGTTTTTGAGAGTTTTTCCTGCAATTCTCTACTCCTAGAAAGGTAGGTTGATTTTTTTCTCTTCTCATCTATTTTATTTTATTTTTGTATAGGTGATGGTTGGAGGGGGGGCGTTTTTCCATGCCATGTTTAAGATTTTTTTTCAATTTGTGGTCTTTGGAATTCTTGAGTTTTTGGAATTTTTCTCTTCCTTTTTGCATTTGTGGTGGTTGTGTCTGTGGGAGGGGGTGTTGTTTCCATGCCATGTTTAAGATTCTATTTTATTTGTGATCCTTGGAATTCTTTGGTCTTTGAAATTTTTGCAGTTTATTAATTTGCATGCAGTTTGGAATTCAGGTTGCATGCATGTTTAATTTTTTTAAAAAAAATCTGCTCTTTGGATTGCAGGATAGGCAAGAGGTTTTGGATTTTGGTGATGCATGCTTGTTTTAATTCATTTGTTTAATTTCTGCTCTTTGGCTATGAGGTTGTGTTTAGGGTTTCTGAACATGTCTATATTTCTTTTTCCAATTTCTGCTCTTTGGATTGCAGGATGAGCATGAGATTATCCCTGTCTGGGATACATTAGAAACCAACCGAGGTACAAATGACAATCTGTAAAATAGGACCAACAGTAAACCAACACAGGGATGTGTTTTTGCTTGTTTTATTTAAGACATTTACATGCCACTCAATAAGCAATGCCCTTGGGAGGTTTATAAATACAAAAAAAAAAAAAATCAGAAATTTTACAAAAATAAATAGATAAACTAAAATTGAACCAAAATATAAAAAAATTCATGTAAATTCAGTAAATATTTTTAATTTTTTGTACTTCAAAAAACAGAAATGGTTTATGATATCTAGTGACAGGATTTTAGCTAGTCTAATTTATTTCTTAATTTTCCTTCAGAGCAGGAGTGGATTAAGTATAGCCCATGAACTTCATGTAATATTCCAGGGCTGTTACTGAGAACCTCTAGGCTCCCATCAAGTGCCTGAGGGTCCGGTCGGGGGGGGGTAGCTGTGGGCTCTCTGTGCTCAGCCTAAAACCCCAGAGCACAGAGAGAACTCCTACCAGTTCCCTGAGTTCCTTGCCCTCTGAAGATGCCAGCCACAGAGTCTGGTGAAACGTCAGGAAGAAAATCTTCCAGAACACGGCCAAACAGCTCGAAAAACCTATCAGCAATCCCCAACCCTCTAGAAAATAAAGTGGCAAGGACACTGGAGGCCACCTACATCCTGACTGCAGAATGCACTTCTGGGTTATCATTCCCATCACAGAGGTGAGGATCTGATGATGCCTGACTTGTTTATATTAAACAAAATGACAAATAACTCACCACCAGACCAAATGCTTGACAATAAAATATCACCTAGTTACATTTGAGATTTTCTATGGATATTGAGGATTTAAACACAAGGAAGAGATATGAGGAACCTATGTAACAGCATACTATTATGCATATAATCTCAAGAACAGAAGGGTTTTTAATATGAATTGGTATGAAAATACTATCACAGCAGTAGCAGTAGGGACATGAGAAACAATGGCAGGAATAAAACAAGTTGATGCTATCTCACTTTAAACCTGCACAATTTGCTCAGAGAACATCTTCCAAAGACACTATAGGGAAAAGGAATAAAAAGAGTAACTGAACTGTTCAGCTTTTCTGAGGATATTGTTTCATACAGATAAAAAAAGTGATCTGGGAGATGAGAAAATTCTTCACAAACGACCAACAGCAGACAAGTAGGACTCAGAATGAATCTGAATGAAGCAGATATGCAGAATGATCTGCATACTCGAGTCGAAAGCATCAGTGAGCAAGAGAACAGTTACAGCCTGTTACAGATACTGGCTGCAGTCACCATGGATCACACAGAACCAGTCACAAACGAGGGACATCTTCCATTAGAAAGGGAACATTTTACATTAGTGGGAGGAAATGTTTTGGGGTGCTTCATACCACTGACTTGATGTCTTGTTGCCTTATAAGCCTTGTTAGGCTTATACATGGGGGCACACCATTACTATTGTGTCCCAGTTGATCAGCAAGGCTACAGAATACAACAGACTGTGCTGCTGTATCATTGTAAAGCCAATTACACTGGTGACAATGAGGCCTGTAATAAGACTTCCTTGGGTAGGAACTGGCAAGCCTCTCTAGTATCCCTGCCAAGAAAATTCCATGGACAGATACAAAAGGCTAAAAGATATGATGTTGAAAGATGAGCTCCTCAGGTCAGAAGGCATCCAACATGCTACTGAGGAAGAGAGGAGGACAAGTACAAGTAGCTCCAGAGCTAATGTACCAGCTGGGCCAAAGCTGAAAGGACACCCAGCTGCAGACGTGCCTGAAAGAGAAAGGAAAGCCCAATGCTGCAAAGAAATATACTGCATAGGAACCTGGAATGTGAGATCTATGAACCAGGGTAAGCTGGAAGTGGTCAAACGTCAGATGGCAAGAATAAACATTGATATATTGGGCATCAGAGAACATAAATAGACAGGAATGGGTGAATTCAGTTCAGATGACTATCATATCTACTACTGTGGGCACGAATCCCATATAAGAAATGGGGTAGCCAGTTTTATGAAGACTTACAACTCCTTCTAGAACTGACACAAAAGAAAGATGTTCTTCTCATCATAGGAGATTGGAATGCTAAAGTAGGGAGTCAAGTGATAAAAGGAATAACTGAAAAGTTTGGCCTTGGAGTTCCAAATTAAGCAGGGCAAAGGCTAATCGGGTTTTGTCAAGAGAACAAACTAGTCATTGCAAACGCTCTTTTCCACCAATACAAAAGACTACTCTACACATGGACATCACCAGATGGACAATACCGGAATCAGATTGATTATGTTCTCTGCAGCCAAAGATGGAGAAGCTCTATACAGTCAGCAAAAACAAGACCTGGTGCTGACTGCGGCGCAGTTCATCAGTCCACTGGACCAGTCAGGTACAATCTAAGTCAAATCCCTTATGAAGGCACAGTGGAAGTGAAGAATAGATTTAAGGAACTAGATTTGATAGACAGAACACCCGAAAAACTATGGATGGAGGCTTGTAACATTGTACAGGAGGCTGCAATGAAAACTATTCCAAAGAAAAGAAAATGCAAGAAAGCCAAGTGGTTGTCCAACAAGGCCCTACAAATAGCAGAGGAGAGAAGGGATGCAAAATGCAAGGGAGAAAGGGAAAGATACAGAAAATTGAATGCAGACTTCCAAAGAATAGAAAGGAGAAACATTATGGCCTTCTTGAACAAAAAGTGCAAAGAAATAGAGGAAAACAATAGAAGGGGAAAAACCAGAGATGTATTCAAGAAAAATGGAGATATTAATGGGGCATTTCGTGCAAAGATGGATATGATAAAGGACAAAAATGGTAGGAGCAGAAGACATCAAGAAGAGATGGAATTATATTGAAAGATCTGGATGTCCCTGATAACCAAGATAGTGTAGTTGCTGACCTGGAGACAGATATCAGGGAAAGTGAAGTCAAGTGGGCCTTAGAAAGCATTGCAAACAACAAGGCCAGTGAAGGTGATGGCATTCCAATTGAACTATTTAAAATATTAAAGGTGGATGCTGTAAAGGTGCTACATGCAATATGCCAGCAAATTTGGAAAACTCAGCAGAGGCCAGAGGACTGGAAAAGATTCGTCTACATCCCAATCCCAAAGAAGGGCAATGCCAAAGAATGCTCCAACTATTGCACAATTGAACACATTTCACACACTAGCAAAGTTATGCTCAATATTCTACAAGGGAGGCTTCAGCAGTATTTGAACAGAGAACTCTCAGGACTGCAAGCTGGATTTCAAAGGGGCAGAGGAACTAGAGATCAAATTGCCAACATGCCCTGGATTATGGAGAAAGCTAGAGAGTACCAGAAAAACATCTACTTCTGCTTCATTGATTATGCCAAAGCCTTTGACTGTGTGGAACACAACAAACTATGGCAAGTTCTTAAAGGAATGGGAGTGCCTGACTACCTTATCTGTCTCCTAAGAAATCTATATGTGGACAAGCAGCAACCGTCAGAACTGGAAATGGAACAACTGACTGGTTTAAAATTGCGAAAGGAGTACGACAAGGCTGTATACTGTCACCTTGCCTTTTTAACTTATATGCAGAGCACATCATGCGAAAGGCAGGACTGGATGAATCACAAGCCAGAATTAAGATTGCCAGAAGAAATATCAACAACCTCAGATACGCAGATGATGCTACTCTGATAGCAGAAAGTGAGGAGGAATTAAAGAAATTCTTAATGAGGGTGAAAGAAGAAAGTGAAAAGAATGGGCTGAAGCTCAACATCAAAAACACTAAGATCATGGCCATCGGTCCCATCACCTCCTGGCAAATGGAAGGGAAAGAAATGGAAGCAATCACAGAGTTTATTTTCTTGGGCTCCTTGATCACTGCAGATGGTGAATGCAGCAATGAAATTAAAAGACACCTGCTTCTTGGGAGGAAAGCGATGGGAAACCTAGGCAGCATCTTAAAGAGCAGAAACATCACTTTTGCTGACAAAGGTCAGGATAGTCAAAGCTATGGTTTTTCCAGTAGTGATGTATGGAAGTGAGAGCTGGACTATAAAGAAGGCTGATCACCACAGAATCGATGCTTTCGAGCTGTGGTGCTGGAGGAGAGTGTAGAGAGTCCTCTAGACTGCAAGGAGATCAAACCTATCCATCCTGAAATAAATCAACCCTGAAGGTTTACTGGAAGGACAGATTTTGAAATTAAGGCTCCAGTACTTTGGTCACCTCATGAGGAGAGAGGACTCCTTGGAAAAGTCCCTGATGTTGGGAAGGATTGAAGGCAAAAGAAAAGGGGGCAACAGAGAATGAGATGTTTGGAAAGTGTTATCAATGCAACCATCATGGATTTGACCAAACTCTGGGAGACAGTGGAAGACAGGAGGGCCTGGCGAGCTCTGGTCCATGGGGTCACAAAGAGTCGGACACGACTGAACGACTGAACAACAACAAAAACATACCATTAGTTGTCTCCTGAAGAAATTGCTGAGACAAAGATATAAAAATGGAGAAGGACTTTTGACTTGAGGGTAATCCTTAGCACAGCGTGATCAATCAATAAAAAGGCGCAAGACCGTAAGATCATGGCCCCAGACACAAATGTGGCACTGACTAGTTATCGCCTTACACACCCTTATGGTATGAAAATGTGGAATCCTCTTCAAAGTACATTGACTAGACCTGTAGCTTATTTTATATTATTCCCTCCTAGTTTTATCTCCAGACAGAAATTTTAAGTATATCTAGATGCCCTAAGCACATCTGATCTCGCCTGATTTCGGAAGCCAAGCAGGGTCGGTCCTGATTAGTATTTGGATGAGTGACCACCAGGGAACACCAGGTGCTGTAGGGAACACCAGGTGCTGTAGTAGGAACTGGCAAACCACTCCACTATTCCTGCACAGAAAGCTCCATGGACATGGAGTCACAAAGAGTCGGTCTCGAATGTAACGACCAAACCGGGAAAAGATCACACCCTGCCAGACTCCTATAGGCCAATATCTGTTACAAATATGGATTATAGAATATTTGCTAAAGTTATGGCAACCAGATTAAAAAAATGTATTGCACAATTAGTGGGAGAAGATCAATATGGGTTTATGCCCCAGAAGTACTTGGTGGATGCAGTTAGGAAGGTAATGGGTATGGTATATTTAGCAAAAAATAAGGATCTGCCTCTTACTCTCCTGTCATTAGATATTTATAAAGCATTTGATTCAGTGGATTGGAATTATTTGAAATATATATTTAAAAAGTATAAATTTGGAGAAAAATTTCAAAATATAATTGAGGCAATATATACAGAGTCCAAAGCTATGATAGGAATTGGTGGGTCAGAAAGGGGGTGTGTCCAAGTGTTAAGTGGTACAAAGCAAGGTTGTCCACTTTCTCCCATGCTTTTTATTTTAGCATTAGAACCATTAGCAATTAAACTTAAAAAGAATAGTGAGATTAAAGGATTTGAAACATCAGGGAAAGGGAGAGAAGAAGGGGAGCTTCTTACAATGTATGCAGACGACATGATGGTGACAGTTAAGGACCTGGGGACTGCAATTATGCCATTAAAAGAAACTTTGCAAGGATTTGAAAAAATATCAGGGTTAAAAGTTAATTTTTCTAAATCATCAATGATGTGCTTAAATGTGAAACCTAAAACTCAGTTAGAAGCCTCTAAATCATTGGGTATTCCTATAGCAAATAAGAAGATAAAGTATTTAGGGGTAATGATAACTATAAATGTGAAGAAAATATTTGAACGTAATTATAAAAAAATTTGGAGTAGTATTCAATCAAAGCTGAGAACATGGGAGAAAAGGAAGGACTCAATTAGCACAAGAATTGCTTTAGTTAAAATGTTTTTGCTATCCAGATTAACTTACCTTTTTTATGTGTTGCCTTGGCACATACCAGAATGGATTTTGAAGGGGTGGCAAAGGTCAATAGATAGATTTGTTTTTGCATCCAAGAAACTGAGGACAGCTGGTAGATATAGGTACCATAGGATTCAGGATGGAGGATGGGGGATTCCCAATTTGATTTTATATTATGAAGCTTATCAGCTGAGACATCTTATGATTTGGTTGGAGGGAGAACAGGGGGAAGATTTGGGATGTATAGAGCGGGAGAATTTGGAAGCAGTTGGAGGGAAAATAAGAATCTTCGAAAGGAGGATAAAGAAAAGAAAAGAAGAAAAATTATCAACATTTATGGGGCCTCTTTTGGTATGGGAGAAGTGGGGGGGAAAAGCTTTTCCCTGACCTCTCTCCACTTACCAAACTATGGTATTATGATAAATTTGCCCCATTAAGGAAGCTCATCCCAAAAGAGGTAGGGGATAAATTGAAAGAGATTTCAATCCAGAATATGGATAAAATCTGGGAAACAGAAAAAATGATGGAACAGGAAAGTGGAATTTGGAATAAGATTAATTGGTTACAAAAAAAACAAATCTCCTCCTTGTTGAAGGAGAATGAAGTTAAAAATTGTGGTAAAAGAAATATTACCCCCTTCGAGGAATTAGTGAAAGGATACAGGATAGATAGGACCAAAATAGTTTCAAAATTGTATAAGGTTTTATTAAATATGGGGAAATCACTAAAGGAAAGTTTAAAAGAATATTGGGAGCTAGATATCCAGGAACTAATCTTAGATGAAGATTGGGATAGAATTTTTCAACAACCACCCTTTGTTATGACTTCTAGGATAATCCAGGAGCAGGGGTTGAAGCTGATACAAAAATGGTATTATACACCAGTAAGGTTGTATCATATTACAAAGTTAGGAAGTAAAAATTGCTGGAGGAAGTGTGGAGTAATGGGAACCTACAGTCATATGTGGTGGGATTGTCCTTTAGTTAATAATTTTTGGAGACAGATTGGAAGATAAATATCAAAAATTGTTGGAAGGAAAGTGGAAATATCTAAATTAATGGTTCTCATTAACCTGGGTAGCACAGAGTTAAAAACAAAAGAGGAATGTAAATGGGTAAACCTGATGGTAATTGCAGCTAGACAGGTTATAGCGAGTAATTGGAAAAATGCAGAAGAGCTAGGGGTGAATCAATGGAGGAAGAAATTAAATAATATTATAATTTTAGAATACCTAACCATGAAGATACGCAGAATGAAAGGGTTTAAGGTCAATGAGAAAGAAGAGGAATGGTTTGAGAAGTTACTGAATTATATGAGTATGTTTGACCAATTTGGGGTAATTAAAACGTTAAAAGCTAAGTAAACCTTGCGGATTGTCAATTGTTAATTTATATAGAGATGTACATATGGTTAAATTGTTAATTTGAATTTGTTTTATTATCAATGTATATCCAATGTATCAGATGCCTGGGGGTCACTGTTTTTGTCTGGGGTGTTGGTGAATTGTTTTATAATAAAATTATTTTTAAAAAAAAAGAATGTAACGACGCAACAGAGAGACACATAGTGATATGCATATGACGGTCAAGACCAGTCTCTGGATCTTCTGTTTTTCATTTTGAATATGTAATAGTGCCAGGTGATCTACAAGACTTTCTACAGCAGGGATGGGCATTTGGGATGCTGGGATGAAACTTCCCTAAATCCCAGATACACAGCAAAGAATTAGGAACGTTACAACTGCAGTTCAGCGACGACTGGAGGACTGGACTTTGTCCTCCCTGGTCTAGACACGACAGTTAGCAGACAAATTGTGTTTGTGGATGCACAGGTGGGTGTATAGACAAATACACACACAATGGAAATAGTGTGGCTTTAGGATTCATCATGCTCTAACTCACCATGGTGTGTTGAATGCTATAGGGAACATGATATGAAAAATACAGAGAACAAATGGTATGGCCTGCCTATTCTCCACATTTCTTTGTAATGACCATAGAGTAACTCATGCAGTGAGACAGCAAGCTCCGAATGAAGAGAGTATTTGCTCATCTCAGATGTGCGTATTACATTTCAAACTCTGAAAATAAGCACAGAGTATAGGAAGTATACATTACACATATTTCCTGTGTCCTTCCCCTGCTACATCCAGTAATTAAAAGATCTAAGCTTTCATTAAAAGAACCAAGATACATCCACACTTCTCCCCACACAAGGCTGGAAGACTGGGATCTGACAGTCTGGAAGAACCAAGTCTAACATTTGTTAACTAACAGCAAGGAGAGAAGGCTGAAGATGATGACTGGTGGGGGTGGGGAGTTGGAAGACGATGTACTTCCAATTGGGTGTAGGGTTAGGAGTGACAGCTAGACTCTAAGAATGCAGAGGTGAAATGTTTCTCTCTCTCTCTCTCTCTCTCTCTCTCTCTCTCTCTCTCCATCACCATTTCCAAGTATTTACCTGTAATTGCAATTAAAGTGATACTTCAATCAGAATTAATTAGATTATCTTACTCAGACTTTCACTTGGATTTGGAAGGAGCTAAGCCTCCTTTCCTGCATTTATGAAAAAGTAAAGACACATTAGAAAGGACACATAATTGCAGACCTTGCAAGTGACAGTGGGGCTACATTGCAAATTACCTCACATTTTAGCCCAAAATGGCATGGTTAAAATAAAAGTACTATATTTGCTAGCAAGCACACAGCATAAACCTAAGCATGTAAAGCTTAAATTTATTTAAAGGCAAACAAAAAACTTAAAGCTAAAGCTAAGCCAAGTTTGTTTGTTTTTCCCTTAGACATTCATTTCGTTTTCAAACTGGCCTAACTATCTGGCCTAACTATCCACGGCCTGGGACCTGACTACCTGGCAGAGCGGATCTCCCAGCGGTCAGCATCGGCCCAACCGACTAGGTTGTCGCGGGCGCACATGCTGCGGGTGGCCACGCCCAGGGAGGCTCGAAAAACATCCACCCAAACTCGAGCCTTCTCTGTGGCTGGCCCTGCCCTGTGGAACCATCTCCCCAGCGAAATGCGCCTTGCACAGTCCCTGCCAGCCTTTAGGAAAGCATTGAAGATCATGCTCTTCCGAGAGGCGTTTGATGACTTAATTTAATCCTTTTTTCCCCCCGCCATCTGCCATCTGTCTTGTGTTTTATTGCCTGCTTAAGTGTTTTTAAATTGTTATATCTAAATTGTTTTTTTAATTCTGTTATATTTTTGCTTGCTGTGAACCGCCCGGAGTTCCTTCGGGAAGACGGACGGTATACACGTTCAATAATAAATAAATAAATAAAATAAGACAAAAGGGGTAGTCTCAGGTATGTCCCACAATGACACTAACAATGACATCTTCAGTGGGGCATGGTATTACAGCAGGGTAACTGAACGCCTGTTGTCAACCTTCCTTTAAATACCAAAATCGACTTACTATTGCCTGTCTATAAAACAACTCTGAAAGGTATGGCTTGATGTGACAATCAGCAGGGGGGCTTCAGAATCCATTCCAAAACAATCCCAGACTTAGGTTTGATTTGCATAAGTAGCAAATGTTTTGCCTATAATGTACACTGAGCACTTATATTTGAGGAGAGCAAAGCAAAAGTGTTCTGCTTATATACCGTCCCATACCACTTCAAGTAGTCTCTGGGCGGTTTACAGTTTTTAATTACAGTATGTAGGCTACACATTGCCCCCGCCACCAGCTAGCTGGCTAGTCATGTTACCGTCCTCGGAAGGATGGAAGGCTGAGTCAACCATGAGCCTGCTACCTGGGATCGAACCCCAGGTCATGAGCACAGTTTTACCTGCAGTACAGGCATTTAACCACGGTGCCACGGGGCTCCAGAATATGAGAACCTTTCACATGGTAGAGTAAGGAAGGACAATCAAATGAACTGTTCCCATGCAACTTGTTATCTCATGCAAAGAGTTATCTGAATAGTAGTATTCTGCAGAAAGAAGGACCTGACTAGTGAAAAGGGGGAGATTTAACATTTGTGTGTGTGTAGCCACAAATGTCATGAGAACAACTTCGTAACTATCAAGTAGGTGACAAATACCAGAACAGGATCTCACCTGTCTCTCTTTTATTTATCAGAATGATCCAGGGAACTAATTTCTATAACCTTGCAAATACTGTAGTTATCCCATAACCTCAAGGCATGTGTTGCATGTCCAGGTGTTTTTATAAGCAGACCTGAACACCAAAGATGATTTTTTCAGCTACTCATTACAAGGCATATGAACTTTTGGCCCCCAAAACTGAAAACTGAAAGAGGTGCCTTGAGTTTGGCACATGATCTGGCCATTCCATCAGTATCTATCAGTATCAAAAACTGCAGACGCCTTGATCTCCAAACACAATAAAATTGAGCGAGTAGGGGGAAAGAGAAGAGGGTCTAAGTGAGAACAAGTTAAGAGGTTTCACATGTTACAAGAGGATTGAACCTAAGCACAATGATCTGACTACTTGCCTCTTTAAGCTACTGCTGTGTTATTTTCTGTTTGGGTAATCTCTTTAGTTCACTTTGCACAAACAGCAGAACCCTCCTCTCTTCACTGGCTGTGCAAGTAGCAGAAAATGGAATCCAACATGTAGAAATAAAGTAACTGTAAGCCATGGGCTATGATTTGATTTCATGCATTGCAAAGAAAGAAAGAAAGGAAGGAATAGCATTTCCTCGAATGAATTTTTTAAAATGCTTTTTACCATGTTAGGATTTCCTTTAGTGGAGAGGAGAAAATATGCTGTTCTCAAGTATCATTGCTATTTGGGGGCAAAGCTGTTTTAATATGCACTTCCCATTCAGGGGAAAAGGAAATTCTTCAATTAATAAACCGGGTGGACTGAGGCGAGTTTTAAAAGGTTTAATCAATTTCATCTGCCCTTATGATAAAAAGACTGACTATTCTACTTCTTTTCCCCCTTCAACACCAAACCTCTTTCTTTTAAAAAATCATAAAATAAATATTTTATTTTAAATTCTTTGAGGTTAATATCTCCTGTTTCAGGAAATATTGTCTGTTTCATGCAGCGAGTATGAGACTTCCCCCCCTTAACATTTTTTGTGCTCCAAATGCCTATTCAGAAGAACATAAATTATTCCCTGATTCATAGAGAGGAATGCCTTGGGAGATGCTACCAACTGTAAAGGATTTTTGTAGGTACCTTTGGGAAACCAATGCGGTGAACAAGGAAGATTCTTTCAGGATACAGAATCCTTCAGAATCTCAAACTAAAGTGAGGGGGGGGGCAAAAGAGCACGAATTAGACATGAAAAACTCTGCAAACCATGCAAATCATGTATTAAAACCGGATACTAGAAGTTTGGACAGACAACATTTTGCAAAGAAATAGAAACTGCCAATGGGATTCCAGAATCCCCCCAGCATTTTGAGGCTACTCCATAGGAAAAGTGTCACTAAAACCATGGTGGCTAGAAATACAGAGTGATCAGCTATACCCATTTCTTTCTGCTGCTCACTATGAGAAGAACCCAATCGAATTACTGAAGAAGTCAAGATAGTGTTATAGGTTCCAGATACCATTCAATGGGGAACTGCTCATATTTAGTAAACAAAACCACAAATATATATATACAGTGGTCCCCCACCCTTTCGCGGTTCATATACTGCGGTCCCGCTATATTGCAGGACTGTAGTATATGAAAAAAGCCTCCATAGAGTAAGAGGCAAAAGCTGTTTCTGGCCTGCCATACTTACTCCAGGACTGTTCGGGGAAGCAGCAGGCTGGGGGTAAGTACAAGAACCCCCAGTTAGGCCCCCCAGGCCCAACCTGACCTGCATCCACATATCGCGGATTTTCAATTATCGCGGGTCGGGTCGGGTCCCTAACCCCCACAATAGGCGGGGGGGTCACTGTATAGGCTTT
The DNA here is from genome assembly GCA_023846285.1 of Phrynocephalus versicolor. Taxonomy (NCBI): domain Eukaryota; kingdom Metazoa; phylum Chordata; class Lepidosauria; order Squamata; family Agamidae; genus Phrynocephalus; species Phrynocephalus versicolor. The sequence continues at coordinate 30,702,370 of JAHTLZ010000015.1, read as the reverse complement.
CTGGATACAATTTACATTAATTTTCTTGACCTGTAAAACTTGACCTGCAATTTACAAACATCATAGAGAACTCTTTGTCCTGCAATTTTTTAGAAGTTTTTTTTCAACTAACATTCTATCTATAGGGCAAAAGGTATAGGCTGAAATTGTGTCGCTTAACATAAACTAAATCATAACTTCCAGTCCATTCCTTCCTTGGTAATCAATGTATCCTCACCATACAGGATACTCCTGTGGGGGCTATGCATGCACATTAAGCCAACATGCATTTGCATCCCTGAGAAGTAAGCCAAGAACAGTTTGCTTACTGGGGGGAAATGGAACCTAGAAGGATACCACAGGCCAAGAGCTAGAGTGTCGAACACAAGTCCCACAGCACCACCCTCTGAGTTTTCTTCTCCAGCAAGGATTGGAGCCACTGTGAAACAGTGTCTCCAACATTTATCTCAGAGAATCAAGCCAAAAGGATACCACAGTTGATGGTATCAAAAGCCACTGAGAAGTCCAGCAGAAACAACAGAGACACGCTTCCTCTGTCCAGTTCCATAGGTCATTCACCAAGGCAACCAAAGCAGTCTTGATCCCATAACCAGGCAAGAAAACAATATTGAAATCAATAATCCATCCTGTCCAGGAACTCCTGAAGCTGAGAAGAAATAACCTGCTGCAGCAATTTGCCCAAGAACAGAATATTAGAGACTAGTCAATAATTATTCAGTATTGTGGGGTTGAAGGAGGGTTTTTTCAAGAATAGTCTTTCTATTACCGGTTTTAAGTATGCTGCGATCCCACCCTGTTGCAAGGAGGTATTCACCACTCCTCCTACCCACTCAACCAGTCCCTTTCACTTTTATAAGCCAGGATGGGCAAAGGTCCAGCAGACATGGAGGAGCCTTCATCTCTCTAAGATTCCTGTCCATATCATGAGACTGCAGAAACTGAAATTCCTTCACCAGCAAAGGACAAGCAGGGGCCATAGTTACAGTCACAGGAATTGTATCAACTATAGCACCCAGATAAGGGTGGATCCAAGCTCTTTTACCTAAAAGTGTTGTGCACATTCATCACAGCAAGCTACTGTGCAGTCTCTCTCCTCTTCCATTTGGTATTGATGTAATAGACCAGTGGTGGGGAGCCTTTTGGCACTCCAGATGTTTTGAACCACAACTTCCAGATTTCTGAGCCTAGACTGCCAATGACAAAGACCTGTGGGAGTTGTGGCCCAAAACATCTGGCATGCCAAAGGTTCGCCACCATTGACCCCTCCAAGGAGTTCCACTGGATGATTCTGTGCAAACCCAATGGTGGCAAGGAAGCATGAATAGGCCTTTCAATGGGCTTTGGCTTATGTTCTGTTTGATTCAAGTTTTCTGCCATCATCACTCAAACCTACATTCTGGTCATTTCAATTTTGCAGGACTAAATGTTGGATCAAAGTCTGATCAAAGCCCTACAGAACGTCATAGGCCTCTAGGGGAAAATAAGACCCCTGTGTTTGTCACAGCTGGCATTTATCCCATTTAAAGGGTTAAATCCATGAAATTAAGATAGGTTTTTTTCCAACCATATCAAAATCCATCTGGTATTAAGCTATAAATCTTTTCATTGCTGCAATGATTCTAGACAAGATCAGGTGGTTACTTTTATACACTTTGTTCATTGCTTCTATAATCCATAAGCACAAAAATACTTAAAAGTTGTTGAAAACATTCAGAAGTCTTACAACTGTGGAAAAACTGTGGCACAAATACTTGAAAATATATGACAACTAAACTTAAGTTGCAGGCAACTACTTAAATCAGAATTCAGTTCAAACTACCAGAACAAAAAATGTACAATAAAATACCAAAAAGTATATTTTAATCACTTTGTAAAATTTATATCCTACAAGGGCACAATCAAAAAGCAGATACTACATCTCTTAAACTTTCAAGTCATTAAAAGTAAGAATATATTAAAGAAAATGCCTTTGTGTGTCTCCTGTCTCCCTATATTTATATTTCTCACAGATCTTTACATATCCCATCTGCTAAGCCTCAAAAATACAGGGTTCTGATGTACAGTCAAAAATTAATAATAATAGAAATGTCTATTGCTTTTAGAACTTCTGATAATACAGTGTCTATAAACTCTGGCTCTGGCAAGCTCCCCCAAGATGATAAGCATTATTACTTTGACTAACAGTTACTGAGTCTGCAGGGTATACCTGGTGTAAATTAGTGGAACTGTAAAATTAAGGTAGAGCAAATCACCAAATCTGCAAACGCCACCTGCTGGTTAATATTTTAGATGATGATGATGATGATGATGATGATGATGATGATGATGATGATGATGATGATGATGATGATGATGATGATGATGATGTGTTGTCAATTCTGATTTTTGGTAACCTTTTCAGGGTTTTTCAAGTATGGAATACTCAGAATTGGCTTACCATTCCCCTCTTTTGGGGGGTGTCTTGGGGCTCGGCAGCTTGCCCAAGGTCACATAGGCTGGCTCTACTCACAGGAAGCAAAGACTACGAATGACTCTTTCAATACTCTTTTTATTCTCTTCTTTGTTTACTCCCATACTGAACTGTCAGTCATGAGAAAAAAGGGGTTTTTGCAAGGCAATATTATCATACCTTGCTTTCAGACTTGGAAGGAGCTGGCTGCATTTTAAATGCAATATACGTTTTAAGTGAAAATGATAGTGAAGAAATTTAATTGTTAAAAATTACCTATACTGTACTTTGGTTCAGTAATAAGTTAAAATCAAGACTGCAGACAAGAAATCAGAAGAAAAGAGACTTGGAAAAGCAGCTGTTAAAGACCAGCCTCAAGTGCAAGAAGTTCAAGTGTTAGAGACCAACATAATCTGTACTGTATTATGGCGATCCCAGTTTTTTTGTGAAAATGTGAAAGCTAGACAATGCAAAAAGATTTCCTTCCTTCCTTCCTTCCTTCCTTCCTTCCTTCCTTCCTTCCTTCCTTCCTTCCTTCCTTCCATCCACCCAACCACCCATCCAACACTTTGGCTTAAAGTATTAAATGGCCCAATTTTTTTTCCTTAGATGTCAACAGGAAAAAAAGACAAACAATAGGAACAGTACACAAAGAAAAGGTAGTTAAGGTGAAACAGGATATTTTTAGGAAAGCAATTTTAAATGAAAATTTCATCTCTAATGACCAAATCAGGGAAATATGATTTTAAGTGCTATCTACAGTTTACTGAGATATGGTGTTTACTCATTTAATTGTGGGAAATATGTGGGGGGTGAGGAAGGAAATGACAAGATTGGTCTGATTATGATCTATAAAGCCCAAAAGGAACTGGGCCCTTTTTTCTGAAGGACTATATCTACCTATATGAACATTCCTGGTCTTAAAATCTTCCAGGAAGTCTTTTCTCTTGGCCTCTACCACCTTTACAAAGAATCTGTTGAGGACATGGTAGAGGGACTTTTTAGTGGTTGTTTCCAATATGTGAGTTGAGGCTGGTTCCCCCCACCCTTGGCATCTTTCTATAAGCAAATATCTTTCAGTTCAGGCAAGATTTTGGCAAGTAATTGATTCCCAAAGAAGGGGTATTAATCAGAGGGTATTATGTTTGTAACCCTCTAGCGAGCTTTTAAATAGCTTTATTCAACTGCTGTTTAATATATAATACTGTAATTTATTATATTTTGGCTGCGTTTCTCTTTTTAAAATTTGTAAGCTGCTTTGAATCCCTTGATTGAGAAAAGGTGAGTTATACGATAAGTAAAAAAAAACCACAAATACACAAAATAGTGAATCCTCCAGAAAGCACGTTTTAATTACACAAATTTCTTGTTGAAAACATTTTGAGTGCCAGAAAATACAGAAAAGATAATTCAGTAGTAACTAACTGGAGAACAGAAGCCCAAATCAGGCAATTTCTGTTCTCTTCTTGGAAACAGATATGCTATTTTAACCACCTCCTAAAATATTCTTTGTCACAGGATAAGCTCAAGAAATCCAATCAGTTCACCCCTGAAGTCTAGCCATCTGCTCACGGCAACATTTTTAACCTGGAAATCCTGTTTTAGAATCTACCTGCAAATGGCACAGAAATGTTATAACCAAAAATTCGAACCATAATCAAGACACTTTCTCAAAAAAAAGTGCCACATCCACTGAAATGTGGCAATGTTCTACAAAAAAAAAAAAAATAAAGAGCCAAGTGCCTCTTGCACACAATCTGAAGACAACAATGAGTGATACCTTTATTAGAACACTAATAGTAATTAATATCTATTGGTGAGATTTTAGGTATCACCTGTATGTAGGGCAGCATTATCCTGGGTCTGGCAGACTTGGTACTGAATATTCAATAAGAAGTGTGATTAGTTCAAGCTTCGGTCTTCTTGTTGGGAGGTATTTTGTTTTGATATCAAGGCCATATGTGTTCATGCAATGCTTTGGAAAATTAAACGTAACTTAGCATTTAACCTTAGGCCTTACACATCTGACCATAAATGGCATCTGTGACTCAATTGAACATTTTAAAAGGAGTTCTGAAATGCAAATAGGCTGGAAACAAATTTTTCAAAAAGCATTGTCTTAATTTACATCAGACTTGTATGTGCCTTTTTGTGAGATTTTCCAATAAACGCATACAGGAAAATAAGACAGACTACATGTAGCCGGTAAATCCTCTATTAAGTCATAAAAGAAACTCTCCAGTCCTGAAGGGCTTAAATTTTAAACCAACGGCCTCCAACCACTAGCAGGGCTCACAGGTGAAGAAAAACATTCTGTAGTTCACATAATGGCAGTTCACCACTCGCCACTCAATGGCAGGGATAATAATTAGACAAGAAACCATCCATTGTTAGTTAGTGGAAGAAACTACAAGGGTGCCAAAGTCTTGTAAGTCAATTCCTAAATTCCACCCAGTAGTCCACACCCTTCAAATCCTAAGGAGGTATCTTGATAAGAATGTATCTAGGCCAATGTAGATGGCACGAGACACAAATAAATCAAACCCTATCAGATCCCTATTGGTAAAAATAGTTGTTTCTGGATTTGGGGGTACCAGGTAATAACTTTTATTTGCATGTGAATTGACTTTATTGCCTTGGTTCCAGGGTCACAGTCTCGACCACAACATCCTGGGGAACTGGTGAGTAGCTTGACCTTTGGAAATGTCAAGTCCATTATATGTCTGTCAGGGAAGTAATACTGGAATTGTTTCACAAAGCACTACAAAGCACTGTACGGCCTGGGTCCTAGCTACCTCAAAGATCGAATCTCACAGTATGAACCGGCTCGGGTGTTAAGGTCATCAGGAGAGGCCCTTCTCTCCATCTCACCACCCTCACACGTACGTCTCGTGGGAACTCATGAAAGGGCCTTCTCGACTGCTGCGTCCAGACTCTGGAACTCCCTCCCACTAGAGGTCAGGACTGCCTCATCTCTGTTGTCCTTCTGAAAACAGGCAAGTTTTACCTGAGCTACCATTGATGGACTAACATTACCTCGTGGCGCAGTGGTTAAATGCCTGTACTGCAGCTAAAACTGTGCTCACGACCTAGGGTTCAATCCCTGGTAGCCCGCTCATGGTTGACTCAGCCTTCCATCCTTCCGAGGTTGGCAAAATGAGTACCCAGCTTGCTGGGGTGGTGGGGGAGAATGTGTAGCCTGCATACTGTAATTAAAACTGTAAACCGCCCAGAGACTACTTGAAGTGGTATGGGGCGGTATATAAGCAGACCACTTTGCTTTGCTTTATATGAATTTATAGGTTCACATAGACTTTTTGTTTATAACAACTTATAACCTTGTAGCTTTGATGTAATGTTGTCTATTAATGCTGTAAGATGTCCCTCAATTCCTTGTTCTCAATACTTGAACATGTCTTAATTGTACTGGACTGTATATTATCCCTCATTACTGTAAGCCGCCTTGGGTACTTTTCCAAGGAGAAAGGTGGGGTAAAATACCCTAACATAAAATAAAATAGAGATTTCTACGTCCCCACAAACAATAGTCATAAAAAGATCATGATATATGCATTACGTTTCAACAGAGTATCTACAGATATCATTCTAACAATTCAGAGACTATTTTCAATACTGAAAAGCAGTTTTTAGAGAGTAAAAGATTTCCATATCTCATTCCTCAGATGCAATGCAGAAGGAGATAAAGCATGAGTCTGGCAGCTGTTGTGAGTTTTTCAGGCTGTTTGGATGTGTTCTGAAAGTTTTTCTTCCTGACGTTTCGCCAGACTCTGTGGCTGGCATCTTCAGAGGGCAAGGAGCTCAGGGAACTAAGAGTTCTCTGTGTGCTCTCTGTGCTCAGCCTAAAACCCCAGAGCACAGAGAGAACTCCTAGTTCCCTGAGCTCCTTGCCCTCTGAAGATGACGACCACAGAGTCTGGTGAAACATCAGGAAGAAAAACTTCCAGAACACTGCCAAACAGCCCGAAAAACTCGCAACAGCTATCCCGGCCATGAAGCCTTCAAGAATACATGAGTCTGGCACTCATTATAGCACATCCTTATTAAATAAGGTTAAGGTTCAGCATTAGGTAGGGCATGTTTTCTGTATTCTTCAGAATAAGCCCTTAATATAGGTGAATAGTATCATTATAAATCTAACTAAGAGGTTCTTGTATACTTATATCCCAATTTATTTATTTCTATTGATTTGCCTTAATAGTTCCTTGTTGGTCAACCTCAGAGTCCAAGAGGATACAAGTAGAAAGTAGCAATTGAATTTAGGTAACTTATTTGTCCATGTTTATCTATCTAATAAGTTTACTGTCAAAGAGAAATCCGAGTTACTAAATTCTCTACTGAAAGTCAGAGACTGGAATCCAGTTAAGTCCTTCCATTACTAGAACTCTTCCCATCAACTAAACATAGGTACAGCACCACACATATTCTGAGAGTCTGCTCTAGTGAGTTGGGGAGTCATTCAGAGCAGGTCTAAATTAATGTTGTCAACATTGGACAACACTAAAGAAAAAGCCACATTGTGTAAGCACACTTGTACTGGTATAACATCAACTTTCACCCACAGCAATCAAATATAGTAGCTATTTAATTCTTGAAGAAACAACGTACCCATATTTTTCTATCTATGAGATGCCCCCATGTATGACAACCCCCCTTTTCCAACCCAAAATTACAGTTTTGCAACCACATAGTTCTCTCCTCGGCTTACTTCTTTGTATAAGACGCCCCTCAACAATTTCATACAAAATATAGTCTTATACACAGAAAAACACTGTAATTAACATTTTATCTTGTGTCTGTCTTTGAAACATTAGCTATGAGAACTGTAATTCACATCTCCTTTTCTCACTGTCAGCACTGCCTCAGTTGTATTTTGGCCTCTGAATAGTGCAAACCTTCCTTTTAGTGATAATGATTCAATATGAAGTCTAAATGCAAGGTACGTCGAGGGGGATTCAGCCTTGTTACTGGGTTAAAAGTAGGATATTTATGTCCCATTACTACTCCAGTTTAAAATACAGTTTGATGTGTGTTAATGTTGTGAAGCCTTCAGAGGATAATTGGGGGGGAAACCATAGAACTACAAAAATAAGCTTGCAAAGTGATGCTAGAAGGTAAGGAAGTTGTGTTGTTCTTCCATAATATCACAAAGATGTCCACGGCAACTTGTGCACCCACATTTCACAAAACAACGAATGAAGCCATAAATGTGGTACCTGAAAGAACTATATTTCCTCAGATACAACAGCTCCCTCTTGAATGTTCAGGAAATGCAACACAGTAGTGATCATAATTTGCATTTATTGCAGATAGTGCACTGGACATGTTCAACCTTGAAAGCACAGTGCTGAAATATGTGGGGTTATGTGCAACAATGCGTATTTCTTGCTTATAAAGCTGATTGTGCACAAAGATTCTAAGGACCAGAATACTTATTTTGCACTGGAAAGAATTATTGTTCAGCTGTATCAATTAAAATGAAATTGCTTCCTCAAGTGAGCAGACCCAAGGAACAACCAAGTGATCCGGAGTTCTCATAGATCTTTTAAATACAAACGAAAAGCCAAAAATACTGCTTAAAGGCAAATTCAGAAATGTTTGTTAGTTTTCTCCCACCATCTCCAACACTGGAATAACATCACTCAGGGTTATAAACATCTGTACTTGTGTAGGGAATGTACAATACATTTTAAAAAAAACTCAAGGCCCACATATCCTGTAGCTCTGCACTTCACAAACAAAAGGTTGGGGGAAGTCAAAAGAGGGGGTGGGTACAGGGAATAAAGGCTTAAAGATTAAAGTCACAGGCAGAGACAGACGGCTCTGTTTTTTAATAACTGAAAACATGAGTTGTGCCTGAATGTGTTCATTGTTTTACAGAAGGGGGGAGAGTCTATGCAGGCAGGACTCGCTGGCGACAGGGCTGCCTTTCCATCAAAAGTACGATTTGCAAAAAGGGAGAAAAAACGACTTCAGCTCAATGCCTTAATTTCCCCCTCTTGTAATGTTTAATGATGCAAGTCAGGTAGAAGTCAACCCAAGCTGCCTCTTCTGTCTCCTTCACCCCTGGCTCCTTTTATTAAATCGGAGAAAACCTAAAGGGACATAAGGAATTCCAAATATTAGGAATCCAATACATAATCCAACTTTATTCACGTTGTTCAGCAAACAGCAAACAAAAGAATAGTCTACACTTATATATATATTTATCTTTCTAACAACTTTTATTAATACTATATTGTTAAACTTTATCAGGAATCATTAGGTACTTAAGATCCTATTTACAATATTTAAAATGTGGTCGTAATACAATTATTTTAAAAGATGTTTATGGGCCTCTTCAACTAAATGAAATGCTTATTGTTTTTAATACAGTATTTCTTATGTACTGATCATTGGAGAAAGAAAAATGTTTGCTGAGTAACAAAAATGCGAAACTCTAATGAAAAATGCAACATTCCAGGTGCCAAAATGCTTCAATAATTCATTTCTGTAAAGAAAAGATTGGGTACGTAGGAAGTCACCAAAGAAGAAAACTGGGTTTCAGCCTGAAAAACTTCAAATAAAACATTTTTTTAAAAAAATCTATCTATCTATCTATCTATGTTTTTTTCAAAATACGGTAGACATATGATGACACAAATTGATTTTATCGTTTTTTCACAATTAGTGATAAGACATTACTAAAACCATATTTTAACTAAAACTTGCACTTTAAATAGAATTTCTACCTCCAAATTTACACCTACAGGAAAGAATCAAGAGAATTACCATATAGAGTTATGAGAAACAATGTACAGTCATGAGATATATCCATGAACAATTATTTCAAAGACTACGTAACAACAAGGATGACATTTAAAAAATGACTGTGGCACTTTAATGATGGAACCAAGATATCAGATGTGTACAGCAATGCCCGCAGAACCAACAGCAGCAGAGGCCGTGCTACCTGTTCGTGCTGCAGAAGAGGGGAGAGAAGTGTCCATGTTCAGGCAAACTACAAAAATATTGTAAATATTTCATCCGCAGCTACCTCAATGAAAATTCTGGAGTCTGTGTCATTGGATTCATGCTACAGCAGCTCTTCCAAAATGGGAGACGTAATAACGGCAGGCCTTGATGACTTCCCACACTTCCCAGCACAGCATATTGCCAGAAGTATGTGCAAGCCTCATGAGGCCAATGGAGCCATCCTTAACTATAAGATGAGAATGTCTGTACACTCTCCACCTCCTTTGCAGTTAGGGATGACATTCCAGAATTAATGCCAACATCAAAACAACATTCTTCAAAAAGTTAAACTGTAGGGGGAAAGTTACTTCCCAAGACCAAAGTCTTGCTGTCTCCCCCCAAAAAAGCTTCAGGGCAAACCAGAAAAAAGACAGTGTGGGATGTTGCGTAGATCTGCACTTTGCTATTTCTTACTGCTAGGGGAATTGTAACTAGGGTGGTAATTTACCTTGTACAACTAAATTGTACATAAAAGTTTTGAAACAGCCCATTAAACATAACATTATGGAACAAGATCGAAGGTCCGAGTGGAACACATTAGTCATGCATTCCAAATCAAGATTACAAGAACGAGCCTACCAGGCAGGCGATTGTCAGCAGGCAGTACAAATGGTCAACAGTTTTTACCAACCAGGCACTATAATGAGCCCATAGGCTACCCTGGCAACTTACCAAGAAACCAACGGACACCACTCATTTGCAGAATGAACCACCCACAGAGGAACTATGCAATGTTGGTCTATGATGACAAGGTCTAATAAAATTTACTCTTGATTTGTAAGAGCTGATAAAATGCTGGAGCATGAAAAGCCTAATCGAATTGTTTCTACCCAGGAAGAGCCACTGTAGATGTTAAAAGACTGTAATTAAGTGTTCTGTAGCCAGCCATAGGTTTGCATAGTCCCTCTCTTTTCTTTCGCTGCCTTCCTTTTTAAAGCATAGATTTTGTGTGTGTGGAGAAAGTTAACTATTATGCATTTGGTGGCATTCTTATAGCATCTCGCCTAACATGTCTTTGCATACATTAAGAAAGTAATGGCAGCCAGGAGCAAAAGAGAAGAAGAAGAAAACAGCAACTGTAATAAAATATGGAAACAGTAACAAAGAGAATATAGCAGTACAATATTTCATTAAAAACAGGTGTTGATTTTGGTTCTTAAGCAGCCTTTAAAAAATGTCACTCACTCTCACCTTCAAACTATGTACAAAGACTGCAGGCCTTTCTGCTTTTTCCTAGTTTTTTTAATCACACAGAACGCAGCATGTATATGCCTGATATTATTAAAGGGGGGCATCATAACAGCTAAGACTGTTGTCATCAGCTCAGTAAATTTATCCTTCCCATAGTCAAGCCAAGACTTGTGCTCCTTTCCATGCATTCTGAACCAGATGATTTCTTTCACTACTCAGCTTGGTTGTGTGGCCTAACACAAGGCACAACTCTACTGCTCTGCACTCAACATTCTGTTAAGTACTGTACTGTATGCTGTTGCATAATGGGGGTTCCTGGGACAACCAAGTGATTTCTGAGCCAATCATCAGTCTCCGTTCACTGCATGTACCATCATTTATCAGCATAAGAACAAAGGCCTCTGAAAAGACTGTCATTCCATGTAGATTGCCCTACCACACATGGGTAACTGAATTGACCGGACGCCTTGAGATACTCAAGGCAACATTGTCCACTGCCAAATTCTGAAAGACTGTGACCAATCAAGAAATTAAATCCTTCATATGCTTTCTCCCCAGAGCAACAGATATATCATACAGTCATAATTCCTTTATATTTATTTCTAAATTCGTCTTTTCAGCTGTTCTACTGAGCCACCCAGAACCAATGAAACTTAATGTACTCCATTACACCAAGTACCCCTTGTCACTTCTCCAGAATCAGTCCCGCTTATGTAGAGAGCCATAATTACTCCCCTTTACCAGTCTCATTCTACTATTATGTTTAAGTAACATAACAGACCTGCCTAACAGTCATGGGAAGTATAATAACTGGTCTTCTCTCTATAGACATTTCCCACACAATAAAATGTATATGGCTCAAACTGAATTTCTGTGGATAAGCTGATTTTTCCACTGTGTACTTCAAAACAATCTACCATCTGGGCACATCATATTTCTGCTACAGATTCCAAAAGTTCTGTATCAAGCACAAATATATAGAAATGTGATTTCAAAGAAGTAGCCATGTTAGTCAATTTTAGCATGCCTAACACTCAAATATGCACAAAGTGTTATGGCACCCAATAATCACAGATGATGTAGTCATCCTTTGCCAGAAATTCTACCTAAAGAGGACAATCTCAGTAGAAGAGAGTAAAGAGATGCAAGTGCAATCTCATAAATGGCAACATATCAGAGCCAGTTTCAGAATATTTTAACATCACCAGTTCATGTGTTGCTCATCTAAAAGGGACTATTGTAGAAAAGGGGAAGTATTAAAGGATATTTCAGAGGAAAACAGCTGAAATGGTGACACTCACAAATTCCACTATTAACAAGCACATTTCTTCCATCTTGTGTACACATTAAGTGATTAACTCTGTCCTCAGAAGGAAATGTTAATTCATGGGGAAAATAAGCCTCTTCTGAATGAACACCTTTTACACTTCAAAGCAAGACTATGCTTACTTGATAGACAGGTGTCTAACAGACAGCTTATTGTTTTTAAGCTATGGCCAAGGTATTTTAGACAGTTACTCACTCTAATTGTGCTCAGCATGTGTACATAATCAAAATTCTTAATGTTCATTGCTTGCATTAATAATGCTACTGTCCCCCTGAAATCTCCTTTTCTATGCTTCTCTCCATCCTCACTGGGTCCTAAACTATATTATACCTGTATATAAACCTATGGGTTACAATCTATCTCACTCTTTAAGGTGCCACAACACACTTGCTTTTGTTTTTGCTTTGTTTTTGCTATACATGTGATTTATGTGAGACCGCTTACACGTGAGAAACAGAACAAGCCATAAACATACACCCTAAGCTGAAAGCACATATCCTCCTAGTAAACCATGGCTAAAGGGAAAGGAATACAGATGTTCATGCTGTGAAATGAAAATGGGGGAACAATGCATTGGCCTCAATGAGTCAAACCACAAGTTTTATTAAAATACATTACCTGATTTGAGGTCATTTGGACAACTTTTCTTACAATGTTGGCACCAAAATTACTAGTTTTCTGCTTTTACTAGTCCAATGTACAGTATGCCATCTTTTCAGTTTATGGAGCCAAAAAATATCTTATCCTACCTCTTCCAGTACTCCTCCCTCAGCTTTAATTATCTCTTTAAGGTTCTGCTTGAATTTTGGTTATTTATTGGCATAGTTAATTTAAAAATGTGCATCTGGCGGTGTATAATTCTTTACATTAAATCATTCTTCAGAACAAAAATTAACTGACAGAGTTATTAAATGATTTTGGACCTGATCAGAATATCAGTGTACACTAGTATTGTGGCTCCAGTCAGGGTTTCACTAGAGACTTTTTGTATTCCTCTCCTGCCTCCCAAGCAATTGTCATTTACAGTGTATCACTTCTGTGTCTCTGCAGTGGGGACCAAAATTATCAAGGGTACTTTGGTTATACTCTTTGTGTAACAAACAACACAGCGGTATTCCAACTAATATGTCATAACTGCTGGGTCAAAC